>CM077115.1:138112171-139312171 GCA_039619475.1 Icerya purchasi | reverse complement strand
ACTATTCTATCTTTATATTTGAAACCGAACATATTTGAATATAGTGATCTTAATTTGAAATAAATTTTTTTAATCTTGTCTATTATGAATTCGATGTGTTTTCCAAAATTTAAATTAGTGTCTATGATTATTCGGAAGTATTTTTTTTTCTTTTACTATTTTTATTTTATCTTTATCTTTATGCATAAGTGCTGTTCAATGCAATATATCATTTCTTTCCTGTCCTGTTTTCTACTCATTAGTAGTGCTTGGGTTTTATTTATGTTGAATCGTAAGCCTAAGTTTTGAATGTTTTTACTCAATTTTTTTATTGTTTCATTTATATTGCATATTTCTTTCTTTTTATTTATTCCCGAGACTAACATTATATCGTCGGCATAGCTTATTTTGCAGTATTGACTGAACTACAAATTATGAACTTCACTCACTGCTATGTTGCAGAGTACTGGCCTTAGAACCGAACCTTATGGTACTCCTGAGTGGACACTCCCGTTGTATAGGATTTTGTTTTCTTGATTAAATAACCCGATTCTTCTATCTGTTAAGTAGTTTCGAATTATAGTTTGTATTGTATCAGATATATTTTCTCTTTTCATTATTTTTAAGATTTCATCAATTTTTATTTGATCAAATGCTCCGGATATGTCAAAACTGATTAGTAACGTATGTCTCGTTCGTTTTTTATATTTTTCAATATAATCGCATAACTTTTTTACTGCTAGAGCTCAGTTGATTTGTCTTTAAGATATCCGAACTGATTTTTGTTTGAAATCGCTTTTTCTTTTATTTCGTTAGCAACTCAAAACTACATATTCATTTTGATACAATCTAAAAAACCGCCCAACCTGTGTCAACGCTGCAACATGCCTATATCGGTGAGGCATCTTTTGATCGAGTGTAATCACTACCAGCAGGCCAGACAACAAGCGAGTATTACCAATGGCCTTCCAGAGATGTTTTCGGACGCCGAGAAGTGTAAAAAAATCGTAGTCTTCCTCAAAGACATCTCAGTATTCCAACTGATCTAACTTCCTCAGCCTTCAGCTGACTTTTTTGTTTATTTTTTGTTTCGCGCATTTTCAAATATTCAATATAAAATGTTATAATTATCTGTAAAACCGTAGTCGCTAATGTCCTTGTAGTCCAAAAGCGACTTGTAAATACAATAAATAAATAAATAAATAAAAATATTAATTCATTGGGAAAGTAGATTTTAATCGGGGCGAATATCTATAAAAAGCATGGGAAAAAAAGTTGAAAAAAACTCTGGTGGCGAAATTAAAAAGAGTACGTTGAATCAGTAATTTTTGGTTAAAAGGCCGAAAAAAAAATAAAGAAATTGTTCCGAATTCTTTCGCTACCTGTTGGAAATAGATTTTTTGCCGACTGCGTTCCGAGTTCATAAATATAATTCTGAATTTGGCGTTCACTTCATTTTCAAGCAGGCCGTCAATTCATCAGAGCAGTAATTTGATTTAATCCGCATTTGGACTGTTCATTTTTAACCGGAATCGTTCATTAAAAAGAAAGATAAAAAAAAAAAAAGTGGGAAACCGAAACGGGGAAACAAACATTTTGACTCAGGGAAGGTCCCTTCTTTTTTGGTGTAATTTTGCAGTTCGTTTTTTCCAAATTCTCCGTCGCGTCTTTTTTATTACCACTTTTTTCGAAAGAAACTTTTTTGGAAAATATTTTTATTCGTGAAATTTTTAACGATATTAAAAACCGCAAAATCGTTGCAAAATAAAAGAAAGGTACGATAAAATGTTCAAACTTGGAAAGATATTAAAATGAAAAACTCCGAAATAATTTAGCGCTCTCTGGAGGAGGAAAAGCAAAAATTATTGAAAACGTAATTATATATTTTTTTTATTATTTTTCCGAAAGTCCCGCTGATCATAATCGCGGAGAATTAAATATAAACTAAATTCTCTTTTGTACGGCAGTTAATCCATCGAATTAAAAAGCTTCTCGACCGATAACATTAAAGATATTAGAGATCATGCTCGCTAGCTTTTCGGTGCGTCAATTTCTTTTCAACAAAATGATTAGCTGTCGTGTACCAACGCATTTTTATTAAGTAAGACGAATTATCAAAGAAATCCCGTTAAAAAAAACATGAAAAAGTATGAATACTATTTAACAAACATTAAATACACACAAACGGATATCCTAGATTTTCGGATATATTCCACTTTCTTTTTTTCCCCCTATTACGTCGGGTAGGGTACTACATTAATTTACTAAAATATTGATTTATTATAATAATGGAATTAATATAACCCATCCAATTAAGTATTTGGTATTACATTAATTTCGATTTTAAAGTTTTTTACAATATAAAAGATAAATAACGTTCGAAATGTGGGTTTGGAGACGTATGTTACGGATACCCTGGACAGCAAAGCAAACGAATGCTTCTATTTTACACACACTCGACATTAAGCGTAGATTAACTGGCTATGTTTCATTAAGTATATTGCAGTTCTTTGACTATGCGTAACGAACATTCCATGCTACAATTAGTAATTGATGGAAAAGTGCAGGGAACACGCCCAAGAGGAAGGTTAAACATTAAATGGACGGACATAATTAGAAATTTATTAAAGGAAAAATAAATTATCGAATGTAAACGGATGGTGGAGGATCGAACACAATGGCGAAAAAGAATTGAAGATGCTGTAGTTAATGGTCACGACATTCCTTCGGAGGATTACGACCAAAGAAGAAGAAGAATATATATGTATATATATATACTATATTTTTTCTATTTACATAATATAAATTGTACATTATTTTTTCGGAATTTTATTTGTTCAATTGCAGATTTGTTAAATTCATTAAAATAATTTTATACAAGTTGTTTTATATCATAATTACAGAGTATCTATTATTATTATTATTATTATTATTATTATTATAATTGCATCTTTGCAGTATATGAAAAACATCATCTCTAAAATTACATATTACACAGTTTTCAGAAATCCTAAAATTTATATAAATCTACCTTTAAGATAGACCTGTTCTGATATAAATTGGACATTAAAAAAATTTGGCGTATATTGATTTTTTTTAAATCTATAATACTTGGGGGAAAAATTGATACGTTGTTCCATTATAATTATTCCATATTTCTCGAAATTTATGTATATAAAATTTATTCGTAAGTTTTTTCATTTGTTGTATTTTAAGTCGTTTATCTTCATATTTGAAAAATGATGTCTTATATATTACGTTATAATAATACTAATATTATTTTTAATTACGACCATCAAGCTTAAATGTTCCTGTATTTCATATCGCAATTGGCTTAATACCAGCTATAACGGTGGCCGACAAATAACTGCTTGTTCTATATGATTTAGTAATTTTTACAGCTATATTTGAAATTTTTTAGTTTTTAACGTTTCTACATATAGGTATTATATACTATTAGTAAAGTATGTTAGGTAAAAAATTACACTTTTATACAACGTAATTCCTTTTTTATACTTTATACAGTTTTGATTATTATATAACTTATTAAATATTATTACGAATTTGTTTATTTCGGTTTTTCAATGTAATTAAAATGCTCCTGAAATTTTAAATTACTGCTTATCACATTACGCCCAAGTATTTTATTTGTTTTACAAAACCGTGTACTATTCTAAATTTAATGGTCTATTACTTTTTATTAAATATCATATAATTTGATTTAGTTTCGTTAATCTTAAGGTTAAATTTGTTAAGCCATTTTCGCTAACTGTATGTACACTAAATTTATCTTATTTTCTAAAACTTTTTCATTTCTATCTGCAAGTACAACCGCAATATACAAAGTGGTAAATATCTTGACATCGTTAGGTAATACTATCTTGTGTAATGAGAAAAAACTACATTTCACAGATATAGTCCACTTTAGTTAGAAAAAGGGAAATCATATTAGAAAGAATCTAGGTCTCTATTTAGATACCGTATATACTACATTCATCTTTACTTGAATATTTCTTTTGTTTTTTATTTTTGCCAATTGACGATAGACGCTAATTCAGATCTTCCGCAAATTCAGAGAATAAATATTATCTTTGCTAATATAGCCAGCTACCGTGACGATTAGGTAGTGGTGTTTCGTCGGGTAGAACCTGATTTGAATCCCGTTGTCCCGATTGCGGTGAGTTAATTAATTCATAGTTAACGTGCCAAAAAAAAAAAAAAAAAATTCTAATGAGGTTTTTTTTGTTTTTGCTTTTCTAGTTCAAGATGGGACGTCTCGGAACATGTTATGTACAAGCGCATGTATTTATTTATATTCAGTTTAAGATGTTTGTTATTTATGTTTATAATTTTTCATTATTTTTATTAAGTTATTAACACACCGGATGTGTATTTAAACAATTTCGAATCGAATAAAGTGTTGCTTCTCGTGATGTCTGCGATGAGTTAGAGTGGAACATCCGCATGTTATGGAAATTCACACAGTTGAAAGAATTACGTCCCAATATGTCTTATTTGTAGTTAACGTTAGAAAAATATTTAATACTCCTACAGCGATAATATTAAAAACTCTCTCAGCGGTTTTATGATTTAACATACTTTAATGGTAAATAATTTATTTAAAAAAACATATACATACATATGTATATACATATATACGTTTATATAAAATAAAGTCATGTTTCACGTCTTTCTATGCGCGCCAATTTTATTTGTTCTGGTTTTCACCGGTGGGTATAAATTCTTGCGGAAGATTTCAGTACATAATTAAAAACTTGTGAGGATTTTTGGTAACGAGCGTTGAAAATAGAGGGATAAAATTCGATAGAACAAAACAAATTGAATAAAATGTTTACCACAGTAAATAGAAATGTAAGTGTAAAAATTTAAATAAAGTATTTACTAAATACAGATGTTAGATGATATTTTACAAATTTTTAGTGAACGTAAAAAAAAAAAAAGGATAAAATTTTTTTAATCATTACATAAAAATAATAAGTATGGTGATGGAGAAGATGTTCTTCTAAATATGTAATTACAAAAGATTACCAACAAATTTATAACAGAGTTATGGTAAAGAGGAGGGGGAACCACGTAGGATAATTGTTAATTTTATATTTTTCGAAAAAGGTGGGCTATTTATGCTCATTAATTGATCGAAACTCTTGGCAGTTGTTAGATTGAGACAAACCAGGTCTCAAGGAGACTGAGTATCTTCAGCTGAACACGAGAACCGTTTTATGTTGGACTATGATGGGGACACATTTTCCAGAGGGAAAAAGAATCTTTGCACACATTTTCAGATTAAAAAAGTAAACAAAAAATAGGAATGAGTTATGTTTAAAGTTTAGGGAAGCAGTTGGCTAAGTAGACAGAGACAGTTTATGGAATAAGTGAATCGTATAAAAAAAAAAAAAATGGTGAAAAAGGTGTAAAAAAGCAAATGATTGTCGTGATGAAAACAACGGGACTCTCAAAAATGATATTGAGTTAACTGTCCAACAAGTGTTTTTGCCAATTGTATGAAAAAGTTTTTTGTGCTTACAGCTTTATTCATGCTGTGAATGGTTTAAATATACTCGCCTTTTTTACTGACGCTTGTTCCGTATTCGTAACGTAATCAAATGGCCAGAATTGATTGGTCTTTTTTTTTTTTTTTCATTAAAAACTGGTAACATTATAAGATTTATTAATCAAACTGTTTCCGATATTTAATATTCTCAAATTATGGATCTTTAATTAATCTTACGATGGTTTCGTTATATCGTTATAATTTTTTTCCTGTTTTGTAAAAACATTTTATTAACTGTGCTTGACATTTTACACATTTTATAAAGACGTGATACGAAAACTACGGAATGGACAGAAATAAATTGGAAAAAGTTCGGGTTAATTTTAATTACAAGAGAAAGGTAGAATAGAAGAACATCTCTGTCCCCTACACCCTTCCTTTCGCAACTTTATAGGTGACGCTAATCACATTTTGTTTGAGAGCACCTGTATCGCTTCCGAACGTTCTTCCTTTTACTTTTCTTTTCTGTCAGTTGATCTTCCAACTCCGTATTGTGAATCTTTTGTTCTCGCCTTGCCATCACTCTCGGCCATTCCAGCACCTGAGTCTTTTCTATCCTCAATATCTAATCGCATAAATATCTGATTCGCTTCTTATCCTTTTCTCTTTTCTTGGGCCAATGTCCTTTTTTGACGAACCCAACAGTCTTTTAAGATTCCGTATATATTATATGTAATGTGTCGTCGCGATAGCCTAGTTGCTAGAGCGCTTGACTTCCGTTACCGAGATCACGGGTTCGATCCCGAGCGACGACGAACTTATCACAATAATTAAATATATACTCGCTAATAATCATGTGGTAGGCAATGACAAACCACCACGTATACCATCATATGCGCGCTAGTTCAGTACACACAGCAGACATAAATATGACTGCACTTGTATATCGATAAATCAAACGATTTCCAATCAGTTCCGGGTGTGGTCTTGCGTGTAGACATTTGTACTGCATATAAACAATTGTCATGAGCGCTGCCTATTCAGTACAACTAGAATGAAAAATTAGGTAGTCACGACACTTGGAATCGAGCGATACGACTCAGATGAGATATATATAATGTAGAAAATCCTAAAATATTAACGAAATGGCATAAAACGCAAGCACGCTAAAATACATTGCGATATTAAAAATGTCGAGAACAACTGATTATTAGTCAAGCATTCGCTAGTGCGATAGAAAAGTCAAAGGCAAAGCTTTGATGAAATTGAATTAAATGGGCAGAACATTTTGCATGGCACTCTCTTGATGTAGATTAAAGAGAGGAATCAAGATTGAATATGACAATGAACCGGAGGAGCATACGAAATATAACATATGAAGTAACGTTACTCTTGGCGAGGTTCAGTGAACAAGAGACGTGGTAAGAGGTTGGTCAGGGGGCAAAGCCCTTTAGTAACAGCGAAGAAGTGGTGTGACAGCGAGATTGTCGACAAAATTGAGCAAAAAGCAAAATTCATAACCTTCGCCAAGAGTTACTTGTTTACTGAACCTTGCCAAGCGCTTCTTCAAATACTACATTTTCACACACTCTTTCATTCGTTGTTCCTGTTCAATTCGACTTCATTAAAGGACTTTGTGACTTAGTCATAGTGAATGTCGAACGAATAGGAATTTGCAAACAACATTCTGTGCAGCTTTCTACTTACTTTTTTTTGTAGACCTACTTGCCTTTCTCGAATTTGCAGGTTAGCCAAGACTTTTCGAAATCCTCTGTCCTCCGATTCTTCCAATGTTGATCCATCAGCAGATATAATTATTTCCTCTTTTATTGACCCGCGTAGTTCTTCTATTTCTTCTTAATGCCGATGACTTTTTTTTTTTTTTTTCGGATTTTAAACCCTCGTTTGCGCTTTCTAACTTTCCTTTTGCTTAAAGTGAGCTTTTTTGATTCTCTCCAGGAACATATCTGTTAGACGGGGGTCCCCTCCGTATTTCATTTGTAAAAAGCTTCCTAAATATTTCTACGAAATACTTTTAAATATGTTCAATTCTATTCTTTCTTCTGGTTCTTAGACTGCATTTCACTTTTTTTTATTTCTTCTTTTTCCGGAATTGTATTGTTTATAATAAATCTTTTTTGATTCATTAGTTGTTGAGCTGAGATATTTTTTCACTCTGAATACGCGATTTTAGTATATAAAAAAAAAAAAAAAATAAACATTAATATAAGCCCGTTTATGTGTCGATATTAAACATAAATAAAATAAGTACAAAAACATGAAATTCGACATTATGATCATCATTAAGAAGGACCATTTGATACGGAAATTTGTTGGTTTGATTTTAATTTATTTTGTAAATTAACGTGTTTTATTTTTTTATTTTTTTTGCTAATTTACAACTAGCACTATGGGCTATTTAGTAAATTTAATATTTTAGTAAAATGGCTTGCTGAAGAGCCCTGTCCAGTGACAGGGCCTCACTTAACATATGTACCAGATACAGTTTATATTAGGTCCATCACTATTGTCCTCTTCAGTCTGCGAGTATCAGCAGAATTATTTAACAATGCGGCTGCCATAGCATTGGGATGTGACCCCAGTCTTGCAGCGTACTGTTTTGCTGCTCGTACTATTTCGTCCTTCACGTAATTTATTTTTAGGTCCTTATGTAGAGCAGTGTTTTATTTGAAAAAAAAAAAAAAAAGAATATACAAAAAAGTTAAGTGAATGTTATTTTTCAAAAAAATATTATATTATTTTTAATAACGCCGGCGAATTGTGTTTCGAGATTTTTCTTCTTTTAACTTTGAAGATCAAGCGTTTAAGTTGAACTATGAAAAAAGTTAAAGGACACACTAACGCTCATATACCTTCACAAAGTTTCTCAACGAACAACGGAAAAAAGGTAAAGTGAAAACATTTTTCACCTCAGACGACGCACACTACTTACTACTAGTGCACATGTACGTGGGATCGCCAAATCGTCAAACACATTATTTTTTCTCGATGACAACATCCATTACGACGAGATGCCTATACGATAATAATAACAATCGAAAGATTGGCACTGCTGTTGTCTAGCTAAAATTACAACGGTCCCTTCAATATTCATAATAGACGCTTGTATTAACAGTCGCCGCAAATGGCTGTTTTAAAGCTCGAACGAGATTTGGACTTGACATATTTCAACTTGAAATATGTCAAAACGAAGAAAAAAAAAAAGAAAACGAACCTCTCTTACGGTTCAATTATTTCTCACACAAAGCCTTTTAGAAAAGTTGGTGGAAAAATTCGTCGAATTTTTAAATTTCCCAATATTACAATATTCCATTACCATCTTGTGTATTCGCACGATAAATATAGAATAGTGTACTCTTTAATGCATTATTTAATTTCCCGTCGAAGCGATATTAAGTTTTTGAGAATCCCGCTTTAAGCATTTTGAATGATCGTAAAAAGTTGCAACTTTAACATTGACTGATTGTAATCACTTGATTTATGCAAAAAAAAAGAAGACATGTACGAGGAAAATTTTACGAATGTATCGGTGCCGATCGATCTCTGAAGTCAGCAGTGTTACTGATTTCGGTTATATTCAAATGTGTCCGCTGTCCAGAAGCGATAAAAAGCATTTAGAAAATTAAGCAACTCTCAATTCTCAATTTCCTCTTATCACATTTTTATAAGTTTAGCGCGCTAATAAAATTCATATAAAAATGCAGCGACCGCATTATTGTAGCTTTTAAAATATGTTCTGCAATCATTTGGAATGACAAAAATAACTTGAATGTTAAATGTTACGAAATGTTAAGCGTATAGTGTTTAAATTGAGAAATAAAATTGACTTGATTATTGACGAGAAAGGAAAATCTAATTCAGGTTGTTAAATTTTATCTAAAGTTACTACTCTATTCGTAATAAACAATACATTAAGAGTTAAATTTCTAGCACTGTACTTTTATATGCATTATTGCGCGCGGACAAAGAGATATTATTATTATTATTATTAACAAAACTGATTGTACTTAAAAGTAACTAAACTGAACCGAAACTGAATTAAAATTGAATTGAAATTATTGTTATTCTTTCCATTTTCCATTTCTTTTTTTTTTTTTGTTATCGAAATTAATAAATTACTATGTGAAAGTAAAGCTTTGATAAAGGAAAAGTTTGACTAGCCAATAATAAAAATCTAGTTTACAAATTACACCAAGATGATCCGAAAATGTATAACACCTGAAATAATCGCCTTTTTAAGGCATAAAGAAAACATTTTATTCCGAATTAACCAAACTCCAAATCCATCCAGTATAACCACTTTTAAACAAATCGCGCAAAAATATTTCTAAAACGGTCGAAATAATAATAAGAAAAACCAACTGAACACTCTACATATTTTAAATAAAAATGCGATAATAATCAAAAGAATTACAGAAGGCTTGAGAGCAAGCAACGGAAAAAGACAAGGATACAATTAAAGGTGTAACACGCAATTAATAAATACGTATATATAGAACTAAAATTAAAGAAAACGAACACGGTTTGAATGCAGTACTTTAACAATTACTTTAAAGTTAAAGTTATTAAGTTAGTAAATAACCTGAACTCTACATTGAACGCTATTTGACACTATGCACCAACATACCAAAATACAAAATTCACATTCCCTTTCACAAACTTTACACTGAAACGGCTATCAAAAAAACAAAAAAAAAAACTATCTTATCCCTCTTCACTAAGTTATCATTCTGATTAGACACGCTGGTAGTTCGTTGAAAGCTGACAACCTCTGACGTCGCAACCGAAAAATTGTGTTCTGATGCTGAAAATTAACTTAATTTCTCACGATAGGAATCAAACCTACACATTAATACTAACCTCCCACTTTATTCCACTTTTACCGTACCTGTGTGTCAAATTTCCTCAAAAGTTTTTCGCCGCCTACTAAATAAGTACGTGAAATGTGGACTTCTTTTTTTTTTTGTTTTTTAAAAAAAAATAGGGTCGAATTTTATTTGTAATAATAGAGAGCTGGTTTTTAAGGAGCTCAAGGCTATATAGTTTTTTCAATGTTTTTACCACTATTCAAAAAAAAAAAAAAAAAGAAAAAATGAATAAAAACTGAAAATAATAATTTTTGAGATGAAATCACACTGTAATTCTTTGAAAACAATTATTATTATTATTAAAAAAAAAAAATTACAAGAAAAAAATAATACTCTGACTTAGGAACCTTACTCATAACAACACACCGATAGACTGGTTAGAGCCTCAATTTAAGTCTGGGTGGGGACCAGTTTCAGACAGGTCATTCGAAAAATTTTAAAAAGTTGCATAAAGATAAAAAAATGTATTCCTTTACAGGAAAGTTTTGTATAATTTTTTTCTATGCATAATTTTTGGGTATTTTCGGAACCCTGAATTTTCAAACTGGAAGAAGTTAAAATTACAGAAAATACTTCGAATAAGCGCAACAATTACCTTACTTTTGATATTAAAAATTTAAAGAAAGATGAAATTAATAACTATGGTTTCAGCGCTATTTTTAGTTTATAATATGAAAAAAAAAAAAAAGAAACAAATCGAAATTCCAACAGCATTACTTATTAGGGAGATATTATGGCCTGAAGACGCACATATAGTGGTACCAGTTATTCGTCAGGGTTATCGGACAATTGGTTTAATTATCTATGCCTCAAAAATTTCGCTGTAGATTAATGTACATTAATAAGACACAGTATATGGGTTGTTCTAAAGTGAGCGATTGACACGGATGCACAGTTGGGGCACCTCGAATTATTGGGGAAGGATTAATGGCCTTCTACGTATGGTTTGCAGACTGGGTTAAAGTATTGCAGGTTTTTTTTTTTTTTTTTTTTAGTCCCCAATTCGTAATACGATGGGATAAATATATTTGGAAAATTTATGCCAATAATTTATATAAATAACAGGTCTGTCCTGAGCCCGTCCATTTAAGTTTATGGAACCCTGACAGACTGTTTTACAATATTAATAATAATTAGTATACATAAATTTAATATTAAAACAGGTGTACATGTACTTTACGGTGATTTATTTGGGCTATCGTAAAACTACTGAACATATTTTAAATAGCTTAGTCACTAATTGATCAGGGCTAATATTGCTAAAATCTGTATTACTAATAGCCGGAAAAAATATGCTTAATATTATCAGGAAAGTTACACGTTACACAGTTATTTGAGTGTGCAATTTTATGTTTATGTAAATAATCTTTAAATAGACCAAGTAAGAAATTGGACATTAAAAAAATTCGGTGTAAAAACATTATTATGTAGTCTATCATCTATGGTTGGAAATTTTTTTTTAGCTATACCGTTATATTCATCTCATTGCGCCTGAAATTTATTATTATAATATTTATCTAATATAAGTTTAAACTGTTTAAGCGTTAACGAGGTTTGTTCGTATATGAAGTAAAGGTTGATGATACTGTACGTTATGAAATTCATGATTTAAATTTATATTATTTTTTATTAAAAATATGTTAATATGTTTCTGTATTTCGTAAGTTAATGGTTTAATACCTGCATGTAGCTGGTAGTTCTATAAGCTTTAATCATTTTTATTGCAATAGTTCTCTGAAAACTTTTTAATATATTTTGAAATTGTTTAACTTTTAAAATGTCTATATATATATTACACTACCATAAAGTATGTTAGGCAATATTACGCTTTTATATAAGGTTAGTCCCTTCTTGTAATTTAATCAGTTATTATTATTATATAATTTGTTAAATATAATTAAAAAGGTTAAAGTATTACAGTGAAAATAGCTTTTCCGGATATTACAAAAAAAAAATCTTACCAAACAAAACAGAAAAACTATATGAAAAAAACAAAACGCAACCACAAAACGGAGAAATCAATTGACTAGACCAATCGGAGTTGCAAGAGGAGCGCATATGGCAAGTATTTGATGTCACTGGCACTTTTAAGCATGCAGAGACAATATGTAAACAAAACAGGCGAAGAAATCCACGAAAACGTTAAAATTAAAGAACGAAATATTAAAATAATTAAGTCCGCAAGTGACCAAGTGTTAATGGTAGGCAACCTACTTCTTCCTGTTTTAATGGCATACTCAGACCTATGCACGTGCATGATCATTTATTGATTAAATTTTATGATTGGCCCCTGCTTCAACTAAATTTCTTATTGATTTTTTTGTTGTTTTTTCAGTTCAGTGTCGCCTGGACCGTGATAACTTTCTTCTTTCACGTTCTCTTTTTTCCTATCGAGTTTTCCTTGTATAATATACGTCGTTGTGTTCATTCTCTTGCCTTCGATAACGTGGCCAAAGTAACTCAACTTTATTTTCCTGATTATATTAAATATTTGCCTCTCATTATTTGCTCTTTGTAATACTCTATCGTTCTTTATCTGCTGCGTCCATGATATCCTCGTGGCTCTACTGTGCAGCCATATTTCACAAACTTTTCTTTTTTTCGTATATATGTTGCTGCCTATTTGCTATATAATAAAGTAGATGAAAACGTGTAGCATCTTATACAATTTTTTCTTATGCGTAAACTTAAAGATGAGTCCGTTGGTAATTTTCGAATTGTTTTTCGAAAACCGTTTTTTAGCGTAACCGCATCTGTTTTTTTCTTTCTTTTTTTTTTTTTTTTTTTTTGTAGGCGCGCCAGCGTCATTGATCAAATAACAGGAAAACTAAGCTAAAAAACTAAATAACTAGGCGGTCTGAAATGGACGCAACAAAAGACAGCAGTGCAGGTACCATAGAAGATGAAGGAAAGGAGAGGATAAAGGAAGCGTTATAGGGAGTAAGGAGACCTAATGTCAGGAGCTGACTGTATAAAAGGGAGTGTTTGTTACGAAGAGCAGGACACTCGAAGAAAATGTGATCAGCATCACATGTAGGTGGAGGATCACAATCGTGAAGAGATCAATCAGGAGATGGCGACGGAGCAAATCAAAAGCGGGAATAGAGAAGTAGAGAATGATTGATCCGAAGATGAATTAGGGAGACTATAATAGAAGAGGGACGACCGAAATGAATAGAATGGAACCAAGACAGGGAACGAGGAATCGGCTGAATAAAACGGTAATGCGAATGGCGATTAGAAAATAGGGAGGGATAAGGTATCCGGTCAAAGTCTGGCGTGATTGGTGGTGAATAAGGAAAGGATATCTGAAGAAGGGAAGTTGTTGAGGAACGCATCTTCTCTTGATTTCAGCGAATGAAACGAGCGTATAATATTCATAACTTCCATATTTTTCCAAATTGATCGTAATAGTTGTATTGCGATAGATAATCATGCACTAATTGCAAGTCCGTACTGTTTATGTATATATATATATATATATATATATATATATATATAAATATATATAGATCGGCTCAGGATGATTCTGTCAACACCTCGTATTTTTGTGGGAAATAAAAATTATTCCATTTATAAATATTTACATTTTTTCATTTTATTTTGCGGGTGTAGGTGTTTTTTTTCTTTCTGTATCATACTACTGTATTGCTATCGAGTTCTGACAATTAGTAAAAATTTCAAATCATTCGGACGTCGGGAAGTGGGTAAAAAATAGATTCCAAAATTCCATTACAAACATACAAAGTTATTACCGGTGGAGCTTTAGTATAAAGCATGTAGAATAGTTCTAATTCCTCTCTGTAATATCCGTCTATAAAACTACTAGTCATTCTAAATTTTCACAAGAAGCACATTATAAGTTAATGTATCAGACCACACTGGTAGTGAAATAACCGAAAGCGTTCTTTATCTACAGGCATGATGGTAGCGGTCGATATGACAACTAAAGACGTGAATATAATATTTCAAACAATAGTAGTGCGTCAGAAATCTTAATTCAGCCAGTAGTATTTTAGATATCCAATGCTGGTTCGTTTCGATGCTGCTTCGGCGACGGCTATTAAATTATAGATTGCTGAAGATTATTAATAAATTATAACGTCGGGCTTGCGCGAGGGGCTGTTTCGCTACTGAATTAACGATACCTCGGCTCTAAAGTGAACAGTAATTTACCACCCGTGAACAAAAAAAGGAAACAGTTAGTGGCACTCTCTAGCAGAGCTTAATGTGGCAACGGGAATTTGTAAATTATTACTGAGCGTGATAAAATATTATTCCGATTAATCAAAGTTCCGTTTTGCGGATAATGCAAGAAATAAATAAAAGAGACATCTTGTTTAATTACGCGATAACATTTAAAAACTAAAAAAAAAATCACTGTTTCTCGCATCCGTCGTAAAGATAGATTTTTTTTTAGTGTTTTTGAATATTTTTATCATTTATTTTTTCCTTTGAGCTAGCTTAACGGTTAATTTTTATTTTACTTGACTAAAATGGACCGGGTCATTTAAAACTAGTCGGCATTTTTAACTAAAAATAAGGTGTGTACGTTTGATAGTTCGGGTGAAAATAGAAAATGCGACAAAACTACCCGTAACATCGATAGCAGCAGCAATGCAGCTAAGATGAACGTTGTTAATTTAACTCAACACGCACAACCGGCCGCCACCACTAACACATTGCTGCAGTCAGACGCGAATGCAGGTACAGCTGCATCTTCTACTGATAACCCCGTTACCTCTCGATCTTTCCGAAAGCAAAGCTCCGATAATTGATAACAACCAATTCCCAGCGTTACCCGGCATATCGTGTGATATTTCTCAGCCCGGCAAAACAGAGCCGCTCTTATCATCCTTCCCGGAAAAGTTAAAATCGACAAATAGAACACCATTTCCCGCTGCTAAAAGAATAGTGCCAATAACGAATGTTCAACCAATAACTGACGAGCAGGAAATTATATTCCCATACATCGCTCCACACACCATAAGAGAGTATTTAGTAGCGCTGAAGGAGCAGATAGGTAGCGCATCAAACATTCTAGCCGGATCAAGAATCAGCCAAGACAGGGTAATGATGTTTTTAAGTTCCACCGAAGTAACTAACTTGCTGTTTGCCAAAGAGGGAACGATTTATCTCGGAGGGAAACCAGTTGCCGCGCGCAGATTACGGAACCCAACAAATAGGTTGGTGTTGCTAAATGTATCCCCCACCATTCTGAATGACAAACTTTTGCAGTACTTGAGCAATAACCCGGCAATAAAACCCCTGTCGCAGATAGTAATCCTCCGGGTAAATCCGATGGATGCTGAATTTGGTCACGTCTTAAGCTGGCGATGACAGCTTTACATCGAACACACCAGCTGTACAAACATACCGGAGTCCTTTCTGATAAGTTGTAACGGCAGATATCACCGAATTTTCGTCCTCTTGGAGAACTATATGTGCCCTGCATGCAATAAGGACACAGATCCCCCTAGTGTAGTTCAAACAGAAAGCCCCCTTCCGGAGGTGGCTATCACAAACAAGTGACCCCATAACAAGCCAGATAGGTGTGACTAGTCCCCACCAAGCACCGGGACAGCGGCCGGATCGCCAAATCACTACCCCAGCGAACCAAACCAACTACCAACAGGAGGACAGCGAGAGAGCAAACCCACTCTTCAAACGGCCACATCCCAAAACTCCTGAATGTCAAGTAGGAGCAGAAGAGCCTACATATCCTATACATTCTATTCCAAAACGGATCATTCTGGACAACCACAATTACAACCCTGAGGGACGTCCAGTCCAGACTGCTGACACAGCCAACGCAGAAGTACCAATGGAACACCTACCCGCTGATGCGCAGATAGAAACAGCTGAAGGACCAACGGCACAAAAGAAGAGGGCAGATATTGAGGAAATCGTAGCAGGAGCAAAACACCTTTCCGAAGAAAACCAAGTGCCCTTCATCCTCAATTACAACGATTTCCAAAAGTTCATAAAGCGTATCAGCGCATCGTCCAGTTATCTTATGTACGCCCAACAATTCACACTGGATACAGACGGACTATTACACATGTTATCCCAGGTAAAGCCATTCCTTGGGAGTAGAGCGTCAAAAATAGATGCTCGCGTATTATAAAGAATTTGAAACTTACACCCTCTGAATCGGAGAACACAACAGACGACGATCGCAGTTCTCAGACTAACTAATGGGAGGTTCAGCAATTCTCATACAAGGCACGATCACGGAGTGATAAGAATTCAAATGATGTCTTCAGGAATGCGAAGTAACGGCACCATACTCCAGTGGAACTGCAGAGGCCTCCACA
The DNA here is from genome assembly GCA_039619475.1 of Icerya purchasi. Lineage (NCBI taxonomy): Eukaryota > Metazoa > Arthropoda > Insecta > Hemiptera > Monophlebidae > Icerya > Icerya purchasi. Next base: position 139,295,474 of record CM077115.1, on the reverse strand, counting down.
ACAATAAAACGGAACTAGAATATCTAATCGCAACCCACAACCCTGCGGTCATCTGTTTGCAAGAAACACATCTCACTTCCCCCCTAGATCCTATTTTCCCCAACTATATCACCTTCCAGAGAGACTACACTTTGGGTGACCGAGCTTGCGGGGGCGTGGCAACGTTCGTGCACGTCTCAATCCCAGCTCGTATGATAAAGATATCGACGCATCTTCAAGCACTAGCAGTATCTGTCTTAATACCCGGATTTTCTGGTAGTGCAATATCCATATGCAATTTTTATTTACCTCCTTGCAGCAACGTCAGCTACCCACAGCTATGCGCCACCACAAAGCAACTGACCTCCCCTTCAATAATCCTAGGAGATTTTAATGCCCACTCCCCGATTTGGGGATCAGCTCCAAGAAATCGCCATGGCTCGGCCATAACGGATATTCTTGTCAGTAACGACTATGCTCTCCTTTCGTCAAAAGGTCCTACTCATTTCGATTCCACGGCGAAGACATTTTCAACAATTGACCTAGCTCTCTGCACCACCGTACTTTACCCAATAATTTCGTCTCGCGTCTTGGATGACCTCCACTCCCGTGACCACATTCCCATTATAATCTCACCTGACATAGGTAGATGTCGGTCGGCTCCTAGAAATCAATCGACCGTGCAAAAGTACATGTTTCACAAAGCGAACTGGAAAGGCTACAAGGAGAGCCTATTCATAAATTCTGAGCCCGGTCCATCCATTGAAGAGAACTTAAAGACATTTACACAGGCGCTATTCAGAGCAGCAGTAGCAACAATCCCGAAGTCATCCGCGGCTATGCCCCCAATCAGAGTCCCCTGACAAAAGCTGATCAGGATCTAATAGAATTCAAGAAGCGTAGATCTTTAGCCCGTCATATTATCAGGGCGAAAAAACATGAAGCTTGGCTTTCCTTCATGTCGTCAATTAATAGCGCGTCGATCAGCGCATCTACCTGGCGGAAAATAAAATCTCTGAACGGAAGAGAGCGGCCATCAACCCCAATCTATATCAAGTTCAATAACAACATCATATCAGATACGGCATCAATTGCGTCCATACTAGCTAAGCATTTCTCCGATGCTTCCTCAACGAATTCCTACTCATCATCCTTTTTGTCCCATGCAAATAAGAAAGATGTCATTCCTCTCCTATCACCCAACAGCATGGATCGGTATGATCGATTGTTCTCCTTGTCTGAGTTAAATTTTGTCTTAGACAATAAGCTGAAGGCAAATGCACCTGGCGCAGATTCCATCCATCCTTTCATGCTAAAGTTCCTTCCCACGGCGGCAAGACTATATCTGCTAAACATCCTATAACCAAATCTAGGAACAAGGTAACATTCCGATCTTATGGAAAGAGGCAATCGTTATTCCGATTTTAACACAGAATAAGGATCCTTCACTACCCAGTAGCTACCGTCCTATCTCACTGATGAGTACCATATCCAAAATCCTGGATAAAATCCTTTTGTGAATCCAAAAATATCCTCTCCACAATACAAGCCGGAGGCCGTAAGGCTAAATCAACGTCGAATCATCTGGTGAGCCTTCAAAGGCAGATTTTATCTGCGTTCAAAAGTCGACAGCACCTGATAACCATATTCTTCGATATTGAAAAAGCCTATGACCGCCTCTGGTGGCAAGGCCTTATAAACAACCTACGAAGATGGCAGGTGACAGGTAGAATGATAAGATTCATTCAAAACTACTTGTCAGACCCGACTATACGGGTCAGAATCGACTCTCAAGTCTCTGATGCAATGAGCATCGGGAACGGCATACCTCGAGGCTCCGCGCTTAGCGTAACCTTGTTCATAATGTACATTAATGACATTGCTGATTGTGTTCAGCCACCAGTAACGGCTCGGCTCTTCATTGACGACCTTAGCATTTCCCTAGCGTCTCGTGATCCACAAATATCTCACACAATCCTTCAGAAAACTATCTCCAAACTCCAGAAATGGTCAGAAGTCAATGGTCTAAACTTTTCCTCCGCAAAGACGGTATGGGTCGATTTCTATAGGGGACGGCCTATGACCAACGGGATTCCTTTCCAAATAAAAACAACACCATAATTCCGAACTGTAGTTCAGCCAGGTTCCTAGACCTGGAGTTCGATAGCAGATTAACTTGGCGCCTACACATTAATAAGCTAAAATCTGAATGTATAAAGTTACTGTCAATAATCCGATACCTCTCCAATCCCCAACTCAATATTCATCCCAAATTAATCTCTAATGTTTACAAAGTCTTGATCCTAAATAAAATAAATTATGGGTGCCAGGTGTACTCCTCAGCATCTCTAAGTAACCTGAAAAAAGCTGGACGCAATTCACCACCCTGCACTACGAATCATCGCCGAAGCCCATCATACAACACCGTGTAGGAGTATCTGTGCACTAACGGGCACTCCCTCACTGAAATTCTATCGCTCCCTGCATACCCTACGGTGCAATATTCCATTCCTAAAGCTGCCTTATATCCATCCCGAAACCCCCTTACTCGCAGTGTTCACTAACGACCCGCTACCAATTCTCACCAAGCTACTTCAGAATGTCAATGTCAACTACTCCGCAGAATGCCAGGCAGCAGCCACCAGCTCGCTACATCTGTGGCAACTTGAACCTGTAGCAGTTAACCTATCGGTTCTGCAAAAGTATAAGTCCTACGGCATGCCAGAGCAACTTACCCGAGACGCGTGTGAAACAATAAGACAGCATGGCAACGCTATCCAATGTTATACAGATGGAGCAAAAGCAGCACCCGTCGAGGGGATGTCACAAACTGCGTGTGCCTTCAAAGTAAAGAGAGCAATAACAACCATTTGTCTGAACGATTACTGCTCAATCCTAGATGCCGAATTATATGCAATACGCTTATGTCTGGAAATGATCAAGTCACGCGGGAATCCCAGGAAATGAAAGGGTGAACACAGCAGCTTACTCAACCATTACAGCTCCCAGTTCGCAAAGCATACTTGGGCCCCCTCAAATATCAGAAGCAGTAAAAAGTTAAATAATGGAACAGTGGAAACACAAGAACACATCTCCACCCCGCCACACCGCCAGAATATAAAGAAATCCGTAGAGCCATGGTGGCCTCCCCAGGGGACCTTACGAGTTTATTATCGCGCGCTCAACCGTTTACGCCTGGGCCACACGCGACTATCTAACGACTATCTGTTGGAAGGCGCTCACCCTCCAACCACGTGTCCTTTCTATCGTGCACAAGAGCCACCGGCGGTTGAGCACATTCTCGTGAATTGCCCTACATTCCAATCCTCCAGAACGAGACACGGATTTGATAACCTCAGCCATGTTCTCTCAAACTCAGAAGCGAACCAAAGTGCAGTCTTACAGTTCGTCAGGGACAGTGGATTAGGGACATTCCTGTAACCGGAGACTCTCGGGCCGTAATAGTCTAGATATTATACACGGCCCGGGGTCTAACCAAGGTTTGAGAAATTAAAAAAAAAAAAAAAAAAAAAGTTAATTTTGTTTTTGTCCTTATTAGGACAACAAAATAAAAAATATATAAATTTTTCAAGAGGGCATCTCTAAATTTAGATTTTTTTTTTTTTTATTTAAAAAATAAACCCGTAATTGATGACAACAAAATAAATCAAATAAATTCGAAATATTCTGACCAATAATAGATATCTAAATTGATGCTTTTCGGAACGCGTTTCGTTTCTAAAAAAGATATCCGAGGCCCGTTTCCGTTCCAAAAGACCGCTATTTTATTTATGTAATGCGCTCTAATACAGTTCAATATGAAAAAAAATCCAATTAAAAATAATTTAAGCATCGATTATCGAATCCTATTAAAAAATGAGTATGTATATATATATATATACCACACACACTAGCTTATTAACTATTACGAAGTGCAGAGAGCCACTGACTACGGATTATTTAGGTAGATCTGTGCGATCTTCCCAGATTCAGTGAACTCTGAAATTCCACGAACTGTTTTGCAATTATGCAACACGGCTTGTTGGTTTGACGTTTTGCCGGACAGAAAGGGAGTAGTTCGTAGATGGGGTCGTATTTCTGAGCACGTACTAGTGTGATAAGATTGTGTGAATCATTCGAAAACGAACGAAAATTTGTAATTCCGCTCGAGTAATTTCCTCTACCGGTCACTAAAGCTCTGTTGAAAAGTTTACTTGTCGTGAAAGCTCGGTAGTCGGATTCCATTTATTATGGGATTCCAGTGCGCGCTCGTTCATGATGACACGTAGTAACGATGGTGGGCGTGCTGTGTCTGCAAACATTGAGCACTGCATTGAGGAACAAGCCGCCTGATTAGCCTCCCCATTGACATATCGGATTTATATTTTAAAGTGAAGAGATTCTTTATTTTGTATGTTTTGTAACCGGAGGCGAATTACTCGGTAAGACGAATCAATTTTAATTTTAACTCTTCTTTTTCTTATCCCTGAGTACTGTTAATTTGAACAGGTTTATTCATTTGTTTATTTAAATTTTTTGAAATTTATATTCTTATGTGTTTCAAGTGTAACCCAGAAAATATTTAAAAAATAAATTAAAAATTAAGTTATCCCGGTAAGTAAACTGTTTTCAATCTCCGAAGAATTTATGTATTGAATATTTTATATTTCTGTGCCAACTACTAGTTAAAGTGCGGTATGTTAGTTTTCCTTTTTAATAGTATGCATTTATTGAACTTTTCTCGTAAATATTCAAGTTTGTCAAAATTCTATTTTTTTACAAAATACCACTTTTCACCGTTAATTTTCTCTTCTTGTGTGCAAAATTTCCGAAAAATCATATTAAAATTCCTATCGCTTACTTCGATTCAAAGTGGACATTTCTTTTCCGTCCGGAAATTGGCTAGGGTTTTTAAATTCTCATCCTCTGAACGTTCTATCAATTTCAACGGTAACAGTCTAATACCTTTCACTGATTCTATCGCTCCAGCTAAAGTTCCTTCTTTCGATGAACTGTATTCTATTCCATTTCCGCAAAATTCTCTTTTCCATTTCCTAACTCCTGTTTTCAATATTAACGATTTAGGTTTTTCTTTTTCTTTTTTTTTTGTGGACGCGCAAGCGACATTGACTTAACAACAGGGAAAGCTAAGCTAACGATCTAAATAGTTAGGCGGTCCGAAATGGACGCAAAAAAAGGACAGCAGTGCAGATACCATAGAGGATGAAGAGGAAAGGAGAGAATAAAGGAAGCGTTATAGGGAGTAAGGAGACCTAATGTCAGGAGCTGGCCGCATAAAAGGATTACGAAGATCAGGACACCCGAAGAAAATGTGATCAGCATCACATGTAGGTGGAGGATCATAATCGTGAAGAGAGCAATAAGGAGATGGCGACGGAGCAAATCGAAAGCGGGAATAGAGAAGTAGAGAATGATTGATCCGAAAACGAATTAGGGAGACTATAATAGAAGAGCGACGACCGAAATGAATAGAATGGAACCAAGACAGGGAACGAGGAATCGGCTGAATAAAACGGTAATGCGAATGACGATTAGAAAATAGGGAGGGATAAGATATCCGGTCAAAGTCTGGCGTGATTGGAGGTGGATAAGGAAAGAATATCTGAAGAAGGGAAATAGTTGAGAAATGAATCAAAGCGACCAGCAGAACGGTCCAAAGAATCAGCTGCGTCATCGCCATCAATCCCGGAATGATTGGGAACCTATAAAAAATCAATAAGAATAGAGCGGGATGACTGCAGAGTGGAGGTAAGAGAACGAATTGAGATAATAATACTAATGATGGGAATGTGAAGGAGGATAGGATAGGGCTTGAAGGACGCTATTGAAGTCATGAGAAAAGTAAGAATGAGTATTATAGGAAAGAACAACGGGAAAAAATTTAAAAAGACGGGCAGCAATAAGCGACAGGATTGGGATTGTATGAGGAAAAGAACGCCAGTGGTTTTTGATATACAAATAAGAAGAAATAAGTTTAGACGAGGTGATGGGAAGCCGTTTAATTTGGAAGCGATACCCAATGATTTAGCGGGATCATTACACAACTTCAAAAATCGATTTTTTTGTTTTTGTGGATTCCAAAAGAAAAAATATTTTTAAAATGCCGTGTAAAAATTTCGTAAAATTTTTTTCTTGAATTTATTTGAGCGCGCTCGGCGATACACTCTTATCTGAGTGAATAGGTATCTGAGCGAGCAAGCGTCTTAACGACTCTCAGCATTGTGTATAAAAGCAGTTGTTTCTATTTAACAAAAGAGCAGATGTATAGAATTCGATATTTCGCTTGACTGTTAGACTTGCTCGGATTTTCGTAGCGAAACCATTTCTCTGCTCGTGCGTGTCGTGTAATTCTTTCAGAAACTAACAATGGACAAAAAGCAAACATCATTGGAAACGTCCAACCGGCAAGCATAAAAAGCGAAAATTTCAACAGATCCAATGACGAAACAAATACCGATTTTACCAGAGTAAAACTGAAAATGCTGCATTTGATGTGAAGTGTGAAGAAACTACCAATTATTGCACGCTGAACTTTTTTTTTTTTTAGGTTTTTCTACTTTGTAATCTTCTCTAAAGTATAAACATTGTAATGATGTTAAGTGAGTACGGAGTGCGCTTGGTTTTTAAGTGTGTGTCACGTGTACTTACGGTGAAAAATACATTGACTCATGTTCGATGATCGCAAATGATTTTGCATGTTTAATGATGGATTTGTACTTCTATTTTACGAAATAATGAAAGTTATGGATGTACAAATTAGATCCAGAGCCTTGCTACAACAACGACCGCATACGCTCATCAAACCGACGTAGCTTTTTTCAGTTACAAGAGGCTGGAGCAAGCCGGAGGGATGCTGAAATGGAGGAGAATGAATTATTCGAAAAGGCTGAAGGCATTTTATATGGTGCAGTCATGGTTGATTAGCTGTAATCGTGATTTTTTTATGATTTTTCAACAACAAAAACTTTGAACGCGTTTTTATCGAAACCCTTTTTCTTCGTGTGGAATTGTATTTTTTTCTGAAACTACTTATCCTTGCAAAATTTTAACCACATATTCGACACATGCGTAGAGGTGTATAGCCGGAACTAGAATTGCGTCAAAATATCGATTTTTTCAATTTTTACAACCGAAAAATCACCCATAAAAACCTTATTTTTGAAAATTTTTGTTCCAACAGCCGCCATTTTTTAAATTTTGCATAAAAATTCGTAATTCTAGTTCGGGCTATAGCCGCAGTCGTATTGAAGCTAAATCAATTTTAATTTTTTATATTTCAGATAATCCTTTTCTTCAAAAACGTCAACATCACTTGCATCTTTTGATAAAGTCTGCTCTCTTTTCTAAATCGTTTAGCTTCACTCCAGCTGCTAACGGTGGGCATTATCTTGTCCCTAAATACCTGCCCCTAAATAATCCTCCGGTATTTTCCTGACATTTTAAATTATTTCCTGTCTAGGTAAATTTCTATCATTGTTATTTTTGAAAAAAATTCTAAGTCCTATTTTTTCAGTTTCATGCATCAGAAAACTGTTTGAAGGCATGCCGAACCAAAACATTTTAGCTGGTAGTTGAAACACAATAATATATTTTAATAGTAGTATATTCGTTTTTCAGTCTGATATTAACCCTCCCGATTGTACTATTTTTTTTTGCTTATCTTACCTGATTATTGCTGAAAATATTATAACTTATTGTTGGTACTATATTCCTAGGTTTTTGCCCCCTATTTCGGTGCACGATTTTTAAACAGAGGGGACGACTAATGTTTAAGTGTTGATCGTATTTTTAGCGTGGTGTAAAAATAAATAAATTTATTCAGCATGGTAATTGAAAATGTGTAAACAAAAGCGTAGCTCTTTGTTTCGTGATAAACTATATACTTATTTATGCTCTACGCAAAGCGGACTTTACTATCGCACTAATTTCAAAATGTACACAGCACATCGTGATAGATTTACACAGATGATTGATAACATTTCAGTTCGGAGGAAAGCTAAGTCGCCCCAGGTTTTATTTAACAACCGAGTTAGTTACTGATAATTTATTCACGTAAAACTCAGAGCTAACTCAGTTATTTTAGACAGAGCCGCGAAAATAATCTCGCAGCGGGATTAGAAGAAGAAACGAAATAAATACAAAAACAAAAAACCAAAAACAAAAAGAAACAATTACTTTAAAGACTTTTAAGAAATTTCATTTAAAAATGTTATGTAGAAATGCGAAATGTTCGAAAACATGGACTAGGGAAATGCCGGCAAGACGCAACAAGTTAAATCGCGAAATGTCAGCGTATTTTTAGCCTTTTTAATGGGGCTGCAATCGTATTGTTCTCCTCGTTCTTTCGCCGGATTTATTTTCTGTTCTGTTAAAGTGAAATCGATCGATTTTTTAAGCCAAATAAAACGGTCATTAAAAACAAAAGTTAGTTTAGAGAATCCGTATTTTAATTATTTCCACCTCCCTCTTCCCCGCCGGCTCGTTCATATTTCATTTATTCGTTATTTATTTTAGAATCTCTTTTCACAAGCTTACGGAATAATTTCCATTCGAATGGATACACCGATGGCGACCGGAAAAACTGCTTCAGCCCAGGTTATTACGAAGGGAAGTAGCAAGGGGGAATTTAGCTACAGTATAAATTTTGTAGATTACAAAATCGAAAGAAGGGTTAGCAGTAGACAAAAAAAAAAAAAAATCACTCCCAAAATCTGAGCAATCAGCTGTTTATTCTTATTTACATTTATTACTGCTCGCGTTACCTTACAGTGAAGCACCTTTGTTTTCATTGGTGCTCTTGCAAACTTCGTTGACCGAAAAATCGTAGACGGATCTCTTTTCTACACATTAGGCGCTGGTGCATTATTGTTTTCATGAGGTTGGGTGTCTACACTTAAAACGCTAAAAAAGCAGAAAAGCCCAGCTTTCGACTTAATAAGAGACAAATTATTAAAAGCTATTGCTCACTTCTATATGTAACGCAGTATTACGCATACAACATTTTCCGGCACGATGGGAGTTCTCCGATTTCCTTATTGCCTGTTTTATCGAAGGTAACCGAAAAATTAATATTGAAAAGGTTGCCGCCTTATAAATGTAATTCCTCAACATCAGTTGTTCGGCTTTTTAAAACATCATTCTACGATTGATCAATTGCATCGGGGTGTGGTTAGTGTAATTGAAAAAAGTTTAGAAACAGAAAAAGTATGTACTGCGGAATTTCTCTACGTTTAACGAGCTTTTGATATAGTTTGGTACGATGGCTTATTATGCAAATTAGTGTGTTTTTGTTCCCGAGTAATCTTTACTTGTTGCTAAAGTTATACCTTGAATTTTCAAATGAGTTACGAATATACTTACCTAGAAATACATCCTGTTTTAGCAGGCGTTCCTTCCTCCGCGCTGTACTTGTTATACACAGTAGACTTTCCTGCGACAGAGAATGTGCAGGTAGTTACACATTTGCGGACGATACGGCACTGCTTTCATCACAAGGAGATCCGAAGATAGCAAGCAATAATCTACAAAAAGGCTCTTACAAAAGCGGAAACATGGTTTAAAAAATGGAAAATCGGGATAAACGAGAGCAAATCGGTGAATATCGATTCGACTAGCCGAAAAGTTGAAGTCCCACCCGTTACGATCAATAACACACAGATCTTCCTGTACGAGCAACAATCGGGTATTTCGATTTGCACTTAGCTAATTGACGTGGGAACCCTCTATATTATACAGGTTAAAAAGAAAGAGCTCTAGATATCCGGGTTAAAAAAATGTATTGGCTGTTAGGGAGAATACCAACAACGGATAACAAACGTCTAATATATACAACAATTCGAAAACCTATCTGGACGTACGGGGTTCAACTTTGAGGTTGCGCTAAACCGTTAAACTTGAAAGTAATACAGACTTCTCAGAATAAGATCCTTCGGTTGATAACCAGGGCACCCTGGTATGTTACTAATTTAACCTTACATCGAGATTTGTGTATAGATTATGTGGCTGATGTCATCAAAGTTCACGCTCTAAAAGACACGCAGACAGACTTCTCATCCGAGAACAATCTTACTAGAGCATTGCGCTGGATGTTACCGATGATGTAAGAAGACTGAAACGCTAGAAACCGCAGGACCTCGTTTAAGGTCGGTGCTAATCGAAGAGATGCCATTGGGTACTCCTCCGTTCATGGTTAATTTCATTCGTACGTATTGCCAAATGTCCTTGATGGACAACTCGTAATAGTGTATTATATTAAAGAAAAAAAGAAAAAAAAAAGTTCAGTTTCAGCTCACAGATGAAGGTGTATCATCTACGCGATATTTTTAGCAGTCTCTTCGAACTCAAGTCTCCGAAAAGTGTATGTGAAAAGTCGGGAAGGCTAAAATTTAAAGGTTTTTGTAGTTGCTTCGTTTACATATTTAGCGTTTCACGTGAAAACCTAACGAAATTTTATATCGCAGCCTTTTGCGTTTATCCGACCAGGAGTTAATTATATATGCAAGGAATTTATACACTCCATCTGTTAAACAGTTAATAAAATAATGAAACTAATATTACATATAAATCAGTAGTAGTACTTAGCAAAATAAACTATACTTGCCAGGTGTCTCTTCGACAAATAACCACGTTCTGAAAACCCTCCGACCCGATCAAAAAGCATCTCATCCCGCAGCAGCTTATGTACATTAGCGATTTCCTGTCTTTACAATACATTCGACCGTATTATACATCTATCATAGTGTGTCGTAATCGATTAGCAAATAAACTTGTACATCGCCTTATTCCTGCTTTTTCTTTTGACCCCAAATAAAATTACGACTGTGCACCTTATTCCACAGCAAAAATCACCCGGTAAATATCAATACGTCTTTATTAAATTATAAAAATGATCAATTCTTGCCAGAAGATATCAAACATAGCATTATAAATATAATTAATAACTGCAGCAACTTCTCAAACGCATATACGTACATCAAAGAGGCTTTTCCTGATGAAAATATCTTCAGCATCTTCTTCCACTTTTGAGATCGGTAATTACAAAACAGGCATATTTTACAAAATATTATAGTCTGATAAATCGAATAAGAATCACAAAAGACTTTCCTATTACTGGATCAGAGAGGAAATAGTATGGCATTCGTATGGGTTTCGATGCATACGCAAAAATTTCTGAAAATGGACGGCCGCGAATCTGAGGGCTCATAATACTGTCGCGCTGATGGTGCACAGCGCCTTAAGGACTCCTTTCTCTTGATAAACATCCATCAGAACTAATAATGAATGGGCATGAAAAATATAACCAACCTCTAATAATTTTTAGGGAGCCCGCAGAATTGCAATCCGTAAAAATTAAAATTGCCTTCTGAGATTGTACCAAGAGTCGGGATATCGAAACAATTTCGCCGAATGCATTCAGCCAGACACATCGTCGCGAGATTCTTTATGGACAACTTAAGTATCTTCTTTTTGTGATTCGCACACAGCTCAATCGTGTTATAAAAAAATTGCTCTGTAGCAATTTTTTCATCCTTCGAAAACATACTGCTTCGATTTTAATAAGAGTTGATTCGTTTCTCATTTTCTTCTCATATTTCAACAGTATCTTCACTGTAAACTATAACATGTAAGGAGGTTTCTCGTATGACAGGAAATTAATTTGATTCTAACATTTTTCTCCTCCCGTGTTATAAAGTACCGTTCTATACTTTTATATATCCGAAATTACCGATCAACTTTGATCCTTAACGGAATCAAGTATGGTGCAAGATGTCTTGCCTATTTTCGGTTACATCCTACGATATCAAAAATTACGGCCTTGTGTTCATTAAAAAAGTAGCGGCGTCTGTTTTCATGCCCCTATTCAAGTATTATCGTTCTTTCTTCACACTCCATCTTTTCCGACACTTATTTCTCTTTAGTCTGTCCTTTTAACGGTGCTTTCCCGAATGCGATCCCCTCCTTCGTTATAGTCCGCACACAGAATATACCATATTTTCTATTAAATAAAGGCTTGAAGTTCAAAATTTCGAGCCGCTCATAGTGATCAATTTCACGATTTTCAACCAATGCAAGTCCCGTAAGATATCCAGAACGCTTAATTTGCGACTGATTTTATTTCAGTACAAACAGGGTTCAGATATTTGGTTATTCATGACTGTTTCTGTCAAAATTGTAGAAATTGGAGATAACTTTTTAAATCAACTTAATCAGAAGATATATTTAAATCATATTTATATAGTCACCGATGAGATGGTGATCCGGAATATAGTCATTCATGGTATGTACCATAAATATGGGACTATGTTCCCGAAACACCATCTCGGCGGTGACTATATAAATATTATTTAAATACGACTATATCTTGTGATTATTTAAAAAGTTATTTCCAATTTGATTCTAATTCGATGTAGAGAACTACTTTTTATTATTTCTTTATAGTCCGGCATATTCTCAGCACCCGTGTCATATTATAAAAATACTTGAAATTAGTCTCTTTAATTTCGTTAATACTTAACGCGAAAGGTTATTTTCCTAGTCGACACAATGAATAAAAATTTAGTAAAAGAAAAATATTAAATGCTAAAAATTCTCGTCTGTTGTGCGTTTCTAGATATCCCCTATCCCTTTTTTTTTGTAATCGTTTATTTAAAAAAAAAAAAAAAGAAAAAGAAAAAAAGATTTAAAAATAAAACTCTCAATGAGCGGATAAATAAATCGAATAAAATTCATCACATTGCCACAATATTCTTGGCATTTATCAAACGATGTAGCATTTTTTAGTAAATTAAAAATTTGTTTTCCCATCTCGTCTTTCTGTTATTTGAATAACACAGCTAGATTAATCCTATTTTCCAGCTTCCAAAGAAATAGTTCCAACCCCCGCAAATTTATTTTTTTCCTAATTCGCGGAATTTCTCAAATAATCAATTCATTTACATTTTCCCCTCTATTTAACCGTCAGCTTAATATTTAGCTCTTCATTAATAAATTTACGTTCGCCTTTATAAAAATCCTATAATTAATCTTGTTTACTTATTTATTTTAATTGGTTGCATTTTAAGTGGAAGTTATCATTGTAATCAGTAAATTTAACTTTGCTTGTTAATTTAGTATTAAAAAGCTGGGAATTTTCGACCTAGCCACCGTAAGTACATTGCTGCAGAAAAGAAGAGAAAAAACATAAAGCTTAATGAGAATATCGCTACTTGCGAGAAAAAATACCCTAAAACAGTACTTACGTTGTATCATCATCCCTATACTTTAGATTCAAGATATGTATTATGTTTTTTTTTAATATGCCTCTTAATGTAAACATATATGTTCTCAATGTCACTCCCTTTTTTTCAAAATACAATTTTTATCACGCGAGCAAAAATTTATAGTTTTTCTATACATTTTTCATAGAAAAAGTTTAAATTTAGAAATATTATAAAATATATAAATTAAAAATAGTTTCTTCTAAATCTGGATTTAATTGTAGTAGTGTTAATTTGTTTTTTTTCCTTCAATATTCGGACAGCCATCGATAATAATAGTATCGATATGAAATTGATAAAAGTTTTTAAAATGACGGTGTTAGAGATGACATTTACTTTATAACGGATAGATGACAAACTGTACCATGTTTTATTCCAAAAGGGAATAAATGCGCGCGTGATTTAAATGTATTTAAATGTTTTAAATTTCAGTTTGTGCAATTTAAATATATATATATATATATATATATTCATAATTTACAAACCCTTGTAATACTTTTTATTTAATTAGTAATACAAAAGCTGCTACTAATTAACTTAATTTGGAGAGTGGTGCAAAATGAATAATGGATTTCATTTTGTTTTAAAAATTTTTTACCGCGGTTTTTTAAATACAACATTATTAAACCGTTTATTTTTCTTATACGTTAAGCTGCATCTTTAGATACTAATTACTCAGAAAGAGACACGAAGCATAGACCAGTTCCAGTGTCCGTAATTGTGTGGGTACATATGTTACACAATTTCTTTGAAATAAAATTAATTTTACCAACGAGCTAATTCTATTAACTTCTTTTCTTTTTTTTTACTTTTTAAAAAATGTTATAACCAGCATATTTTAAAATTCCTTGACTGCGAATGAATCTCCCCGCAATAACAGCCGTAATTTGCAATACGCGCCCAAAGATGAATTTCGAAGATTTTTTTTTTTTTTTTTTTTTTTTTTAAATGGGCTCGGTGTTAACACTGACCCAACTACATGGACCTAGATCACCTACTCAGATTCTGAGGCGATCGGAGATAGAAAGTATAAAGGAAAGAAGGAGGGGAACAACGGCTGGAGATGGGAAGGAAAGGATAAAGGAAGCATTGAAAGGGGTAGGAAGATCTAACGCCAAAAGTTCGGCGTATAGATGAGAGCACTGAGGAAAAAGAGCAGAGCATTCGAAAAGGATATGGTTGGGGTCACATATAAAGGGAGGATCAGTTGAGTGGAGAGGGCAAAAGGGAGAAGGTGAAAGAGAAAAAGAAAAACGAGAAAAGGGAAGGAGGGAATGGCCAAGTCTCAGTCTGATTAAAGAAACAATAGCCGAGCGCCGAGAAAAAGGAAGAAATTGGTACCAAGGCTGTGAATTGGGAGTAGGCTGTAGGAGGAGGTAGAAAGATGAGCGATTGGCAAAAAAGGAAGGGTAGTTATCAACCCACAGTCTGGTATGGAGACTTGCGGAGAGGAAAAGGATGTCTGAGGCAGGAAAATGCGGAAGGAATGGACCATTGAGAGACGCTGAGCGAGCTAGGAAGTCAGCTGCTTCGTTGCCTTCAATGCCAGAGTGGCCAGGAACCCATAAAAAGTCAATAAGGATAGAACGTGCTAAGCGCAAGTTGGAGATAGAGGCACGAACAGAAAGAATAATGTCATTAGTCGAGTGGGAAGGAGGAGAAGAGATAGCTTGCAGCACGGATTTGGAATCAGTAATAATGAGAAACTTACAGATCCCTCTTGAAGAGGAAATAAAGGAGACAGCACGGAGAATGGAGACTGCTTCAGCAGAAAAAATGGAACAAAAGGAAGGAAGTTTGAAGGATTCCGAGTGATTAAGCGAGGGGGCTGTAAAAGCACCGCCCACCCCGCAATCATTTTTGGAACCATCAGTGAAAATTTTTACATGACGGGGAAATGAAGAATTTAATATGTGGACATATTCTCTGACCACTGTGCTCTGAGGAGTGGAGTTAGCACGAAGAGGAAGAGAGGAGAATGAGACGGGAAGGCATGTACTATTGAAATCAAAAGAAAAGTAAGGAAGCTTATTGCGGGAAAAGACATAAGGAGAGAACTTAGAGACCCGAGCAGCTATGTGCGCAAGAACCGGGATTTTGTGAGGAACGAAGCGCCAGTGTTCATTGATATACAGATAGGAAGAAATAAGTTTAGATGAAGAGATCGGGAGGCGTTTAATTAGAAAACGGTAACCAAGCAGAGATCTGCGGATAAACAGGGGTTTAATATTAGATTCAGACAAAATGGCAGGAATGGGAGAAGACTTTAGGGCTCCAATGCAGAGCCGAAGACAGGAGTTTTGGATTCTATCAAGTTTGCGCAGGAGGGAGTTTGAGGCATTGCCGTATAAGAAGGAACAGTAGTCTAGTTTGGAACGAATGATGGATTTGTAGAGAATTATGAGAATATATGGATCACCGCCCCACTTGAGAGGACATAAGGCTTTCAGGAGATTTAGTCTCTTAAGACAAGATATATAAAGGTACTCGATATGTTCTTGGAAAGAGAGTCGACTGTTTAGGAAAAGACCAAGATAGCATATGGAATTAACAATAGGAATAGGATAGTTGGAGGAGATGATGTTTACCAGAGCACGATTATATGGGCGGAGGGAGAAAATAATAGAAGAAGACTTGGAAGGAGAAAGAGAAAGAAAAGCACTGGAGAGGGAACTACTGAGGACTGATAGAGAACAATTAATCTCCTCGTTAGCTGTAGCTAGCACGTCTGAAGTGGAGTAGATAAGGATATCATCCGCAAAAAGGAGAGAAGAAGAAGGAATGCGAAGAGCAGCGATATCAAGGAGATAAATATTAAAAAGAGAAGGACTAAGACAGGAACCCTGAGGCAAGCCGCGGTAACAACGTCTGATTGTTGAAAAGGAGGGAACAGAAAGAAAAAGAGATCTATTTTGGAACAGATTAAGAATAATGGTAACGAGAATAGGAGGAATATTGAGGGAAATGAGCTTAGAAGCCAGTGAAGGAAGATGAACATTATCAAACGCAGATGCGACGTCGACGAATGTGGCAATAGTAAACTTTCTATCTAGGAATGATTTGTAGATGTCCGATAGAAAGGTACTAATGCAGTCGATTGGACCAAGACCAGGGCGAAAACCAAACATATTGGGAGGGAGGAGATTGTTATGCTCCAGCCACCAGACTAAACGATTGTTGATTAAGCCTTCGAAAAGTTTTCGAAGACAAGAGGCGAGGGAGATAGGTCGGAAAGAAGACTGGTTTCTTTTAGGAATAGGAATGATTATAAAATCATTCCAGGATTTAGGAGTGTGACCAGAGATTAGAAAGGAGTTATAGATAGCTAAGAGAGAATGCAACGAGGAAGAGGAGAGATTTTTAAGGATTGGATATGAGAGGCCATCTAGTCCGGGGGTGGAGTTAGTGGATTTGTTAAGAACGGATAGGAGCTCATCGTAACGAAAAGGAGAGGAAAGAAAATGGTCTTCAGAGGTAGAGTAGTAAGAGGGGGAACTAATTTCTTCAAGAGAAGGAACATAAGCGGGCGAGATAAAGTCCAAAAAGGAATGAAGATGTGGCAACGCAGGAGTAGAATGAAGAGGGCGCTCGGAGGAGGGAAATCTAAAGGCCCTAGCTAACTTCCAAATTTGAGAGAAGGGCGTATCTCTAGAAAATGAGGAACAGAAACTTCTCCAAGAATTCCTCTTGGCAGCCTTTAGGATGCTACGGGCTCTAGCGTTAGCTTCTTTGTGAGCTAGGAAGTTAGACATAGAAGAGCAGGAGCGAAAAGTTCTAAAAGTGTCGGTACTCTTCCTGAAGGCTGCTTTACACTCGTCATTCCACCAGAGTGAGGAGGCAGCAGAAGTTTTATGACAGTTATTAGAAGGGAAGGGAGGGGATGAGAGGGAAAGAGCAGAATAGAGAGACTGGGTGAAAAGGTTGTATTGAGATAGAGGATCGGAATCAGCTTGAATAGGAGAGAGAGAGGAATCGACTAAAGAACGAAATTTGCCCCAATCAGTTTTGGAGAGAAGCCAATGAGGAGAATGAAGAGGTTTGAAGCATGAAGGAGGTAGGACGTCATTAAGAGTTAGAACAATAGGAGAGTGATCACTGCCAAAAGTACCATCAAGAGTTCTCCAAGAGCAGTTTAGACCAAAATTGGGAGAAGAGAAAGAAAGATCGACTGCACTAGGAGATGAAGGGTTTTTGAAGCAGGTAGGAGAAGAATCATTAAGGAGGAAGAGGTTATGATTTAGGATGAAGTTTTCAAGGATAGAGCCATTGCTGTCGTGACCAGAGCAGCCCCAGAGTGGAGAATGGGCATTCCAATCACCCCCAATGATGAATGGATTTGAAAGAGTCGAAAGGAATGGGTGAAGGGGAAGCTGAGCAAGACTAGAATTTGGTGGATTGTACACACAAGCGATGTGAATAGGGGTAGGAAGGAGATTTGATAGAGAAATATGTGCCATATTAGGGAGATTAGGATAAGGAGGAGGAAGGAAGGAAATACTGTGCGACTGGTATGGTAAGTCGTTTCTAACAAGAATAGCCACTCCACCATACCCGTCTACACGATCAGAACGTACTATGAAGAAGTCTTTGAAGTGGATTTTTGAAGTGGATTTTAACCAAGTTTCAGACAACAATGCTACTTGAATGTTGTAGAGGTCTAATAGCCCCTCTAACGCTTGTTTATTTGCATGTATGCTACGACAGTTCCACTGAAGAATATTTAAAGAATTATTCTGAGACATGTGGTTTAGGAGGTGGAGAAAGGTAAGGAATGAGTGTTATAGGAAAAGGAATGCAAGGAGGAATGGAATCGTAACAATAAAAATAATTTAAGGCGATGAAAGAAAAAAAAAAATGGGCTCGCGGAATCTTGGTTATGTGCCAGTTTAGCAACCTTCAAGTTTAATTGCGGCCAAATTCGGAACAGAGTGAGCGAAAGCAAGAATAGAATAACCTGCACGAACTGGTGTAGGACCAGTTTGTAGGCCTCCTTCTGCTTAACGCCATCACCAACGAGATGATAATTTTCTGGAATGAACCGTAGCGTGGAAAATTCCATATGTAAAGCGTGCAAGTAAGCAATTGTACTGAACTGTAAGAAATACAGAAAGAAGAAGAAGGGTATTGAAGGGTAGAAGGAGAAAAAGAAGAAAAATAAAAAAAAAAAATAAAAAAAAAATAAAGGAAGTAGAAAACAAGAGAAACAAAAATAGGTTGAATTATTTGAAGTTAACGCTGTTAGACAACAAGGATGAAAGACTGTCGATGAAAGAAGAGGACGAAGGTATATTGTAAGATGCAAGAAGCTCCATAATAGCAGCAGAGAGACTGGAGATGGTTGAAGTGAACTCTGTGGGAGAAGGCGAAGTGTTGGAAAGAGGAACAGATGAGGGACAAGCAGGCAAGAGTGGATTAAAAGAGGGGGAAGACACTTTATTTAGAGCCCATCCAACTGAGGGTGAATGAGGGTGATAAGAAGGGATAGAAGGAAATTGGGGGAGCGGTTTATGATGCGGTTTAGACTTGTGAAATTTATGGAATGTTGGAGATTTTGGACGAGGAAGAGAGGGAACCTTAGAAGAGTTGATGGACATGTTTTGAGAAGGAATGGGGGCTGCAGCCCGGTTGGCATATGAAAAGGCTTGAGTTACAGAATTAGACGATTTGATCTTGACGGCTTCATGGAAAGAGATATTTTCAAAGGCCATGATCCTTTTTATATCTTTTTGTCTTTGCCACTCTGGACAGCGACGATCTGAGGAAACATGGGAACCTTTACAGTTGCGACAGAAAGGAAGTTCCTGTAGATTGGGGCATTCCGAGAAGGAGTGTTTGGATGCACAATGGGAGCAGATGGAGTGGGAGCTGCGACAATTGCGTGCAATATGTCCGAAAAGAGAACAATTGGAACACTGGGTGGGAGAACGAATGCTAGGAGAGACTGAGAAGCGAAGTCCATATATGGATACGAATTGAGGGAGGTAGGATTTGGCGAATTTCAGTTCGACACTTCTAGTCGGAATTTTAGAACCTTCTGAAGAGCGGAGAATACGTCGTAATGAAATGACCGGAATAGAGGATACAAGTCCTTCTTTGATGTCTTCCAATGGAAAGGAAGGATGGACACCGGTTATAACTCCAATCCTATATAACGCATTATGCGGGATAAATGCGTTAAGATTATGGGATTTAAAGAAGGGAGTCTTAGACAGGAATTCATTAGCGGAAGAGGCAGAGGGGAACAAAACAGAGATACGCCCTTTACCCTGTGGGACAATATCTGAAAAAGAGGTAGAAATTTTGTTGATTAATCTAGCCAAGGCTAGCGGATGAAAGTATCCAATATTCTTATCAGGGGATGAATTTTCAACAAGAATTGAAAAGGGACCTGGGTGGTCTGGAGGAAAAATGCCCTGATCGCTGCAGAGATTTTCAGAGATATTAACGGTATTATCATTACCAGTGATATTATTATTGCTGGTGTTGTTATTACTATTAATGCCATTATTATTATCATTAACATTGTCATTACTGTTATTATCATTACTATTACTATTAGTAGTATTATCATTATCAGTATTGGTACTATTATTGTTACTACTACTACTATTTTGGTTGTTATTATTATTATTATTATTATTATTATTATTATTATTATTATTATTATTATTATTATTATTATTATTATTATTATTATTATTATTATTATTACAATTATTATTACAATTATTGTTGTTAATGTTGTTATTGTTATTTTTATTGCCATTGCTATTATTATTGTTATTTTTCTTTTTAGTATTGTTGTCGTTTGTATTATAATTGGAGGTGGAAGAGGTCGAGTTTTGGCTTTGGTTGATATTATTCTTATTAATATTAGTAATATTATGGGAATCTATATTACAGTTTTCAATGGCTTTAACGCTATTAGAATTTGGTAAACTAACCAGATTAGGAAGATCAGGCTGAGAAAGCCGCAGATCCTTGTTAGGTAAAGTCGAAGACGGCGAGAGGGGACCGGAGAGTTTACGCTTAGCAGCAACGTCAACCTCCATTAGGTTGAGCGACATGCCTTTGCTGGCTTTAGCATCCTTGGCGGAGGCCGCCGGGCGGCTCCCACTGAACGAGCTCATTTACCAGCACGAGGAGATGTAGAAAACGTGAACGATAAAAAAAAAGAAAATAAATTAATCGCTGAAATATGAAATTGAAATAGAACGAACGTAAAAATAGATAAATGAAATAAATACGCCGCAGTTAAATAAATTAAAACGATCTCACCGAGTAGGCTGATAAGAGATAACAGATAACAATCGGCGTTTCGAATTAACAATAACGCGGAGAGACAACCAACTTTAATTACAACAATCAAATTTCGAAGATTAGTAATTAATGAAAACGTAAAAAAGTAATTTAGTTATCTCGAGATGATTATGATTTCGATTGCTACATCTTGGCACAATGTAAAGAAAAAAAGAAATATTACTTTTAGAAGAAAAAAAAAACACCTGTAAAAAAAAATCTTTGTTACAAATTTCCGGTGAATATGTATCATATATTTCCTAGAACACACAGAAATTTGTAAAAAAAATAAATATGTACTTACGTATATATTATATATATATATTATATTATCGGAAGTTATTGGTACAATATTTAATGGTATATTTTCAGCCTGTTTAATAAAAGCTGTTCATTTAGACGAAATTGGATAATGGAATTTATCCGTAAATAATTTTGATAAGATTAAAAATTTTTACACATTTTGCATTTAGTCAAATTTATTATATATAGTTATTTCAGTAAAAATTTGAAATAGAGAAAAATTAGAAAGAAAAGAGGTTGTTATATTAATAAGCTAGTGAAACTAAAAAAAAGAATCTGCTAATGTGAAAAGTCGCATTAAACCTTTAAAAGCAACCATTTTAGTACGAGAAAAAGTTCTTCTACTAGTGGGAAAACTTTTAAAAAGCCCCTTTCGCGTGTACTATAAAAACTTCGAGGAGAACAATAGTCGTTTGAAAACAAATTCTTCTGCAATATATTCTCTCGGGATTCGCTTAACAAAATCCAAATTATCCGTATTCTAGGGAAGCCGTTCTTTCTTAAGATATCGTCGGTTCTTCCGCTTTGTAATTCATTTTTTAAAGCTTCTTCCCGAAATTCATCCGCTTAAATATCGTTTGCGGTACATTTTTCGAGTGTTTTTTTTTTTTTTTTTTTTTTTTTTACGAAATTCCGGATGGCCTTTGAGTCTTTTGCATTCGTTTCCTTACCTAGGATGTTGAAACGCCGCATTTTTGAAAACTATTTGTTAGGACTATACACGCTTCAGTTTATATCTAAACACCGGTGTATTTCCCCTGTAACTTCTTTATTAGTTAACGAAAGGGGATATCGGGCGACTAGAATCATCTTTTATCGAGAAACAACAGCGGCCGTAACATTGTTCAAAGCAAAATGTGAAATGTCCGCGTTATATATGTAATAATAACGTCCTTTATTCTGGAAATTTAGGTCAAACTGGTAACACACAAATATACTGATATAAACTAAACCTGGACGAATTAAATAAAATTTAACCATCGGAAATCGTCAAAAAGAACAAATTTCTATTTGCTCCGTTTAAGGAACGCCGGAGACTGGAGGCTACGATATTATTTTGTGTATTCATAGTTAGGAACGAATGGAGAATTGAGGATAAAATGAATGCAGTAGGTTCCTCCTTTCTTTCTGCATCGCAGATATTTAGATTGATACGCTGACGAAAAAAATTGAAAAAATTTAATGATGGATAGTCAACAGTGAATCATATTCTCAAAGCATAGTCATGAATAACTGATATCGGTTAGCACTAATTATTACACAGGTTAGACAAAATAGTAAATGCATCATCAACACACATGCAAACACACAAACAGCAGATTTGGTATAGGTTTAGTAAAATTTAATGGTGGCTAGTCAACGGTAAAACATATTCTCAAAGCATATACAACCATAAATAGCTAGTATTGGTTAGCAAATTATATTACATCAGTTAGGCAATCATAAATGTATCATCAACATACACGCAATCGCACAAACATATTAGAAAATTATTACATTGGTTAGGCAATGGTAGATGTATCATCAACACACAAGTAAACACACACAAAACAGCAGATTTGGTACGTATTAGAAAAGTTTAAAGGTGGCTAGTTAACAGTGAGGCATATTCCCAAAGCATACACAAATATGAACAGCTGGTACTGGTTAGCAAATTATTACATTGGTCAAACAATGGTAAATGTGTTATCATCATCATCATCATCATCATCATCATCATCATCATCATCATCATCATAATCATCATAGTTGGAACTTGTATCCAAGTAGCCCAGATGCACATATATTTGTTCAGCGATGTGTTCGTAGATGGCTGATTAGTCCAATTTTAGCTGTACACGTTTTCCCGCAGTGGTGACATTCGAATAGCTGATCCGGACTAGTATCTCGTTCCCTTTTGTTTTTCATGTGGCGTTTCTTATAGTTATTTTAAGCTTCCGGCCGACCAAGCCTGCTTCCGTCACCTTTACTATCAACACACATGCAAATAGACAAGCATATCAAGAAACTTAGTAGGGGTTAGAAAAATTATAAGTGGCTGGTTAAAGTCTTTCCCCTAATCCATGTTTTAGCTGAGCATTGTTACTGGGCAATATTGCTGTACTGATGTCTGCAGAGAAAGCAGATAATTGATAAGGTGTGGTGAACGATGAGATATATGGATTTTGCTTTGCAATGGTGATGTAGCAAGCAGAACGATGTGTGTAATTAGAGTAGAATATGTTAGCATGATGGTAAACTCTTACCCAAGAAGCCAGGAGAAAAACAGAGTGCGGTCGTGTTAGTATTATTTTCTTTATTTATTTAAATTTACACTTCCTTAAAAACTGCCCCTGCACAAAATAATAAATAAGATATGCAACCCGCAGAACGCAGGTTTTCTTTCTACTCACAGGTGATGACAATATGGTGAATAACTGGCGATATGTGTAGCAATCATGTACAGTTCGCCCCACTGAGTAGTTATTAAGTAATTTAGGTATGCCCATTATTTCCAATCTAGACAGGGCCGAGCTTTGACTAAAGGGAGGGCTAAATGTTTCAATTTCGGAATCGTGACTCAAAAATAGATGGAAACTTTCCAAAATTTCGTTCGTTCCGATAATAGAATAGTCGATTGTGGCGTCGGTGCTGTCATCCCCGTTAGAAATTTATTTTCAATTTTTTTTTAATGATTTCCTCATCATCCTGTTCTCATAATTCGAGCGTAGTTTATGTTTCTTTTGCATCCTTTCCCCTGACAAATTAAAATATTTTTCTCCCTAATTTTAATTTTCCTCATTTTTTACTTCTATATTCTCTAAAACTCACTCCCCTCTCCGAGGTTGTTCCGGTCAAGACAAAACGAAACGATTCTCGAGAACATCTATTGACCTTCTTCTAGTTTTGCCGAGTCTTTACAAAGATCATTCCGTCTTTAGTGTAATTTATCTTTCCTTTCCCTATGTTTTAGACTTAGTTAAAACTTTCGACGGTACTCTTTCGGAAGCGACCGTCTACTGTTATATACTCTAATAGTTCTCCTCCATTGTCATCCGCTCTATAATATTGCCCCCCCCCCCAGAACTAACTGAACAAAATTCAGCTGCTCCCTCTTCTCTATTTCCGTCATTATTTAAATTTTATTTTAAAATACAACTTCCTCCGTTCCCTAGACAAGATCCTTCGAAACGTAAACGCGAAACGGTAAGCGTAAAGTTGTCAAGATCAGTACCGCTACTTTCTAAAACTTACTACTACCGTTTGTCCTTCTTAAACTTTTTAGCCGTCCACCAGAGGAAAGCTAACGCCAAAGTTTTTTTTGTTTTTTTTTTTTGTTTTTTTTTGGGCGCGTCAACACAGGACATTTACCCAACACAAAGGACTAACAAATGACGAAACGTAGGGATTTGAAAGTTATATCAGGAAGCGATTAGAAACAGAAGAAATGAAGGTAGCCAATACAGGAACAACAGAAGGAGAAGGAAGAGCAAGAATGTAGTGGGCACAGTAAGGGGTCGGGAGGCCAAGGCCAAGCAAATTAGGTTAGAAACATACAAGAGAAACGCTCGACGAAAAAAAAATTATAAGCCTTTTTTTTCTACTTGCCGAATTTGAAAAACGGCCCTAAGACTATCTCCTGATCCCCTTCTATTTCATTCTCACTTTATACTTTATCGACTAACACTAATTCTTACATCCCCTTCTTCGATTAAGTAAATTCTCCTGCTCTCCCATCTATTGCTACTTTTCACTTTCTTACATCATTTAAATTTTAACAAACTTAGCTCTTAATTTTCACAAGAATCCTCTACTACGACCACAGAAATCGATGGTCCTTCTTTGTTCGTAGGAAACTTTCTAATTTTGCACTTAAAATTTTCTTTGATATCTTCAACATCTTTCTTTTTGTGTACGTACACATTTTTTTTTTACCTAGAATTTCTTCACAATTATATTCCTATTTCTAAGAAAATTTCAACTTTTTTCGAATCGATCGTTCTTCCTTTAGCCCCGCACATGGGGAAATTATTTGAAGTTATGCTCAACTATAGGGTCTTGTTTTTAGTATAAAAATCTGGTGTCTCTGACAACAGGTTTTGTTGCGCCTCCCGATCCTCCAGATTGTGTTGGCTTCTTTCTTTCTGATATTTACAAAACTGCTCTTGAAAAGAAATTCTCTATCGCTGCTATTTAACTTCTATCCCTTAATGATGGGCGAAATCGGTGTTGGCATTCCCGTCGTCCAGCTCACTTCTCATGTGATCAGACCTTTTCAAAACAAAATTCATCTCTCTAACTACTGCTGCCTCTGCTTCTAAACGCGGCCGCCTTTCTCAAAAAAAATTGTGTTCAAGTACTACTTCTTTTTTAACGTGTATTTATCCTAATCCACCTAGTATCGATACAGTTAATAACGAACTCAATAACTTTCCTAAAAATAATCGCTAATAGTCACGTGGAAGGCAATGGCAAACCACCACGTTCAACATCATATGCGCGCTAGGTCAGTACACAGCAGGCCCACACGGGACTGCACTGGTAGCGCGATAACAAGCAGCTACTATCAGTTCCGAATGTAGCCTTGCATGTGTACACCTGCGTTGTATATATAGTAATTGCCTAGTACACTACCTATGTCTGTACAGCTGAGATGTACGAATAGGTAGTCGCCGACGCTCAGAAGCTGAGTATGGCACTATAAAGAAGAAGACTACTTCTTTTTTAACGTGTATTTATCCTAATCCACCTAGTATCGATACAGTTAATAACGAACTCAATAACTTTCCTAAAACAGCTTGCACAAGGTGGTCTTTTTATTGCGTCTATATATCTCCTTACCTGTCTATCCCAGTGTGGTCAATTCTTTCTGTTATCTCGACGTTATTCATCGATTTCGGAAGCTGACCCGCTTTTCGGTATTTTTACAAGCTTCGAACATTCTGATAAAAGTTTAATCGCTTTATCAGCATGTGTGTGTGTGTGTGTGGAAGGCGAAATCATTAGAGTTGAACGAACACTTGGACTGACTTGTACAATGACCGATCTAATAATGATGAAACACATTTTCAATAACGGCCGTAAGTGTAGTATTTTTTTTTTTTTGCATATTTGTGTTTCATATAGGCGCGAGGGGGCCAGAATTAAATATCAATTATTCAACGAGAGAAGCAATAAAAAGTGGCGGAAAGGATAATTTTATTTATGACGCTATATCGTGATGTTGTCGGAGAGTTTAATTTAGCAGAACGTAAGAAAGCCGTTGCAAGTGGATTGTCCTGTTAGAGAACTTTTCGAAAACGCTTACGAAATTTTCGAAGCTGTCAGACAGTTTGGCCGAATCGTTTTGTTCGTTCCGGTTTAATCGCTTTCCCCAGCGCGACATAAAGTTGCCAGCGATTAATCGTAAAGAGAACATAACTCGTCGCCGCGGAAGAATGTGTTGTAATTATGAACTATACTGGAGAACACAGTTGGATATTTTAAGCAGACAGCGGCGCTATGCTTAATCGCGCGCCATCGAACCGACGATAAATTTTACTGGAATGATACCGTTTAAATCATTACAGCGAGCACGCGCTCGGACGGAACACGAAGCGCGGAGAATCTGCGTACCAGTTTCGGATCTGGATAAATTAAACGGCGACGTAATGATAATAGTGTGATGGCAACGGTTGGCTCGGAGTAGAAAAGTTTTTCCAGCCAGCGATATAAAAGCCGAATGATAAGGCAGTGTTGTACGGACGTTCTATCTGCTACGGAAAATGGAAAGCGTTTTTTAAACGTGCAGCATTAATAAAATAAGGCCGGCTGCTCGACAACTCGTGATAGGCGTATAGGCGCGTACCGCTTAAAGCTTAGAACGTGCTTGTATCGTCGCGCTCTTAATGAAAACTAGAAACGTCTCCTCTTGCGAGAGGCGGATTTCCCGGTACAGTCCTCGACGCCTGTTCGATACTTAAATTTACATAATACCAGTACAGGCGCACACATCACCGACAAGAGAACATCTTAAAACGATTAGCGGAATTGTACTGCTCTCCTAAACTTCGCTAAGATGAATTCCAGCCTTTCCATCTGAACGCTAAAAGCGCGTTAAATCATTGCGTCGGCGACCGATCTTTCCGGAAATATGGCTCCTCGTACGCAAAGTGAACAAGTGAATTAATTAGACGGACCAAGATGATCCTGTTAAAACAATCGGACTTTAGCTCGGGGGCAAGCAGCTCATTCGGCACCGGGAAAGATAATTAAAAATAAATAATCGCTAATGATCGCGAGAAAGACACCGAGTCGTATACCATTTGAAGATAGTAGGGCTGTACCTTTTTTTTTTCTGACTCGCCAACCAAGGACATTTACCCGGAAATAATTAAAAACGGACGGGGAATCAATTATATCTCGAGCAATCAGATATTGTTAGTAGGAAGAAACAAATAATAGCCGGAATAATGTGTGGAAAAGGAAATCATTCTGCACATAGAACATTCAAGTATTATCGAGAATTTTCAGAACTGTGACCGATTCGAAGATGTTTTAAAATATAGCCTACCTTTACAAGCTAATTAAGGTAATAAAAGTAGTGAAAAAAATTATAAACCGCAAACGTTTTAAACATCAACATTAAATAAAATGCGCTAGTAATTATTTTTTTTGTTCTTTTTCGAGAACAATATTGCTGACGTTTAGTTCTAGCGAAGAGAAAAGCGAAGAAATATTAATAAAGACTATGATTTTTAAACGTAATTTTAGATGTCGTATTTATTTTGTTCATCCTCGCTAATACTTGTTTTTTAATTAACCCAGTTGATCGTGATAATTCGGATCTTCAGGTATTCAGCTAATACATATACATATGTGACCGTCTCGGAAGAAAGGGACCTTATGCCTAAAATCGAGTTTTTGAGAAAAACGCGTTTATAGTTTGGGAACACTGTTTTACGCTTTAGGGAAGTTGGATAATGTTTTCTGCTTTTAAATGTTGTTGCATGCAGTGTTACCACGAAATACACGAGTCGACAGCGAACGCGGAGACGGTTTGTTCAGTCGTTGAGTGCGTATAGGATTTATAATGAGGGGAAGAAGAGCGAGTTTTAGCATGACGCTATTGTGTAGAAGTACCTACGTCGCTTCGTCGCTTCAATGGTCATGTAGACGGATCAAGGTATTTTTAAAGAAATGGCGAGAGCATTGCCCGTTTATTGATAGTATGAAACCTGCGAGTGACCTTTGCGACGTTTGTCAGGTAAACGTGAGTGCAATAAACAAGGCTCAAAATAAGAATGAAATGTTCAAATCTGAACAGCTTCAAACTGCTTTGGAGCATTTAGAAAGAGTTAGCAAACAGCGGCATTTTTATCAGCAGCAATGCCAACGAGCCAAAGAAGATTCGTCAATAACGGTCT
The DNA here is from genome assembly GCA_039619475.1 of Icerya purchasi. Taxonomy (NCBI): domain Eukaryota; kingdom Metazoa; phylum Arthropoda; class Insecta; order Hemiptera; family Monophlebidae; genus Icerya; species Icerya purchasi. The sequence continues at coordinate 139,267,231 of CM077115.1, read as the reverse complement.
TGTCTTTCGACTACGCCCAAACAGTCAATTATCCATCTTCGGCCCAGGCTGGAATTTTGTAACCATCACAAACACTCGTAATTTCTGCAATTTTCTTCATGATGTGGCCTAGTACGAAGGCCTGTAGAAATATTTAGAATCAATATTTTTGATCGCGGTCAACGGCATTAGAAAAAGGAAGGTTTAGGGATTCAAAAACCGTCAAAACCTGAAAATCGCTTTTTGAGGCATAAGGTCCCTTTCTTCCGAGCCGGTCACATATATACATATATATATATATATATGTATATATATATATATACACATACATACATATATTATATATGTATATATACGTATATATACAGAGCCGTATCTATACCAAAATTTCGAGGGAGGGTTACGAAAATATTTTTATAATTATATATATATATATGTGTGTGTGTGTGTGTGTGTGTTGTGTTGTCATAAAATACATTTATTTATAAATAGTACACTAAAGCCTTGTAATAAATTATTGTATATGCAATATTTGAACACTGCAATAAAAACAAATTAAAAGTAGTCGTTTCCATAGAATTTATAAAAATTTCAATTTTCTGTTTTTTTTATTTCTTTTTATTATTTTTACGTGTCATATAGAGCAACTTAGGCTAGAGACACGGCAAGGAATTACAAAATTACGAAAGTTGAAAACAAGGAAAAAAAGAAAATAAAGAGAAGAAATTAACAAGGATTAACAAAATTATAACAACTTTAATAAATTAGAAGAATTTAGAAATTGAAATAATTGGTTAAGCACGGCTTCTTCGTCACATAGCAAATCCTTTAAATTGGATGGTATTCCATGTTGTTTCCGATAATATTCATAAACTGGACATTTAATCGGTAGGTGTTCGATAATTAATTAGCAATCATATGTCTGGCACTGGGGCGCAGGTTCTTTATTTAATAGATATGAGTGCGTAAGACGAGTGTGCCCAAGTCAGCATAAGGTTTTTTTTTTAAAAACGTATATTTCAATTGTAACATTTAACGATCTTATATTTACGTCCGTCAGAGTTCTTATAATTTATCTTATTATAGGTTTTTAAAGTATATAAGCGCTCAATCATCCAGCATTTTTATCCATCCATCCACTTCATTTCCACATGGTTTTCTTTGTTTAATTTTTCCTTTTTTATTTTATTATTTTGTTTATATTTTTTTCTATTTGTAACCACTTTCTAACACCCTCTTTCAGCTTCCTCTCCATTTTTTCCTTTATTATTTCTTCCGGTATTTTATTTAGCATTTGCGCCAACACATATTTATACGTTTGCTCTCCATATTTTGTTCTGACTCTCGGTAGTTTATATCTGGGCCTATTTCTTAATTCTGTAGTTATCTATATTCTTTTTTCTATCTTTGCTCTACTGTCTATTTTTAAGTGTTCCCAGAATTTTATACTTAAGTACAACCCTCTTACGCTTAATAAATTTTCTTTTTTAAAAGTCTCTTCTGAATTTACATAATTTCTTTTTGATATTAATCTTATACATTTCGTTTGTAACTTGTTTACTTTGCCTATATACGTTTTCCCGGCTATTCTCCATGCTTGTACTCCATATCTTAAGTGCGATTCAAGCAGGGCATAATATATCATCTTCAATGTTTTATTACTTACATATTTCTTCAATGTATACAATGATGGTATTACTCCCCTTACCTTTTTTGCTACATAATCTGTATGTTTATCCCATCTTAAATGATCATCTATTATGACTCTTAGATACTTGTAACTTCGCACTCTTTCAATTTTCTCACAATTTATCCTTTTGCATTCCTCTTTGCTTTCTATATCATGAACACATTCGTTTGAGTGCATTGTAACTTTCGGCGATTACCTCCTGTTTTCTGCTTTCTCGGCTTGAGGAAAGCCGCGAGCTTTCGTGGACGATTGTATGGAACGTAATTTATTTCCTGTAGGTAAATTTTGCCAATCGTTGTTCCAGATGTTGTTAAAATGGCATTTAAGCTGGTGTTTAAAGTGTCGGTAAACGGTACCGTTACGTTTGAAGTTGACGCAGGTTGGCTAATCGTTTTAACGAAGTTTTCCACATTTTTAAATCTTTTGTCAAGAATTGACAAGAAATAAATTTATTTTGAATTTTGGTCCATTTTATTCGAGCAGTTATGATTTCGCAGACATTTCGGGGGGTTTTCCCCTCCTGTCACTTTTACTAATGGATATTCCTTATAGCGCGTTTTTCACCTTTCTCCACGACTCTCATTATAACGACTTTTGTATTCTTTCCGTCTGCTTTCTTTGATCGCGTAAACAATTACATATTCCTTTTTTTCCTAGTTCTTGGCTAATGTTCATAATTGTCGAGTCTACCAAAAGAAAAGGTGTTGAATAAGATAAATAAAATAAAACCACACACTGACAATCACAATGATATATCGTAATTTAAAAAATATAAATAAAAATACCGACTAGCTTCGGATACTCAATCTATCTTCTTGGTGTATATAAAAACAATTACAATTAACACAACAACAATAATAAATCTCTCAACGATATAAAAATATGTAGACACCGTTAACTAACAGAATTTGGAAACGTAAAAATAAATCAAAATATAACAATGCGGTGAAAAGTACATCGACGCATGTCCGATGATCGGAAATGAAATGAACCGTCGATTTTGCATGTTTAATGGTGGATTTATACTTCCATTTTACGAAATAATGAAAGTTATGGATGTACAAATTGGATCCAGAGCTTTGCTGCAACAACGACCGTATACGCTCAGCAAACCAACGTAGCTCTTTTTAGTCACAAGAGGCTGGAGCAAACCGGAGGGATGCTGAAATGGAGGAGAATGAATTATTCGAAAAGGCTGAAGGCATTTTATATGGTGCAGTCATGGTTGATTAGCTGTAATCGTGATTTTTTTATGATTTTTCAACAACAAAAACTTTGAACGCGTTTTTATCGAAACCCTTTTTCTTCGTGTGGAATTGTATTTTTTTCTGAAACTACTTATCCTTGCAAAATTTTAACCACATATTCGACACATGTGTAGAGGTGTATAGCCGGAACTAGAATTGCGTCAAAATATCGATTTTTTCAATTTTTACAACTGAAAAATCACCCATAAAAACCTTATTTTTGAAAATTTTTGTTCCAACAGCCGCCATTTTTTAAATTTTGTATAAAAATTCGTAATTCTAGTTCGGGCTATAGCCGCAGTCGTATTGAAGCTAAATCAATTTGATTTTTTATGTTTCAGATAATTCTTTTCTTCAAAAACGTCAACGGCACTTGCGTCAGTTTTTTTTTTTTTTTGATGGGCTTTGCTGATAACTTAATTTTTAATTTATTTGTAATGTTAAATCAATAAAAAAAAAAAGTCCTTAAAGATTTATGTTTACATCTAATAGAGGGGCCATATAAAAAATTCCCAAAAATTACTTATTTTCCAGACGGGGAAGGTGTATAATGATCCCTTAAATGTAAACCTCCCAAACAAACTTGATGCGCTATGTTTCGTTGACCGTAGGAAAAAAAAAGATACTACGAATGTCGTGACGCTAAGTTTGGGATTTCGTCGATTGCGCAACTAACAAAACGGTTTACCGAAAAGTGAAGTTTTAAAATGTTTTAGTTTTCAGGAAAAATCAAAACAATCTGCACAACGGGATAACCGCCAATGAAAAACATGGAAGCAAATTTCCGAGCGAGGATTTTTTTCACTCAAATGATCGTTCTACGATATATGTGTACCAACATCGGTTTAATCGGAAACATCGCTTGCGCATCACTCTGCTTAGGAATACCATGTGACCGGTGAAGGCTCTATATCTCCATTCTTCATGCCATTTATTTTATATCCTCCACAAGTAGGTTTTGCAAATTCCTGATCGTTTTTGATTCCAAAGGCGTTCTTCAAGCCATCTGCTCTCCTCCTTCTCATTCCTCTGACGATATCATTCTCTCAATTCGATCTCTCGTCTTCACTTTGTTCTCGTCCCGTCCCATCCTCATAGACTTTCTATGGGTTCCTAGTTATTCCAATACAGAGGGCAATAACTGACTAAATTAACTTGCTCAGCTGCCCGCAGTGGTCATTTCCTCGACTCTTTCCCATCTTCAAACATTATTTCCCTATCGGTTTTAATCATTCCAGAATTTGGTTGGGAATGTATCCCCATCTTTATTCTCTAATCGATATTCGCAGTACCGTTTTACTCAATCGGTTCCTCATTCCAGGCCTTGGTTTCATTCTATTCCTATCTCTGCCGTCGTTCCACTGTTGCTTCCTTAATTAGACTCAGGATCAATCATTCTCTACTCCCCTATCTTGTTTTCTATTCACTTTGTCGTCTTTCTGTTGTCTTCACATTTCTGAGCTTCCTTGTATTTGCGATTCTAATCACATCTTTTTCATCTGCTCTTCTCAACGAACTCTCCCTTTTATACGCCTAATTTTCGGCTTTGAGTCTTCCTACTCCCTATAACGCAACCTATTTCCTTCCCATTGCTTTCAGTCGTTCCGCTGCCACTGTCATTTGTGACTTCCATTTTACGCCGCCTGACTATTTGATCTATATCATTCAAAGCTGTTAGCGCGCCCAGGGTAGGGGTATAAAAAAAAAAACAACAGAAGGCTTCAACCTACATTTGCTGGCTACACAGACGTCCTTCAAAAAAAAATCGCTAATAAATTACAACTCCCTCTCTCTCTCTCTGTATGTTAAGTAGCCGGAAGAGGCGGATTAGGAATTTAAGCCGAACACACAGTGCTGATCTTCCGGCAACTTTTACAGATCGCTACGCTACCTAATTACTTAGGCTAAGCAGACCTAGCAGTCGGTTGATAGCCGAGTCGCCAGTTCGGTAATTAAGTCAGCTGCACTAGACCCCATCGGCGCCTACATAATTAGAACGACACTGTTTCGAGATATAATGGTCTTATATTTTGCAGCCTCCTTCGCAACTCTGTCTGTATGTGCGCGCGCTGTACCATTTTAAGCCCAGATAATTCCCCCGTCTTAAACTCCTGCCCACTGATTCTGGAGATTTTCTACCGACATGTGCCATTCTGTCGATTTGAAAGTATTCGACTGGAACAAATCAGAAGCCCTCTCTTTATCAAGCTCTTTTTCATTTTATTCAATTCTGCTCTCGATCCCGTCCCGGTTTCCTATCATTCGTAGGACGTTTGACACAAACTAGCGGAGTCTACTATTTTCCATGGCACTTGCTAATTTATATTTTTCTTTCGCTCCACACCATTTCAGCGAGCTTTACGCGACAAATCGGCGTCAGCTGTTTGCACTAATTTTTGAGCTAAAATTCCGTGCTCTTTTCCAATATTCCAGTTCAGTTTTAGAAGGGAAAATAAAAACCCAGAGATTCAGGGTGGTCACGTTGTTGTTGATGTCAACATCTTTCACATTCCTGTATGTGATGTTCTATGATTTTTATGTGGAAATTTTACAGACTGGTACTTTCTACTTAACTATGGAAAAGCTATAAAATCTCAACGGTAAGTAAATGTGCGGAAGAAAATTACGGCTGAAGTACTTTTAACTACGAGGCTGGTATCTGAAAGTATTTTTACTTTTTTAGACGATGCGAAGGCATTTCTGATCGTTAATATCTTTTGAAGGGGTCCTCGTTGTGCGTACGCAGTAGGCGTCGATTAGAGCGAAACGTTAATCGAAGAGCGGTCAGCAATCCTTCGACAAAGCTGCTATATAAAACTTCATGAATTGCATCGCTCAACAAGTAGGAAGAAGAACGCTAATTGCCGAACCTCATTTTACCTGTGCTCGGATTATGCATTTAACATAGGAAAGATTTAAAATTCAAAACTTTTTTTGAAATGAAAACTAAAAAAAAAAACAACCTCAACAACAACAGACGCTTCAATAAATCTAAGAGGATGTTTATACAATATCTATAAGTCTGCATCATACTCAAATCGTAAACACGGACGGTTTTAGATTGTTTTTCTAATAATAAATAAACAGCTACAATCGCATTACACTGTGGATGTAAAAGTTTTAATTGGCTCGCATAGAATTTATACAATACGTAACAATATATTCGTAAGATGATGATCGTTTGACCGATATGATAAGAGTGCCTACGACGGCACCTATTTTCATATTAATTTTTAAATCCACGTAATATTCCTTTTATACACTATTCATCTTATTCTTTTATGCTTCTTTCATACGACAGATTACATTGGTTTTTAATTTAACTTCGCCGAAGAAATAATAAACGTCAGACAACAAATCGGTTTTCTCGTAGAAAAAAAGAGAATTGGAATGAAAAAGGATAAAAATCAGGGAGAATTTATTGGCGAACATGATGCAATTGTCTTATCAAATAAAAACTGAGCACGACGCTTTCTAAAATCAATAGCGAATTCTGATTGTTTAACGTGAACTATACTTCTAGGATATTTTGTACAAGAAGAAAGAATCGTTCATAAAATGCGCTCAAAAAAAAAAAACACATACACCAGTGTACACTGAATCATAGCATAAAAATCTGGGAAAGTTACCGGAAAACGGAAAAAGTGATGGAAATTCCATAATTATTGCGATAAATACCGTACGATATAATGGTGTAGTATTACATAAAATTTTACTGTAGTCACATAAAGATAGCAATTTAGCTAAAATTTGGAATATAAATACTAACGTCATTACATGTGAAATAAGTTTGTATTGTCACCTTTGAAGATTGAAATTAGGATCTCTTACATTGTGCGTTAAGAAAGATGCACGCCAATTCCAGAACCGCCACAGCTATTTGAAGCATTTCCGAATAGATACCATCCGAAATGTACGACAGCGCATTTCAAACGACTTCGTTTGGAGCAAACCAAAAATCATCGAAGGTTGTATTTATGTCACAACCTTTACAATGTAGGACTAAGCTAACACTCGTATGAGTATTCTGATTTATCGATGCGTCTTAATTTTTGCATTTTATACCATGATCACGCTGAACCAGCTCTAACGTGAGGGAGCAACACATTTGTAAGACTCTGATATCACTTTATAAGTGCGCCATCGATACTGATAAATAATGCACTGCAGTTGATATACACATTGGCAAAGTGTATAAATGAAGAAAGAACTAGTCGTGCCGAGAGACACATCGTTCTCACAATACCTTACAATATCCACTGAAATTTTATGGTGGACCGGTGCAGACGACAGACGAGTATAACCGGGTAAAACTGCCGCAGACAGGTATCACCTACTCTATTCATGCGAATTTGCACATTGAGGATAAAAATTGCATTTGTTCTAGTGCACACACGTTGCAGTATTGCTTAATAATTTGATTCGATCTGTTTGAAAGAAAATTCAAATAAGGAAATGAACAACTTCATATTAAAACGATACCTCTTCCTGATACACATGGACGACACTCTTGTTACAGTTGAGTACTAATTGTGAAACATGATGTGTTACGCTGATGATTTGGTTTTAACATTTAGTGGCCGTTCTTCTAGCATACTGCAACACTGTGTACAACAGGACATTGGGAAAATTGTTGGCTGGTTAAACCGTCCAGTGTTAAATGAAAAAAAAAAAAAAAAAAAAAAAATCACACGATTTACACAAACCAAATTTCTCTAAATAGGAGTAGAATAAATTTAAATTTAGGTAACAATGTCACAATGCATTGTATAGATAGGGTCAAATATTTTGGGTTGCAATTGGATGGTAAGTTAACATGGAGTGAGCATTAGCGATAAATTAAGAAAATTAAATTACTTTTTTCATTACTTGAGGCGGTATTTTTCGCCAAGTCATTATTAACTCGGGGTTTAAATAAAGTATTGCATCAACCAGTCTTAGCATATGGAATTTTGCACTGGGACGGAATGGCTACATGTCACATATGGAAAAATTACAGAAGTCAGTGGTTGAGATATCTAACGGGTATTAAAGGCTGCTTCACAACATGAAAATAAACTTCTTACGGCCGATGAACTATATAAAATACAATTACTGAATTTTGTATGAAAACATGAGAATTTATTTAAACTTTCGATGAGTAAAACTAGAGAATGTGTCAAACGAAATATCCTCAAGTACCTAGTCTGCTTAAATCAAACATGAGAATGCAAGCCATATATACATGGGAATCATTATGTATAACCGTTTGCCGTGGGAACTAAAAATATACCTTTAAAGTTATAAAAAAAAAGCATCGCAAAATACCGGTGACTTTTATTCAAACAGGGTTTCAGTAAAATATTCATTATTGACGTTGCTAAAAATGTAAAATTACCGTGGTCGCATGAAATATTCATGGAACAATTTCGGTGAGCCTGCGAATAATATAGGGTGTGTTAGGGTGCGGTATGGTGAGCACATGATATTCAATGTGTCCGATTTTCTATCATGGTTTATACCAGTTATTATAAGAATTCGTTTATGTTTTGATAAAATTTGGTAACTAAAACAACACAGCTATTAGTAAAATTAAACTTACGCGCACGTGATGGACATTTCTGGAAGAATACATTATTGGCAAAACCGACTGTCAGATTAAACTTTAAGTTTATAATATTCTTGCCCCTCGCGCAGTCATTCGGCGAGGTGCACTTTGTTTAATTATCGTAAGAGTTTATTGTTAGTTTTTTTATTTATGTGTTTATTTGTTGTAAGTTTTATTTCGTTTTCTTTTCAAAGTTTTTGTTTCGTTATTTACTTGCGATGTATGCGATTGTGAAACTTACAATAAACGCGATTTTATTTGATTTTGAAAAGTGTAATTTTCAGCATAATTCACTAAAATAGGTCAAGTTTAAAAAATGACGAAACGCTTAAAACGATGGACCACAACGGCAACCAACAGGAATGCCGTATCCGACTCGGTATATAATTTGTAGCTGTTTTTAGATATGAATTTAATTTTGTTATACCGTGATTAAGAAGTTACAGGCATAAAAAAAAAAAAAAAATTATCAATGACGATTTTATCGGTTTATTCGGTAAAGGAATCGAACAAAAAGAATGATTAGATGGCTAGAAGAAGAATAAAAGGTGTGAAAAGTTCCAGTGAAACAGCATGCTTGAAAATCTTCCACCGATAATTTCTCTCTCGTTTACCGGCAATTTCTCCGGAAATTGTAGCTCCGTTTAGCGTTTTTCGGTAACTTCCAAGTATAACGGTCGTAATGCCAGATTAAATCTATACTGAAAAACGGCTAAAAACTGTACACTGTAACTCTCACTGATTACATACATTATTCACATCGATTTACACTTTCGCTTTTTTTCCCCCAGCTATCTCTGAATTCGAGTAAATAATGACTAAAGTATTGTGCTACGCTTTTACGAGTATATTTAAAGTTTAAATTTTTTTTTTTTTTAACCAATATTTTTAGAAAATCACCAGTGAGCAATCTTGATTTTTTTCCCAGTACTTGTCTAAGACGAAAAAACGATGAAATGTAATTTACACGGATTGCGTATTACGCACGCGCGAAATATTAGGAAACCACTTTTTTAAAAAATTAAAAAAAATTAAAAATTAAATATTTATTTATGAGAAAACTAATATTTAAATTTAGACGAAGAAAATTAAAAAGTTTACTGCAAATAATAATGTAAACAGCAAAAAGAAATGGGTGCTCTCTTTCGGGCGTGAATCGTTCGGGCGATAGCGAACGAGGGTTTTTACTCTTCATTTGTAATATTGTATATATTTCTCAGCCAGCATTAACATAAATGTGTTTAAAAATGTTTGTACTTTTATTTTTATTGTTAGATATTTTTTTTGAAATCAAGGTAACTTCGTCAAGGAATTAAATACACAATTAAAATTATAGATAACAGAAGAAACTTCAGTAAACGTATATCTACAAATAAACTTGCTAGATACGAATGAAAAAGATAATATAACGAATATATATATATGTATATTAGAAGCAAATTCAATCCGGTTATGTTACACATCAAATGACGGAAGAGATTTGATGATTTATAATTTTTTAAATACGGCTGACTATACATTAACAAAAAAAAAAGAAAATAAAAAGAACCGATAATGCATCTGACCGATTATTAATATTAATCATCTTCGTCCGTTTCGTATCACTATTGCTAACAGAACTCTTAAATTTGCATCGCAAAAGTCTGTTTATTTTGGTATTTTATACCGAAGTCGGTATTTCAAAAAAATAAAAAACATTTAAAAAAAATGAATAACCCAATAAAATTATGTAAAATATGTGTTTTGTGATTATATATATATAACATGTAAAATTTTTTGTGTGGATTTTTCTGAGACTTTGCAGTACTAGTGTAAAAATACGATACGAGATATTCCGTTGTATAATTTTCCAAGCCGAAAAAAAAAAAAATAAATATATCTCAGTATACCATATACTACTGGTTGTTCCGAGAAAGTAAAGAAGTACTTAGTTATACACTTGATTTGATTGGCTGCTTACGCTGCTGTTGTTTCATGTGTGCATATGTTTTTCAATGCACTCTCAGTGACCCACTAACATCGGAAAAGTACTCACGCGTCTGGCCAACACAATAGGAAAGCGAATAGATTATCAAGTCGAAATTCGACTTCTTCGTTTTATGCATTAAGCATTTCCCTTCGTACACAGTCAAGTAGCGACTTCTCAGATTTCTACCAGTAAGTTAAAACCTGTTTTCTTCCTTTAGCCCTCTAGGTCAATTGCCCTACTACTAGAGAAGTACTGGCAGATTTCTTTCTTTTTTAATTTTCTTCGGTACTTCACCGCATAACTACTAGAAGTAATATTCGTTGGACAGTAGCTCGCATAAAGAAGATTAAGTAACAAATCAAAATTTTTAAAACTTCTTAAAACCTAAATGAGTTACAAAATAAAATGGTATTATAAAAAAACCTATAAAAATAAAAAAAAAAAAGCTTCAAGTGGTAGTTTAAATAAAAAGCAGAATTTTTAGTTTTATGTTATTTAACAAAAATTCATGACGTTAGTTGCATTAAATAAGTGCGGGGTAGATTTCAAGGGAAATGAGAAGTGATTAATCAAATAATGTAATTTAGTCGAAAAATATTCAAAAGGGAATTTTGTAGAAAGTCTTAATGGAACGGTCGGTCTGAAAATGTTAAAAAGAACAGTACAGTGAAATCTCCCTAAGGAATCAGACTCATCAAAAAAATCACCTGTCATAAGGATGTTTATTACTTTTTTCTTTTCTAGAACTGATACATGTTTAATGCATGACAACACACAATAACTAGTTGTGACAACTCTTATTATAATTCCCCCTCATAATGAGTGAAATATGCAGTTAACAAGTAGCACTCACTTGCTAGATGGAAAACACAGTCTATGCAACTGCAAGTTTTGCTATTTGGTAGAATCAGAGTTACCTATTTAAGAATTCTATATATTACGTCTTTCACCGTTCTCTAAAAGAACTCCTAATAACTCACCCAAAAAAAAACATTAACAAGACACAATCCATTACAAAAACAATTTCTAGGATAAATAAATGATGTATTAAGAAGTATATAAAAGTACTATATATTAATATGAATTATACCATTTGATTTTAGGCACATTTTACACAGAAAATTACCTGCCTTAATTTAAACTGCATTCACATCCATTTTCGTTAGAAAGGTCTAACTTCATTGCAAATACTACATTTTGCTCAAAGTATCATCACTTCTCTGACATGCAAACAAAATGAAAAAAGAAATACACGGTGTGTCGGAAAAGTTCCCGAACTTTTGAAATAAATGAAGTACGATTTGATGCAAATTTATTCGAATTAATTTTTAACATACTTCCCGAAGTATACGCGTATTTGAGCGTTTGTACAGCGATTTAAAGCTTCTCTGGTACTCCGCTGAAGTAATGGCTCTGAGGCGCTCGGTACAAGAAGTTTCAATGGCGGCTACGTCTTTAAAAAATCGCCCCCTTTCAGATGCATTTGAAGCTTCGGGAACAGAAAAAAGTCAGCGGTTGCCAAATCAGGCGAATAGGGGCGTGATTGATCCGTGTGGTTTGATTTTTAACGAAATAACGCTTGACAATGTTCGCCGAATGCGCAGGCGCATTGTCATCCAACAGACTGTGGAGATCCGGACTCCTTGTACTCGGGCCGTACGCGCTGAATCCGACGCTTGAGACGTTTTAGGACCTCGACATAGTAGGCAGCGTTCACTGTTTGATTTGGATGCAGGTATTCGTGATGAATTAACCCTTTTGCATCAAAAAAAGCTACGAGCATGGTTATAGATCACGTCACTTGTACGCGCATGAGCGTCACTAGCGGGGGCAGGGGCAGCTGCCCCCCCCCTGGAGCCTTGAAACTTTTCAATCAACTGGCCATGATGAGTATTCATAGGCCCGTAATCATGGACAATTTGCCAGAAACCCACGAAAATTATGTTTTAATTAAGACTTTATTCTTGTTTAATAAAATATTAAGCCTTTACAACTTACAAATTTTATTTTTCCTATAACTCATATCCTCTTTCTATCATCTTCTCCCCCCTCCCCCGGGCTCATCGGCTGACGACGCCCTTGTGTATGCGTGCTAGAATATGCGTGCTAGAAAAGAGTTTCGGGAACTTTTCCGATACACCGTGTACTTTAGCACTGCATATTCTTAAATCTATCAAATTAAATAAACACAATGACTTTTGTGAATTTATTACATAGTAATAAATACACACATTAATGCCTAACATTACACTTGAAAGTACTCTATGTACAATCATGTAATATAACCATTTCTATCTGATACACAGACTCTTAGCTCACCTAAAACAGTATCAAACTTTTTTTACAGTTCATTATGCATAAAGTTTCCATTGTAACTACATTACTACCGAATATTATTCTTTCATCATCCTTATACTTAACGCTATTTAAGTCTGCTCTGGAGTGTACAATTAATGCTTCGTATGTTGTCCGATAATTATCGTTTAATTTATCATACACACCAGCCGCACAATTACAGTACTCCATAAAACTCGCATATTACTAATCTGAACGAACAAAATGATATCGTAGGCTGATAATAATTCCAAGCGCACCTGTTGTTAACTTTAACATTGCCTGAAAAAACCCGGGAACAGTAAAACTTCACGCAGCATTCAATTTATATATTTTATGACAGAACATTCCTAAAGTTCTTTAAAACATCATTTAATACATTGCTGTACTCGCCAAGTATTTGAATGTCTAATTTATTCCAAACGTTCAGTGCGTGCGAGTTCCTTTGCTAAGATGCGACGCGGTTAATGAACTGTAGAAATATTTACTTTTTAGTAGACGTGCCTCATTTATTTTCTCCTGTGAAGATGCACGTGAATATGAAAAAAGGTAAAAAGGAAGCACAAGTCAGGCGATGCAATCTAAGTTGCTCTATAATTTCTCTGAACTGCTAGCCGTAGCGCAGAGTGTATCAATAAATCGTATTTTCATTTTTTCTGACACTCTTTTTGATTTTCCTATTCAGTATCATTTTGATGTCCTGCTCGTTATGTGGCAGATTTGAACAGATGCGTACCATATTTTCACTCAAATTACGTATATGAACATTGCAACGAACAATGGAATTTTATATTACACATTTGAGCAGCACCACAAAATTGACCACCTAAGTGATTATGATCTACAGCTACTTCCCGGAGACTTTTTACATACGTAATACGTCAACGAAACATAATATTTTTCCGGATCCTCCATCGTCCACTGTAATAGAATACATTTATAAAAAAGCTTTCTCAATTTTTTTTTGAACATTTTCCACCCGGTTAGGTTAGTTTCATTAGGACCACAAAATACTCGTATTTTATTTGTTGATGGGATATTAAGTCTTCACATCAGGTCTCAGTATAATAAAAAAAGCTGAATGTTTCATTTCGCTCTGCGGAAACAGTACTAGACGTTTTTGAGAGTTAATCTCAGAGGCATTCACTCACATTCCATATATTGCTGATCTCTTTGACGCTTCCAAGAAATTCTACACCATCAGTATCACCATACTCATTTCCTCAACTATTCACTTATATTCATAATACCACATATTTGCTAACCGTGTTTAAAATCAGCATTACTTTTTTTTTTTTTTTTTTTTTTATTATTAAAAATAAGTTGTGGGTCCCGCAGGGCATCTGCGGGCGCCCAACACGCTTATCATCGTTTATTCAAAAAAATGTGTTACAATAATTCTTTACAATTATGCCATTAATTTTCATACTTATAAATAGCGAGAAAAAATAAACTAAAAATAAAATAATAATAATAAAACAAAACTAAAAAAGATAAAAACAAAGAATATTTATACAATTTCATACTGCATATTCGACAAATACGAATGATCGATTCTCCGCCATAGCTAGTTCCCAATTTATCTAACCTAATGTCACTAATCTTATCAACCATAATACATAATTTACAACTTCCTATTACGGTGGTATATAAATTCCAGCTGTCAATATTGCTGAAATTTGAATATTTTGATTGACCCTTTGTTGGGCATAATAATTGGGGCAGGCGTGTCACTAGAGCAGCGGCGACATTTAAACATGCGATAACCATTCACGGTGATTGATTTGGCGTACTACCAGGTTAATCAAATTCTTTATTCTGCAGTGGTAACCTGACTTACCTTGCTTTGTTAATGTGATAAATCCGTATGATTAATCGTAATTCGAAGGAGATACACGGCACTTTTCTTACCTGTACACATTAATAGCAGATGTTCAAATGTGGCGATATATCTTCCAATGATGTAGAGAAAGATACGCTACTCCAATTGTACCTATTTAGTAATGACTTATCCATGAAATAACACTAAAAGTACACGTTTCGGTGCGCTGATGTTGTATATTTACTTAGTACGGCAATTTGTGAAACACTTAAGCTGATTTTTCGTGTTTCGGTAATTAGATCTAGACATTCATTCATTCGCCTCGAACAAAAAAAGAAAACAGAAAAAAAAGGAAAAAAGAAAAAAAAGGAAAAAAGAAAAAAAAGGAAAAAAGAAAAAAAAGGAAAAAAGAAAAAAAAGTATTCTGTAAATTTTGCAAGTCGACGAGAAAAAAAAATGCTCCCGAACTGTTTAAATTTCGAAGTTTTCGAAGCAGAGTGTACTACAACCAATTACTAATAGAAGTAACACGAGAATTGAATGTTTATACGTGTGTACGATGTGTGTAACAAATTTGAGAAACTTTTTCAGAAGACGTTTGTATATCCTTTGGGGGTTGGTGAGAGAAAAAATGTAAAACTTTTGCCGGTCGTAAACGATAAAAATGTCAAAACTCCCAACTAATCGGCCAAAACAGCTAACTTTTGAAAGAGCTTTGATGGCAAGGCTAATAGAGGGAGAAAGTCTATTTTTCCTTTTCCGGTCGCCACTTTCTTCTCGGTTCGTTAGCTGTCGAGTTTTAATTTCAATGCTCGCCATAATCTCTTCTAACCTAATTTCTTCCATACGTCGACTGTCACCGTCTATGTAAAAGTGATAGTAACCAAATCTACAAGGAACAAGATAAAAATATTATCTTTTTACCCCGTAGGACAATGCAACGAAATGCACTGAACCACAACAAATTCCTAATTAAATAAAATCGGAAAAAAGTTCATGGAATTACCAAAATTACTATCTTTTTGATGCATACCGAAATACGGTCTCGTATTTCATCTATCGTTGGAGTAGAGCCTAATTCGAATGCTGCTGCTTTGCGCTGAATTAATCCCCTCCTAAAAAAAAGAAGTAATTGATTTTTTCTTCAAATATTTCCGACATGTGCAGCCATAAAGAATAAATGGAATAACAAAAAGGCAAAAAAGTGTGATGCCTGTATCTCTTTTACAGTAGCTACTCCTGAAATATGCCACTGATGCGGTACTGTCGCAATCTGTTCATGCACCGCGTTCTTATTATCAAAAGAATACACCCAAGCGGGAAAAAAAAAGATTAGAGTCGCTTAATTCTTTTTTTTTTTCTTGAATTGTAAACCTTTTGGATACAGCGGGATTTTGGATGGACCCAGTGCGCTAATGTGCTCTCAACGTTCCAGATCGTACACGAAACAGCATGTTTCTTGTTACATGTACCTTTTTTTTTTTTTTTTTTTTTTTTTTTTTTGAAGATGGAAAATATGTGAGAGATTTCTATATCGGGATCTGTACAACGTTTCATTTTCACATAATCTGTTCCATGTTTCTTTCGTTGCGTATACACCGATATGTTATTGTTTTTTTCCGACTTTGTTGTCTACGAAACAAAAAAAAAAAAAAAATGGAAATCGTTTGGAATCGCTAGCTCGCACGGTGGAAAATATCAGTTCCACTGAAACTACGATCAATGGTGTGCTCTCTAAACGTCATTACATCAGTCCGGCTACTAGAATAATCGAGCTTGGTCACCCGTTATTTTCAACGTTGCCAAGAGGAGAGGATACAAGGATTCTACCGCTATCGTTCTCGGTGAAGAGCTAAATGTAAATTTATCGAGCGAGGAAGGGCTAAATTTCTCGAGTTTATGCGTGACACGTTCTACTTGCAATTCAATAATAGTGCTTCCATTTTAACTACGGGGAATAAAACGTACATCAACGTGTAGTCGCACCACGACAATCATTTACACATCCTAAATTACATTTCATACTTACACATGAGACTCGTCACTATTAACGGTGTACCTGATTCGTAAAAATGTTTCTACGTAAAATACTGAAAGTAAAAATATTCCCTTTTGATTTCGTCGTCGGATTAATATACGCCCCGTCATCGGACGTCGAAAGAAATGTCTACGATTCGCAATTTCCTTCCCAGAAGGGAAATGTGGTTTTCTTTCTTCTTCGATTTCTCGCGTCCGTCGTCTACTATATTTTTTATTGAACTCCAAATTAAATAGCTTCGCACTCGGCGAAATAATGTTAGCAGTGCAGTCAGTTACATCTTAATTTAATTTCGGATGTTGGAAACTAGTAGTAGAGAAATAACGGAATAAACGCAAGATACGGAGAAATATAGTGAGGATTATGGAAAAATATTTAAACAAATGCTAATTGGGGAGGAAAATATTAGAGAAAAGCAAAAAAACCAGGTTATTATTAGCATCAGAGGTGAACTAAAGAAGAGAGACTATAGCGAAAGAGGAATAATTGAATACGATTAAAGCAAATGATCCGCTATTGTAGCTGTAGCAATGTTGCACGAGGATCTTTCTGCAGCTTCTATATACCTTATGCTTTGCTTTCGCGATATTAGTAATAAGCTAAGGAAGCGTGTTTGCGCAACTGCGTACTATGCATCAAAATGCGTGGTACCCAAAGTTCCAGTACTGCACCACTATCAATCTCGTCTATCCGCTTACGGTTGTATATAGTAGTGATAACTTACGCGAGTAATCCTTAGGGCTGCGGAACCAACATTTGTTTCTCTTTCCTCTTTGGGACTTTTTTTTTTACCTTTTTTCGCATTTTACCCTTTGTTTTATCCATTTGTTTTCCTGAAGTCGACTTTGGGTGCAGTCTTCTCTCACGTATTTTTCCTTGAATTGGTGGCTATGAACTCTTTCCCTTTGCTGCGCCCCAGGTCTCCTCTTTCGTTGGATAAATCTTACTTTTATTATTAGCTGGTCGTGTTGACAAGCCCAAAAAGTGAAGAAAAAAAAAGAAGAGAATTAGAAAGTAAGCCGATAAAAAATAACGTTCTCCGCTTCCCGGAAAAAAATCGTTGTTTTTTTTTTCCTTTTTTGGACTTGTACCCGAATTTGGGGCATGTATCGACGTTTATTTTTTGCTTTTTGGAAACGAAACAAACGTGATAAAGAAAACAATAATACTTCTTCGTGCGTCGCACAAAACGCAGCAGAAATTAATATACGTGTGCATTATTTGATAAATAAAAACAATATATAAACTTATTTGCGATACTTAATAGCGGGTGATGATAATGCGTGAGAAGTAAGAATAACAAATTCTCTTGTTGCGAGATGTCGATTAAAGACGACGCGTATCCTGTAGACCGTGTTTGGACCATTGTTACATTTGAGTCTGAATGTAAGTCTACGAATGACATTAAGCCCACGATCAAGATCAACAGCTAAATCTGTTCTTTGAATAACAGGTATTTGGTTGTATCCATTATCGCCTACCATTCGAAATACTGGCGCTTTAGGATTGTACTAGTCGTTAAATTCCAAAAAAAAACCCAAAAAAAAACAATGTTGTATCGCTGGTATAATACAGAGAAAACTCGCTTATGCAGTGCCTCTCGGTAAGGGGAACTGTTCAAATTGTGGACGTTCTTTTCGGCACTTATACAGATTCGCGATGCAACTTTTGATTTTTAACGTATTACATTTTGTAAATTAAATTTCGAAATATAAAATAATACGTACCGCAACATGCGTAAAACAAACGCGGGTATCCAGTGAAAACTATCTCATCTTACACTATGAACAACACAGCCAACTGATCAAAACAATACCGTGTAATGACTGAATTTTTGACATGGATACGTCTTACCGGTGGGGGTCAGTCAAATTGTTCGTCACGCTTTTTTTTTAAGAGCAAAAATTGTACGGCTATTTAATTAAAACATACGTGTGAAATTAATTATATGGGTGATCAAAATAATGCTGCTACCATAGTATCAAGGAGTATCGGTTCGTAACCAGGAGAGTGAAGACCTCCTGGAATTTTACATTGGACATTATTTTTGCTGAGGAAAAATAAGTCATATCCATGTACCAATGTATCTGCATGTAGTGTAGATACTTTACATCTTTTTTTTTCTATGCTATTCTCGTCTCTTTAGCAATTCCATGGCAACAGATGATGCGTCACTTACCCTAGAATTTCATAAATGGTTAAGAAAAAACGATGACGCCAATTTTAGAATGGTATCCTGTCCAAAAACATAGCCGCGTTAAAAAGACAAAAAAAAAAAAAAACTGTAAAGAAAGAAGTGTAAATATCTCAGGGTGTTTTTAGTTTTAATCGAGTGCATGCTGTGTTGTTAGCTTATGATAATGAGCTATCGCGTTAACTCCACTCTCCAGATTACAGTGGTCAGTGAAAATGTCCGCATCTTAAATTCTTCATTTTCCGGTCATGTAAAAATTTTCACCGATAGTTCCAAAAATGATAACGGGGTGGGCGGTGCTTTTACGGCCCCCTCGCTTAAACACTCCGAATACTTCAAACTTCCTTCCTTTTGTTCCATTTTTTCTGCTGAAGCAATCTTCATTCTCCTTGCTGTTTCCTTTATTTCCTCTTCAAGAGGGATCTGCAAATTTCTCACTGTTTCTGATTCCACATCTGTACTGCAAGCTGTTTCTTCTCCTCCTTCCCACTCGTCTAATGATATTATTCTTTCTGTTCGTGCCTCTATTTTCAACTTGCGCTTAGCACGTTCTATCCTTATTGACTTTTTACGGGTTCTTGGTCACTCTGGCATTGAGGGCAACGAAGCAGCTGACTTCCTAGTTCGCTCAGCGTCTCTCAATGGTTCACTCCTCCCCCATTTTCCTGCCTCAGACATTCTTTTTCTCTGCTCAAGTCTCCATGCCAGACTATGAGTTGACATCTACCCTTCTTTTTTCGCTAAACGTTCCTCCTTCTACCTCCTCCTACAGCTTATTCCCAACGCACAGCCCTGGTTTTAATTTTTTACCTTTTCTCGGCGCTCGGCTATTGTTTCCTTAATCAGACTAAGACTTGGTCATTCTCTCCTTCCCTCTTCTCGTTTTTCTTTTTCCCTTTCACCTTCTCCCTTTTGCCTTCTCCACTCTACTGATCCTCCCTTTATATACGATACCAAACATACCCTTTTTGAATGTCCTGCTCCTTTTCCCGAGTGCTTTCATCTATATGCCGAACTTTTGACGTTGGATCTTCCTACCCCTTTCAATGCTTCCTCTATCCTTTCCTTCCCATCTCATCTCCGATCACCTCAGAATCTGAGTAGGTGACCTAAGCTCATATAGTTGGGTCGTCAGTGCTGGCACCGAACCCATTTAAAAAAAAAATAATGAGCTATGTCCGAAAACGTTTTCTTTAAATTGAAGTATTTATTTTAATTTTTTTATGTAAGCCAGCTATGCCGTGGCGTAGTTCGTTAAGCAGTGCGGTATTTCGTTCAGGTAGGAATTCCGCTGTCGCACATTGACTTATGCTTGTACTTCACATCCTCTTTATTATCCCATCACGTACTGATCCGTTAGAATATT
This sequence comes from Icerya purchasi, assembly GCA_039619475.1. Classification (NCBI taxonomy): domain Eukaryota; kingdom Metazoa; phylum Arthropoda; class Insecta; order Hemiptera; family Monophlebidae; genus Icerya; species Icerya purchasi. Next base: position 139,247,005 of record CM077115.1, on the reverse strand, counting down.
TTCCGGTTAATTTTATCAGCCGGATATACATATATTAACACCTGCTGTTTTTCATGATAATAATTTATTCTGCTATTATTTATATTTTTTCACCTTCCTCACTCAACACCCTGTTAAAACCCAACGTGTTACAATGAAACGTAAGAATTTTTACTTACTTAAAACGATCTTGCATTTCAACCATTTTCTCCCGAACGGCTTGAATGAAATCGTCGTGGCCGGCTATTTGCGAAGTAACGACAGAGAACTGATGCCATTTGTATCGTTCTAGTATACTCAGCATGGCAGCGGTCTGATGTTCTAACGAAGGAGCTAGTTGTAGCTGTAGATTCGACTGAGAAGCTTTCTGTAAATGCGATAGAATGAACGAAGTTATTAAAATTACAACTACTTAAAATTCAAATAACAACCGAATATATGATAATAGGAGCATACACAAAAAATGACCCCGGTGAATACTTAGCCCTAAATTTTTAAAATAACTAACGTATAGTCAACAGAGTGAACAATATTAATAATTGTGTAAGAATGATGCAGCGGGAACAATTAACGTCCCAAAAATAGAGTGATGAATATGTTGCTTAAGATGAAAATTATGCACACTTAATTTTGAGATGGAAGAACTCCGAGAAATAAAAATGCAAACCCTAATTCTAATATGAACGGATAAAATTGAGAGAGAGAGAGAGAGACAAATACATCTCGGTAATTAGTATAAATGGATCTCAATACCATAAACTTTCGCGGAGTAATAATATGGCCTGTGCTAAACTAATTACGCAGAAAAGAAATGAATTTTGATTGAGGCGACCGGTGTGGCTCTTTTAATTAAAGAATTGATGATTAGGAGGCGAGCAATTTAAACTGACATTAACAAATCGGTATTAACAGTTCATATTGAAGAAGAGATTGAAAGTGAACACTAATTTAGTTTAAAGAATGTCGTATAGGTCAAGATTATAGAATGAAAGAATTGGTCGATTAAGAATAGCGAAATGGTTTATCGCTGGGCCGGAAAAAAAAAAAGAAAAAAAAAAGTGATTTTTGTTAACTTTTTATAATGAATTATTAATATTTTTACCTAAAACATGGGCATTAATTATGCTTAAAAGTGTCTTTTATCATTACCGCCTTTGATCGTGATGGAACTTTCGATATGCAATAGTATCGGGAGAAAAGTGAAAAAATTCTGAGAAATAATGTTCCATTTTTGTGGTAAAGAAAGCGAATCCTCCGCATAGAATATACACAAGTACATTGCGACGTGGATATATCTTTCTGTTGGTGCATCTTCAATAAACAACCTCGAACGCTAAGTCATATCCATGCCAAATGAAACAGAATATACACAAGTACATTGTGACGTAGATATGTCTTCCTGCTGATGTATCTTCAAAAAGCGACCTCAAACCCTAAGTCATATCTATGTCAAATGAATGATATAAAAAACATTGATAACGCATTGCGCTTTCCGTTCTAGTACTATAATTACGAGGGGCGATATTTAAATAGATACTTTCACGGAAATGATAAGGGAATGCAGAGTAACGTTTATGGAACGCTTTTTTTCTGACAATTTTGCAAAACGACCTGCAGCCATAAGCTGTATTCATTGCAAAATTGCATTACAATCAATAACTTCATCATCGCGAAAAAGCATAGTCGAGCTAAGAAACGCCGCTTATAAAGCTAGTATCTCCCAGGTATATATCCAATCTGAAATTGAATTGGGTCCAGAGAAATCTGGGAAGTTAAAGGCGGATCCCAACTAAAAGGAACTTCCCCTCCTTCCCATTCTCATTAGTGCCGTTGGGCTTTTTACATTGCGAACCTTAACTTCACAATTCATAATACCTTGTCATAAGTATAGAAGTTACTTTACTTTTTCATACATAAATTGTAACCGCTTCGTATAATTTTACTAATAACTCCGATAAGGTTATCTGGGTGGTTAGCGTATTTATAATAATAGAAATGGCGTGTGGATTTTCAAAAATATAATTTCACAAATATGGAAAAATTAAGTTTCCTTCATAGATTCGTAATACTATCTGAAGCATGTATTTTTTTTTTTTTTTAGTATTTATGATATGAATAACCATTTAAGTTAATTGCCCAAAAAATCCAACAACGGTTTCTTTAACACCGTGGACGTAAACGTATTATTTTAATTTTTAATTATTATAAATTTAAAACTGAAATTTAAATATTATTTTTTATTTTCCAATAACCTATAAAGATCTTCCTTTACCGACCGGCCGCTGAAAATACAAAAAACACTATTTTTCTGTTAACGGAGATCCTTTCTCGCGACTCTTTACGAACGAAACTGATCAAAAAAATTTCTTAAGAAGATTCAACCGTCACTGACTGCTACTTGCCTTCGATTTTCTCTCCACGCCTCATCATTTTATTTGGCCTTTGTTCCAGCAAGGGGACCAATCACCGCCATTTCTCCAATCATCGACCTTTTTACCAGCCGACCGTGTGGGATAGTCTTTCTATCCCTGATCGACAAACAGTTTCACACGCACTCACGTTCGCAACACGTTCTTCCAGATTATTTATTTGATTTTTGTATTTATTTTATTTCCGTATATCTATATACAGGTAATGTACACAGAAATTTGCTAATCGAACATCGCGCACTGCCAATAAATGTCTAAGTTAAAATGGGGGTTAACATCATCGTTATAGTGTACACGTATTGTATACGTTTAAACACTCGACGAATGACAAAAAATAAGCTGCTAATACGGTATACGAAATATGCGGTTTGCTTTAAAGTATGATTGATATATTTCGTAAAATTTAACCTTTTGCTTACAAGAAGAGGCCACGATCGTCATCGATTTTGATGAAATTCAAAAGATCATGAGTATATGAACTACTGTGTAAAATACTATTAGAATGCAACTTTTTGATTTACGCGAGAAATTCAGATTTTAAGCAGCCGCATTTAACGAATAATTGTACCTATATTTAGGCAAAAATATGCAAAAAATTCCAGGTCATGTCTATATTTACCTTGTGCAAATGGTTCGAAAGAATGATTATTCTAAAATAAAGTATATTAAATTCAGGAAAATTATTAAAAACAATAATATAATTTTTAAAAAAAAATCGATTTTTAATTCAATAAAAATTTAAACGCGTCATTTATTACATTTATATAGTATAACAGAACACAAGTCATGACAAATTTTTGTTTCGTGGTGTAGTGGTAAAAGTGATGTTTCGTGACGCTTTTCGAGTTTATGTGCCAAAGCAAAGACATGAAAATGTCAAAAGTTACATTCTAATATTTTACAAAGCAGTTCGTATACGCATGGTCTTCTATCGATCTGCAAAATTTCATCAAAATCGGTGACCCGCAGATCGCGTGACCTTTCCTTGTCAGTTAGTGTGACTTCTAAATAACTTGACTCGATCACTGAACGTCGTCACTTAAGATTTTGCCTGGCGCGGTATTTAAAACAAAATAAAACGAAAGTTTCACACACCGGTTAGTGCGTTTTGAAGATTACAACCGTGTACGATCTCTTTGGTAATGTCGAAAAAAAAAGCTTTTTTAAATAATGATGATATCCTAATTTCTGTTTAGGTCGCGTAATGAAGAATCATCCGTATTATCCTCGGAGTGTACAAAATTATACGCGGGGTAATATTGAAAGAATTACGAGAAATAAAAATTCAATTACTAAAAAATGGGCTAAATGTCGCGAATAGTGAAAAAGAACAACGATACAAAAAACTTGATGTGAGCGCGCGTAAAAGTGCGAATATTTTACAAATTTAAAAATCGCTTTTATCGAATTGCCCAGTGCCCGGTATTTTACAATGTATGCGCCATTAAACTGATATGTACATATATACATAGGTGGTCAGGAGAAATTTCTCGTACGATTCTCGTCGAATTAGACAAAAGCTAAATGAAAAGTATTAACTCACTACACTATAGGTTTGCTCTGTTTCTGGGAGAGAAAAGATAAGGAAAAGATTTGGCGAAAGAAGGGGATATTTCGCGAGGAAAAATATATTATACGTATTATTTGCGAATGACAGGTCTGTCGTCTTAGCATTATTGTTTTCATTATATTTCTATTTTTCCCCCTGTTTTTATTTCGGTTCGCCCTCGTCTCACAATCATTCGTCGACCGAGTGTGTCAGAGCAAAATGTTCTTCTCGAACCATTTGTCAAACAGAATTCCGGCGGGAAAAACGTCAAGTTGTTGATTATCTTTCGACTAAATATGACAAAATACGGTTTTCAAATCCATTTGTACAGCGTGACACATAACGAATAAAACGGTGCCAGCAAGAGAATAGAACCACTTGCGCGTTTACCGTGCTCCACAGTCTATGTGAGAAGTACGATTACGATGTACTGTTTACAACGTTGTGTTATCAAGCGAACACGATCGCGTCTACTTCAAAGTTTATCATCATCTCGGCATTTCGAAATAATTTGCTTTTTACAGTTATACTCGATTTCAAACAATTCGACGAAATTCCATATCATTTGAGACCATTCTTAAATAACGTGAAATCGAAAGGCAAAAATAAAGAGAGGAAAAACTAGCAGAACTTGTACCAGCGCGCCCCCCGAGGGATACAATATTTCGCCGTAAATCCGCATTTCTCGTGACTTCCTCTTTCAGCGAGCATTGCAGCCAAATACTTTCCCCCGTTCTACTGTGAAGTAGAATATCGTCAGTCTCTTAAATCTTCTTGGAGTGCACACATTTCAGTGAATCATGTCACGGCCAGACATCACCGACCGATATTCTCAGTCTGCCGAAAAACCCAATTAGGTCTAGTTTAGTAGATTCACAAGTTCGCGACAACTTAGCCAGCGTTACAATTCGGTACAATCCCCATAGAAAAATTTAAACATAAAATACAAACAAAACCCCGATTTCGATTATAAACTTTTGCTTATCTCAATTTGTACAGCTAATATATTAAATTCTCATTAGAAAAGAGGCGTCTGCCGATTCTCTCTGTTTTTGACTGGAATTTATTTAATCCCACGCTTCTTTTAAAAATTGAAGAAAAGAAAAGTAAAAAAGTTCTGGGAAGTAAATAAAAGTAACCAGGAATATAAAAAGCTGGTATGTGTCCTCTCCCAAAAAGTTAAGGAAACAAATCCTCGTTTGTTCGATAAAACACGCGAACAAATAGATAGCTTAACGAAGAATTATATTATTAGGTACGCAAGTACTTATTCTCCTTCTATAGATGCGAATTTTTACTCCCTTTCTTCTAAATAAAGTAATTTATAATACTCATTCTTCCGCTTTACCATTCTTCTCAGTAACAGATTTGTGCTTACAGCAACGTTTGCTCATCGGATGATAGTTTTATATTCGTGTATTTCATCATGTAGGCCAGGATTAAATTTATTTGTCTTTTGAGTTACGCGTTTATTTATTTATTGTTTTGAAATCGGTTACTTTCTCTGCTCTTTTTTTTTAATATTTCCTCTTTGGTATTTGAAAATTTTAAATAATATAAATTCGGTTTTATCAAAGCAGTTAGAGGAATTCGAAGTTCAGAGTAGTCGAATTGTTCGAAATAACTTCAGGAACAGAAATAATTTCGTTGTAAAATTATTTTAAATTTAAATTTAAAAAATCAGAAAAATTTAAAAAAAGAAATAAATAAAATACTACATTCTGATTGTAAGAACAAAATCTATTTTTTAAACTTAGCTGTCGATATTATTTAGGGGAATTAATATTTGTAAATGCAAATTCTGTCGACACATTGACATTACAGTTGCAGGAAGATTAACCTGTTCCGGGGATTAGACTAAGGTAAGAAGAAACTTTTCGTAAAAGCCTAGTCCATTCAATGAACAATAGAATAATTTAGCCTGAAACTAAGTTCGACCCATGTTACAAATGATTAAAAAACACACACATATGCACATATATATATATATATATATATATATATTATGTATATATACAAAAACCTACCCTTAGAGCCTCGCAGGGGGCCAAGCCACCTTGACCCCCAATCTTTTTTATTTTAAACTGCTTTTAGAAGAGTCGTGTACGTCATTCTTAGCTGTCTGGTACAAAACAATCTTTGTATCATATATACGTTGTAATGAGATATTTCTTGTAATGTACCCCCAGCTACGAATGATATAGTCAGTAATGCGTATATATACATATATATATACATGCATAATATTTATTTAATGGCATTATTTTGCTGCTCATGTTATTTGAAACAAATCACTCATCCCAAAAGTTAGACTTTCCAGCTGTTGCGAAATATTATATAACTAAATGTTTAATACCTAAAGTTTCCTAAGCAAAACCTATAAAAAATAAAAAACTAAACTCAATACACTTTTAAAACTTACAATTTCAAAATTAGTATTTACATTAATTAGTAATGTGCTTTGTGGATGTCTATTGAGATTGAATTATGATGTACTTTTTGCAAAAATATATGTTACGTACAAATAAAAAGAGAAACATATGAACGAATGAAACTTAATTTAATTTATTCCACATACTTTAAATTAATTCGAAACGAAAAATTATTTTTACGAACAGACGGTTTTCAAATTAACCAGTATGAGAAACTATTAATCAATCACATGATATTTTGTCCAATCATTTAACAAACATAACACCTTATATTACCCGGTGATCGGGACAAGACTAATCGCAAAACGTCTCTTTAGATATTTGAGTGCGGCTAACTCGGTAGACTAGCAAAAAACGCAAGACAATAAGTTAAACTTTGCATCATTCGATACAATACAGAGCCTCTCCGTTGATAAAGGAAACACCCTGAGATCAGAAATAACCCCAAACCACTTTGCCATCGATCAACACGACTCGCCAAGTAATTTCCTTAATGTTAAAATTGTGTACTATTATAATAAATATTTACATCTTTATTAAACACGTTAGACAACTTATTTTTTGGAAATCAATACGGAAAATTTATTTCATTTAAAATTAAGTCGAATTTGTATTAAGAAGGATTGATATATCGAATAGAAGAAGTTGCCACGAAAAGAATTAAGTGTATCTAGTCACGAAAGTAACCAAGCAGTACCAGTCAGCAGAGGAGATGATCGTCACGGAGAAGGATACAGCGAATCTCCGACATCGGTAGAAACGGATATGTAGTAAATAAGCAGCTTGACGCAAGTCTTTTTACCTGTTTGCTTAATTATTTATTTTATTCTGGTTATTTCATTCGTGTGAATATTATTTACTGTTGTTGTATGTGACCGACGCGGATAGGTGAATGAGCGAGTGTGGTAGTGTGAGGCCCACGTCGCGATATAGATCGTGCGGTTTTGTCGAACGGAAGGCGGCATTTATTTATTCATTTGTTTATTTAAAGTAAAGTAAATCCCATATATCCTTGATAAGGTATCACGGATTGTGAGTTTAAGGTTTACAATGTGCTAAACCCAACGGCACTAATGAGAGTAGGGGGGCCAGTTCCTTTCTCTTGGCTGCCTTTACTTTACCAGATTTTTCTGGTACCCAATTATTCCAGATTAGGTAAATACCTGGGAGTGACTTGGATCCGGAACGAGACAAATTCCGATAACCTATGACACCTCTGATTTACAGAAAGGATTACATTTATGTTAGTGATCTTGGCATAATTATTTAAGTTGAAATCCGTGGAGACAAACTTAAGAAAACATAACAATATATATATATATATATATACTCATATGTATGCATATATATATGCTGTGATTTTGTTACCACTGCGGTAATTTCTCTAGTTAATAGTAACTTGACCGCCATTTAGTGCTCAAGTGACTGACAGAAAAACAGTAAAAAACAGTGGAGTTCTTGAATTCACATCGTACGAAAGGGTAATCTTGTTACCGTTAGCCTCAATACTAATAATAGTAGCTAAAGCAGATGTCTTTGATTAGCGAAAATAGTGACTGGGCGTTGTAAAATGAATTTAAGTGTCCAATGAAATACCACGAAACCTAGTCATTGCAGCAACATTATGCAAACCTCACTAGGGAACACCAATCCTAGATTTAGAATAGCTTTAAAACCGAACTATTCGGCTAAATAAGTAAATTCTTAATTTATTAACGGAAAGGCAGCGTGGCAAGTATCACGTATTAAATCATACAATGGAAAATGATCAGACTGATCTGAAGGCTTAATTGAATCCACAGGGTGGTAAAATTCTGAATAAAACCAAGGAAACAACGGATCTAAGAATTTCCGAAGTGTAAACTTCTAACCAAAATCAGGTATAATAAAACTATATTTCAGAACATTAAACTGCCCCCGTAAGTCTCCATGCCAGACTATGGATTAACATCTACCCTTCTTTTTTTTCCAATCGCTTCTCTTTCTACCTCCTCTTACAGCCTACTCCCAATTCATAGCCCTGGTACCAATTTCTTCCCTTTTCTCGGCGCTCGGCTATTGTTTCCTTAATCAGACTAAGACTTGGTCATTCTCTCCTTCCTTCTTCTCGTTTTTCTTTTTCTCTTTCACCTTCTCCGTTTTGCTCTCTCCACTCTACTGATCCTTCTTTTATATGCGACCCCAATCATATCCTTTTTGAATGCCCTGCACTTTTTCCTGAATGCTTTCATCTATACGCCGAACTTTTGACGTTGGATCTTCCTACCCCTTTCAATGCTTCCTCTATCCTTTCCTTCCCATCTCTGGCCGCTATTCTTCTCCTTCTTTCCTTTATACTCTCTATCTCCGATCACCTCAGAATCTGAGTAGGTGATCTGAGCTCATGTAGTTGGGTCGTTAGTGTTGACACCGAACCCATTTAAAAAAAAAAAAAATACTACCCGCACACTATCAAATCAAATACGATTGAGTTTGAAAAAGAAACGAGAAACTGAAATTAAACGCGATAGGACTATTCGAAGCCAGAAAAAGAATTAATAAAATTTCAGTCACTTCAAAGTTACTACAATAATATAGGCGGTACTGGCTTTTTATTAAACAAAAAATTTAGAGATAAGATAAGAAATCCAATTATTTTCAAATTAAAAATATCCAAGCATTTAAGAATGGGTCAATATTAAACGGCTTCCCATCTCCTCGTCCAAACTTATTTCCTCCTATCTATATATCAAAAACTGCTGGCGTTTTTCTCCTCATAAAATCCCAATCCTGTCGCTCATTGCTACCCGTCTTTCTAATTTTGCTCCTGTTGTCCTTTCCTACAACACTCTCCCGTACTTCTTTCATGACTTCAATAGCCTATGGCAGCCTATCAAATTTTCCTCTGTCCCACTTCGAGCCAATTCCTCCTCTCACGGTGCAGTCAACAATGAATTTCTTCATTTGTTGAATTCCTCTTTTCCTGCTCATGTATTGATCTTTACTGATGGTTCCAAGAGCGAGGACAGCGTGGGTGGTGCGTTTACTGCTCCATCGCTTCGACATTCTGAGTCCTTCCGGCTTCCTTCCTTCTGCCCTATTCTTTCTGCCGAGTCGATCGCCATCCTTCAGGCTATCTCTTATATTTCCTCTTTAAGCGATCTTTCCCAATTCCTCATTATTTCGGACTCTAAGGGCGTCCTTCAAACCATATCCTCTCCTCCTTCACATTCCTCTGATAATATTATTCTCTCAATTTGTTCTCTTACCTCCACTTTGCAGTCATCCCGTTCTATTCTCATTGATTTTTTGTGGGTCCCCAGTCATTCCGGAATTGATGGCAACGATGCAGCCGATTCTTTGACTCGTTCTGCTGGTCGCCTTGATTCATTCCTCAACCATTTCCCTTCTTCAGATATCCTTTCCTTATCCACCTCCAATCACGCCAGACTTTGGCAGGCTATTTATCCCTCCCTATTTTCTAATCGTCATTCTCATTACCGTTTCATTCAGCCAATTCCTCGTTCCCTGTCTTGGTTCCATTCTATTCCTCTCAGTCGTCGCTCTTCTATTGTCTCCCTAATTCGTCTCCGGATCAATCATTCTCTCCTCCCTTCCTCTCGCTTTCGATTTGCTCTATCGCCTTCTCCTGATTGTTCTCTCCACGATTGTGATCCTCCTCGTACATGCGATGCTAATCACATTTTCTTTGAGTGTCCTGCTTTTCTTAATAATCGCTACCTTTTATACAGTCAGCTCCTGTCATTAGGTCTCCCTACTCCCTATAACTCTTCCTTTATCCTCTCCTTTCTGTCCTTTGTTGCGTCCATTTCGGACCGCTTAGTTATTTAATTTATTAGCTTAGTTTTCTTGTTGTTGGGTCAATGCCGCTGGCGCACCCAAAAAAAAAAAAAAAAAAAGAAAAAAAAGAATGGGTCAATGGAAGCCGTTAACTGAAAAACAATAGAAAAGATTCTGAATGAAATAAGTATGTATAACAGATAAAATAGAAAAAATTAATGAACTAAGATGGTAACGCAGTTGGTCAAATGACGAAAAAATTAACTCCAGGTGTACAACAAAAAAAATTACATATAAATAAATGTGCGCGCGTGTGTGTTACACACAAAGTAGAACAATTCACAAATTGAGCGAAAATTTCACATTTCAAAATGAGCAAAATTTTAACCAATTCGTGAGATGCGCGTAATAGTTTTTGCTCATTTCATCAATTGCGCGGTACTTCATATATGAAAAGATTTTCAAATTCAAAAATTTTTACAACACAAAAATAGATTTTCAAACAGTTTCTATACATAATGGTTTTCGAACAGTTCGAATTTCGTTGACCTACTTGTTTATTAATTTAACTTGTTATATTGTTATTTTGGTCACGAACGCTGTGTGGTGTTTCGTTTTAATTCATATAAAATAAATTTAAAATAATTTATTTTAATTTTTAAAATTTTTTAGTCGTACGAATTATACAACACATAAAGTGAGCAGAGTCCATTCGCATATCCCATGAACTGTTTAAAATTTTATACGTTTCACAAATTGTATAAAATAATCATGAAATTTGTATTTTTTGCTTATTCTGCAAATTTTTTGGTTGCTTTACACGCATAGGCATGGAGGAAGTACTGCGTCAAATTATACAGTGCCACGGATGAAAATGGAATCGCTAACACTGTACTTCATGATTTTCCTGGACCGGAACCAGAAATTTTGCTGGAAGAGGCTGCGAATGCTATTGCATATCTGAAGATAAATAAGGCTCCAGGTCCAGATGGTATTCCCGCTGAAGTTTTCAAGGCTGCGGGCGAATAAATTACAAAAAAAATTTACCACATCTGTAACGCCGTTTGGTTTTCAGGAAAGTGGCCGGAGGAATGGTGTCAGACGACCTACATTACTCTGCACAAGAAAGGATCACCCGAGTGCTGTGAAAACTATCGGACTATCTCACTGATACCGCATATAAGCAAAGTGATGATCAAAATTATATACGATCGTTTGTATTCTCTTATGCACACTCAGATTCCGCCAGAGCAGGCTGGTTTTATAAAAGAAAGGGGAACAACAGATCCCCAATCTTAGATTACTTATTGAAAAAGCGCGTGAATATAGTGTCCCAGCTGGGCTCTGTTTCGTCGATTATAACAAAACTTTCGACTATGTGCATTGGTCGAAAATGTGGTCGATATTAATAGATATACCAGCAGCTATATGAAAAAACTTCAACAAAAGTCCGGATAAATAATGGAATATACTCGGAAAAGTTTTGTCCCGCGCGGGGTGTACGTCAGGGCTACTTTCACCGCTACTTTTTAACTTGTACGGTGAATTCATAAATCGCAGAATACTGCAAATCGATACAACAAATGGTTCAGTTAACTGGGATCCTTATCTCAGTTGGTGGGATGTACATTTCTAATCTCCGATATGCGGATGACACAATGTTAGTAGCAAAAAACGTAGAGGAAATGTCACATATTCTGGATCGACTGATAAAAATCAGTGAAGAATATGGCCTCCAAGTTAACAAAGCCAAAACCAAAGTTATGATCATCGACCGTCCAAAGAATAACTGCTCAACAACATGTAAAAACTCCGCTGAGAATAAAGGTGTAAAGTTTGGGATAGTGAATTCCCCTGTCTTCTCAGTCAAGGCCGTGTCCATGGGGGGGGGGGCACGAGAACTGAAATAATAGTTATTATAAATACACAAAAATCTGAAAAAATCCAAAAATTTAAAATAAATATTAATGATTGTTTAAGGTGTTTTTACCTTTAAAAGAAAAACGAAAAAGTATGCTCCATATTTTTAGGTACTTCATTAATATTTTATGCAAAATTTTTTATTAAAAGTATAATCAATAACATATGTAATTTTTATTAATGTTCATATACGGGGGGTAATTCATTTATGTAAATTATTAATATATAAATCAAAATGATGGAAATTATTAATAGTATATGAATATTAGTGAAAAATATACTGTTATTTATAAATTAAATATGTGAAGAAAATTTTCAAAACCTCTTCCTTTCAAAATTCTGGGCACGGTCCTGTTTTCAGTGTTTTTATATGATGCGGAGACATGATCGCTGAACAGCGCAGAGAAAAAAACGTATAGACGCACTCGAAATGTGGTGCTGGAGGCATATGTTGCTTGTCCCATGGACAGCTAGGAGAGCCAATGTCTGCGTACTAAATGAGATTGGTAACCCGAAGAGGCTCTCATCTATGGTGCTCTGCAGGATACTGCGGTATTTTGGTCATGTGATCAGAGCGGACAATTTGGAAACACTGCTCATCCAAGGAAAGGTCAACGGAAAAAGAAGTCGAGGTCGTGCGCCGACTAGATGGTCGGACGCGGTGTGCATAACTGCTGGTCATACCTTTTAGGATTGTGTACACATCGCAAGGGATCGGAATTGTTGGCGCAATCTGATCAACCGAATGATGTCACAATTTTATGTAACGAAAAAATGTTGTCCAACGGCGTAGTCAATGAAAAAGTTTACTTTTCTATAAGAATTATAAAAGAACTAGATCTGGGGATAGGCGCAGTCTTCGCAGTCGTTGCCATAATTATTATTCAATTTTCATAATTAAGAATTAAAAACTTTATTTTATAGCAGTGCAGAACGTCATTGAACTTTCAGATAACTCTTCACGGCACATTAAGCGCTGTGTTTTATATAGCTTTGGTGCTTGTCTAACTGCTTTTTAAACATCCTGTGTTTCTTCTTCCTTAATTATTTGTAGTCTGATTCCTTTGTCCGTTGGTACTGTGGGCTCTGGTAATTGCAGATGCGACCATGGTATGAGACTGCTAACTCTTTTTTACCTTCGGTAATGTCATTCCTTCTCTTTTCAGAATGCATACGTTTCGCATACACCGGTGTTTGTCATTGGTTCTCCATTCTTGATATAACGTTCTTTGTCAGATTCCATTCCTTGTAACTCTTAGTTGCTTCTATTTACACGTGTTGATGGGTATTATCGTTCATTGCTAACATGCTCAGGGAAAAACCCAAACAAAAAAAAAAAAAAAGAGAAAGCCTTGCGAGTCTTGAAGGGTCGAGTTTTATATATATATATTAATTACAACGTAATTCTTAGGCTACCCCCCATTCGAAAAAATGTCCCAAAAAAATGTCCCAAAAAAATGTCCCAATTTTATGTAACGCTAAATATCCCAGAAAAATGTCCCAATTTTATGTAACGTTTGTTATATTTTGTAGGATTTTTGTTATTGTTATTTAAAAAATGCCACAATTTTATGTAACGAAATATGTAACGATAAATGTAACGAAATATGTAACGATAAATGTAATGAAAAAATATCTTAATTTTATATAACGGAAGTTAAATGTTAGAATAGGATTTTTGTGTGTTGATGCCAGTAAGAATTACGTTGTAAATTTTGATCATTTTATACAAAGTATAGAAGAGAAAGAGACAGAAATGAAATCAAGAGGGGTCAAGGAGCACAGCCCCTTGCGAGGCCAAAATGGCCGAGTTTTATATATATAGACATATATATATATATATATATATATATATATATATATATATATATATAAATTAAAGTAAGGTCCATACATCCTTGATAAGTTATCATGGATTGTGAATTTAAACTTTTCATATTGTACTAAGCCTAACGGATCTGATGAGAATATTGGGACCAGTTTTCCCTCGGTCGCTATTTCAGGCTGAGTAAACCTGGGACCGACTTCGATCCGGAACGAGACAAGTCTCGATAACCTATGACACTTCTGGTTTGGTAGCCAAACGCCTTAACCACTAGGCTACCGTGCTGTATATATGTATATATCATTATTACAAATTTACTTCATTTAATAATTAGTTAATTGTCACGTTCGCCTCGTAATGTGAACGCTTGGCTACTGACATAGTAGGACGGATTGAAAATAGATTATAATGATAGATTAAAATATAATTTAAAAATTAGCCAGCGGTCAAGTATGACACTAAACGTCGAGCGAAAGTGAAAACATTCGGGTAAGATGCTTTTTGCGGCTAATTATTAATTTTATTTCAAGAAGAACAAAGCTTAAGACTGTCACTTAAGTAAAGCGTGATCTAAAGAAGCTGCGCAATCCGATTCGTTACTCGTTTACCCGTTGTGTCCGGTTACGTTCCGAACATGAATTCATTAAATGTATCGGGAAAAATCGAATTTGAAACGGGCAAACGTGTATTTTTGGCGATTGCGGATTGTAGGGCGCGATGGCCGCGCTGCGGTCCGGCGAACACAATTCCTATAATTTATATAGATATAATGTTTACTGTGCGCCCGGGGCGGCGTTTTGCGAACGAATCTCTGGATAGTAGGGGGAAATGATGAAATTGACAAAAGCCGAACGGGCCAAGAAAAATAACAAGCGCTATTTATGTTCAAGACGGTGTCGAAATTTCGGTAAATACATGACGAGGCGCGCGAATTTAAATTGAAGATATGGAGAAGTGGCGAACGGATGCGGGGATAGGCAGCTCAACGGCGAGCAGATGATGTGTGTTCTTATAAATAAACATAGCAACGGATTACCGGGATGAAAACTTTCCGGAGGATCTGCTAGCGGAGTTTACATGGAGTTTACACAAATACACGCTGCGCGCTTAAAGTGCTTCACGATAAAGTAGGCGTGTGCACGAGAAAGTCGAGTGATATTTGTGTAAATGTGCGAAAAAGAACAGACGCAATAAGTGCCTAAGCAAACACTTACTCGTTCTAGACCGGAATTGTCAGCGTTCCATGCGATAACTGGAATACCCAGATAGCCGGCCAATTGTAAAAAATATTGAGCAGATGCGGTACTTCGGCCGTACTTTTCGTGATTCATCAAGTACAGTATCGCGGACACGTTTACCGGCAGGAACGTTTGACACAGGCAGGACAGTATTTCTGCAACAAAACGAAACAAATGTCATTATGTAAAAAATTAACATCGTTGCTGGATCGCAGCTGCCAAACTCAACTTGGCTCGCTTCAATTCGAGTTTCAACGAAGAAAAGTAAAGGTTCAGTGCCCGATTCCTTAATCGTTTTTGCTGTCCACAAGTGTAGTTTTTCTATTTTTCACTAAATTCGTGACCTACAAGAAAACTGTGCACTTTATAGGAAGTAAATCGAGAGCGTGTCCTTCGGAAAAGTTCGACGTACATTGCAGTAACACGGACCTTAGTTTAAATTTCACGAAATCGAGACGATTTTTATGTTTGCCATGTAAATTGGAAATCCCGGGGGAATGTAAAATTAGTTATTATAAACGTTTAGTATATTACACAGCTTCAAAAAGGAAGTTTTTACGTACGGTACTTCAGTAAGTCCAAAATTTAGAACCTCTCGGTAGATTTTTTAATATGGTTCACTATTATTTTAGCACAACGCTTCATCGGTTTCGACCCTTACGCTATAGTTTACCCATATATATATATATATATATATATATATGTATATATAGATATGGCTATCATTATGACGCCCATTTCACATAACAACCGTATGACGTCCATTATTAAATAATGTGTATAATACTTTTTTCTTAATTCACAATTATCTTCGGAGTACTTTTACGATTTTAAAAGAAAAAAATTTAAAAAGTCATTATTTGAAGATTTAGAAATTTGTGTATATAAGAGACATTATGGCGTACTTTTATTTGGCCACCATCAGAAACTGCTTTCACTTGGAAATTATTATTATAACGTCCGTATATTTCACTTGGCAGGTATTACGGCGTCCAGCGGTGTTGCCAAATCTTTTTATATTCCTTCAGCGTGTGTGTGTCATACTATTTCTAATCTGCGCTGATCTTATACCTTTGAAGTATCCAATGCACTTTATTAGGATTTCGTAGACATATAATGGTACAGAAAATCCTAGTAAGACGATTCAGAAACGACAACAATATTCAATTAAAAAATGCAATAGCTCAGAAACGATTTAACTTATTAATTCTGAAATCGGATCATAAATTCTAATTAAAATTCTTTTTAAAACCATATTTATAACTTCAAGCTAATCCCGATTACCCTGGGCGTCAAAAATCTGTCAAAAATATATAACACGAAACATAAAACGACCTCAAAAATCACCCTTAAAAAATTAGAAACCTCTAAAAGTGAAATTCAAAATATAAAACAAAACGCAGAAGCTCCTTCATAAAAGCAAAAAATTACTGTTAGAAAATTATATAGAGTCCTCTTTTTAACCCAAAAAACAGAGAAAAAAAATTATGTTGATCTCTTTTCTTATTCCTTAAAAACTGTAATTTATAGCTTACCGTAATCGATTTATACTGAATAAACAAATAAACGATAATCCACACACGATGTAGTTATTTAATGTTATATTTTTCATTTTATACAAACAGAAATTCATGATCCACACATATGTAACAGTTTTATTAGGTTATAAATTTAATAGATATTATCATATTATAATCATTTTTAGAAATTTTAATGTGTAATTTTTAAATTTATAACTTAATTAAAATGTTGTATATGTGTGAATTGTGAATTTCGAAAAATATAAGAGTAACTGCATCGCATGATTATTGTTTATTTATTTATTTAGTATTATTTTTTATATATACATATATTTCAAATTTATAACTTAAAAAAGACAGTAATTACTTACTAAAAATCCGCAAGATTAAAACTACCTTTGCTTGTACTAACGCGGCGAAAAAAATAAATAAATTTTCTCTCATCTTATCTAGAAGTTCCTCAAATTTCAATCACGGGATCTGATAAAAAAAAAAAAAAAACAGTATTTATTTATTGAAAATTGAAAAAACCAATAGTATATTTTTGTATTGTTAGACGAATTGATTTTTAGAAAAAAATAGTTTTCTATAATAACCGGGGGTAACTCAAAATTAAAGATTTGATTGATTTTGATAGCCATACTCAGCGAAGTTAAAAGCGTTAAAAATAGGCAGAAAACAACATTGCTCCATTAATGCTGTAGTAGTTTGTAGCAACTCTAGAAAAACGCATATGAAAATTCCCCCTTTTCAGATATTAGTATAGTTTCATTTTCGAAACAAACGACGAATATTTCTTTCCTTTCACGTACCGTTAAATCTATTTTTAGTTTATATAAATACTTGTATCTATCTATCTATCTATATATATATATATATATTAATAATAATAATAATAATAATAATATATGTATGTATATAACCTATTTTTTTTGAGTCTGTTTATTTCCTAGAAAACAGAACAGCCATCGATGCGGATTGTAATAATTTATTTTCTAGCCTATTCTAGCTTCTATTTTTGGAAAAGTCAATTTGTAATTTTTTTTTTCGCTTTTTTTTTTTGACGGACGTTTTTCCACCATTCCCACAGCAGATTCGATACACACACGGAGGTGGGGTGGGGTGGGGGGCTGGATGCAATTTTTAGAAGCGATTTATTCGAAATCGACATTCCGATTTGAAACAATCGCTCGCACCGGCTTTTATATTATTTTCTTTCGGATACGGATAAATAATTTTCGTATGCTATATCATCTTGCGACCATTCGTCGTAAGCAAATTTTATCTGCAAAATGATTTATTTCAACTGTGAAATTCCGCCACCCTGCTAAAATAGCTGTCATTAATTTTCCTCGGAAGCGCTCAAGGCAACAAAATATCTGCGAAAAATGAGCCCTTTTTTCTAAAGTTTCCGATAAATTTTTAAACAATAGCCTGTTTTTCGCGGGAAATAAAACCCGATACCGGAAATGCCCTCTCCATTTTCTTCCTGAACGCCTAAAATTATTAAACAGAGCTCCTCTTCCGCTAGACATTTTCCGTCAGCCCCGGCGTACGCAATTCCAGCACGACCGAAAGCACTCCTCGGTTTTCTCCAGTAAAAATATCGGTGTGTGCGCTTTTTGAAAATGCAAGGGATCTGTTTTATTTTTTTGAAATTCAGTCTTAAATTTTTCCTTTATAAACTGTATTTAAATACATCTAAGCTGCGATATTTTAACTTTGTCGTTATTGCAATATTGTTTAAAGTTTTTTTTTTTTTTTGTTTGTTTCGTATCGGTATTATTTTGAATATCAGAATGACTTTGTGAACAGGAAATTAATTTGGAGCTTAATTTAACGAACGGAAAAAGTGCATTTTCCAAAGAAAATATTACCCCCCGTGTAGGGCAGTCTAGATAATTACTAGAATTTAATCTACGTTTATTCGTATTTTAAATTGTAAGAATTAATATCATTCATAAATACCGAAATCGCAAAATATTAAACTGTTAAATTAAAAAATATTTAAAAGCAAAAACCAATATTTAGGCGAACTCCCGCGCAATTAGTAATGTGTTTTTGAAGTGAATATACATACCGCTGGCTGAAATATATTCGTATTTGCCATCTGGAGTTCATAGAGAAACGAATATAACATAGCTCGTTAGAGTCAAAGGTCCTCATTAACATACAGTGTGACATGACTAATTGCGTGGAATTATACGTAGTAATTGATTTCGTTTATAATATCATCTTCATATGTAAAATTTACCGTTCTATATATTATACGACTATTGTGATTATGTTTCGGTCGTTTAATTTATTTTCGTTTGCGAGTTCTTTTAAAGATTAGTTTAGAAATGAGTAAAAAGCAAAAGATTTCAAAATAAACTAGAGTTTTTTTTTTTTTTGAAAAAAAAATACCGACTTTAGGATTTATTATAAAAATTCAATAAAAGTACACTAAAAAGTAAAAAATGATTTAATAAAAATGCACTAAAAAGTAAAAAATGATTGAATGAAAATGCACTAAAAAGTAAAAAAATTATTTAATGAAAATGCACTAAAAAGTAAAAAATTATTTAATAAAAATGCACTAAAAAGTAAAAAATTATTTAATGAAAATGCACTAAAAAGTAAAAAATGATTTAGTGAAAATGCACTAAAAAGTAAAAAATGATTGAATGAAAATGCACTAAAAAGTAAAAAATGATTTAGTGAAAATGCACTAAAAAGTAAAAAAATGATTTAATGAAAATGCACTAAAAAGTAAAAAATGATTTAATAAAAATGCACTAAAAAGTAAAAAATGATTTAATAAAAATGCACTAAAATGTAAAAAATGATTGAATGAAAATGCACTAAAAAGTAAAAAATGATTTAGTGAAAATGCACTAAAAAGTAAAAAAATTATTTAATGAAAATGCACTAAAAAGTAAAAAATTATTTAATGAAAATGCACTAAAAAGTAAAAAATTATTTAATGAAAATGCACTAAAATGTAAAAAATGATTGAATGAAAATGCACTAAAAAGTAAAAAATGATTTAGTGAAAATGCACTAAAAAGTAAAAACAATTATTTAATGAAAATGCACTAAAAAGTAAAAAATTATTTAATGAAAATGCACTAAAAAGTAAAAAATTATTTAATGAAAATGCACTAAAAAGTAAAAAATTATTTAATGAAAATGCACTAAAAAGTAAAAAATTATTTAATGAAAATGCACTAAAAAGTAAAAAATAATTATTCGATAAAAAATGTATTTCAGAGTGACCTTAAGTGGTGACATTACTGTAATCCTTGTACAATATTAATATTTATTAGAGTCGGTATCAAATTTATATTACAATATCTAGGTACAATGTAATGAATACTTAATGCAGCTTTTAATTATTATTTTAATACTCTAATTAAGGTTTTAATGTTGTATAAAAATTACGATAATATCACCCACCTTAAGTTATATCATTCTGAAATATATTGTTTATCGAATAATTATTTTTTTACTTTTTAGTGCGTTTTTATTAAATTTTTATACTAAATCTTTAAGTATCGGTATCTTTTTTTTAAAAAAAAAACATTTTATTTTACAATTTTTAGCTTTATACTTGAATTTTTTTTTGCAAAAAAATAAACTTTTTCGTCTCCAATTATTCTCCATATTTTATGTTTAATAAAAAAAAAAAAAAAAAAGGCGATTTCTTTATTTTTAACTGCATTTTGACACTAAAAACATCGAAATATAATTAATGGCTTTCCTCGTTCAAAGATACATTTTCATGGCAATTTGGCAAATTGATAGTATTTTAAGTCAGTCGCCTCTGATATACTAATAAGAAATAGGGGAAAAAATAAATTACCTAAAGGAACCACATTTTTTCACGTTTTTTTTACAAATACTCAGTTTATGTTCATTGATTTTCATCAGTGCTCAAATGGTAATAGACAAAGAACCAGTAAAATCGATTCATATGAATATAAGTTGTGTTTCACGGATGGTTCAAAGTTAGCTTTGGGGGTTGGAGCGGCTTTTACTCTGCCGGGGATTTCAACTTTTTTGAGACGTTCAAACTTCCCCCCTTCTTCTTCATATTCCTAGCCGAATATATTAAGATCCTACAAGCAATTCTTTTTATAGCCTACACTAACAATATATCCAAGGTTCTCTTATCTTCTGATTCAAAAGGCGTTTTACAAGCCATTGCTACTCTCTTTCCTAAACCACCCGCTGATCCGATTTCACATCCGCTCCTTAATTTCACATCTATTTTATTCCCACTCTGTCCGTATTGATCTATTGTAGATTATCCTAGTCGCTGCGGAATTTCGGGCAACCAGTTAGTTGACTCGTTGGCACGTTCGGCTGCTTCAGACAGTCGCTTTATTAGTCATTTTCCAGCCCAAAGTCGTCTCCTCTTTCCTTTCGTTGCCACCGCGACTGTTAGTCTGATCTCTATCCTTCTTCACTTTCTAATCCTGCTTCCTTTTATTTATCCATGCAACCGATTCCTCCTATTTTTCCGTAGTTTCTTAATTTCCCCAACATGAGGCGGTCGTTAACTATCTCATTTATAATTAGAGACTTCGGTTAAATCACAGCTCGCTTCCTGCTTCGCTATCACATTTTACTTGAATGTCCTTTCATTTCTTCAGAACGCGCGATACTGTATTCAGGTCTTTTGCGTTTTACCATATGCCTTACAGTGCTCACAGCATCCTTTCCTTTCCTTCTGCCTCCGTTATTCCTTTGTTAGCTGCATTCATACGTTCTATTTCTAATATTTCTCCTATATAATTATTAGTGCTGTCATACCTTTGGTTTGGGTAACGTCCTTAGCCGCCATGCTGAAAAAAAATAAATAAATAAAAAAAAAGAAGTTGTGCGCGAACGAACATAAAAAAAACAAAAAACATACATATGTGACGAACGTACCTCCCTTTTTCGTTTTGGAAGTCGGTAATAGTATATTAACGTTTAAAGAACTGGTTAATGTAAAAAAAAAATTAAGCGTTGCAGAAGGGTAGAATAGAACTTTTTAAGTGAAGGCATGTAAAATATTTATAGGTGACATTTTTTTCAAAGCATTAAAATTGACTGCGAACTGGAATAGATATTTTCGGAAGGAATACGATTTTTCTTCAATTATATAAGTTCTGTAATAATGAAAATCGTAAACATCGTACATTTCAGCGAACTTATTTTTTGAAACAATTTAAAACTGCACAATAATAATTTAAACGTTAGATTTTAATGGAAAAAAAATCTATAAACTGACATACACTCATTCAAAAATTAAGACTTAGTTAACGCAAATAAAACAAAAATTTCACTAATACACTAAAAAAAAAAAAACAAAAAAAAGTATTGATTGTTCTTACGGAAAAATTGCTTGCCCGCATAACTTGTTTTCCTTTATTATTTCCTCCGATTTTAACAATGCCCAAAATAATAAATAAAAGTGATCAATATCGATAATATAATCTCATAGGATTATCATACCGTTTTAAATTTATAAAACGGAAATATCGAAAACTTCTTATCACACCCCTTGTTCGTCTAATGGGGGCTATAATCTTTTTCGGTATTTAAAACGCTACGATTTTATCGAAAAGTTTGCCGTACGTTAAATGCTAGATCGATAATGATATCGATTATAACTGATAATTACACTACCCCGATTGCAAATGTCGACTAATGAAAAATTCGACACGTTAAAATCGATGAACTTGATTCGGCTCGATGATTCGCGGGTATATTGCGCGTAGATAATATTTTCGACTTGGCAGCGTTCCTAATCGAAATTAAAAATTAATCGGAAAACGTCATCTTTAAAAGAGTATCACACGCTACTACACAGTCGTTTAATTTCTTTTGGTTTTCTTTAATTTATGTTGTCTATTTTGTTTAAAACGTGTAGCAAAAACTATTTTTAAATGTATAAAAAACTGAAAAGATTACAAAAAAGGTGGAGTCCACTTTTAGGTTCGACTGAAATTAAGTCGATAAAATTAACTTACACATCGAATTGAGACGGATCTCTTACGTAATTCACGCGTTACCACTATGTGCGTCACGTCGCCGCTTTAAACTCATCGGTGATTCGTTTACTCTTCCGGCGACGGTGGGGGAAATCTGCCCGTATTAAAATGTGGTTTTTCGATGGGCGATTCGACTACTAATTCGATACGCAACCGTCCATAATCAGAAAAATATGCGCTATAAGAAATCTTTCGGATAAATGAGACAGGTGTGACGTCAGACTGAAGGAGGTAGATGAATATTTTACAGGATTAAATTTGCTCGTGACAATGATGTTTAGGTCAATTTAAAGGAAGGCGAAATGCGCGTTTGAGTTATAAAAATAGAAATACATATCGATGGAAATTGTTTCAAAGAGGATGGGCACATCCGTAAAACCTCAAAATATCTCAAAATAGCAGTTCGCATCCGTTAATAAAGTTAATAGCTGGAAATATATATATTTATAATTTTAATTGCATATTCTTACGCCCTGTAATAATTACCTTCTGTATTAACTGAGGTTGTTTGTGAAGTCTCGACTTTTTGAAGTATTGCTCCCTTTCTGTTGCACATACTCTATATTCTAGTTTACGTAGACTTCGCATGTTGTGCTCCTTTTATACGCCGTTTTTGCTTTTTTTCTCGTCCATTATGCTATCGATTCGATTCCTTCATGTTGTTAATAATCAAAATTTAACCGACTACTGTTTCTTATTCGAAGCGGTGGTAGTCCCTCCTTCGGTTGACACAAGAACTACTTGCTGAGAATCCCGTGACAACGAGTATTCATTTCACTTTCACATGTTCTGTCTGTAGGCGTTTAAGCCGTTTTAGTTCGACAACGTGAAGGATCATTGTAAAAATTCGACTTTTATATTATTCATATTTGTATTTTTTTCGAAAATTGCTAAACTACAACGATTATTATTTATTAGTATACTTCTGAAACAACTTAATAATTTGTTTGTACAGCTCTAGTGAAGAATGCCGACAACATAAATCACCTAGGATTCAAAATAAATGGTAAAATAATTAACTGCATCAGTTACTAGGCTGACGATAAAGTCCCACTAGCAGGATCTATGAAACAAATGCAGACAATGTTGATTTGAAATTAAATGAAGCAAGGGAAAGCAATGGGGTATAAGTATAAATGCGAATAAAAGTAAAGTGGCGAAATTCACGAGATCGAGTAATAAATACGGAGTTTTGAGAATAGGGAACAAAATTGTGTGAAAACGTGAACCGGTTCCGTTATTTAGGAGCACTCGTTACCAATGACCAAAGAGATAAATCAGAAATTAAGACGAGAATAGTTATGGCTCCAAACAGGCTTTCAAAATACAAAAAGGTTGAACATTAAATAAAAGCTCCGAATAGTCTTAAACTTGCGTGCAAAACATGGACGATAGTAGATAGGAAACCTGCGTTCTAGGAGAAGAACCAATCAGGAGCGAGTATTTAGTCACATGACCACGCCCCTTTTTACTCAACTAATCAAGAGTCAATACATAATCAAATGACTACACCGTTTTCACATCAAACCGTCCAGTAAGAGTTCAACACCGCACCGCCATATTCTACTCCAATCGCATCCTTCTGCTTGCTACATCCTCACTGTTACAAACTAATAACCATATACCTCAACATCCACCACACACAAATCAACCAACCGCTTTTCTCTGTAGATATCTATGCATGAAGGCTTTCGCTCAGCACAACACTTGTCCAGTATAGAGATTGAGAGCAGGCTTTAACCAGCCACTTATAATTTTGCTAACCTGTACTGAGTTGCTCAGTGTATTTAGATTTTTGCATGTGTGTTGATGATACATTTATCACTGTTTGACCAATGTAATAATTTATTAACCAGTACTAATTGTTTCTGGCTGTGTATGCTCTGAGAATATGTTCCAGTGTTATCCAGCCACTCATAATTTTTCTAACTTGTACTCAGTTGCTTAGTGTATTTAGATGCTTGCATGTGTGTTGTTGCATTTATAATTGTCTGACCAATGTAATAATCTGCTAACTGGTACTAGCTTTTCGCATTTCCATTTATATTGAGATTATATTTTATTATTAACCACTCACCCTTAAAACTTTTTCTAACCCATACTGAGTTGCTTAGTGTATTTGATGCTTGCATGTGTGCTGATGATGCATTTATCATTGTTTGACTAATGTAATAATTTATTAACTGGTACTAATTGTTTCTGGTTGTGTATGCCTCGAGAATATGTTCTAGTGTTAACCACCCACTCATAATTTTTCTAATCCACACCAAATCTGATGTGTTTGTATAATTTAAAAGGTACATTAATGTATGTCTAACCAAAAAATAAAAATAAACACTGAACTAATGTTTCATGAGGGGGAGTGTTTCAACCTCTAGAATTTGGGGGTACTTCACGTATATTCAGCAAAACAACCACAGTACTAACCCTTTCTGACCCATTTGTTTCCAGTGAGATGCTTTGCATATGAGTAATCAAAGTAGATGATTGAGAAAAAAGAAACTGATTAGAACACTAACTTGTGTATTATTATTCATATATCTCAATTGCTTTTGATGTATGTTGAACATACTATTTAATTACATATAACTCTATATTATTTTCAGCATATGAGAGTTAGAACTTACCATCACAATAACATGTGTGTGGAGCTTATATGCTTACATATGTGTGATGTACTATAAATGTGTACACATGTGCATGCATGTGAGTGAATGAGCGTGTGTGCAGTGTAATGGTGTGCATGTGATGTAACAATGATGATGATGATGATGATGTTGATGTGTTTATGTATGTGACCATGTATGTGCGTGCATACATTTTCTAATGTAATGAAACAATATTTAACTCCCAAAAATTACCAATCATAACAGATTTGATGCAACCCTGGTAATATACAGCTGTTTAGTATGAATTTAAATTAGAAAATCAAATCGATTGTAAGCATTCAGATACTGAAGAGTTACTCACGTCTGTTGGTGTAATCGTTTACTATATAACAACAATGTATAAGAACTAATTTTGTTTGATCACATTATAACTACTAATGCAATGAGCACAATGAACAATTTAATTACCAAGTAGTATTCATAAGCTTGATGAGACACAGCTTCCTCCTCTCACATAAATTCTATTATTTTGACAAACATAATCACAACTCAGAAATTCTATTAATCACATTTTCTCAACCTAATAAAGCCATTGCTTGAATAACCCATCTCCTTTGTTGCACTAATACATCTATTAGGATATAAGAACTATAAATTTCTGCAGCACAACTCCAAACGTTATAAACAGGGATTAGATAAATCTAGTATCATCGAAAAAATGCTCAATTTAAACTAAAATCACTCTTTTCATACAAATTGCACCATTTAAGGCTATAACACTCACATTTTAGTACAAAACATTGAATTGTAAAGGAATCAATCCATTGTACACAAAATACCCCCATTTTAGGTGCAAACTATCAATCTATGGTAAAATATCACAATTTAATACAAATATCATCATTTTAGATAGAAAACAATAAACTTTAATGGAAAATAATACATCCTAGGGAAAAGCACTAAATTTTTACTACATACATACTCTTTAATTAAAAATAATATAATCTCTATGCACCTTGTATAAGTTTATACACACTATTTTAAGCCTCTACACATTCCCAAATCTAACAAATTAAAAAAATAAAAACAATTGTTAATAGAAAATTTTATTACATAGTAAAATTAAAAATATACAATGTCTAAATTATACTTAATAATAATCCACAGCTCCATGTAATCATGCAATATACATATTTCCATTTAATATACACGCTCTTAGTTCAGCTAAAACATCATTAAAATTTGTATGGAATTGATTATACATAGAATTTCCATAAGCTATTGTATCTACATTATTACTACATATTATTCTTTTATCATCATTACCACTTAATACTACTTTATTCTGTTCTAGGGTATACAGTATATGTTGACGACTTTGAATATTGTAATATGTCTTATAATTATCACATAATTTCCCACACACACCATTCACACAATTATAATAATCTATGAAATTAAGTTCTTTCTTAATTATAGAAGACTGTACACCTTTACATTTTTTAATTTCTCTACTATCAATAATACTTATAGAATACATTTTTGGACGCAATCCAACAAATTCACTAATTGGAGTGCCATTTAATTCATCCTTAAATACACCAAGCTTTTTTTTATTTTCTAATGAATAACATGGGTGACTTTTTGGATAATCACTTGTATCAAAATACTGAGCATTATCTTTAATATCTTTATAAAAATCAAGTGTTTTAAGTTCATAAATAAGTGAATCAGTATCACAGTATAAAAGATTAATATTCTTATACATTTTACTCATTATGTTGTAATGAAAATCAAACATTTTTAATTTGCTAATATCTAAAATAGACATACCAATGTAAATAGGCTTATTAAATTTAATTGTTGAAGGATTTAAATGTACCGCAGCCAATAATGGTTGCTCACTAAATATTGTTCGATCCTTAAAATTACTTTTTCCAACCAGTTTAGTAAATTTTACTTCATTTATAATAAGCTGCATATTAATTCTATGTCTAACATTTTCCATCATTTTGCCAAAAACACTGTTATTCATAAGCTTCCAATAGTTCTTCTCAAACTCATTGGTAGCCTGCTTCCGCTGTAGAGTGTTTAAATCAATGTAAGGCTTCAACCATGCCGACTGATTGAAACAAATGACACGATGTACACGTTGTAATTTTAGTCCTAATTCAATTGCCTGTTTAAGATTTCTATAGTGAATAATATAGTTGTACTTATTTTCTAATGTATTAACTAATTTCACACATTTTCTAATTGATTTAGCCTCGGGGCATAGTGGTAAATCATTGTGTGCTAAATGTAAATCTGCTGGATACTCCAAATCCACATCGAGCATATAACCAATGGATCCATCATCAGCTATCTCCATAATATTTAATTCTGTTATTTCTTTCTGGCTAAGCCATCTGAAACCATTCATAGGGAGAGGTTCACTCATGGCCCAACCATAGAGGTTATTTGCATCCAAATATGCTATGAAAGTGTTAT
This sequence comes from Icerya purchasi, assembly GCA_039619475.1. Taxonomy (NCBI): domain Eukaryota; kingdom Metazoa; phylum Arthropoda; class Insecta; order Hemiptera; family Monophlebidae; genus Icerya; species Icerya purchasi. Next base: position 139,219,211 of record CM077115.1, on the reverse strand, counting down.
CTGTACCGTTTCTACCATCATTATCATCATTACTGTAACTATTATTACAACTGTTAGTGTATGAATTGTCCGCCTTAGCATAACGTTTCACACACTGACACATACCACCACATATTCCAGCTTCAAAGAATAAAACCATATCATAATCAGTTAGGAGCTCCAATTGAACCTTTGTCAACTTCAACATTGCTTGAAATGCCAATCCAGGAGCAGTAAAACTCCATGCAGGATCCAATTTGTAAATTTTATAGCAAACGCTTCTGAAGTTTTCAAAAACATCAGCCAGTAGAAGTACATCTGTCTTTAGATATACACCCTGTCAAGAAAGTATCGGGAATTGTTAAATAAAACGAACAATTTTTAATTTTCATCCAAATTTATTTTGTCACCTTCAAAATAACATCCATTCGAAGCGATGCACATATGCCAACGCTTTTTCCACTCGGCAAAGCACTTCTGATAGGCGGTTTCCGGGATGGCCTTTAGCTCTCGCGTCGCATTCGTCTTGATGTCATCAATCGATTCGAAGCGCATTCCCCGTAGCGGAAATTTGAGTTTTGAGAATAGGAAGAAGTCGCAGGGTGCTAAATCTGGTGAATACGGCGGTTGTTCGATGATATTTACCGAGTGTTTGGCCAAAAACTCATTCACAATTATGGCTTTGTGAGACGGCGCATTATCGTGATGGAGAATCCAAGAATTGTCGACCCACAAATCGTTACGTTTACGACGGATAGCCTCTCTCAAACGTCTCAAAACACTTAAGTAAAACTCTTTGGTGACTGTCTGTCCGGCTGGCACATATTCATAGTGTACCACGCCTCGAATATCGAAGAAAACAATCAACATGATCTTCACTTTCGATCGGCTTTGGCGAGGTTTTTTCGGCTTTGGCGCGCCAATTGGCCGCCATTCGGACGATTTCTGGTTCGTAAGCGTGTCGTACTCGTACACCCATGTCTCGTCACCAGTAATTATCTTTTCCAAGAAGGTAGGATCCAAATTGGCTCGATCCAGCATGTCTGCAGCTACCTGTTCTCGGTACTTTTTTTGAAAGAAATTCAGGTCTTTCGGAACAAGCCGAGCCGCAACGCGTTGCATACCCAATTTTTCGTGCACAATCGTACGTACGCTCTCGTGTGACATGCCCAATCCATGAGCCATCTCTCTCAAGCTCACATGACAATTTTCAGCAACGATTTCCTTGATTTTATCGACGTTATCATCGGTCACACTCGTTGAAGGCCGTCCAGAGCGAGGCATGTCTTCGACCGTCTCCCGACCATCCTTGAACGCTCTGTACCACTCGTAAACCCGCGTTTTTGATAAAGCAGATTCACCAAAAGCCTTCTGTAACATTTTCAGTGTATCGGCACAAGAAATTTCGTTCGAAACACAGAATTTAACACAAGTACGTTGTTCAATATTTTCACTCATTGTAAAACTTCGACAAAACACTTCAAGGTCGACTGATTTTAACAGCTGCTGTAAACACACTAGTTGACAGATCGCGCTAAAAATAGGCATCATAATACAAAACAGTTGTACCAACCTGGAAAAAAAAAATTATCTGCCTAGCTATTACCCGGGAGATTTAAATTGACAATTCCCGATACTTTCTTGACAGGGTGTATATCACTATACTCCCCGAGTGTTTGAACATTTAATGCATCCCACACATTTAATGCATGTGAGTAATCTTCTTCACTAATATTTGATTTTGTCAGGGAATTATAGAAATGCTCCTTTTCAGGTAAACTTGTTTCATCCAATTTTTCCCATGATGACACATATGAATAAGGGAAAACACCCTTTCTACGAAATAAAGGAAGTAAATCAGGCGATGCAATGTTTCTGATTGTATGATGGAGCAAACCATCAGGTAAATAACTAGCTAGCTTCTCAAGGCTTGACGCCATGAAACGGAATGTATCTATGAATCGTATTTTCATTTTTTCTGAAATGCGCTTTGAAAATGATATGTAGCGTTCTTCACTATTCGGTATCACCTCGATGTCCTGATCATCATACGCCAAATCCCTAATGAATAAATGAGCGTCATATCCACTCAGATTATGAATAAATACAGGAACAAAGTTAGGAAGCTGGTATTCTAAATTACATTTTGAATGAGCCGCACCTCGAAATTTCCCAGTTAGATGACAATGATCTGCGACTTTATCATTATTTAGAGGTTCTTCACAAATGTGACACACTGATGAAGCATCATATTCTTCCAAATCCTCAGACGTCCACTGCAATGGAATGTTTTTCTGATAAATCTTTTCTATTTTTCGCACATCTTCCACTAGCCAATCACAGAATTTTCTAGTTGCATTACGGCCACGATACATTTTAGGCTCCGATGTAACATTAAACCTGGCACCTTCTTCACATCTCGACACAATATAGTAACAAAAGCTAAACGCTTCATGCTGTTGTATAGGAATAGTACCAGATGTATTTTGAGACTTGTTTTGAATATTACCACATGAACCATCTTCCATGCATTGCCGCTTACATTTCTGCATACTTCCTTCCTGATGCTGGTTTTTTCGACGCTTACCACCAATTTCTATATCGTCATCATCATTATCACTAATAATTTCTCCATCATTGACATCATTATCATATGATTCATCGTTTAGAGGCTTCAGGATACACTCGAAGTCAGCAAATATAATAAATGGTATAAATTCTTGCTGTTTATATTGTTGGAATTTCAATATTTTATTCTCCTCCATTGGCATAACAACTGTAGCAGGAGTATTGATGGAGCAACGTTGTATATGAGCTAGGTATTTGGCATGATCTTGGACATACCATAAGCAACGACGGCATATAAACATTTGATAGTGGTCTTTAGTAATCTGACTTCTCACAAGCTTCCCCAAATTTTTTATCCAGCAGTAATGTGATTTATCGCCTTCGGTTATTAGTAGTAAGTCAGTATGATCTTTTTGTTCAATCTTTGTGATTCGAAGGGGGTATACAGTATTTTTCTCATCCAAACTATATACATTAACAGATGATCGAGGATTATTCTTTTCAAATATGGACACATCGTCCAATGATGTAGGAAAAGATATACCACTCCAATTGTATTTCTTTAACAATGATGTATTCCGCACATACTTGCTTGCATATTCTGGATGATTCACCTTAATATATTTTGTCAACATAGAATATTTGAAACACATTTGATCTATGTTTTTCACATTAATAACAGCCTTTTTTACTGCAACTGATTTAGGAAGTGGAATATAAGATGATGCACGGCTTAGAATGTTCCGATGATTGAGACGAATTTCGAGGTATTCAATTTTCATTAATGACCAGCCAGATCCCGTCGCATGTTCCAACTTATCAACAAGACTGATGATTTTTCTACAATCCTCCTTGTACCATTCAGAAATATCAGCACCGCGAGTGAGTAGCTGTGCATTGGTTGGGAAGTGAAATGGCCTAACATTCCAATCTGCAAGCCCAACTCCTCTCTTAAATGAACATCGTAATGTTAGATTTACTTTTATTCCAACACCGATTCTTTTCTTAATTATCTCGATCACTGTAGAAGTATTATTAGACAAGTAATTTGCAATATCCATCTGGCATTTATTATTGTTTACAATACGATATGTTGCAAAACGGTTGGGATAACGCTTGCTAACATTTTGAATAGAAATATCATGTTGTACAACCGCTGACGACATTCTTATAAATAATTTTAAATCCAATTACAAATTAAAGCAAGACAAATTTAAACGCAGGAGAAAACACGTCTGATCACTTCAATGGTCAGCACACAAATCAACAAATACCTTGCTGACACCTCCTTTTATACTAAATTAATACAAAGAGTTGATGCAAAATAACTGGTATTAATTAAAACGAGTATAACTTGAGCATAGGAGAAAGACATCTATAATCACTTCAATGGTCAACAATTGAATCAATAAATAACTTCTTTTTATACAAAACCACACAAAGACTTGACGAAAAGTAACTTATATTAATTGTTTAAACATAAATAACGTTGAAGATGGCATATTATTTATTATCCCCAAAGGGAATTTCACTTGAAGTTTAAAAACTAAAAGCAAAATTAAAAAGCTAACCAACTTTAACATTATATACTTTTCATGAATATCATTGAAACATTACTGCACTTAATTACACCTGTCCCTGCCGGCTATAGATTCTGTCATATATCCACATCATCCTATAATATTTGCATAGTGAATATTTACTCCAGAAGACTTTACATAGATAGGACGAAAATATTCAAATTAGTGAGAATTCCGCAGACCAGATATGCATCGCAATAATTGCTAGCAGATGAACATGCACATAGAATCCATCTGTGTGTGGAAAGAGGAATTATTAAACTCCAGAGTGGTGAGATTTATGCGTAACTCAGAGACGTTAACCAGCATCACTTCATTAAACATGATTAAAAAAAAAAAAAAAAAAAAATAGAAAATTGCTGCGGAGAAAATTTAAAAGAAAATATATAAAACATCGGGGAAATCGCAGGACTGATACAAGAGAAATGGTGAAAATTAGATAGAGGGCCATTTTAAGTTAACACAATGGCTGAGAAAGCCAAATCAGTCAAAAATTGACGAAAGATGATGAAAAATTGAGAAAAATAGTTTAAAAGCGTTAAAATGCAAGAAAATAATGTGAAATAGCAGAAAATTAATGAAAAATAGTGCAAAAGTGATACACATGAAAAATGACTATAATTAGTGAAAACTGAGGAAAAGTGGTGTAGAAGTATTAAAGCATAAGAAAATAGTAAGAAATCTAAAGGAAATGGCTTATAACACATTTTAATATGCGTTTTTTTTGTTTCATGGACACACAATTTGAATGCAAGCTTAAGGTGGCAATAGAAAATTTTATAATGAAATACTAGCAATAAGCAAACAACTAACTTGACACGGAATAGAAAGAGAAATGAAGTTCGAAAAAAACTCATTAGAATATAACACAATTAGGCAAATAATGAGATAAATTTCAGCTTGAATGAGAAGTTCTATGATCGATACAAATTATTGATACCGCTATACTAGTGTTATGGATTGTAAAATTATTGAAAAATGAAGTTACCAAAAGAAATTTTTGCTAAAAAATTTATTAGGAGGTGTATCACTCCGTTTTTTAAAATTAATAGCACACTATCCGACCAGTAATAAAGAAAAATAATTGTATTCTGCGGATGATAACTTTTAAATCTGTAAATGGGTTAATGGAAAATATTAGCGAACATTCTAAATTCTCCGCGCCGATAATAATATATTTTTACATGAATAAACAAAAATAGGGGTAAAATACAGGATTAAAAGTTCCCACTATTTAGTTTCACAGAAAAGTGTATGATAAAATTAATACAAACGCAAAATATATGATAAAAATAAAAAAATTAATAATAACACACTAATACAATCAGCTACAAAACTAGCGAGTCATAATAAAAACTGCCCATTAGAAGAAATAGAACCTAGGAATGATGGATTTAACAACAAAAACAGTGAGTAGGGAGATTATATAAATAAATATAAATAATAATTCCAAAGTAATAAAACCTTGATAATACAATCAACTCACTCATACCGGCAAATAATTAGAAATATAATAAAAACAATGAATAATAACAAACAACTATGAAGATAACACTCTGAACTAAATTTAAAAAGTAATAGACAAAGTTCACAAAATTCTGGAGATGGCAAATAAATTTCACGAATAATTAAAAAAATATGCCATAAGAATCCTTGGAAAAGAAAAAAAAACACAACCACTCAATCAATTATTTAGGAACAATTAAATTAATACATATGGAAGGTAAATATTAAACTAATTTTAACAAGATTTGCTACAAAAAAAAAAAGAAAAAAAGATCGAAAACTTCGACTGATTAATCACAAAAATTAAGTTACGATTTTTGATTCAAAACACAATTTTATAGCCAACTAGTAACGAAATAGGCATAAAATTAAATCTACAACCATCAACGAGCAATAAAAAAAAAGTACTTAAAGAGCTAAAATACCCCCTTTCAAAATAGTGATCGGAACATATATTAACAATAAAATGTAAACATGTAAAGTAGCGAAGCAGGAACAAAATGGAAAATAAAAACAAAACAGAGGCGTAATTAAAATTAAATAAAAGAACGTACAATACAAAAAAAAAAAACAAAGAGTCGATAAAGATCGCGAAAATACAGAATAAACACAAAAGAACTTGGATCTAAAAGGTGAAATATAAGCAATTGCAAATTATTTAACATATCAAAATTAAAAAACTAACGAGCGGAACAATAAATAAGAAATACACACAACACACTTGATGTAAATTAGATAAAATAAAATACAGATAAAGATAACATATCAAAATAAATTTTTAAAACCCCGATTGATTTAACTTCTAACAAATATTTAAAATTTCTTATATTATAAAGATCGCATCCGCAAACACTACAACTGCACACGAAAATCGAAAAAAGTAATACAAAACAGACATATCGAAAGAAAAAAATGAGAATAAAATCGATTAGTCAAATCCATAGGAAAAAACAAATTATTTACACCAGTTAAAATCTTTAATAAACAGCTGAAAATAACAATATACATTACTTAAAACTGATTATTATTTACTTAATAACAAATATTTTAAATTTATTATAATATTATAAAGATCACAAAAAAAAAAAAAATCGCAAAAAGATCGCGCTTAGATAAATTAGATCATTCGCGCAGAAAAAGAAAAAAAAACAACGCAGAAGACGAAAATAATAGAACAAACCGATCGAGCACCTTGTTCACTCACACAAACACACACTAACATAGTAGTGTCTTTTTATTGGTTGTCAGCCAGTGGGTGGGAGGGGGTGTTGTTACATGCGGGGGGTTAAGTCAGCGGGACTGTGGATTCGGGTAATTATTGATGGTGTCGCGCGGCGCGCGGGGGCGAATTCTAGACGTTCGTTCAGAGTTAACCTGTTTTATTACTCATACATGCACACACACACACACACTCACATCCTGCTACCCTTTTATCGTTATGCTTTACATACATTCCATAATCATTTTAGCGGGTAGTCTAAACCTTTCGAACCAGATTCACTCTCACTCATGCACAACGAACAAGCTGCCCGGCCAAATACTTGTATATTTACACAACTTTACTGTTATATTCCAGCCGCGTGTGTATTATTTGGCCACCCCACATTCATTGCATACACTCACGACACTGTAATACTACCGGCTCTATTCTTTGTTAAAGATGATCCTCTGAGAATGAACATATTACATGATTCTCCGTCATTGAAAACACTATCAATCTAGCAATCGACACACTCGCACATGGTACAAGACATATTTTTACCGTCTAGCATTTAATTTCTGATCATCCCGGCACAACCCCAATCAAACTGCATAGTCTCCACTAGCTATTAATCAATATAAGACACTACTATGTTAGTGTGTGTTTGTGTGAGTGAACAAGGTGCTCGATCGGTTTGTTCTATTATTTTCGTCTTCTGCGTTGTTTTTTTTTCTTTTTCTGCGCGAATGATCTAATTTATCTAAGCGCGATCTTTTTGCGATTTTTTTTTTTTTTGTGATCTTTATAATATTATAATAAATTTAAAATATTTGTTATTAAGTAAATAATAATCAGTTTTAAGTAATGTATATTGTTATTTTCAGCTGTTTATTAAAGATTTTAACTGGTGTAAATAATTTGTTTTTTCCTATGGATTTGACTAATCGATTTTATTCTCATTTTTTTCTTTCGATATGTCTGTTTTGTATTACTTTTTTCGATTTTCGTGTGCAGTTGTAGTGTTTGCGGATGCGATCTTTATAATATAAGAAATTTTAAATATTTGTTAGAAGTTAAATCAATCGGGGTTTTAAAAATTTATTTTGATATGTTATCTTTATCTGTATTTTATTTTATCTAATTTACATCAAGTGTGTTGTGTGTATTTCTTATTTATTGTTCCGCTCGTTAGTTTTTTAATTTTGATATGTTAAATAATTTGCAATTGCTTATATTTCACCTTTTAGATCCAAGTTCTTTTGTGTTTATTCTGTATTTTCGCGATCTTTATCGACTCTTTGTTTTTTTTTTTTTGTATTGTACGTTCTTTTATTTAATTTTAATTACGCCTCTGTTTTGTTTTTATTTTCCATTTTGTTCCTGCTTCGCTACTTTACATGTTTACATTTTATTGTTAATATATGTTCCGATCATTATTTTGAAAGGGGGTATTTTAGCTCTTTAAGTACTTTTTTTTTATTGCTCGTTGATGGTTGTAGATTTAATTTTATGCCTATTTCGTTACTAGTTGGCTATAAAATTGTGTTTTGAATCAAAAATCGTATACTTAATTTTTGTGATTAATCAGTCGAAGTTTTCGATCTTTTTTTCTTTTTTTTTTTGTAGCAAATCTTGTTAAAATTAGTTTAATATTTACCTTCCATATGTATTAATTTAATTGTTCCTAAATAATTGATTGAGTGGTTGTGTTTTTTTTTCTTTTCCAAGGATTCTTATGGCATATTTTTTTAATTATTCGTGAAATTTATTTGCCATCTCCAGAATTTTGTGAACTTTGTCTATTACTTTTTAAATTTAGTTCAGAGTGTTATCTTCATAGTTGTTTGTTATTATTCATTGTTTTTATTATATTTCTAATTATTTGCCGGTATGAGTGAGTTGATTGTATTATCAAGGTTTTATTACTTTGGAATTATTATTTATATTTATTTATATAATCTCCCTACTCACTGTTTTTGTTGTTAAATCCATCATTCCTAGGTTCTATTTCTTCTAATGGGCAGTTTTTATTATGACTCGCTAGTTTTGTAGCTGATTGTATTAGTGTGTTATTATTAATTTTTTTATTTTTATCATATATTTTGCGTTTGTATTAATTTTATCATACACTTTTCTGTGAAACTAAATAGTGGGAACTTTTAATCCTGTATTTTACCCCTATTTTTGTTTATTCATGTAAAAATATATTATTATCGGCGCGGAGAATTTAGAATGTTCGCTAATATTTTCCATTAACCCATTTACAGATTTAAAAGTTATCATCCGCAGAATACAATTATTTTTCTTTATTACTGGTCGGATAGTGTGCTATTAATTTTAAAAAACGGAGTGATACACCTCCTAATAAATTTTTTAGCAAAAATTTCTTTTGGTAACTTCATTTTTCAATAATTTTACAATCCATAACACTAGTATAGCGGTATCAATAATTTGTATCGATCATAGAACTTCTCATTCAAGCTGAAATTTATCTCATTATTTGCCTAATTGTGTTATATTCTAATGAGTTTTTTTCGAACTTCATTTCTCTTTCTATTCCGTGTCAAGTTAGTTGTTTGCTTATTGCTAGTATTTCATTATAAAATTTTCTATTGCCACCTTAAGCTTGCATTCAAATTGTGTGTCCATGAAACAAAAAAAACGCATATTAAAATGTGTTATAAGCCATTTCCTTTAGATTTCTTACTATTTTCTTATGCTTTAATACTTCTACACCACTTTTCCTCAGTTTTCACTAATTATAGTCATTTTTCATGTGTATCACTTTTGCACTATTTTTCATTAATTTTCTGCTATTTCACATTATTTTCTTGCATTTTAACGCTTTTAAACTATTTTTCTCAATTTTTCATCATCTTTCGTCAATTTTTGACTGATTTGGCTTTCTCAGCCATTGTGTTAACTTAAAATGGCCCTCTATCTAATTTTCACCATTTCTCTTGTATCAGTCCTGCGATTTCCCCGATGTTTTATATATTTTCTTTTAAATTTTCTCCGCAGCAATTTTCTATTTTTTTTTTTTTTTTTTTTTTAATCATGTTTAATGAAGTGATGCTGGTTAACGTCTCTGAGTTACGCATAAATCTCACCACTCTGGAGTTTAATAATTCCTCTTTCCACACACAGATGGATTCTATGTGCATGTTCATCTGCTAGCAATTATTGCGATGCATATCTGGTCTGCGGAATTCTCACTAATTTGAATATTTTCGTCCTATCTATGTAAAGTCTTCTGGAGTAAATATTCACTATGCAAATATTATAGGATGATGTGGATATATGACAGAATCTATAGCCGGCAGGGACAGGTGTAATTAAGTGCAGTAATGTTTCAATGATATTCATGAAAAGTATATAATGTTAAAGTTGGTTAGCTTTTTAATTTTGCTTTTAGTTTTTAAACTTCAAGTGAAATTCCCTTTGGGGATAATAAATAATATGCCATCTTCAACGTTATTTATGTTTAAACAATTAATATAAGTTACTTTTCGTCAAGTCTTTGTGTGGTTTTGTATAAAAAGAAGTTATTTATTGATTCAATTGTTGACCATTGAAGTGATTATAGATGTCTTTCTCCTATGCTCAAGTTATACTCGTTTTAATTAATACCAGTTATTTTGCATCAACTCTTTGTATTAATTTAGTATAAAAGGAGGTGTCAGCAAGGTATTTGTTGATTTGTGTGCTGACCATTGAAGTGATCAGACGTGTTTTCTCCTGCGTTTAAATTTGTCTTGCTTTAATTTGTAATTGGATTTAAAATTATTTATAAGAATGTCGTCAGCGGTTGTACAACATGATATTTCTATTCAAAATGTTAGCAAGCGTTATCCCAACCGTTTTGCAACATATCGTATTGTAAACAATAATAAATGCCAGATGGATATTGCAAATTACTTGTCTAATAATACTTCTACAGTGATCGAGATAATTAAGAAAAGAATCGGTGTTGGAATAAAAGTAAATCTAACATTACGATGTTCATTTAAGAGAGGAGTTGGGCTTGCAGATTGGAATGTTAGGCCATTTCACTTCCCAACCAATGCACAGCTACTCACTCGCGGTGCTGATATTTCTGAATGGTACAAGGAGGATTGTAGAAAAATCATCAGTCTTGTTGATAAGTTGGAACATGCGACGGGATCTGGCTGGTCATTAATGAAAATTGAATACCTCGAAATTCGTCTCAATCATCGGAACATTCTAAGCCGTGCATCATCTTATATTCCACTTCCTAAATCAGTTGCAGTAAAAAAGGCTGTTATTAATGTGAAAAACATAGATCAAATGTGTTTCAAATATTCTATGTTGACAAAATATATTAAGGTGAATCATCCAGAATATGCAAGCAAGTATGTGCGGAATACATCATTGTTAAAGAAATACAATTGGAGTGGTATATCTTTTCCTACATCATTGGACGATGTGTCCATATTTGAAAAGAATAATCCTCGATCATCTGTTAATGTATATAGTTTGGATGAGAAAAATACTGTATACCCCCTTCGAATCACAAAGATTGAACAAAAAGATCATACTGACTTACTACTAATAACCGAAGGCGATAAATCACATTACTGCTGGATAAAAAATTTGGGGAAGCTTGTGAGAAGTCAGATTACTAAAGACCACTATCAAATGTTTATATGCCGTCGTTGCTTATGGTATGTCCAAGATCATGCCAAATACCTAGCTCATATACAACGTTGCTCCATCAATACTCCTGCTACAGTTGTTATGCCAATGGAGGAGAATAAAATATTGAAATTCCAACAATATAAACAGCAAGAATTTATACCATTTATTATATTTGCTGACTTCGAGTGTATCCTGAAGCCTCTAAACGATGAATCATATGATAATGATGTCAATGATGGAGAAATTATTAGTGATAATGATGATGACGATATAGAAATTGGTGGTAAGCGTCGAAAAAACCAGCATCAGGAAGGAAGTATGCAGAAATGTAAGCGGCAATGCATGGAAGATGGTTCATGTGGTAATATTCAAAACAAGTCTCAAAATACATCTGGTACTATTCCTATACAACAGCATGAAGCGTTTAGCTTTTGTTACTATATTGTGTCGAGATGTGAAGAAGGTGCCAGGTTTAATGTTACATCGGAGCCTAAAATGTATCGTGGCCGTAATGCAACTAGAAAATTCTGTGATTGGCTAGTGGAAGATGTGCGAAAAATAGAAAAGATTTATCAGAAAAACATTCCATTGCAGTGGACGTCTGAGGATTTGGAAGAATATGATGCTTCATCAGTGTGTCACATTTGTGAAGAACCTCTAAATAATGATAAAGTCGCAGATCATTGTCATCTAACTGGGAAATTTCGAGGTGCGGCTCATTCAAAATGTAATTTAGAATACCAGCTTCCTAACTTTGTTCCTGTATTTATTCATAATCTGAGTGGATATGACGCTCATTTATTCATTAGGGATTTGGCGTATGATGATCAGGACATCGAGGTGATACCGAATAGTGAAGAACGCTACATATCATTTTCAAAGCGCATTTCAGAAAAAATGAAAATACGATTCATAGATACATTCCGTTTCATGGCGTCAAGCCTTGAGAAGCTAGCTAGTTATTTACCTGATGGTTTGCTCCATCATACAATCAGAAACATTGCATCGCCTGATTTACTTCCTTTATTTCGTAGAAAGGGTGTTTTCCCTTATTCATATGTGTCATCATGGGAAAAATTGGATGAAACAAGTTTACCTGAAAAGGAGCATTTCTATAATTCCCTGACAAAATCAAATATTAGTGAAGAAGATTACTCACATGCATTAAATGTGTGGGATGCATTAAATGTTCAAACACTCGGGGAGTATAGTGATATATATCTAAAGACAGATGTACTTCTACTGGCTGATGTTTTTGAAAACTTCAGAAGCGTTTGCTATAAAATTTACAAATTGGATCCTGCATGGAGTTTTACTGCTCCTGGATTGGCATTTCAAGCAATGTTGAAGTTGACAAAGGTTCAATTGGAGCTCCTAACTGATTATGATATGGTTTTATTCTTTGAAGCTGGAATATGTGGTGGTATGTGTCAGTGTGTGAAACGTTATGCTAAGGCGGACAATTCATACACTAACAGTTGTAATAATAGTTACAGTAATGATGATAATGATGGTAGAAACGGTACAGATAACACTTTCATAGCATATTTGGATGCAAATAACCTCTATGGTTGGGCCATGAGTGAACCTCTCCCTATGAATGGTTTCAGATGGCTTAGCCAGAAAGAAATAACAGAATTAAATATTATGGAGATAGCTGATGATGGATCCATTGGTTATATGCTCGATGTGGATTTGGAGTATCCAGCAGATTTACATTTAGCACACAATGATTTACCACTATGCCCCGAGGCTAAATCAATTAGAAAATGTGTGAAATTAGTTAATACATTAGAAAATAAGTACAACTATATTATTCACTATAGAAATCTTAAACAGGCAATTGAATTAGGACTAAAATTACAACGTGTACATCGTGTCATTTGTTTCAATCAGTCGGCATGGTTGAAGCCTTACATTGATTTAAACACTCTACAGTGGAAGCAGGCTACCAATGAGTTTGAGAAGAACTATTGGAAGCTTATGAATAACAGTGTTTTTGGCAAAATGATGGAAAATGTTAGACATAGAATTAATATGCAGCTTATTATAAATGAAGTAAAATTTACTAAACTGGTTGGAAAAAGTAATTTTAAGGATCGAACAATATTTAGTGAGCAACCATTATTGGCTGCGGTACATTTAAATCCTTCAACAATTAAATTTAATAAGCCTATTTACATTGGTATGTCTATTTTAGATATTAGCAAATTAAAAATGTTTGATTTTCATTACAACATAATGAGTAAAATGTATAAGAATATTAATCTTTTATACTGTGATACTGATTCACTTATTTATGAACTTAAAACACTTGATTTTTATAAAGATATTAAAGATAATGCTCAGTATTTTGATACAAGTGATTATCCAAAAAGTCACCCATGTTATTCATTAGAAAATAAAAAAAAGCTTGGTGTATTTAAGGATGAATTAAATGGCACTCCAATTAGTGAATTTGTTGGATTGCGTCCAAAAATGTATTCTATAAGTATTATTGATAGTAGAGAAATTAAAAAATGTAAAGGTGTACAGTCTTCTATAATTAAGAAAGAACTTAATTTCATAGATTATTATAATTGTGTGAATGGTGTGTGTGGGAAATTATGTGATAATTATAAGACATATTACAATATTCAAAGTCGTCAACATATACTGTATACCCTAGAACAGAATAAAGTAGTATTAAGTGGTAATGATGATAAAAGAATAATATGTAGTAATAATGTAGATACAATAGCTTATGGAAATTCTATGTATAATCAATTCCATACAAATTTTAATGATGTTTTAGCTGAACTAAGAGCGTGTATATTAAATGGAAATATGTATATTGCATGATTACATGGAGCTGTGGATTATTATTAAGTATAATTTAGACATTGTATATTTTTAATTTTACTATGTAATAAAATTTTCTATTAACAATTGTTTTTATTTTTTTAATTTGTTAGATTTGGGAATGTGTAGAGGCTTAAAATAGTGTGTATAAACTTATACAAGGTGCATAGAGATTATATTATTTTTAATTAAAGAGTATGTATGTAGTAAAAATTTAGTGCTTTTCCCTAGGATGTATTATTTTCCATTAAAGTTTATTGTTTTCTATCTAAAATGATGATATTTGTATTAAATTGTGATATTTTACCATAGATTGATAGTTTGCACCTAAAATGGGGGTATTTTGTGTACAATGGATTGATTCCTTTACAATTCAATGTTTTGTACTAAAATGTGAGTGTTATAGCCTTAAATGGTGCAATTTGTATGAAAAGAGTGATTTTAGTTTAAATTGAGCATTTTTTCGATGATACTAGATTTATCTAATCCCTGTTTATAACGTTTGGAGTTGTGCTGCAGAAATTTATAGTTCTTATATCCTAATAGATGTATTAGTGCAACAAAGGAGATGGGTTATTCAAGCAATGGCTTTATTAGGTTGAGAAAATGTGATTAATAGAATTTCTGAGTTGTGATTATGTTTGTCAAAATAATAGAATTTATGTGAGAGGAGGAAGCTGTGTCTCATCAAGCTTATGAATACTACTTGGTAATTAAATTGTTCATTGTGCTCATTGCATTAGTAGTTATAATGTGATCAAACAAAATTAGTTCTTATACATTGTTGTTATATAGTAAACGATTACACCAACAGACGTGAGTAACTCTTCAGTATCTGAATGCTTACAATCGATTTGATTTTCTAATTTAAATTCATACTAAACAGCTGTATATTACCAGGGTTGCATCAAATCTGTTATGATTGGTAATTTTTGGGAGTTAAATATTGTTTCATTACATTAGAAAATGTATGCACGCACATACATGGTCACATACATAAACACATCAACATCATCATCATCATCATCATTGTTACATCACATGCACACCATTACACTGCA
The DNA here is from genome assembly GCA_039619475.1 of Icerya purchasi. Lineage (NCBI taxonomy): Eukaryota > Metazoa > Arthropoda > Insecta > Hemiptera > Monophlebidae > Icerya > Icerya purchasi. Next base: position 139,203,816 of record CM077115.1, on the reverse strand, counting down.
CACACGCTCATTCACTCACATGCATGCACATGTGTACACATTTATAGTACATCACACATATGTAAGCATATAAGCTCCACACACATGTTATTGTGATGGTAAGTTCTAACTCTCATATGCTGAAAATAATATAGAGTTATATGTAATTAAATAGTATGTTCAACATACATCAAAAGCAATTGAGATATATGAATAATAATACACAAGTTAGTGTTCTAATCAGTTTCTTTTTTCTCAATCATCTACTTTGATTACTCATATGCAAAGCATCTCACTGGAAACAAATGGGTCAGAAAGGGTTAGTACTGTGGTTGTTTTGCTGAATATACGTGAAGTACCCCCAAATTCTAGAGGTTGAAACACTCCCCCTCATGAAACATTAGTTCAGTGTTTATTTTTATTTTTTGGTTAGACATACATTAATGTACCTTTTAAATTATACAAACACATCAGATTTGGTGTGGATTAGAAAAATTATGAGTGGGTGGTTAACACTAGAACATATTCTCGAGGCATACACAACCAGAAACAATTAGTACCAGTTAATAAATTATTACATTAGTCAAACAATGATAAATGCATCATCAGCACACATGCAAGCATCAAATACACTAAGCAACTCAGTATGGGTTAGAAAAAGTTTTAAGGGTGAGTGGTTAATAATAAAATATAATCTCAATATAAATGGAAATGCGAAAAGCTAGTACCAGTTAGCAGATTATTACATTGGTCAGACAATTATAAATGCAACAACACACATGCAAGCATCTAAATACACTAAGCAACTGAGTACAAGTTAGAAAAATTATGAGTGGCTGGATAACACTGGAACATATTCTCAGAGCATACACAGCCAGAAACAATTAGTACTGGTTAATAAATTATTACATTGGTCAAACAGTGATAAATGTATCATCAACACACATGCAAAAATCTAAATACACTGAGCAACTCAGTACAGGTTAGCAAAATTATAAGTGGCTGGTTAAAGCCTGCTCTCAATCTCTATACTGGACAAGTGTTGTGCTGAGCGAAAGCCTTCATGCATAGATATCTACAGAGAAAAGCGGTTGGTTGATTTGTGTGTGGTGGATGTTGAGGTATATGGTTATTAGTTTGTAACAGTGAGGATGTAGCAAGCAGAAGGATGCGATTGGAGTAGAATATGGCGGTGCAGTGTTGAACTCTTACTGGACGGTTTGATGTGAAAACGGTGTAGTCATTTGATTATGTATTGACTCTTGATTAGTTGAGTAAAAAGGGGCGTGGTCATGTGACTAAATACTCGCTCCTGATTGGCTCTTCTCCTAGAACGCAGGTTTCCTATCTACTGACGATGAGCCTAGAAAGCACAAAAAGGTTGGGGGGAAGCTTTCGAATATACTGACAAGGATATATAACGTGGACGGAAAAAAACACTAATAGAGAAGTGTACTGAAGAAATATGACCTCAAAGCAGCAACACTTGTACAAGGTATCCTAACCCGAAGACGGCAATTTTCTTTCTTTTTTTTTTTTTTTTTGTTACTCTCTTGTTCCTTATTTGTAGTATATCCGGATTCTTCTGTTTCCTCTTTTTTTAAAAGATTTATTTTTATACTAATCATCTTAATTATTATTCGTAGGTTTTCTTACAGCTCATGACGTTAAGCTACGATTTGTAACAACTAAAACTGTATTTTCGACATTATATCGTGCGATAAGACGATTGGTCGATGCGCTAGTGCTAACGTTATAACCGCAGTGCTACTTCCGCTTTACTATTATTGTTAATGTTTTTTGTTTTTGGCTCGGCGTCTAAACCGTATGTGGTCACTTACATAATTTCAATATTCAAGAGTTGACTTAAGACAGAATCTTCAAATACCCATATAAAGGGAAGAAATCCCCTTCTCCTTGGTGGAACGAAGACTGTAAAAATAAGATTAATGAGCGTAATGCTGCTCTACGGAGATTTCGAATGGATGGCTCAATGAACGCATACCTGAACTATAGAAGGATTTCAGCTGAAACTCGTAGAATTTTGAAGAGAGCTAAGAGGGACTCTTGGGAAAATATTGTGCGAAGTTCAATAGAAACACCCCCTTGAAAGAAATTTGGTCATTAGCCAAGAGATTTAAAAACAAAAACTACCATTCTAAAGATGCTGCAGACACCTCTTGGTTCGAAGACTTTACAGATAGAGTTGCTCCTCCTTACGTCCCCTCTGTAAAAAAAGTACCTGATTCTACAATCCCCCCATTTACCTCCCACTTTTTGTCTAGCCCTATTAGTTATAATGAGCTATTCCTACCGATAAGAAATAAAAAAGACTCTTCTCTGGGTTTAGATGGCATAACATACTCTGTCATAAACAATCTAGGTGAAAACTCTAAACAGTACCTACTGGATATATTTAATGGTTTTTTACACGAACGTGTTTTTCCGCCACAGTGGTCGAAATTCCTGGTAGTTGCTATTCCCAAGGCCGGCAAACCTTCTAATAAAGCATCATTGTACAGACCGATTGCGCTGGCTTCTTGTTTCAGGAAATGTTTCGAGATTGTATTCAAGAACAGACTCACATGGTGGACTGAAAATAATAACATTTTCCCGCACGGTCTGTTTGGTTTCAGACCTGGCCTAGGAACCATAGATTGCATCGCCCATCTACTTAATGACATCTACCTCTCCTTTTTAAAAAAAGAGTTTTTAGTTGCGACCTTCTTGGATATAGAGGGAGCCTTTGATAATGTATCGATTCTCATTTTAGTAGAAAGGTTAAGAAAATCGGGTATCCCTGATAGTTTTGCTAAATTCATCTGTTCACTTTTTTCAAAGAGAACCCTTTTTTTCCTTAATCCAGGCAATCACAAATTCATTATTAAGCATGCTTACACGGGTCTGGCTCAGGGCTCTGTTTTGAGTCCAATATTATTTAATTTTTATGTATTAGCTTTATTTCATACACCGATACCCCCAAACTCACGAATTTTGTCATATGCTGATGATTTTGTTATCTATAGTATTCATAAGAATGTCTCTCGCTGTGTTCGCGAAAATCAACTTTGTGTATCTCGTTGTAATGGAACATTACATGATATTGGGCTTAATATATCTCCCGCTAAGTCAGCATTTTTCATCTGTACAACTAGATTACCCTTTTCTCGTGATCTTGCAATTCACATCGGTGATGAGCCTATTCCCATGGTTACTTGCGTTAAGTATTTGGGGATGCATTTGGATATGAAGCTTACCTGGTCTCGCCACATTTTACTACTCCATAAACAAACCTTACAAATTACTAACTTGCTTAAAGCCATTGGTAACAGCTCCTGGGGCGCGGATCCAGCAATTCTTAACTTAATTTTTAGAACCCTAATTATTTCTCGTCTTGACTATGGTTCTATGTTCTACGGTTCGGCCTCCAGATCTAATCTGTCTAAACTTGATATTATACAAAACCTTTGCCTGCGAATTATTACCGGTAATCTGAGGTCTTCTCCGATTGCTTGTCTCCAGATCGAGAATAAAACACCTCCCCTATTTATAAGAAGGAATGTTCTTACTGATCGATATGCGCTCAAATATTGTAATTACCGATTCCCCTCTCTAGTGCACCAACTCAAAGTTATCAGCACCCATTGGAGATTTGTTTCTTCTAAGTTACCATTATTAGCAAGACGAATCTCGATCTATCACAAGTATTGCCTCGCTCTTATTCCTAAGGTCCCATCTCACTATTTCTCTTATACGTTTTTCATTAATATAATAAATATAAATATTGACACCACGTTAGTTCAGAAAATTAAAGATACTAATCTATCGTTATCTGTACTGTGGTTCAATAATTTTATTAATAACAAATATCCGGATTGCATCAAAATATTTACAGATGGTGCTAAGCTCATAGGTCCCCATAGTCTCACTGGTTCCGCTTTCATTGTAGCTAACGTTACAGTTCAAAAATTCAAGCTTCCTCCTGATGCATATGTTTTTACCGCCGAACTGTTGGCTATCGATAAGGCTCTTGATTTCATATTAAATGTTCTTAACCCGGATAATAAATTTACAATTTTCTCCGATAGCCTGGGTGCCCTGATCGCCCTAGATCATAGTTCGTTTAATTATAAATGTCACCCGCTTATTTAGGAGATCAAAACTAAATACCTTCAAATTATTAATAACAATGGCTGTTTAAACTTTTGTTGGATTCCCAGTCATCGCGGGATTGGGCTAAATGATGACGTTGATGCCGCGGCTAAATGCGCTGCCTTGAATGGAATTATATTCCCGTTCATTCCTTCCTCAGACTTATATCACAGAAGTCAGGCCACTGCCTTGGAGGATTGGATAACTTATAGAGATAGGCAGAATACTGGTAGATATTACAATATGGTTCAGTCGGATATACCTTCGCTTCCTTGGTATTTCGATATTCCACAGTCTATCCCCGGTCGTCTTATTCGTAAGTATGTCACACTAGTTTGTAGATTGCGTATGGGGCATTCCCGAGTGCCTCTAAATTTTGCAGACTCCTCTAGATGCAACAGTAATCATACTAGGTCTACCTTCATTGATGACATTAATCATTTGCTGTTCAGCTGTGACAAATACGAGCACAATAGGAAAAGGTTTTATAAAGAATTAATTTCATGCGGATTGTTCCCTCCATATAGTGTTCATTACTTACTGTGTTCTGGACAAACAACAATTTTTATTATGGTTCGCTTTATAATTAATAATAACATTTTGATTTAATTATAATATTAGTAAATAGTGAAAAAAATAAATAAATAAATAAATAAAAATAAAAAAAAAATAAAAAATAAAAAAAAAAAGAACAGGATAGAGAAAAAAGAAAATTAAGGAAAGATTTTATTAAAGGAACCAGAATTTTTTTTATTTTATTTTCTTTTTTTTTTTTTCTTTTTCGTTTCTTTTCTTATTTATTGAAGTTTATTACTTTATTGATGAAGTCAGTTAGTTTTATTTCATTTTATTCTTTATCAATCTATTTGTTACATTCTTTATTCAATTATTTATTTTTCTTACAACTTCCTTTTCCCATCAGGCATTGTGAACATTGCCAGGCAACTGTGGTCATATTGTAAGATGGGAATTTTTCAATTTTTTAATTTGTATTTCTCATTTTGTCTTTTTGTTTTTTGTTTTCTCCTCTGAAAGAAAAATCTGATCTCTGTTTGTTAAGTTTCATCAGGCATTGTGGGCACTGCTCTGCAGTTGCGGCCATAATGTAGAATGATAACCCAATTTAATTTCTTCTTTGTTTTTCCTTGGTTAATTTCATTGCGCATTGTGGGCACTGCTCTGCAGTTGCGGCCATACTGTAGAATGATGACCTATTTTGATTTCTTATTTTATTTATTTTTTTCTTTTTGGCTAATTTCATTGATCATTGTGGGCACTACTCTGTAGTTGCGGCCATAATGTAGAATAGAATGAAATTTCCTTCTCTGCTTTTTATTCCTTTTTCTGTTAATATTAATTTTCCATATCTATTCATAGTGTAGCTTGCTGGCCAATTGAACTGTATTTGTTCAGGCCAATAAAAAAAAAAAAAAAAAAAAAAAAAATGGAAAACGAAAAACAAAGGACAGCCGATAAATTGATTGCTCGGATATCTTTGTTGTAAACAGTATTGCGCTATTAAGAATGGTGTCACGTAACAAAACGAACAAATTGTAAGGGAAGTTTTTCTTCATTTTCACGATGAAAAGAAAAAGGGGGTACAATTTTCCAAAAACACGATTTGCTTACTTATGTAAAAGCAGGTTAAAACAACGAAGAATTCTATAGAAAAAAAGATGTAATATTGTTGAAAATTAGGCGGCAAACTCGCGAACGACAAAATAACATTTCGAAACAAGCAAGCGCGATGTTCTGACGAGGAACATAGTACTCATTGCAAACTAGATTTTACCGGAAAAAGGGAAGGCAAATGAGTAATTAAAGACGCGGGGATTTAAAATTATTTTCGGTATTTTCGATAAAATGAAATTTCATGACATCACCGGCCCTGTGTTATGAAAAAGAGAGAGAAGGAAGAATATACATTTGTATATATGCCATCTACGATTCATTAGAAAAAATAAAATAAAAAAGAATAAAAGATGTAAGCGAAAAAGGCTAAATGGAATTGTTTAATTGTCGAGAATTGGAGTATTAAAAAAAACGGTAAAGATGTACTTTCACTTACAAGGAGAACTGATACGGGAGGTAAAATTAGAAAGAGATGGTTGCTAAAAACTGCTCGGTTACACTATCAGAATCAAGAGAAGGTACCATTTTATGTTTTCTTGATTACAGTTGTGATTCAATTTTTGCATCTTTCATTTAATATTGAATATAATAAGTATGAAAAAAAAAAAAAAGAAAAGTTGATAGCGTTATTATTTCCCCAGTATCTTATTGTTCACAGATGCATTTATATGTTACCGTTTCAGGTCTGGAAAACATGAATTTCCAATTTTATTCAAATATCCAGCAAAAAACAATTTCAACAAAATTCAAAAAAGAGGTAGCGTAGCTTTTCAACGTATTTGATCATTTTCTTCGGTATTTACGCGAAAAAACCAAAACTATCATGCACGAAGAGTTTCTAACGGAAAAATTTTAAATATCAACGTAGCATAGTACCTGCGTCCACTCTAAGCTGAATTTTAAGCTAGTTTAGGTTTTACTGACCGAAGTAGATTGAATTCTCATAAAACTATCTCGCTTATTACAAAATATAGAGATTATACACATATAATTTTCAAGTAATATCAGTATTGAAAATGACCGATAAAGCGTACGTAAAATTTTCTAAAAAACGTATGTAGGGAATAATTACGAAAAAGCTAGACGAAGCATATGTACTAAGCGTTAGGTTAGTTCGGTAAAAAATCGTTAGAAAAGATAATAGTCAAGTGGATAGCGCTTAGGTGCTGCAAAAAACTACAGTGTTTTATGTAATTATGAGATTATTTCTCGGGAATATGCATTGCCCTTTGAAGGCTAGTAATAGAGTTCAGCGGTTCGTAAGGAAATCTAAGAGTACAGCATTCATACTAAGAATAATAATAAAAAAACGTGAAACAGCACAAAGTGTCACGCTGGGGATACTACTAAAGGGTTCTGTATTTGAAACAGTTGTAGATATAGCTCTGCCTTTTAGCCCATTATTCTCGAGTACTTCATTCCGGCTAATTTTTTTCATATTACTCCTTTTATCTTCTTCCTTCGCGTTATAAAAACGTCAACTTAATAATAACCATGTCGGGATTTTTTTCTTTTTTTTTTTTTATTTTCTTTTTCTGTCTTCCAACTTTGTTACATTTTCTCACTGAAACATATCCTCAATAGCTATGGTGGTCCGTTTACTTTTTACTTTTCTTTACTTATCTACCACGGAGCTAAACAACTGCTTCGTCGTTGGTCCATTTTATCTTACTTTTTTTTTTTCTCCCATGATGTCATTGTAAAGTATTCGCAGCAATTAATGTTTTCTTTCTTTTCAGAAAATTTCGATCTCCAAGTAATGGAATCGTAACATTCTCAACATGTGAACGTGGGTTATTTATATTTCGGACCCGTTTAACTGCTGGTGTACAGCATGATGTTAACATCCAAAACTATTTGCTTTAATATCCAAACAGAATTTTAATTTCTACAATTACACCGCAAACTCTATAAAATATAACAAATGTTACATAAAATTGGGACATTTTTTCAAATGGGAGCCTAAGAATTACGTTGTAATTAATATATATATATATATATATATATATATATATATATGTATGTATATGTATGTATGTATACATATTGTAACGAATCAAATGAGTTAATTTCTTAATTTAGATATTATTTGTATAAAAGTAAAATGTAGAAATAATGATAATAGGAATAATAATAATAATAATAATTAACGAATGTAATCATGAAGGGGAAATAAAGAATTGTGAATAGTTTGCGTGTGCGATGTATGTATGATGAGTTCGGAAATGTGGATTTTTGGTTGCGACGTAATCGGTTCGCGTTAGAAAAAATTCCGAATAGTCTAGTCTAGGGAACTTGCTAATACGTAAGCTGGTGTGTGTGTGTTTGTGTTAGTAATAGAAGCAAGTGTGAATGACGTGGCGGTATTTGTCGAGGCTTGCGATCAAGTGTTAAAAATGGGAAATTTCGCATTAGAAGCGATATCTAGGCAATTGCTCGGCTACGCAAATGATTGATATAAATACACGCGTTTTTCGAACGGAGGGGCTTCTTTTTTTTTCTCGCCGTCCGATCAACGTCGTGATCGATCGGTTATCGTTTGTGGTTAGTCTCATACGAATATTATTAGCTAGTCGAGTATAGTGTAATCGCGATAGAGTAATATATATATATTTTTTGTTTTATTTAATTTTGTACTTTTTGTTCTGATTTTATTTTTTTGGTAGTCTGATCCTCGTGATTGTCGCTTGGGTAATAGAGGATTGAGCAAGCGACACTGTAGACTGCTCTGCGGTGAGTAGGAAGGGCTCTCCTCTCCCCTTTTTTGTTCTCTGTGTTTTTTTTCTTTCTATACATATCTATTTATTTTGAAGAAGTTTTTCTTCAATGGCGCCCGAACTTAATTGAAATATTGAAAAAGACAGAGGAAACCATAACAATATATATGTATATGTATGTATGTATACATATATCAAGGCCGTGTTCACGGGGTGGGTTTTAGGGGTTAACCCCCCCCCCCATAAGAACTGAAATAGTCTAGGTACTTCATTAATATTTCATGCAAAATTTTTTGTTACGAGTTTAATCAATAACATATGTGATTTTTATTAATGTGTTTATACAGTAATTCGTTTATTTAAATTATTAATATATAAATCAAAATGATGAAAATTATTAATAGCACATGTATTTTAGTGAAAAATGTATTGTTATTTATAAAATAAATATGCGAAGAAAATTTTCAAAACCCCCCCTTTCAAAATTCTGGGCACGGGCCTGACATATATATATATATATATATATATATATATGTATATGTATGTATGTATACATATATCTGGCATTCTTATCCAGGAGGTAATAAGAAAGAGTCTACAACGGTTTTGCATTATGCAAGTTGTAATAGAAACCAGTGTGCAAAGTGTAAATTAAAATTTGTCAGTTCCGATTCATTTTTTTTTTTTTTTGATCACCATAAAAAAAGAAATTATGAGAATGTCTCTCAGCATCATAATATTGTTCATCGTCGTCGAAGAATCCAGTCCAGGACGTTTACATGACCGATAATGTATTCCTCGATTTTCTGTCAAAATTTAGAGGGTTTAGGACCTGTGTAAGTGTCTATACGTATCTGGGGACAATAGGGTAGTATCTATTAGCAAACGTTAACCGCAGATTTGTAAGAGAATATTGTACGAAGTATTAGATAATATATGTGGGTTAAATCGACTGATAGGCATACAACCTGATGTTAATCGATAAGTTCTTCAGCATCGTACCATTAGATTAATGCTGTTTTTCTCACGTTGAGATTTCGATTATCATTTCTATGCTAGTCAACGCAACGCTGTATGTCGCGAATCTGTGTTGGTCTATCGAAAGCCGTTTCCCGCGCATGTATCTCGTCACAACTGAAGCCGTTTTATTAAGCCGGTAAGGCAAGTTTTCGGACAGGACTGGTTATTATTTTTTTGTTTTCTGATGAAATCGGTCAAGTACGAATTTGCATCGTATTTTCGTGGAAATTTGAGCGAATTCGAAGAAATACATCCTTCTTTCATTGTATTATTAATTAACACGTAATGCAGTGCCACCGTGAAGTCTTCCGTGCGGGGAGAGATACGTCCGTTAAGGCGGGGAGAGATACGTCCGTAAAGGCGGGCTCGCGATTTTGTTTCACCTAGTTTTTGTCAATCGCGAGTAAAACTTGAGATTTTTTTATAATTAAAAATGGCCTAATTACTCCGCCGCAGGGAACTATCTAAGCTGTCTATCGTGTGACACGGCAGGTGTGACTGGCGCCCGTTTTAGTTTTTTTTGTATAATTACCGTCCGAAAATATTAACGAAGAAAATTGAACTCGGTATGCGGGACCCGTTAATATCGTGTCCACATCAATATATATATATATATATATATATATATATATATATATATATATATATATATTAATGACGGTCTGGTGCCATTTCGCTTAATTCCCATTTTGCCTAAAAATGAAATGACACATAAAAAAATAATAATAATTTGAAAAAATCAACTTGGTAACAGAGACACGTTGGGTAGGCAGAAAAAAAGATAAAAAAGCGGCTAGAGAAATAAAAAAGATTGACAAATAGCATAGTTGAAAAGTGCGCACGTACGATTTTACGACGCTAGGTATTAAATTTGATGATAGCATTGGTAAAAATGCGTACGAATAGATTAGTACAGTAAATTTCTGGTTCTCAACTTAACTACCAAACGAATCATTTACCTTGCTGCAATCGCTCCCATTTGGCGCTATGGAATTGAATTGTATGGAAGTACTTGTAAAAGCAACCTTCGAAGAATTCAACAGCAGCAGTCCAGGATACTCCGCACTATCACGTCTGCTCCACCTTACGTGTCCAATTTGACGTTACATAATGACCTCAGGGTCCCATATGTCAGTGATGCACACATTGCACAGTACAAAAGATTGTTTGACAAATTCGAGTGTAGCAGCAATCCTGTCATCCGTAGGATGCATGCGGACAGTCTTCCAGATAATCCTCCAAGGCGACTTAGAAGGAAATGGTGTCGGGATGCTATCCCGATCACTTAATTCCTCACTTTAATTTACTTGCATAATAACATGTACTTATTCTTAATCACGGCACGCGTTCATTCCTATAATTGATCCTCTGAACATTCTTATCTTATTGTGTTACTCCTTTTCCCTTCTCACAACCTAATGTCTCGCTGGAGTCATTAGATTTTATTATTATTAGTTCCTCTTCCTACAATATCGCCGTTGTTTGCAGCAAGTTGTGCTGGTATGACGTATAAAAAAAAAAAAAAAAAAAGAAAAAAAAAATTTCTGGTTAATTTTTTATTTCTCCGGTAAATTGTAATTCGATATCTATTTCGAATTTCATCATAGATAAATAGACTTGCACACCGCTTTTTGGAAGGCGAATGAAAAAAATGAATGCAAATGTTTTTACATTTATCGCAAAAATAACTTCATTTTTACTTCGCAATCTCATTATTACTTTTTTAACATGCGGCAAATCATCACATACTGACTGCTTTGCACCATGAAGCTGCAATCTGTTGTGGTTTGGGTCTTGTGCACATTACCGTACTGAAGGAAACTGTGTAATTTTCTATTTCAAATATTATGAGTTGTCACCTGCGCATATAAAATAGTAATTCTGACTCAGTCTAGTATAATAATGGTGTTTCATTTATAAAAACAAATCGAGCAGGTAAATATATCGTAATATTTTTAAGTTTAAATATTTATTGCAAATTACGATTTAAATGAAATGATAGTATTCAGATTTCAGAAAATGGAGAATACAAAAACTGTCATTCATTAAAAAATTATTTTTCTTTTCATTTGCTATAAATTTTTGATTTACGCGTCAAACGTGTATTGTAAAATATTTGGTTGATTACATGCAATAGCGTCTTTTTATACTCTCTTTTCTTTGCCAACAAACGGCGTCCGTCCAGCAAACTTAGAGATTATAAATGAATGAAGATAAATATTAGAATCTAATTCGATTGGACACTAAGGAAATAAAGGAAGCGAGACAAAGCGGACTGCAAACGAGAAAGGCGAGAATAATTGTACTGGGTGCGGATTCTTTATTTCAAAAGTTCGGAGTAAAAATATAAACGTTCGGGTAAAAGGGAAGAACATTCAAATAGGATATTTTTTTTTTTTTTCTTTAAATTTATATGGTCCATGTGTGCTGTGTGTAATTGCCGGGATTATTACAGCACATGGATCAGTGCAGCATCAGAAGTGTTTTAATATGTTAGCCGCTCTAATATGATTTAGTATATCCTGGACCTGTTTTGGTTCGTTTGACAACGGAACTGTCGGTAAGTTGGAGGTGCCTGCAGGCAGGCAATGTTCCAGAACGTGTTCAGCGGTTGGTGAAATTGGGGAATTGCATATGGAACAGGCAGAGAGAGGAGATGTTCCTTCCGGCAAATAGTTGTGGGATATTGCTGTGTGCCCTATGCGGAGTCTAGTTAATGCTGCAAACTCTCTGCGGGACATGGATATCGATGGCCACCGAGGCTCAGTGCTCACCTTAATGGATCGCAGCCATGATGTGTGAGCCGACCAGATAATTTCCCATGTCTTTGCCTTATGTTGTTGAAAAAAGGGGGGCCTCAGCTGAGGCTTCGGGCATTGGACTATATGTTGCTGCCTTAGCAGCCAAGTTCACACGCTCATTCCCCGGCACACCGGTATGACCCGGGACCCACAAGAATGTTACCTGTGAGCCAGGCCGGAAAAGCACGTTAATGATGCGCTTTATTTTTCGAGATAATGTGTGAGAGGTTTTAGGTGTCTGGAGTGTCCTAATCGATTGCAAGGAATCTATGATTAGAAATGCATTTCGACGTTGGGGGTAAGACTGCAGATATTCTCTCAAGCAGAAGAAAATACCATGCAGCTCCCCCTCCAGCACTGAACAGAAGTCGTGGAGCCGAACCGCATGAACAATTCCCTCCACCTCTCAAATAGGATATGAACGAGGTCGTATGTTAAATAGCTGTTATCAGAGTGCAGCGGGTAATCAGAAGATATAGCGGGAGAGAATCTATGAAGAGCGGAAGGCAATAAAGAGTGTCGCGTACATAGATTACATATAGCAGAAATCACAAAGTGACGAAGGAATGGAAAATAATAAAACCTAGAGCGATTGGCGAGTGAAGGCTGAATAGATTGGATTAGAGAAAGTTGAATGATAGGTATCAGAAAGAGCAGAAAATTTTTCGATAAAAGGACTGCATTATGGATGCGATTTGAGCTGAAGAATCAACTAATTCGTTTCCAGCAATATCAACGTGACCAGGTACCACATAAAATCGATTTAGTTGGAATATTTAAAAAGGAGATGATAAATTATAGATCAAGTTTGGATACTGAAGGAATATCGCATAAGTAGGAAAGAGAAGGGAGCATATAAGAGAACACATTTACAGTCAGATATTAAGTGTTTCGAAGAATTGCGAGAAGACGGAATAAATAAAATTGAATAGAAGATTGTAGTATGTTTGTTCGAGAAAATCATCATGAGCCTTTTAACTAACCTTTTCCTGGCTAAAGTGCAACTGAAACCAAACAAAAGTAAAGCAAAAACAAATATGGAACCTTTCAGGCTGACCTTTTTTACATGTTTCTTAATTTCCTACAACTAAAAATCTATTGTTAAAGATTATCATATATAATATATATACGACTCCAGACGTAGATATAAGGAACATTTAAAATATATATATTTATATATATATATATATATATATATATATATATTTATATGGTGCTTTTAATTCTATCTTCATTTTTATTCATTTCATACTTTCTGCTTTATTTAAACGTGATCATTCTTTTTTCATATCTTCCAGATTTATTTTTAATTTTATTCACTACCTTTAATACTATGCTAGATTTACTTAGTTGTTTTTAAATGTTACTCAAATCATTGTTTCCTTCCGATGTTTGCAACCTTAAATTACGTTTACATTGTTCCTTTTATATCAATGAACGCTGTAATAAACAAGGGAATCTTTTATTTTTATAAAAATTATTGTAAGTGAACGTAAAGTAACAGTTCTTTTAGTTTTAATAAAAACAAACAAAAAAACAATAAAAATTAAAAATTAAAGATTAGTTTATTAACTTATAAAAAAATTGAACTATACTATTAGATTAATAAATGTTATTTATACTTAATAAATTTGTATCAACTTTAATTTTCGGTTATTAACTTTTTAAATACACTTTATACTTCCTTTCCTAAGCACAAAAAGATTAAGAAAAAGAAAAAAAGAATTATTCTCCGTTCATTTTTTTTTTTTTTTCAATTTGTAATAAAGCATTTGTCCGCTTACAACTCTTTATCTGAAGTGTTTTTTGTTCTTTTTTTTCTGCAACTCCGAAAACTTTAAGTTTTCATGTTACACTAAATATCAATAAGGCTTCCTATGTATATACTGACTGATAAGGCGGGTGGGATTTATAGAGCACTGGACTTGGAATGGAATAACTCGCAAATATTAACCGGAGTCGTCGTTACGTATATATTTACATTAAACTTTTTAGCGGTATTTTTTCACTTCTGATTTTCATACAAATATAAACGTTTTTGTCGCTTTTCGGAAAGAAAAGATTAACAGCGGAATCAAATAGCAAAAAAAATGCCGCGTTTAATCTGTTTGAACATTGACAATGATGACGCGTTGTTTCCAACACAAACTTATTCGTACGTTTGTCGCGCCAGTGGCCTTGACATGGGGAAATCGACTGTTGTTAATATAATGAGTAAATAAATGGAAGACTACATGTACTGTAAATGATAAACTGGTTTCTGGAAGGCCGCGAAAAACAACAAATTGTGTCGATAAAGTGATTAAAAGAAAGGCTGTCGCAGAGGTGAAAAAAAATGCTGCGATCATTGCACGTAAATTACGTAACGAAAATTTGGCTTATATTAGCCGAAGTACTGTTTCACGTAAACTGAGAACAGTGGGAATTTTTGGGCGCGTTGGAGTTAAAAAACCATTGATCGGTAAAAAGAAAATAAGAAAGCCAGATTATAATTCGCGAAAAAATACCAGAGCTGGACAATAGAAGATTGGAAAAAAGTGTTGTTTTCTGACGAAACTAAAATCAATTTGTTTGGAAATGATAGTAGAAAGTATGTTCGACAACTAAAAAAAAACACTAGAAATGATTCTCGATATCAAACCACAACTTTAAAACATGATGGGATTGTGGATAATCGTGATATTTACAAGTGTGTATGATGTGTGTTTCCTGCGTTCCGGTTTCCGGTCTCGGGTAAGATCTTTCCGTGTATTTATTTTTTCCGTTGGACTGATTAAAATCGTGCTTATAATTGTGTGATCGATTAGTTATCGGCGCGCGTAAATCGACAGATATTTTCGGCCACTGTGCCGCCGTCGTTTGCTACGGTGTGCTCCGTAGCACGTACACATACTACCCATAATGTCGCTACCTGCCCCAGTACAACCACAGCCTGTTGCTAATAATAGCGGTGTTGTTAAGCGGAATGTAATTGATACTGCCAAGGCTAATACTGATAAGATGAGCCAACCTAACCGTTCTGACAATGCTGATTTGTGCGGTGATAACAAACCGGAACAAAGACATCGGCATCATGACAGTAAAATTAATCCAATCCGTTTAGAATTGTCCGACAACAACAATTGGAGCATAGTTAAAGGTAAAAAGAGAAGAAAGTACTATACTTCTGCCTCGTCAGATTCATCCCCGGCTATTGTCAAGCGTAATATTTTCGAATTTTTATCAGTAGAAGACGAAAATGGAGAAGAAGAGGATAACGTAAATAAAGTAAATAATCAAATGCAAATTGATGACAGCATTAAATTAAACGACGAGAATACGGCTATAAACAACAGTAGAAACAACATAAACTCGCACTGTGAAAATGTCGCAGCAACCGATTCTTTTTCAAAAAACAAAAAGAGCGACAGTGTCCCGCCAATAAACAAAAAGCCGTTCCCCCCGTTTTAGTGAAGAATATTACAGATATCAGAATGTTACGGAATGACTTAGCGACAGATACGGATATTAAATTTACCTTAAAATCAACGATTACTGGAGTAACGATTGCTCCGGAGAATGCCGAGAGTTATCGTAAAATTGTTCACCTGCTACGAAGTAAAAACTATTTCTTCTTTACTTATCAATTATCAGAAGATAAACCGCTTAGAGTGCTAATAAGGAACCTCCATCCATCTACGGACTTAACTGAAATCAAATCCGAAATTGAAAGGAAGGGTTTCAGTGTTCGCAACATCGTTAACGTAATTCATCCCAAAACTAAACTGCAGCTACCGATGCATTATGTAGACTTAAATCCTTCTCCTAAAAATGATGATATATTCTTTCTTACTGGCTTAATGTACGCGAAAGTCGAAGTTCAAGAAATTCGTAATAAACGTCAACCTATTCAATGCAAGAGATGTCAACCGTACGGGCACTCCCAAAATTACTGTAATTTACCCTTCCGCTGCGTTAAATGCGGCAATAGACATAACACCAAAGACTGTAACAAAGAAGATTGCGCTAAGCCAATATGTGCGCTTTGTCAGGGAGATCATCCGGCTAACTACAGAGGTTGTCCGGAATATAAACGCCTAAATAAAGAAAAAGCAGAGCGCCTAGGTAAGCGACCTAACGATCATTTACTCTTCAATCAGCAGAATTTCCCATCGTTGGTACAAAATGCGGGAAGAGTAAATCCTTGGTTTAATGAGAGGCGAAAGGAGGTAAATAACGAAAATTTTAGCCCAAATTATGAAAATAGTAATGTTGGCGTAGAAAGCAGTAGCATTAAGATAATGGAGCAACTCTCAATGCGCATGGTTAGCGCGTTGGACAAATTAATGAATGATTTCAAACTACTAATAAATCCGCTCTTTAGTATTTTAAATAAACTATTGGATAAATTAAATTAATGACACTTAACATACAAGGAACCGTGATGATAACAAATAACTCACTGTTAATTATGCTATGGAACTGCAATGGGCTTATTCAGAAGAAGCAAGAGCTTGAATTATTTCTTTATAGACATAGAATAGATGTTGTTCTCATTTGTGAGACGCGCTTGACATCTTCACACAGCTTTAGAATATCAGGTTATACTAGTTATCCCTCAACACACCCTGATGGCAGAGCGCATGGTGGCGTAACTGTACTAGTAAGATCGAGTTTAAATCACCTTAAAGTATATTCTGAAGCTACTTATGCATATCAGATTTCAGCTGTAAATATTAGAACCTCAAATTTTGACTTAGTAATTGCCAGCACATATTGTCACCCTAATATTATCTTACCTAAAGAAAGATTACTGCAATTAATCTTTGGCTTGGGACCTAGAGTCATTCTAGGTGGCGACTTTAATGCCAAACATCCAAGATGGAATTGTAATCGAACAAATCATCGAGGCAGAATGATAAACAATTTAATATCAAATTACAATCTTCAAATCTTAAGTCCCAACGAACCAACCTACTGGCCAACACACGCAAATAGATTGCCGAGCACACTTGATTTTTTCATCGCTAGAAACCTACATCATGTATATAATACTTGTAAAACGGTACCTGAACTAAGCTCAGACCACAATCCGTTATTAACATGCCTCTCAGTACAACCAATAATAAATGAAAAAAGCTAAACCATTATCAAACAAATATACAGATTGGATGAAATTTAAGAAATACATGGATCTGATTACGGACTTAAATATTAAATTAAAAACTAATGAGGATCTTGATGGAGCGGTTTCTGCATTAATTAAGAACATCCAAGATGCCTGTAAAACAGCCACTAAAACTCCAGCGTATAAAACTATTAAGGAAAAACACTTTAATGTTCCAGTAGAAATTAGAAAGTTAATACAAGCGACAAGAAGAGCACGTACTAGTTGGCAACGTAATAAAACATTGACTGGTAAACAACTATACAATTCACTACAAAAGGGAATTACGCAAAAATATACAGATATACAAGAATAATAGGTATGAAAACTTCTTTTCTCAATTAAATCCGCAAGATGACTCTATTTGGAAAACAACAAAATCTTTCCTAAAACAACATCCAAAGCAGTACCCGGTCAAAAAAGCAAATGGGGAATGGACCAAAACTGATGCTGATAAAGCTCAAACGTTTGCTGAGCATTTGGTACAAATATTTAAACCACACAATGATATACAGGATTCCGCACATGATAAACTAATAGAGAGACATATGGAGGCTCCTTTTCAATTCACATTGCCGACAAAGCTTATATCACCTAGAGAAGTACAGGCTAAAAATAAGATGCTGCGAGCCAAAAAGGCTCCAGGTTTCGATAAAATAACAGGTGAAATAATTAAAATGCTCCCATCGAAAACGATCACTTTAATTACTTATATATATTTAACACGATTCTAAGAATTAGATATTACCCTGAAACTTGAAAAAGATCAATAATTTTGGTGATCTTAAAACCAGGAAAAAATCCAATATATCCTTCGTCGTATAGGCCGATCAGCCTCTTAAGTGTGCTTTCTAAAATATTCGAAATGCTAATATACGATAGAATACTTTCGATAATAACAGAAAATAGGACTATTCCAAATCATCAGTTCGGTTTCCGCGGAAGACACTCAACTGTTCACCAGGTACATAGGATAACAGACAAAATAGCAGCTACATTAGAAAAAGGAGAATACTGTAACGCCATTTTCCTGGATATTGAACAGGCCTTCGATCGCGTTTGGCATCAAGGATTACTATTTAAACTAAAACTAATTTTACCAAATGACTTATATGCAGTTATGGTATCATATTTGACAAACAGAAGTTTCAATGTCAAGATAAACTCATCATTATCTTTGTCAAATAACATAAAGGCATCAGTGCCACAAGGTAGTGTACTTGGCCCGCTCCTGTATTCCATCTACACAGCGGATGTGCCAGTACTAAGGACGACAGTAATCGCTACCTTTGCGGATGATATCTGTATTCTTGCTCGGCACAAAAATCCAGTGTGCGCATCCTTGTTGACGCAGGAGCATTTAACAATAGCTTCAAAAGGTATGGCTACCAAGTATTGATAGAAGTGTATATCGTTTATCACCACGGAGAATGTTCTCTTTTTTAGTTACCGTGTTCCTTTTTTTTTCATGTATAGTTTATAATAATTGTTATAACAAATATTTGCCTGGAAAAACACGCCTAAAATGTTATTTTTTATAAATAATTAATAATAATTTGATAAAATGTACGCATTTTACTTTTGAATAGTGCAATAAAAGTACTTTAAGATGATGTACTCACAATTTTACTTTGCACCTTTTTTTCATTATTAAATCACAAAATTATGTTTGTGCCGGAAACGTTTGACCACAACTGTGTATAGGAGCACAGAATTAAGGTATCTACATGAAACTTGTAACCACGTTTGAATCCGTGTATTTACAGACAGAAAATTCATCGACATTATTACAAATGTCGCATATGATGTGTGAAATTTAATTTCTGAATATTCCAAAAAGTAACGATAACAACTTGATTTATTTAAATACACTCGTATAATATAAAAATTAAAAACATTATTTATGTAGACACGTGATAAAGTATAATTTTTACAAAAAAAAGTAATTCCCGCCGTTTGTTTTATTATTATTACTATTATTACTACTACTATTATTATTATTATTATTATTATTATTATTATTACTATTACTATTATTAATGTTGTTATTCTTATTGTTATTACCATTACTACTACTATTTATAATCGTTATTATTTATTATTATTATTATTAATAATAATAAAGGAATAATTTCAAAAATACCGCTGAACATACTGATAATAAAATTTTATAGTTATCCATCCCCTCGCCCGTCATTCCGTAGCAAGCTATTTCACTGTAATCGATCGACCTCCTCCAGAAAATATTTCCAATAACGCTGCCGAATATCATCACGATTTTGTACACAAAAATTACGTCTACGTAATAAAACCAAAATTACGGCTTTTCTATAATCATAACCGAAAAATAGTAATAATAATAAAAATCATTGAAACTGTCCTGATATTCATACTGTAAGCTATTTTTTCGTATGATAATTTTTTTTACACAGATCTCTTCATTTTCTTTCGCTTTACATTCATTCTTTTCTCTTGCGGTATTTTTTCAAGACAGTTTTTAACATTTTTGGATATTATTTAGTTTTATTTTTTATAACAGATACCTCAACAAGCGTATACACTAGCCAAAGAAATGGGAAGAAGAAAAATATGAAGTTCGATTTTTAAACTTATAAGGATAAGAAAAATAAAAATACTCCGAGGCCAGGAATTACAGAGGTAGAAGAAAATAAAAATATTCCAAAAGCACTGATTACCGATTTTTAGTATAGAAGAGAGTATTATATGTTCATTAGAAAAGACGAGAAACATTCCAAGAAAACATGATATCAAAGTCAAAAGAAATGTATGTGGAAGATAGGGATGAAAAGGACAAAATGGAGCAGAACCAGCGATGCAAGAAGGAAACTATGATTAAAACGAAGGCGACCCAATAGCTGAGATGGCGGAACATTTAAGAGAGGGCAAGTATCTAGAAAATTAAGAATGGGGAGGTAGAGAAGGTTAAATAACGTAAAAGGAGGAGCTAATGAAAAAAACATCAGAGCTGAGCCACAGTCTGGAATAAGTCATTTAAGGGAAGAGAAAAGCAATATTATAAACTGAAAATGTATTCAACAATCTGCCTCGCTGGAATCGGAAGAACGGGACTTGTTTATTATGATTAATGACTAAATGACTAGGAATCCATCGATCTAGATCGCGTAATGGAGGAAAAAATTATGAGTAAGAAAGACTGAGAAATATCACATAATCGGAATAGGTAGAAGACTAATTTTTGCCTAAAGAAGGGATAATTCGAGCGATGCTCAATGGAAATGATGAATACGAACACAGGAATTAAAGACTTCTTCCTACTAAAGCCAGATGCAGGAATTAATAATGTTCGCGACGGGCATCCTCCCGAATGGGAGATGCAACAATAATGATGATGATTTACTTTCTTATACAAATTCTGGATTGTGTTGCAGTTGAGTAATACGGTGATTAAATCATTTTCGTAATATAAATAAACGAATGTTTTGATAAATGTACAAGAGTGAGCATATAAAAGTTAAATTTAGTCTATTTCGGTTTGTTTCGTTATTGCGTTTTATTATATTGTTTATCTCTCCTTGTTATGTCTCCCCAAAATTTACTAGCCATTACGTATATTCGGTAGCCTTAGTTAATTACATATAAAATTATATATACGATCTTTCGTTTCAACCTTTTTTTTTTTTTTACCGTCGTTATGCCGATTTACTTAAAGATTATCAATCTTTATACAAGTATGCTTTATTTCCTTTTCCCTTTTCTTTTATTTATTTTAGCGCTCCTGTAAGTTATATATAAGATGGATTTTGATTTAAATTTTTAAAATACATTTTTTTTAATGTTCACTATTTATCTCGTCGTGTCAATTTACTTAGAGTCAGCCCTATCACTATAAGAGCGATCTAATTTTCTTAATTATGTATCTAGATGGATCTTGTATTATTTTTTAAAAATTGTTTAGTAATAGTGACCACGTCTCGCGCAATTATGTATTAGTCTAACATTGTAATGATAATAAATAAATAAACATTTAATTTCATAAATTAATTTCTTGTCTGATTAAACATTTTTTTTCTTACCTACGTTTTATCGACGGTATAAATTGATAATATTTTAAGCGACATTGGCGCAGTTATATTACGACAAAGTGTTCCAAAGAGACTCGCTATTTTTTAACGATTATTCCTAATGTCCATTGAGGGTACCTGTGTGCTTATCCAACTCTGCTGGTCAGGACACTTTCTAACGAATAAAGAATCATTGAAATTGCTTTTGATGCTCGTAATCAAAAAAACAAAAAAAAAACAAAAAAGAAACATAAAAATACAAAAAAAAAAGACATAGCGACAAACGTACAACTTCTTAAGGTCGGTGGTAGTAAAGGTAAAATTTATTCCACTTAATTTATTCCGGGGTATCGCATTATAAAAGGTTTTTAAACGCGAGACAAAAAATGAAATATAAAAAACGAATAAACGCGAAAAGACGGTAGCCGTTTTTTTTTTCGATAGGCATTAGAGAACCCCTCCGCCCGCGAGTTGAACCGCAAAAAAGAACGTATTTGAGATTCGAAATCGGGGAAAAGTCAAAAAGATAGTGCGCATCATTACGATGAGACGTATTCAGGAACGAATCAGCGGTGTATGACAGAAGGAAGTGGTCGGTAGTCGAAAACAGTGAAAAGAAATTTTCTTCAGGTACGCGGCCATGTCGTCAGTAAACACATTAAAGACATTCTTAAAGAAGACATAAGGAAGACACATCTCCCCGTAATAATAATAATAATAATAATAATAATAATAATAGAGAAAAAGCATGCAACTCTTAGCCTTATCCGCTGCGCTATTGTATACATTTAAACTAAAATGATACCGTCATCGTCTTCGTTATCATTACCGCCATTATCATCGAAGACAGTGACGAAGCACTTGAACGTTATCGTCATTACCAGTCTGGCTGATGAGCAATCTGCGATGTCAACGGTTAATAATATTCAAAAAGTTTTTTCTTCATCTGCCGAGCCGAATTCCAAGCCGTTTCCCTCGGGCTGCTGCTGCTGCTGGTGCATTTTTAAAATTTACCCCACGTTCTCCGGTACTCGCTGGAAGGGGAACTGCATTATACACATTTCGGTCGTTGGCCGCGCAATACCGCTCTCTAAATGACACGACAAACCGGGGGTTCAAAGGTTGCGCAGACATTTTTCGTTAAAAAACATTATGCAAATTCGGTCATGTCTCCGCGGTGATAATACAATATTGAGAGGAGATTTTAATTTCAACAGTCCTCCCGATGATAACGGTACAACTTTGGAATTTTTAAAATCCACCTGCGGATAATCCGTAACAGAATTTAGCTATTCTGTTATGGTCCAGTTAAAGTCGAGACCGCATTTCAGAGCTGCAGGTTGAAAAGCGCAGAAAATTATCATTGTTCGGCAGAAGAATAAACAGAAAGAACAAGGTTTGATGACTGTACACCGGAAAAATAGTCATCTTCCGCAAATTTCTTTTTCAGTTATAATTGATTAAAATTCGATTCAATAAACAAAGGATGATACGTTATACTGTGAAAGCAAATTAAGTGCATCTCGGCAGATTATTGCTTTCATGAAAAATTGAAAATAAGATGCGGGGAGATAAGGTAACGGATTCAGTAACGCATGAATAAAATTAAGAGGAAGTTGGGACACAGCACGTGTTTTGAACAATTGGAGCAGCCCTCGCGTGTCGGAATCACTAGATCCTTGGCAATAGTTTTACTTTTTTTTTTTTTTTTGAGCAAGTCGACAAAGGGGGGACCTTCACTCGGGAACGATATAAAGGAGGAATGGTTAGTTAAACACGGACATGATCAGAGATTGAATGAATGTAGAAAGAACTGAAACAATAAGGAAATTACAGAATGTAGGAGGTGCAATAAGGAGTAGACAGCTCGGGAGACAGTAAATCGGAATAAAAGATAGCACGTTCCGCCGAGAAGAACGTACATTCGAAAAGAAAATATGTTTTGGATCACAAATAGCCCCATAAGTAGGATGAAGAAGACAGTTGTTTAGGGAGGTAGAGAAAAGAAAACGAAAGCGTGATGAAGGTAAAAAACTGTGGTTAAGATGCAAACGAACAATAGACACAGCAACAGAACGACGAAGTGAAGGGAAATCGTAAAATCAAAGGTGAGCAGGAATACTGTTTGTTGAAGAAGGAGCAAATATCTGACCAGAGTCTAGAATGGAAAATTTTACATAGAAGAAGCTGGTTGGAAACAGGAATCTTAATAGATACGGGAAGATGCAGCAACCCGAGCCCTGGCTGCCGATTCGTTACCTTCTCTACCCTTGTGACCAGCCACCCTGAGCAAGTCGATATAAATTGATTTGCAAGAAGATTACGGATAAGGGAATGTATGCGAATAGTGACAAGTCGCAGGAGTGAGCAAATGGCTCGAAGCGCACACATAGAGAGCTCGGGAGACGATTAAACGAATGACAGGAGAGCGTTGTAAACTTAGAAAGTTTCTAAAATCTTCTCTTTTTGTAACAGTCATCATTTTTTGAAATCGCCCAATTTTAGTTTGTTTTTTTCCCCCCGTATTCAAGTCTGCCCCTATTACGCCCGTTTTCAAACAACTAGCGGAGCCGTATAGTAAATTATTCGCTGTGTACGTTTATTTTGAACAAACCCTGCTATTATCAGCTGACGTAGGAAGGGGTTCTCTTTAAGAAGTAAACATTATATCATCGGGGTGTGGCTTTAATTCTGTTTTGATCGTCAGACATCGGTAGTGCAGAAATCCGTAGATTATCGCGCCCGTATTTTCGACTGCTGACATGCACCACAAACGGTGCATCAACAATTATTCACCCGCGGCGAATGTCTTATTTTGAAACTTATTTTTTTTTCCAACCTTCTCCTACCCACATTTCGAACGCTTGTAGTTTGTCTTCGTTCCGGTTGTTTTTAGAGAGTCCAAGTTTCCGCACTACATAGTGCGACGGGCACACACCTTCATTGACCGTTTACCTTGCCTGAAACGATTGCCATCAACGCTATAAGACGCAATGACTGTCCAAGCAATTGAATGTGTCGCTTTAATGTTCCAGGTCAAGCCGTGGAAAACTTTTCTTTTCCCAATTTGTTCACTATAAATTTTATACCCGTCTGCACTCCCCTTCCTTTTCTGACCGACATTCTCTTAATTTGCGGAACAATTAGGATCTGAATAATGAAACCCCACTGCCTAACCCTGCAATAGGTTCATTTCTTACCCCCTCCCTTCTAATCACGTTTATAAATCTCCGTTTTGATCGGTCCATTTTTATCCGATTTTAATCTTTTTCTTTATCATCGCGCTCTTAATTCAGCTAGGACTATGACTACGTTTAAACTCTAATCGCATTCTACTTAAACGGTATTGTATTCTATACTTCAGGCCGTTCCTTTTGAAATAATTTTACCTTTTTTCCACATTGACATTTATTCCCCTTTTCTTGTCCCATTGTCTACATCCGTTCTTTATTTATATTTTCACCGGAATTTAATATTCTTTTCTTTTGCTCCCCTACTTTAACTTTCACACTGCGCGCATTGTTCTCTCAGTAGGATATTTACAAAGATGGCAAGAGAAAAAGGAAAAAGTTTATTTGAAAAAAATTTTTAATTTGAAAAAAAAAAACAAAACAAAATTATAAATTTTAAGTAATTAAATAACAACGGCATAATACTCGTAATAGAATTAATTACATTTCAGGAGTGAAAGAAGGATGGCGAAAGGATTTTATCGTTGCTGCGAGAGGAAGAAGGTGTATAGGTAATTCTACGGGAACACTGCTCACTGAACTAATGGATTATAGTAGTTTCGTAATAGTTATTGAAGAGTAAATTCAATTGACCCTAGAAAACTTAAACTTAATTTACGGTTTGCGTAGCAATTACTGTTATAACACTTTTGAAACAGGAAAACGTTATTTCGCAACCTCTCTCGAATAGGAGATGCAACAACGATGTTGGTGATTATTATGAATATGGTTATGATGGATTTCAAGGGAACAAATACATTCATGAAATCTCGTGAGTAACAATAATGATCACGAGAAAATTGTATTAAATAAAATAAAAATAAAACTTGAATGTACTTTATTAGTAATTATATCATCGCGATGTTGTGCACTGTAAATAAATTTAGTTCTTATATTTACCACCGGTGGAAGTTTTAAATGTTTAATTTATGATGTCAGTCCACTGCGCGGCGCCACACACACACACACACACACACACACACCTGTGAACTGATTATAAATTTTTACAGTATAAAGAAAAGCATAATTTTATACTTCGCCGTAGAAATGGAAGGAATATCCTTGGCGATAAAACGACCGATCGATAAGATAGTCCCTTAATTTAAAAAAAAAAAAAAAAAAGCTAGTTAAAATGAAATAACTATTTTATACACCTGTACGACGAGATAATTGTAAAATTTTGTTGATATTTCACACGGCCATCGGGGGATGCAGTTAAAAGAGAAGGGCCAACACGGAGAATTAAAAAGAAAGGTATTATAATTACTATTCGGTTAGTTTGCCCGATGATTTGGCATTTTTAGGAAGCGAAGGTGTTACATTAAATCAGGAGCTGTTTCAAGTTCTAGTCTAAAATGGAAAGCTGCGTGTACCAGAAATATTTGGATAAAATTACTTTCAGTTATACGTATAGTCTGAAACCGAAATAGGGGTAGCGGAGTGATAATGAGAAAACTAAAGAAGTTACCTTTCGCGATCGAACCCGTACGGATGTAAAACTCCATAAATTCGCAATACTTTATGGAATGCCGCTTGAAACAGCGTTAGTTGTTTTAAGCTTAATTCCCAACACTATATGGTACATCTCGGCGCCTATTGAACTCTCGGGCCATAAGAAAAATCTTGTAGAAGGCGATACGGAATTTTCTTAATTTTTTTGCCACGAGAAGAGAATGGAATAGAATTTGTTTTCGTTAGTTTACTTTTACTTATTTTAATGAAATTCGAGGCATTGGAAGAATCGACGTAGTAGATAGTGAAAGGGGGTGTGAGAGAGAGAGACCTTTACGTGACTCGTGCTTCCCTTAGTAGATAATGGTACATCGAATTGTGATTCATTTCGGCTCGAAATAAATTCTACGCATCTCCTCCGGGGAAACGGGTAGCGAACATCGAAACGGAAAAGAAATTACGAGCAATTCATTCTTCACATCTATTAATCTTCATTTCTTCCGTCATTCTGGACAATGTCTTCGAAACAAACGGAACATTTTTTTTACTAGCACAAACTTCACACTGTTCGTCGTCCGCTTTAACTTCTTTTACTCTGTTTATTAATACTTTTCAACCTCGAGGAAATATAAATGTTTAATTCTAAGCAGTTTTTAATTATATAAATTTCACCGCTTCCGGTTTTTTCGGTTCCTTTTTCGGTTTACCTGTGTTGAAAAGGCGTGTTACTTGCGTCGTCAAAGGGTCTCGGGAAATAATCGTTAATCTCCTTTGATATCTGTAACTCCCTGTGCAATCGCTACTGTTATCCGTAGCGTGCAGCGTAATTAATCATGAATTATTTTTTTTTTTTTTTTGGTGCCGGAAAACTTAGAACTGATTTTGGAAATATTTAATGAGCTGAATTCAAAAATACCTAGACAAGCCTCAACGTTCCAATCAACAAGAACTGAACAATCTATGTAGAGACTTGAACCTTTTTTAAAAAAGTCTTCAGAATTACTCGCCTCCAGATTAAAAGAAAAGAGAATCTGCTTAAACACCGGGTACTTGGATTACATTTTATCGTAAAAGAGAAACGGATCTGCTGACCTTTTTCCCTTAACAAAATAACCTGGTATTCTGTAATGATATAAAAAGACTCTTAGAAGCAACGGGTTTATCGGAATACACATCAGACGAATGACGTTTTTTTATTGATAGTTCAAAACGTAGTTTAAAATGTATGGAGTAATACCTATTGGTCATTCTACCATTTTAAAAGAGGAATACGAAACAATAAGTCCTGAAAAACATGAAATAGGAAGAACATTAGTGGGTGATTTTTGTCGATTTAAAAATGATAAAAACTTACTCCCTGGATAGCAAAGTGGAAACACAAAATATCCTTGTTGTTTATGTCTTTGGGATACTTAGGACTAGCATTGGGTTAGAATAAATTGGCCCCTAAAAAGGTTCGAGGAAAACGAAACGTAATCAACGAACCTTTAGTTGCAAGAGAGACAATCATATTTCCACCTTTGCTTATCGAGTCCTGGACTTTTGAAACAATTTGCGAAGACGTTAAACCGAGATGGACTTTACTTTGGGTACTTAAATACGCAAATATTCTGGAATTAGCATGGATAAATTTTAGAGCAGGCATATTTCATGGTCCTCAGATAAGACAGCTTATAAAAGATGCACAATTTACCGCATTAATGAGCGAGATGGAATCTAATGCTTATCATTTGTTGAAGTTGTACAAAATGTTCTTGGCAATCATAAAGCAGAAAATTACGCAAAATTAGTGGAAACTAGGTTTTCTAACTCTAATATTCTCGGCTGCGATAATAATCCCGATAATTTAATATCTATTTTAATTTATCGTGGAACATTTGCTTATTTTCCCTTGTTAGCAATTATTACCGTACTAACCGTCATGTACGATTGTAACTTCAATTTTCCAAATTCTCCGAACATTATTTGCTGACAGGAAAAATACCTAAGTTCAAAGACCTAATAAGACACAGAAAAACGATGTTGCTTCTCTATTGCACGAATACATAATTTATTGCGACTCTCCAAAAAAAAAAAAAAAGAAAAAAAAAGAAAATTGCACCTCCTTGGTAGAATAATCGTTGTCGAATGATAATTAGCGGTAACAAGTAACACTGCTTTAATAAGTTTCGACAAAAAGGTACTGTAGAATTATACTCTCCACTCGGAATCCCGAGACGTAACTCAAAATACTTAATAGACATACCTCTCCGAGAGAGATCTAATCTCTCGCCGAAAGAGATTTAAATTAAAGGATGACTCTTGGTTCGAAAAATCTGTCGATCTGGCTTCTTGTCTTCAGAAAATTTCGAAATGGCATTTAAAAACAGGCTAGTTGACTAAGAACCTGTCTTCCCTGAAGGTATGTGTACCTGATGTGTGTAACAATAACTCCTTGCACAGCTTATTTACAACATATATACATATACATGCATATATATATAATTCATTTCAATTCGATTTGATTAGTCAAGTACGAGG
The DNA here is from genome assembly GCA_039619475.1 of Icerya purchasi. Taxonomy (NCBI): domain Eukaryota; kingdom Metazoa; phylum Arthropoda; class Insecta; order Hemiptera; family Monophlebidae; genus Icerya; species Icerya purchasi. The sequence goes on along the minus strand of CM077115.1, from coordinate 139,175,124 downwards.
ACCATTCGACCGTCAATTAACGCGTAGTGAATCGCAGCCTGTACTTCCTTTGCTGTTTTGTGAGAAAAATCGGAAAGAGCTAAATCAGCTGAATATCCAGCGCGAGGCAAATTTCGAATTTCAATTGAACGAATCACATCGTCCTAAATAAAGGTGTGATAGTTTTCGACAATTTCCCCTTTCTTTTGTTTTAAATATCCATTCGATGAGCGGTTTTCAGAATCTTTACAATAAATCACAAGTGAAAAAAACAATTTTATATACATATGCACATACGCAGAGCTATATCAGTTAAAAAAGGAAAAGAATAACATCCCGGACGCCGTTCAGATGCAATAATTCATTTTCGTAAACTATTACGAAAATAAAAGAATTTGCGATGACATCACTTTGGCATCGTATATAGACAGACTCCGGCTTACACTACTAATCTGTTCTATTCTTCTCTAGAACTGAACACACACTGTAACCGTATTATGAATTATTTTTCAGATGCAGCTTTGGCCGAAAATACATTTCTGTATAAAAAGCAAATGTCGGCAATCAGTCTGAGGTACATTATAATCTTGCGTCCTGCACGCTTCTTTTATTACTTTCTGTCTATTACAAGAAAAATGTACGAACGAAGGAAGAGTTATGGCGTCCCCAATTTAGCTGTATTATTAAGGCAAAACCGGACTACGCGAAAACATCGCCCGAACGCTCCCTGAACACCCTACAATTACGACCAGGGGAGAATACCGAGAAATTTGGATCGATGGTAGCCCGAATTTTTCTCCCCGACAATTTTCATTATTCTATGCCCGTGAACCATGTCGACTAATAAGTAATAACAAATTTCATTTTAAGAATCCTCTTTTACGATGCAATGAAAAAAGTCGAAAAAAGAAAAAGTTAACAGAAGAAAATATGTAATTTTTAATGAGACTTTCCCTTCTATAAATAAATGTATATGTAAAACTCATTTTTTTGGATCTCGGTGAAGACACTCCCAATGAATAGTTTCTGGTGGAGTTGCATCATATATTGTTATTACTATCCGATGAATGTGTGTGAGTTTGAATTTCACTATAAGCGAACCGTTTTTAATGTAACTATTTTAAATAAATTTTATGTAGTTACGAAATAAGTCATAGTGGAGCTGAAAATAATTTTCCCGAATAGTTTAAATCTTAATGATGAAGGAATAATGTTCTCAGCAGAAGATTCATTTCACAAATGCGAGTAGGTATATATGATTTTCAGGGTTCAACATTGTGAATTTATCAACAGCTTTTTTCGAAGATTGGTGAAGAAACAGCTGGCGCTAAAGATAGAATTCTCGAAAATTGGTTGGAGTCGTATCACTGTTGTGTAACAATCATTCTGTTTTCATGAAAATCATTTATAAAATCTTAAAAAATGTTCATCTCTCATAGCCACCTTCTTCTGAATCAAACATTAAAATGCCATTATTAAATTAGCGAAACATTATTATGTACATATTTCGTGGAATTTCAATAACAGAGTGATTGTGTAACAGAGCAAATTTTTCAAAAATAGGCACTATAAAATAAAAGTAGTTTATTCCATATCGAATACAACAACAAACAGGTTATAAAATCACTTCTAAAATGTCGTTGATTTTCAGCATGTAATATATAATTAATATTATATATTAATGCTACTGTTAATTCTGATACTGATATGCTGATATTTACTTATATGTATGTATTCAGTTTTAATTTATCGTCGGCAAATCGTACGTCCAAAAGGCCAAATATGAAAATGCAGGTCCCAATGTGATAGATTTAGGGACAATTTTGGAAAAGAAAAAGGAGTAAAATTAACTGTAAGAAGCGATGAAATAGAATAAACAGAATGAATAGAATAAATTAGAAAAAGAATGGGGCGGATGCAGATGCACTAGGCAGTAGCCGGTAATGGGCAGGATATAAAATTTCTAGGAAATCGTTCAGAATGATTTAACATTTTGAAAGGCACTCGGTGCACGGTTAGGAGACAAAAAATGTTTACAGGGTTCTAGCAGGAAAAGGTGGTAGAGTTTCGTCGCTGTTTCAAGCTGGGAGGGAGGTAATTTCATCTGAAGCATTCAGCAGCACGTCGAAAGGCGAACAATATGAATTTATTCGGCTGCATTCAAAAGGCAGCGGTTAACAGAGCCGCCAAGATAGCGCTCGGCAAACACAAAAGATCATCGGACGTTGCTGATAATCTTCTTAATTTAACCTCTTCCTTTCGAGAGACGACAGGAAAATTATCTCCTGTAAATGGCTGTACACCTGATAACAGGAGAGTGTATTCCGGCAGCGTAGATGATCGCAGGAAGCTGCAATTAATTACTCACTGTAAAGTAAAAAGCCATTAGGTTAAACTCGAATTAGGTTAGATAAATACTTGGTTGCAGATTAATGTGCGCTCGTGTGTCGCTGCGCAGGCCGTTTCTTTATCGCCAGTTGTAATTGTAATTAACCTTCGGCAAAGTTGCGCGTTTGAAAATAATAAAGTTTCTTCCAGTCGCTGTAAACTATTTTTCCACTATGAAGAAATTTTCAACTTTAAAAGCCGCTATACCGGTCTCTATTGCTCGCCTTCTAGCATACGTGCTAATGTGCACAAGTTACGCTCCGAGTAAACTAGACAACATCCACTTTTTAGGATATATTTTTCGAAACGATCTTGAACAAATTATTTCAAGCAATGTCACAATGGGGAAGAGTATACTGCGAAATAAGCGAAATGGAGTCCTCGTTGAAAATTATAACTAAAAGGAAATTTAGAATACAAATTTCTCATAAAAATGTCACTAAATTTTGAGTAGTAGAAAAAAAATCTTTTAACACTGAACTACCGTCCAACATTATGACCACTATATTCTATAGTCGTCTGTCTATATTAACAAATGATGGTTTCTTACTAACATCCATCAAGCACTGTAGGGATACCATTGAGCAGTTGTCATGTTAATATTGCTAGATGGAGATCTCTTTCCCCTATTTATTTACTACAACATAGACAGGGTTTTGTACAGCTCCAGTTTATTGTGAAGTTAAAATGGCTAGCGAGGTCAAAACAATTTTAAGGGATTAGGTTAATTTTTGGAACCCAGGTTGAATACTTGGGTTAATTTTAGAATTTAATTCCAGACTTTTGGTTATGTTCAGCATGAGGGGCAAGAGGGCTGATGATACTTTCTAAGTTTAGTGAATAGAAAAAAAAAGAAAAAAGAAAGGTTTCTTTTATGCACCAGATTAAAAATATCAGCTTCTGCTCTCTGCATATAGTTTTTCAGTAGTGGGTAAATACTTGCTCCTAATTAGCTACTGTACCAGATGTGACATTGTCCCACTACTATTTGCTCATTAAGTAATCACAAGCAGTGCTATAAAATAAAAATGAAACGAACCAGTTACAATCGATGTACAATTGGAGGAGTGTAAAAATGTTGTGCTCCACAAAGGGGATTTAAAAATATAGCGTCCGAATGGTTTCTATATATATATATATATATATATATATATATATATTTAAATGTGCGATTAGAAGAAATACATACATATATAAATGCTACATTAAGTTGTACTCGCACTTGATATTAATTTTCAATAAAACGGTTTATTAAAAAAAGATAAAAACAAAATTTGTTTTTTAACTGGATATAACGAGTATAATACTTTTATTTTTTAAATAAGTGAAAATATACTGTTTTTTCTTTCAACGTTTTACATGGTGCTCTTATAGGCCAGCGGCCAGCATTTATAAATTAGCTCATACGAATTTTGTTTGCTTTCACCATTTTTGTAATGCAGACAACGGACTAATTAATAAAAAAAAAATCCAAATTGGCTAACAAAGATTGTGCACAATGCTTCAAGCACGTCTTAAAAAAACTAACTTCATTCTAGACCTGTCTCACTAATATGACAAGCAGTGTAAATTGTAGCATCATTCGCATGCAGATTTACCTTTACATTATTTAGGGCGGAGAAATAGTTTAAATTTAAGTGTCAAATAGGAATGGGTCAAAAATTTCTATTCGGTAATTTTGAGTGGAGTTATTGATCAATTTTATAAGGTCGTATAGAAAATGAAAATTAGTTTCCATATTATGCTCAGAACTACTTACGATGTGAAAGTTAATTGTTTTATTTCTTGCATTTTTTTGTTTTTCGTAGTGGAAAATACTTTACTAGGTCAGAGTTAATTTTCTAAGAGAGTCTAATAATATCTGCTAATAGCAGTATTTTTGTTTTTTTCGCAAAAGAAAAAGTCGACTGTCGCATTTATATTTTTCGAGCGAGTTTTACAAATAAGAAAAATATTTTAAAAAAAAAACAAACAGTTTGATCTATAAAATATTCAGTTAAAACTAACTTCTGTGATCATGAGGGTTATTTGATAAATTGAATTATTGTTTTAAATTGGTGTTTAAAATTAATTACTGTATAAGATAAAAGAAACAATGGGTGAAATAAACAGATATTTAGCTAAGAGTTTTTTCGTGATGTAACAATTACATTGTTATCATAAGCAGATGTTAATTTGAAAAAAAAAAAAAGGAATAAAACCCACGCAAATAAGACCAGGGTAGTCAAAGCAGTTGGGGCTGTGAAACTTTGTACAGCCCTATTTCAGAATTTTAGAGTAAGAACAAATTTAAAAAGAATCATTTCACATATTAAAAATTGTAAAAATAGTAAAAAGCGCACTTCCGAAAACTGAATTTTGGAAACGGCGGTTCAACTATACTTGCTCGAAATTGATGTACTCTGTAAGCTGTGTTTTCTGTCTTTGTTCGAATTCACAGCGGTTTTGCTACATTAACCGAATTTGATTTTCGAATATATATTTAAGCTATTTTTGTATTTTTTAATTGTCATTATTTTATGTCAAGAAAATAGTCATTACCGAAAACAGTCATTTAGACAAGGACAATGAACCTCTTACTGTACACATTCTTTTTGCTGGGCGAAAATAAGTCACTACAGTGTTTCTCCTTCGAAATAACTGATACCCTTAAAAAGCGATTTTTCTAAAATAAACCAGAACCGCTAAAGCTTAAATAGCTAGACGTACATTTTAGCTGCAGTTACGTTTGAGTCTAAAGAAAATTGTTTTTCTCCGATTTTTCCTTCTTGTCCATTGTTCAAGCATCATTGGCTCCCTTCAAAGTTAACTGCTACTTTGCCAAATTCGTTCGTTTTGTTTTTCAACTGTTGTAACACTCGGAGCCGACATTGCCTTGCTTTTGTTCTTAACCTCCTTACGTTTGCCGCAATTTCAAGCGGATTTGGTATAAGCTACTTTTCTTTTCTTTGAAAAATGCTAGTAAACGGGTGCACAACACACGCGCGGCTACCATAATGCGGTTAGTTAGGCTGTTTTCTTCGAGTAAAAATTGAATCGCGGTATATATCATGACCAGCTCGAATATAAAAAAGAAAAAAAAGAAAAAGTTGCGTTGTTTTTTACTTTCTTCGACCTATGTTGTGGAATTCATTAATTTCCGCTCCAGCATTGTTGGTCATTCCTCCGATACGTCCAGTTTGAACGAACCACTTTTCGGTTAATTTTTGGTTATAGCAATGGAACATACTTTGAAGAACGATATACATCGAAGCCATTAATCGTAGATTATTAAATGCTAATCTTTAGAAAAATTATTTTCATCTTCATCGGGTTCTCAGCAACTATCAGATACCCGGGGTTAGAAACTTATATTACCGCACACTCATTTGGTACGAGACGACAATTCGTTCGATCATTTTAAAAGTAAACATTTAAATATAACCGATTTGGAAAGGTTTTTTTTATTTACAGAATGGTAGCCTAGTTTTGTTTTTAAAAAAAGTTTTTTCATGATGATCGTCCTGAAATGTTTTCAAAGCTGAGACGATTGTTTAGTGCTCGATATTGTAACGGAATACTATCGAAAAGAGGTCATTGGAGTATTCCTAGTGCCGTGTATTTCTCCCGAGACTGAGACTGGACAATAAATAATGACAGGAGCAATGCGAGTTACACATCTGAAAACAGTAGAAAAGACCGACTTCTCCGTATATTGGCGGTTGTTAAGGAACATTTCGACGAGTGTTGTATTCAAAAGAATGTATGTATCGATAATCAATATTTATAATTGAGCCACCGGGGCGGTTGATCATATTCTCATAAATTGCCCTATATTCCAACCATCCAGAACGAAACACAAATTTGATAATCTCAGCCATGTCCTCTCGCATTCAGAAGTGAACCAGAACGCAGTTTTTCAATTCGTCGGGTACAATGGATTAATGGCAGTCCTGTAATCGGAGACTCTTGGGCCGTAATAGTCTAGATATTATTATACATGGCTCGGAGTATATGAGAGGTAAAAATAAAAAAAAAAAATCATAGTAATACCACAATAAATTTTTTCCCCATTGCTCAAAAAAGAAAGACACAAGAAAAATTCTAGATTCTCTTTCCGGAATGTAGTAATATCTCTATCAGATTATTATTAAAATGTTTTTATTGAAGAAAATGAATATAAGCGTAAATTAAGAATTGATAACATAATGCTCTCAGTGAAAACAAAAATTGTTTTTTGAATACTATACATGCAATTATACCGATGTTATGAAATCAACATGGTTTACATTTGGTTTTCAGAATAACTGATGACGTCATTCCATAATGTGTTGGGGGGCATTTCAAAAAAAAAAAAAAAAAATGTGTCAAATAAATGTTACACTAAAATTTTTTACGAGAAAATAACGATTTAATTTCTCCAAACATTTTTTTTTTTCAAAAATAAAAAAGGTACGTTTCCAGTTGGATAATTTTAATCAGATTTAATTTTAATTATATTTCAGGACGCGTTATCGATTAATCATCACAACGTTTGTTTTATATTAAACCTAATATGTATATATGTATATATGTACATACTTATAAATATACATACATATGTATATTCTCATTTTTTCTATAAACAATTTTTAATAATCATGAAATCGGCTTTGAAATTATTATGACAGGAAGCAAATACGGTAGTCGTAAGTCGCGGTGGGGTGGGGGGGGGATTAAAAAATTCATTATATCCTGGTAGTATAAAACGCGCCCCTAGCATTATTATCTTCGTTTAGAGAATTGCTACCAGTGGTAATTAACAGTTGATCAAATTCTGATGAACAGCCTGAATACGATAAATCGGCAATACCGATAAAAACTTAATCGCCAAATAGTAGACGTGAATTTCGAAATATACCGATAAATTTACAATTAAAATGGTCGTGGAAATTTTCGAACCGGTCGACAGTATTCAGATATTTCGGTGAGATAAAATTAACTGTGAATAGCGCGCACATTTTACTGTACAAAAATAACACAATACAAAATTAGAGGTTATTTCGTTTTGAATAAATTGGCGTACGTTTTTCCTGCTTTTCCTGCTTTTCCTGCTTTTTTTTTTTGTATATCTGAACCATTGATGGACTGATTTTCGATTGTTGTTTGCCCACATCTGATCTTGTGATTTCAATCGGTTCCGTTGATTATTTAATACGTATTATGATATATTTCCGATTACAAGCTTCAACAGTAGCTGGAATATTCTCCCAATGTCATGTGACACTGCCTTTTTTTAAAGAGGCTGGAGAAAATTAATGTTTAATTTATATGTGCTTCAAATTTAACATGTAGATCTAAATTTTGATACACATATATATACGGGAGCGGATCCAGAAGGACATTTTGCGGCAGGGAAATTATATAATTCCGTGAATCTTCTACGGTAGTCAGTCATCATCATTATTGTTGCATCTCCCATTCGGGAGGTTGCACATCACGAACATTATAAATTCCTGCATCTGGCTAATTTTGTTTAGTAGGAAGAAGTCTTTCATTCCTGTGTGTTTGTATTCATCATTTCTATGCTCCTTCTTCTTCTTGGAGTTTTTCCTTTAATTTTCCACTGTGTGTGAATAAGCCTTTTTCTCTAATTTTGCGTGAAATGTATGCAATCTTTCCTCTTCTTATATCGTGTCATATAATTGCAACTTATCTAATTTACACCTATTCACATCAGCTGACACGGTTTGTTATCAAATCTGTCCACGGGATTTTTAGCATATGCCTGTATGCCCACATTTCAACGGCGTCAATTCTTTTTTCACAATCTGCACTTATTGTCCCCAGATTTCATCAGAATATTGCATTACATACATAGCACTGTAATATTCGTTTTTTCGTATTTATATTAATTTTCTTGTTTGTTATTATTTTTTCTAAATTCCTAATTGCCTGACTGGCCATTGCTATTCTGGATTTTATTTCTATATCGTCACAGCAGTAGTATACTTAAGTATCTATATTGTTTAACATATTCTAGTCGTTGTCCTTCTATTTGTATTTGTGCCTTTGCACTTTTCGGAGCACTTCATTATTTTCGTTTTATACTTTTCTCCGTCTTTATTTATGATGTCCCAGCATTCTTTGCATTTGTTCGGCTGTTTCGGCTATCAGTAATTTATCATCCGTATATGAAATGTTATTTATTAATTGCCCATTAATTCGAAATCCCAGTGCATTTAGTTTCGAGGATTTCATTATTTCCTCCGCATATACATTGAAAAGCCTAGGAGACAGCAGTGGACATCCTTATCGGACTCCTTTTTTAATACAACAGTATTTTTCGGCATATTCACTTTCTATCTTCATATTTGCCATCTGATCCTAATCAAGAATTTATACTTTGTAATCGTTTTTTTTTTTTTATATTTATTTATTAAGATTTTGTAATTTTAAGAATTATTTGAAATTTGAAAAGGAGATAATTTATATAAAAAAAAAAAAAAAATGCGTAGAACGTCAATTTCCCGACACAATGTCGAATAGTAGTTGAATTTCGATTTTACGACGATCTGCTTGTCTTTCGTGTTTTGCTCGCAAGACACCGCAAATACTCTCTAAAGACGTGTTCGCGAGTCACTGAGGGTACACCGAGAAGGACAGTTATAACAACAACCTAAGCACACAGGCAATTAACGAATGAGGTACTTCTCTACTTTCATCTAACTACCGGCGATACAATTTTCGTTCCGAAACTGTGACTACGCTACCGCTCTGTTTTATCGCAGCGAAATTCACACGCCTAATTTATAAATACTGTCGACTGCGACGAATGGAAAGCGGTACAGAGTGACCATCGGTTATTAGGTCGGCAGTTCGGAGAGGTTTGGTAATGCGAAAAAATAAATAGATTTCTTGATATTGTTGCAATTCTCCTCTAAATGATATCTTCCGATTTTTTTCTATAACAAGACGAAAGCGCTTTCTATACTTCACTTTATAGTTTTAAATTATAGTAAAACTTTATTGTAATTTTTTTTATTTACTTTATTTTTTTAAAATTCGTTTCGCATTATTCCATTATTCGCGTAAATTATTAACTTTTATTAAATAATAATCTCTATAAATATGTCAGAAATGAAGAGACTAATTGCAGAGGGAAAGATCAAGAGCGGGACAGAAAGGAAATGTATTTCATTGGAGGAAGCAAATTATTATTTTCCAGTCGATAAGACGTGTGTTTAGAATACTTTCGAAGAGTTCGAACGAAGAAGGCGGAATTATTTTTACGTATGGGAATAATAATAGCGAATATTCGGAGCCCCTAAGGGCAAAATAGAATATTGAGCAGGATCTGATGAGATTAACTAGAGATAAGTCTTTCAAATCGTGTTAAGTAGTTATCTATCATTTGAGAAGAAATGTTAGAATTATTTCATATGTAATGTTATCAATATATACGGAAGGGCGAAGTATTGAAAGTGTCCGTTCCATCGGTGTAAGTTTTCGAATTAGGGGCATTAGTCAGATTTATCTGGTAACCGCGCGAGTTCTGCTATTGATATTGCTTTTTGGTGGGCTTTTTTTTTTTTTTCTCATTCATTAGGCAGGTTTAGCGGTGGCGCGGCAGTTACGTTCGAAGAGGTCTCTATCGCTACTTGGCCGTTAATGGCAAAAATGATAATTTTTCGGCCTCCTACTGTTAGAGCAAAATAAAGTGAAATAATATAAGAGAAGCCTGTTTCGCGTTCCCAATATTTCCTTAATCGATAAGCTACATGCACGGGCGCATTGTTTAAACTCACGAGTACACGCGAACATATTGGACGGACGTGAAAGGCCCAAAACGTAATAGTTGAACCCGGTTTAATTTAAAGTAAGGTATTGCCTTCTGGCGTTGTTCGTTGTAAAATATTTCAAAAATTGTCCGAGCAGAAGCCTCGCTGTAAATTCTGCGAGCATCCTAAAAATAAACCGCGTTCGTTCGAACGACACTGCTATTTTCCGAAGGGCGGAAAAATTAATAAACAGCTTTTTCTGCTTAAGCGGTCTTTTCCGTTTTTCCAAAATGTGCAGTCAGTCGATTTTCCTTCTTTTTTTTTTTTCTTTTTATTTTATTTTCCTTTTTTTTTTCTTTTCTGGGATAATAAAAAGAGGCCACTGAATTTTTTAAACTTTTATCAGGAGTGGGTAATGCATGCACGATATTTTAATTTGTTCCATTTTATCGCAGGTGCTATATCGTTTTTTAGTATATACACATATATGATGATACCCCGGTAACCGAACTTCGCTCGGAATATTCCAGATCAATCGAAGTGTAGTCGTGAAATTCTCAAACATTTATAAAAGGACAACAATGAAACGCACGTAATACGAAAGTTTCAATTGCATAACATTCTATTATTTTCAATATTAATCGTGTATTTCTGTTTGTGTAGTATATTAAATATCGTGAACAAATTTATTTCATCACGAAATTTCAGTTATCTACTTAACGTGAAATATAAGCGAATTATCACTTGCTTTTGATTAAACTCGAAATACATGTTTTATCATCGAACATTGTTAGCGCCTCCATCTCCTAGAACAATCAGTTTCTAGACCTTTGAACTAACTCGTGAATTTTATCAAAATCGTTAGAGTCATTTCCAAAACCGGTTGTAATATTACAATGAAATACGGATTAACCGAACTTTCCTCTCGGATCTATTCTGAATTTGCGAGTCGACTAAAAGATTATCAAGTTTTGCAAGCAGGCATATATGTAACATTGACACAATGCTATACGGAGTTGAATGCTGAGCGACAACCGCGAAAATGGAACAAAAACTTCATGTGGCTGAAATGAAAATGTTACGCCTTCGGGCACACACTCCTCGACTATATTAAAAACGAGGATATAAGGGAGCGTATAGGAGTTGCACCTGTACGTTTGAAATTACGGGAAGCTCCGATGGTATGGTCACATCATGAGGAAAACAGACAATAGCCCTGTCGGGATGTTAATGGATTATAACCCTGGAGGAAAGCGACCACGAGGAAAACCGAGAAGACGGTGGATAGACTCTCTATGGTGGAAGTCGGTGTTGGGATAGAGCCGAGGACCGTAGAAAATGGAGAAGAAAGTGCCACCAAGCGGACCCCGCACCGGGAAATCGTCAGGAAAGAAGAATTGACGCGAAATCTACATTTCTGTATACATTGCAATATCCTTGTTTTCATGTATTCTCACGATACAAACAAGTTGAAAAATAAAGCCATCCGCAATCGAGAAATATTATTACAAATTATCACCGGCATGGCTCTATGTCCTGCGCACTCGAATTAGTTTAAATACGTTGTGTAGAGTGTAAGTAAATGTTGTTTATCGTGAAATAAAAACATTACGCTTTCATCTATTTCCAATGTATATGGTAAATAAATGTATCAATTTTATCACCACCATGGTGAATAAACGTGGTAGGCTAATAGTTCCGGTGTTCGGCCAATAAACCAGAGGTAGCAACGGGTTCGAAAGTTGTTTTCTTTTAGATTCAAGTTGCTTATAAGTTTACCCAGCCTAAAATAACTGGGTACAAGAAACATTTGGGAGAGCAAAGATGACAAGAGAAAAGAACTGTCCTCCGTACTACTCTCGTCAGTGCAGCTTGGCTTACCACAAACTGTGACGCCTTGTCAAGCGTATGGGAGGTATTTTACTTTACCATGGTAAATAGTTAATCAACCCTAAAAAAGTACGACGATCACTCATATATGTTGGCCGCCTCCCGTTCAAAATTACTCGTTTCGTAGAATTTTCTCGACGATAAGACTCTAGTTTATTTAATTTCGATAAAAACCCCTGTTTTATGAATTTTTTATCGATAACGTTACGGCCGTTTCCGAAAACCAACACACATACAAACATAATATAGTGTGTATATGTCATTTATCCATCCATCCATCTATAAATAAACTAGCCATTACTCACAGCTCCGCCCATATACTACCCATTTAAATTTGCATCCACAAATTATTAAAAAAAAATGTTTCTTTAATTTAACATATATACAATAAATAGAAAAAATTTAAATCTTTATTTTGTACTATATCAATTTTTAAAATTTGTACGTCCTTTGTTAAAATATTCATTAGAGTCAACTGAGCGCAATTTTCGGAAGTCTCAAAGTTTTCGCTTTTGTAGTAGTCGTTTATTTCTTATTCCTTACTCACCACTTTCATCGCATCATCTACTTATTCTATAAACGGCCCATTCATTTAGCCGCTAGTTGTTGCCTGTGACTTCAACCGCATGAACTCTATATACTTTCACTTAAGATTTATTTATTCTATATTCGGTTTTTGGAATATAATAAGTCAGCAAGGGTTAAAGATTTGAATGCGAATAATATTTCGCTATAGAAAATACTGAAATTCGCGTTGCAGGATTATTTTTATTAATTTATTTTTGTAATATTAACGTATTTTTTTATGGACCAATAGAAAATTCGCGGCATTCAAATGTGTAAAAAAAATAAAATATATCATTATAAAATATTCTTTATAACGTTTTTGCATAAGTAATACTTCGCGAATATGCAATAATTTATAGTACTACGTCCATTTCCGTTAAAGAAAAGAAAATTCGATATCGTTCCCGACAAATACTTTTCATCGATATATCACATGAGCACAAAGAAAAAAAAATTCAAAAATTTCGAGCTTTCAACGACCCGAAGGTTTAATTTTAAGATTGGAAACGCGGATATTCTAAACTAGAGAAATAAAGGGGGATGCGTATATTATTAACCTTGTTCAAAAATTTTAACTATAATATTTGCGCCGCAGGAGGGGGTGTACGTCATTTTTGCGTTTTTATGAACTTTTCATCAACTTCGAAAGTTTCATTAAGGAAATGAAATACAGAGTTTCGTTCTCAACAAATAGCGATCTTAACGATTTATCAAATGGTCGGAAGAAAAAATATTTTTTTCAAAACTTTCAAGCTTTCGGCACCGCGAGGGGTTAAATATAATGTTGTAAGCTCGGCTATGATTTTCCTATAAAGCGGTCCTTTGTGCATAACTTTGAGGTACGTTTTGGTTTTCTCTACTTTCTTATTCAAGCTATTGTTTACATGAACATAATTTTTTCTTCTGTTTTTTGGGTTAAAATGATGGCTCTACATAATTTTCTAACAGTAACTTTTTGCTTTTATGAAGGAGCTTCTGCGTTTTGTTTTATATTTTGAATTTCACTTTTAAAGGTTTATATCAGATGATGAGTTATGAATTTTTAAGCGATTTTTAAGGTTGTTTTTAGCGCCTGGGGTAATCGGGGAGTTATAGAGATGATTTTAAAAAGAATTTTAATTAGAATTTATGATCCGATTTCGGAATTAATAAGTCAAATCGTTTCTGAGCTATTGCATTTTTTAATTGAATATCGTTGTCGTTTTTGAACCATCCTACTAGGATTATTCCGTACATTATATGTCTACGGAATCCTAATAAAAAGTGCATTCGATACTTCAAAGGTATAAGGACAGCGCAGATTAGAAATAGTATGACACACACACATACTGAAAGAATATAAAAACATGTGGCAACACCGCTGGACGCCATAATACCTGCCAAATGAAATATAGGACGTCATAATAATTGCTAAGTGAACAGTTTTTTGTTGTTTTTTTTTGGGGGGGGGGGTGCTCGGACCTTCACCCAGAATCAATTAGAATAGGAAGAAGTCAATTATATCTTCATACGATATCAAATGTTGTTAGGAGGAAGTAATCAATATAATGGGAATGTGTGGAGAGGGAAAATACAGGATTTAAGAGGCGAAATATGGTGTAGGAAGACCGAGTATCAATAAAATGGAATAGAAAGTAGAGCACTCAGCAGAAAGAGATGAACATTTAAATAAACACACGATCAGCATCGCAAACACGCTCTTCATTTGAGTGGAGAGGACTATATGGAGAGGGAACTTACGAAAAGTGAAAACAGGAGGAAGATAATAAAGTATGGCTTAAGAGCGCAGACAAATAACGGAGTCTGCAACAGAGCGTCAAAGCGAAGGAAACAAAGAGAACCACGGATTGGCAGGAAGACTAGATTGAACAGACAGATAGAAAGAACAATTGTTAGAGAAAGAGGAAGCGTAAATATTCCATACCACAATCTAAGGTGAAAACCTTTGCACAGTGGAATTAGATTGGACGATAGGACTTTTTAAAAGAAGAAATGAGAAGAGGCAGAAACCCAGCCAAGGAGTCCGCCGCTTCATTACCGAAGATGCCTAAATGACTAGGAGCCCACAGCAAATTAATTTGAATAGAATGAAGGGAAGAGGATGAGTTTCTAATGGAAGCCAAATGAAAGAACGTAATAATGTCCCTTATGTATATGCGCAAATTTCTAAATCTTCAAATAATGAATTTTTAAAATTTTTTATGCTAAAATGGTAAATGTACTCCTAAGATAAGTGTAAATTAAGAAAGAAATAATTAATATACACATTATTTAATAATAGACGCCATAATGATATAGCCATATCTCTCTACATATATAAAAATGACGGCTGTCTGTGTTCTTTAGTTGAGCACAACTTTTCGTTAGATTGAGACAGACACAGCTTATAGAAAGACCGGGAATCTTCACCTGAATGTGGAAACCAATTTTTGATAGATGGAGATGAACATGTTTCACAGAGAAAGACAGAATCTCTTTACGTAAGTATTTTAATCAAAACTCCAAAGAAAAATAAATAAACATTATTCACATTTAAAGCTCAAGGAGCAAGTGTAAAGCGGTCAGTCTTTTTTACTTCCAACCTCTTTACTCCTTACAGCGCTAATTCTTTCATTTCAAAAGCCCTCCCTGCTGTTCTCTCTGGTTCCCTCATTATTTTCATTACGAATTTAAGTAAAGAATTGACTACTATTTTTTATCGACCACGGGTGTCATCAATACGTCCTTCGTTGGCAAGTCCAAAAAAAGGTAATTTCATTGAAAAAAATTAAATTGCGTTGAATATTTCTTTTTATCGATTTTTTTTAATTTGGCTTCTTTTTGATGAAGCATAATTTTTAATGAATGGGCAAAAAAAAAAGAGAAAAGGAAAAACAAAACCATGCTTAGTGCGATAATTTAAACATTGCAACTTGTCCAGATTGTACATAAATAGCAAAAAAAAAAAAAAAAAAATCGTCTTTAAAATTGTTTATGAATTTCGTCTCTCCCTTGTAGAATTCCTGTAATTCCTTGACATCGCAGGCGTCTTAAAATATTTCAATTCTCACTTTTGTCCTTATTTTTTAAACTAATCTCACAGAGCGCATCCTCTCAAATGAGGCAATTGCCATCACGAGGGTTATTGCCTTCGTTAGAATGAGAGGCTTAACTCGGCACATTTAAATGATAGTCCCTGTATGTGCTGTAATGACCATAGTAGTTGTCACTTACAGCACAAACAATTTAAGGGAAAAATAAAAAAAAAAAAAAAAAAAAAAAAATACGCTGTTTCTTATTATCGTCGTGCGAATCACATTTATTCTGCTTCTCGACAACCATTTTGTCTTTTGCAAATTTTTTTTCAGTTTATTCCTACAGCATATACTTCCTCGACCCCCCTCCCCCGCGCGCCATTTTACTGTTTTTACTTTCTGTTATTTGTAGTCTGTTCCGCGAACATTTGTGTACTCGTTATATCGCGGTTATTATCATTACGTTATCCGCCTATTACGATCTGCCTTCAAGTAGCTATTTATATTATCGCGAACTCTTTCGCCTAATTAGAAACAAAGGTACACACTTTTAGAGCAATGTGCAAATTTCACATTGCCGTTTTTCTTTTTGCAAAAAAAAGACTTCAAAAACAGAGAACTGAATTAATTTTATTAGCTTTTTGCGTTTGAGAACATACCTTAAAATGGTACCTTTCCGATTCGGAAAACCCATTAAAAATTTCTTATTTCGTATTCATCGGATTTCGAATATTTGTCAAAATGTAATTTCCTTCTTTGTCTCTTGCAACCGTTAGTGAGAAGCTAAATTTTTATTAAATTAAATATGAAAAGGAGCTTCGATATCTTTTTTTTCGACTTTTTCCAAAATATTTACATAATACGTAGTCATTTTGCACTCTACATCAATTTAATGATTAACGGAGCATCGAGTATAAATTTCAATAATAACTGAAAACTGATGACAATACTCTAAAATAATCAGTTTAAAAGCTTTAAGTATTCATCCTCTGCATAATTTATTTTTTTGTTTTTTTTGCCTACTTTTAACCGAATAAGTTACATTTAATTGTGTGTTAATTTACAAATTAAACTTTCCGGCTACAATTAATTCACGTGTAATTAATGTGATATATAAATCAAAGGTGTATTTGCGCATGTGCGGGCGCCATTGTAATATACGTATTTAAAATAGTTCGCTATTCCGATGTCTGTTAATAGTTTTTGAAAAAGTATCAGTAGAGCGGGGTTCGTAAAAATACTTCATTAAAAAAAAATAAAGAAATATAATTCTAATGTCAATGACTATACTGCGACAGCTTGATGCGGAGATTTATTCAGGTAACGCCCGTTAGACAATCAATTTTCACGATCATCTCTTATTTTAAGGAAGTCTTCTCCTGCGACTTTTTTATGAAGATATCGAGATATTAATCTACAAACGAGGCGGTTGAACAAGTTGCTGATAATAGTATCTATACCCTTCTTACATACACTGTAAACGCGGGGAAAATTATGCTAAGAATTCAATCCTTCAAATAGAAAACAATTTTTCAGTATGCCACTAATTTTAGACGTTCAACTTAAATGATCGTATCAGGTCGCATCGGACACTAACTAAAGACTTTCCCTTCTTCTTCTCCAGACCATTTTTCGGAAAATCAAACGATAATAGATATCCCCCCCTTGAACACAGAATTATTGATAGATAATATTTTAAGAACAACGCCATTCTTGTTTTGTTTATTTATTCTGCTATGATCGGCTCAATTTGATAATAATTTTTACCCGTTTGAAGATGTCTTTCAGTCACGCGCAAACGTTTTTTGTAACCGAACTAGTGCCGCGATTAGAACAAGCTGGAAACAGTGGTGAACATGAAACAAAATTGCCTTCAGACCAATCGGGTTCCACTTTAATGAGTTCGTCAGTCGCATCGCGATCGCAATAATACGGTTTCGAGAACCGGCACAGGCGAGAGAGGCATGTTCATCATTAAAGACACGCCTAGTTTCAACAGAGATCGAGAAAAATCGAATTTTCGTATGCGCCGAGGGGAGTTTAAGATTTTTCCGAACAAACGCGTAACAACTGGAAGGAATATGGCGGACGGATGGATTTTCGGAGAGTGGACGACGCTGAAGAATGCAAGCGTGTCCTGCGGGTAAATAAATGAGCGGACCACTGTAACGGGAAAGCGAAGAAATAATAGTTTCGGCAGACATGCGCACTCGATGAATTCGTGATTAAACTTTACCGATAGAAATTCATGATAAACTTTAACGATGGAAATTCGTGATTAAACTTTAACGATAGAAATTCGTGATTAAAGTTTAGCGATAGAATTTCGATATCGTCGGTGTCCAGTGGCGCGGGGTCGATGGAAACAAAATAAATTGTTTCATTCTGATGCGGTAGTACGGCCTGCTGGAAAAACCGGTATGAAAATCGGTACGCGCTAAGAGCCAGGAAAAACTGCGCCTTCATTAATTTCCTCACTTTTCCGCTACGGGCGCGAAGCGGGAAATGCTCGCTTTGAAGGATGAACGACACATCTCGCCACGTCGACAAAGTTGGTTTTTACTTCTTTTTTTTTTTTTTTTGTTTTTTTCTTTTTCTTTTTCTCGAAATTCTCTCGATCTTTTGCTCGGACATTTTATCCTTCATCGGCATGCACGACCGACATAGGACAGTGTGTGTGTGTGTGTGTGTCTGATTTTAAATTAAAATAAGTTTTTCGCTTTTGCCGGCGCCTACAAATGATGCATTCTATCCGAAGGAATTCTGCGTGAAACGACAGGGACCAATACACCCTATTCAGAGGTTTCTGCGAATGTTGTTCAGCTGTGGAAAAGCGTAGAAGTTTGATTAAAATTATTTCCTCAAAACACTCTTTACAATAGATGTAGAGAGATACGAGAACAGCGCGATGGGGGAGCTATCGTTCGTGTCTGGTGGACATGCATCTATCGGCTTCGATACCCTCCTAGAAACGACTAGGCAACCTCCATGCAGCGAAGTAGACCCTTTAGAGGCCGACTTTTCTGCACAGCAATCTTAAGTAAATCGAGAGTCCCATAGAGACTCCCTTGAGAACCCGTGTGACGGATTGCGGAATTAACTTTTTTTTTTTGCATATGCACTAAACAAGAAAAAATATTCGTATACCCAACTACGATGTTAACTCAGTTGCGGCATCCGAAATTACAACTGTGTAGCGTGATTAACGGTAATTAACCCGACCTATTTCAAATATTAAACGATTTACATTATTTATAAGATATATAATTATTAAGTGTAATTAGCACTATGAAATTAATTATCTTAGGCCGGATTAGATATTGTAACGAATAAATGTCCCCCTAATATGTAATAAGAATATGTTTTGGAATTTGTAATATTTTAAGATATTTTATTAATTTGTTAGAAGTGATTTATTATTATATCCTTTTGTAGTATGTTAAGTTGTTCCGGTAGTTTAATAAAATTTATAGTATAAATTGTTGGTTGTATTCTTTTTTTTTTTTTACTATACAAAATTAATTTTAAAATATTTTAACTTAAAGGAAATGAGGATAGGATTTTTATGATCATGTTGTGCCGATGCCGGTAAGAATGACGTTGTAAATTTTGCTTATTTTATATAAAGTATAGAAGTGAAAGAGATAGAAGTGTAAGCAAGAGGGGTTCAAATTAATGTTATAATTAAAACATATGTACTATTATCATAAATACCATATCTGCAATATTCAAGGTAATATTTTCAAATGATTTTCGTTACGTTATAATGCTTTTATCGTATGAAACTTAATTTTAAATTGTAAAAACATGTATATTTTATTATCAATCTAAATTTTAATGGTCAGTTTCATTATTAATTTTATTGATCATTTTTGAAATTTTAATTTTTTCTGCTAGAAAGTTATTAATTTGTTCCATGTGAGAAGTATGTTGCTCATTGTTCCTGATGATTTTTATTTATTTTCCTTATCAATTTTACGATTCGAGTAGTAATATTTAGGATTCCATTTTTATGTCCGTTGACATCATTTATGGGTAATAATTTTCTGCTTTATTATACTCGGTTAATTTAGTTTTCTTATTAACCTATTTTTTGTATGGTCCCTCTGAACGTTTCAGTTGGTTTTATTATTTCCTCTATTGGCACTTGTTGTTGGGTTTCCGATTCATCATTTATTTTTAATATTTCACTCGGTAACGTTTTTTTTCTATTTCTAGCAGTATTTATTTCGCTTTTTGGTTTTTATCGTTTGATGTAGTGTTTACTGTAAGTATATTTTAACAATTTCTGAAATCGCTTTATTATAGTTTTGCATGGAATAATTTAAAAGTTCTTCATAACGGAAGGAACCGAGAAATAGCACGAGAAATTTTTTAATTAGTCGGAATCAAACTAATTTTTATCGAATACCGAAAAATCATGCTGAAAGCTAGTTACGGGATTGGCTGCGTAACTGGTTGCACAAGAGATAAAAAGTCGAAATTATTAATTTTAAACCACTTTTCTCCCAGCGTGTTTCCTTTTACGTCCCATAAAATTACAAAGTACGCACACCTACGTTCTAATAATATTTTTTTTTTTTTTTAAATTGTTATTGTATTACAAACTGGCCATCTAGGCCATTTAGCAATATTCTTAACAGGGAAATATTTAGCATGAAGGGAGAAGTACCCAATAGTACCTACCAGAATGAGCACTCTCATTAAAATATATTACTTCGTTCACAACTTTTCCGTTTACAATTCAGCAGTATTTTCTATACCCCCCTAACTCTGTAGTAGTTTTACTCTTTTCCTTGCCGGAAACAATCGTGGACGCCATCGATGATTGTACCTGGCAAGTTGCGATTTACAATAATAATTCAAATTTCGATAAATTTACGCATGCACATATATATAACATGCTCTGGAGTTCGAAACCGGGACACACCTAAGCCCCCGGAAACAGTCCTATAACATTTATGGAAGCATAAATTTTAGTTGACTACGTGTCATTCTTATAACAATTAAAAGAGTAATATTAACATCATTATTTTCCGAATACATATTAAACGTCTTAACCACAATTATATTTCAATTCTTTAAAAAATTGCTTCATTTGAAGATTTTAAGGAACTAAATATTTGAAATCATCGCATTCTGCATACACGTCACCAATATAATAAAATCTGGCATATGCTCAATTGTTTTCGAGGCGTTTATTTTACTAGAGTTACTAGAGAAGTAATTTGTCACCACAATTCTACGGAAATGCTCTCTAGTCTTAATGCAACTTCAGTTCGATAATTAAGGCGAAAAAGTGTTTAATTCGTATCGCATACACTATACTATTAAACTTTGTTTAACATAATTATTTGGTCACTTCAAAAAACGAAATGTGCGCTAAGAAAATAAATGCGCAAAGATTACGATGAATGAGAAGCAGAGAATAAAACGGATTGATCGTTTACTGCACGTTTTTGTATTACTTTTGTTAGCCGGTACTCCGTTGATATACCTTGATGTAGGTGAAAAGAATTTTGCAAATTAGTTTTTTAATATTTAGATAGCCCCAGTATTTCGCTGATTTTAAGTTATTCGGGTGAAATTTGCATTTAGTTAATTGTTGGTCAATATGAAAAATTTATATATTGTTTTTTGTTTTTTTTTTTAAATTACCTTATTAAAAACATTTTTTTATTAACCCTAGCCTAAAAGTGAAATAGTCATTAGTATATTACATGTATATAAATGTGATCCTTCAGATCCGGCCAGGGCGACGACGACACCCCCTGGATTTCCAGATGACAGTCTTATATTGTTATTATGGAAGGGACGGATTTAATTAGCTACGCCATTCCCGCAAAATAACATTTTTTTTTCTCATATCCCGGAACGATTTTAAGAGTCCTAGCCGGCTGCGAATCGGCCACGTCACTGACTCGCACAGTCATATAATTAGTATAAATCTTCGCCTTCAACTATGCGCTTCTTCTGCGAACATGGCCTACTCGGTAACATACAGGATTGTCTGGAAAATACTACAACTAACATCACAAGAGTTATTAGAACGAGTGTTTTGATCGAACATATATAAATTACCTCCGTATATGTGTGCTGTAATGATCTTAGTAGTTATAAACGGCGTATATCAAAAAAAAAAAAAAAAAGTGAGAAGGAAAATTTAAAAAAAAAACAACATTTTTTTTCTCATTGTAATAATTTTAGAATTTCTTATAATAGACCCATCTCGTTGGTTCCTGGAAAAATTAATTTTACAACGGTTGTTTCCAATATTATCTACCAATACAATTATTTTATGTTTTTTTTTTTTTTGGGCACGTCAACAGTGGAACTTACCCAACGCAAAGAATTATACATTATATAAGGAAAAGATTTTTAATGAGGTAAAGAAGGCCAACAAAGGAACTATATTGAGAGAGGGGAATGCAAGAATGGAGTGGACACTATAAGGAGTAGGAAGGCCAAGGCGCAGAAGACCAGAATACAGAGTAGAACGTTCGGAGAAAATAAAGGGGCATTCGAACAAAATGTGATTCACATCACAGGTATAATTGAGCTCTGGAGGGTCATAAGGACACAAAGGAGATTGAACAATAGAAAAACGGAAAAAAGAAGCCGGAAGCAAACTATGATTGAACTGCAGGCGAACTATAGAGGAAATAATCGAACGGCTAAGGTAAAAAGATTAAACCAACGAAGAGAGGAAGGAAAGGACTGTACAAAAAGGTAAAAAGATCGAGGATTGGTAAAGAATGAAGGATAGAATCCGGTCCAGAAATAGTGGTGGGAACGATAAGAAAGACAGTGTTTGAGCAGGAAATCTACTAATGAATAGACCATTGGTCGCCGCCGAACGTGCCAACGAGTCAACTAACTCGTTGCCAGGAATTCCGCAATGACCAGGAATTCAGAGTAGATCAATTACAATAGAGCCGCTTTTCAATTTGGTTTTCGTAAGCACCACAACACTATAGTCACAGACTAACGAAGATTATCGAAAATAGCTTGAAAAACAAGAATATTTGTGAGGCCGCGTTTCTAGATGTCCAGCAGGCTTTCGATAATGGCATCAAGGATTATTGTATAAAATTAAATTTCTGCTTCCTCACTCCTATCTACTGTTTAAATCGTATATGAAGGAAAGATATTTTCGAGAATGAAAATAGTCGATGAATACTCAGATATTTTTCCGGTAACGGAGTCCCGCAGGGGGCGTTCTGGGTCCAATATTGTACCAAATCTACACGTTCGACTTTTCCATGCTGGATAGTACAGAAGTAGCTCTGTACGCGGATGACGCAGACATCTTAGCCGTTGATAAGCTGCAGGAGTCACTTCGGCATGTGGAAACTTGGCTAAGACGATGGCGCATAGTAGTCAATGAAAGTAATTCGACGCATATGTTTCATTCACCCAATCAAAATAAATAACGTTGTAATACCAAATTCCAATAATGTAAAATATTTAGGCATGCGCTTGGACGCTAAGTTGATACCCGGGGTACTCACATTCAGGAAAAAATCGAGCATTTGACGTTTAAAACTAGAACAGCTAAGAGATCGGGCTTGTCGTTAGGAAATAAAACTCTATTATATAAAATAGTAGCCCTAAAACCGATCTGGCTGCACGGTATACAGCTGCGAGGCTGCGTAAAAACATCGAACTTACAGAAAATACAACGATATCAAAATAGGGTACTGAGAACCATTACTGCAGCCCCCTGGTACGTCTTAATACCCTCCATAATGACTTGAATGTCATGATTGATGAAATCAAAAAACAAGCAAACAAACATGTCACCCGACTTAGCATTCATATGAATCCACTTGCTACCAATTTGCTGGATAACTCCGGTGAAATACGCAGACTGCGGGGAAATAAGCATTTACACCTTGTCCAGCCATTATAAAGTTCAGAGGAGTACTACTAAGTACTACCCCTCCACAAAATATTCTTTATCGCAATAAATTAATCGCAAAAAAAAAGATAAAAAAAATCTTCGATTTTTTCTGTTTTATATTTTCATTTCTCCCCTACAACTGTTCTACATTAGTGCAATACATTTTTTTTTCTTCTTTATTATAAAATATAACGTGACTTCCGTTATATAATTTCATGAAATTTAATTAGCCCCTCCGGATAAGAATGGGGCATGGTCGTAATAGATATATAGAAAATTATATGGTCGTTGCGGTAGCCTAGTTCACTGAAGCACTCGACTACCAATTGGATAGTTTGGATTTCCTATGATGACCGGAAATTACTGTTAGAAGTAGTAATACTTAATAGAATACGAGAAACTTGGTCTGTAGCCAGTAGCAACATACGCGTGCGCAGGTAGTAATACATTCGTATTATATTGAAGGCGCCATTTAGTCTGTCGTCTGCAGTTCTCGATTGCATCGCGTACATATAAGAAGTATAATAATTAACCGCTAATAGTTGCAATGGCAAACATGCATATCGCCATATGCGCGCTAATTTATGTGTAGTAGGCAGACACACACATGGGGAGCATAACGATACGAATCAAACATTTACAACAGTTTTAAGTGTGGTCTAGCGTCTAAATCAGCGTTACATGTTAACACTTGCTATCAAAAACCTAGCCGGCAGGTATAAAATGTGTCTCTCCCGATTTGCATAGCACAGGAGATTAGGCCAACTTATCCCATCACGGAGTGCCTACATCCAGCAGTGGATCGAAATGGGCATAGTGTGATGATAGCGTGATGCTACTTGGCAGCAGGTGTAAAATATGTTTTTTGTCAATAGGAGAGGTTACGCCAACTTATTCCACCGGGGAATGCTTATATCCAGCGTTGGATCGACGACACAGGCATGCCGTGATATACAGCATCATTACATTATGTTGCATTTTCGGAAGCGGCGCTTTTGAATTATGCATTTGACTAACTTTAGGCCGCCCTTTAAAAAAATAATCAATTTGCTATCTGCTTAGCAGTGTGTCTCTATTACGACTTTCTTAAATATGCGCTTGCCTAAAGCGAATACGTAATCGAATTTTCATGTTAGTCCCGGCGTAAGAATGACCGTAGCCGTTAAAATAAAAACAAAAGAAAAAAAGATCCTTCTTATTCGTAAATATTAAAATAAAAAATAAATCGGCCCCTAAAAGGTCCACTCGGTTATAAATATACGGTAGCAGTCACGATCAAAGAACAGGTTCCGCCATCTGGTGTATCTTGGAGGTTAACTATTCAATTTAGCTGTGCATCGTGATGGTTGTTTAAAATTGTATGCACTAATTGTAATTACTTTTACGATGCGATAAAAAAAGAGAACTTAGAGTCACGTCAACTTGTTTCATATAAATAAAAACGATTTCGTAAAATAATTATAAAATGAAATTATTTGACCAATGACACGCGTCAATAATTAAATTATTAAATGAAATTACACTCTTGAATAAAATGTAACGTATAATATTAACATCGCACGCCTGGTGATTCAATGGCATCCAGTGACGTCATAAGAAATAACGTATACGCTTGATGCCTACTGTGTGTATTCTGGTTTCCCCGTCACTTTACTACTGTCGACAACACCGCCGTCGCTATAGAATTAGAATCAGTAATAATGTCGCAGTGATTTGTGGTTATGTTCAAACAGTTTAAAAGAAAGACTGCACCGCCCCCCTTTAATAAAGGTCAGCTGAACAAAAAATCAATGAAAACAATGCAAAAAAGGGGTTTAACGATACAAAATGCTCACTTTTTGTAGTTCCAAACAGCTTCCATATCGATAGAATAATCGATTTCTTTGTATCGGTTATAAGTGTAGCCAAATGATGCCTCCCTTAGCCTGAAAAAAGTGTACTTTAAACGTTGCGAAATACTTTAATTATAGTAATAACTAGAATTAACGTTATGGTTAGCACTTTCAGTGTCTGTTAATTCGTTGAATGAATAAAACTGGAGAGCCCTTTTGTCTTATTATCGGAATATTCTGATTGGATAATTATGACGTAAACCACAAGTGACGTTCGTTTATGAAAGTTCGAACTCGAACACTTATTACCGGGTCTTTAAGACGCGCAGGGTAAGCTTTGAAAATGATTAAAATAATTAGAGATGCTCTGGCACTTTGCTCTAACGCTAATAGTTTTGTTCTACGAGTGTCTTTAAAATCGCTTAGCGCTCTAAACAATTTTTTTAATTAAAAAAATAGTGAAAAAAAAGATTTAAATGAATTGCGTTTAACGAGTGTTTACAACAAATTAACGGGGTTACACAGTTATAATTGAGAAATTTCCTGAAAATTAACAATTAGTCGGTATTATAAATTTCGGTTTTTTCATTTTGTATCGTACATTTTCCTAATTCGGTATTAACTCTAATTTGCGTTAAAATAATTTCGTATTTTCCCTTTTTAAAAACCCGACTTCGAGCGTGATATTCGAAAGTTTTCATATTGAGAGCCAGTCATGATGGAGGGATTTGATACTCCAAGGAATAGATGAAAATAGAGTCTCTCATCGAACACACTGGCATCTGAAAAAAGCGAAAACTCCATCTGAACGTTACACATATAGCTCTCTTTCACTGTCACTGGACTCGAACATTGTTGTGTTATCATACATCTTGTCTTTCAGTCATCACGATCAGACCTTTTACTTTTGTAAATTTTCCAATCTCTGATTTTTTACTAGTCCTCGACCTTAAATAAATGGGTGCTGTACAACCGATCGATTTTTAAATAATTCGAGGCAAATTTTATTCGATGGACACGGAGCACAGCTAATTGTGGTAAAGCGTATCGGTTGAATGAAAACCGGTGAACGTAAAGTTTTGGAAGACAAAAGTAACCGGTTTACAGCTGATTAATAATGAAAGGAGTAAAAAAGTGTAGCTAGAAAAATGTTACGGTAAATAATAAAACTTCAGACCTTCTTTTTAGGTGAGCAGATCTTCCTACGATAATAAGAACCCCGTAGTCTTGTAAACGTTTCCTCAGATTTATTTATATACTACTTTTGATCGAGTTACGTTATTAGCGTTTTAATGTAACGTCGCTTGAACCGAATAGTTGTGATAATGCTATTATATAGTCTATTTCTATTACATCGGTGTAATTCTGAATATAATGAATAGGGAAGTAGTAATTCTCAAAATTAAGACCTGTGTATGTTTAATGTACTCCGTGATCGTAATTGTTCCTGAAATCTAATTTTATGAATTTTATGAATTTTATGAATTTTTTGAATTTTATGAATTTTATGAATTTTATGAATTTTTTGAATTTTATGAATTTTTTGAATTTTTTGAATTTTATGAATTTTATGAATTTTATGAATTTTATGAATTTTTTGAATTTTATGAATTTTATGAATTTTATGAATTTTATGAATTTTATGAATTTTTTGAATTTTATGAATTTTATGAATTTTATGAATTTTATGAATTTTTTGAATTTTATGAATTTTATGAATTTTTTGAATTTTATGAATTTTATGAATTTTTTGAATTTTATGAATTTTATGAATTTTATGAATTTTATGAGTTTTATAAATATATTTCACGGCTTATTATTTTACATTTATAATTATATTAAATTAATACCCATACGTAATTTGTGTCAATGACGTTTTCTACACTTATTAACTGGGACTATGTAAGAAATGTTAGAAAATGATTAAATAGGTGATGGGCTAAGTATACGAAAACGACAGTTGCCGTAATGAAACAAGTGTGTTAAACTGCATAAATGATACTAGAGACTTTGTTTTTTTTGTTCGAACTCGTTGCGGAGAAGCCTATGAATTTTATTAACATTCTGCAAGGAATCGACTATCGCATAGAAATTTAAGATTAAAATAATAATGGTAACGGTAACGATGTCGGCTTTGGTACATATCAATTAAAATGCCGAAAATTTTTCGTAGTAGAGAATAAAAGTCGGGCCTCAAGCAAGACACGCATCAAATATTAAAGTTATGAAAAACGTAAATAATAAAAAACAAACTAATAATTTGACTTCTACCGAATGCGTAGATAAGGTTTACAACCTTACACAAATGTTGACTTGTCGAGTTAAAGTTGAACCCTCTAATGATCAATCAGGTGATTTCCTATAATGTTAAAATTGCTAAAAATTCGAAAGTTTTTTTTGGAAGGAGCAACTTCTAAATGTGTTACATGCATTGGAAAATGTATGTAAAAAGCTGAAATCAAAACCTACACACTCAATTGTGAAAATGACGATAGAACCTACTGAAAAGACTACCAATTTATTAAAAATCTAGGTCGAAAACAATTTTTTTTTTTTTTTACGGATATTAAGGCATTCTTAGTGCGGCAGCGAGAATGAAACTAGGTCCTAATCAAGCGAAACACAATTTTAATTACCCAACTACACCACGATAACTAGAACAATGGCTACTGAATTCTGCGGTCACTCGCAATCGTCTTATGATCACGATCACAGTCATAATATACCGTTCTCAATCCATTCCTAGACATAGGCTCTGAGCCATTCGTTTCCACTCATTTGTGTTTCGCACTTTCCCTATCCAAATTTTTTTTCAAAAACTACTTTCGTTGCATCGTCGCCTCAACATAAGTCGACCTCTTTTTCCCTTCTTGTCTAATTATAATACCCCCACTTTGGCCATCTGTTGTCTCTATTTAACGCTATGTAATCGGCTTAACTTCGTTTTGCTCTGATCTTTTCATTCTTGTTATTTCAGTTTTCCTTATCATCTGTTTTTTCATTAGCGCGATTTTTTGACTTAGATATTATTACGTGTAAACAACCTGCTCAATTTGCGCCGTATTTATTGTTATTCGTGTATTTCCTTCCACGTTTGTCCATTATTTTCGTTTTGTTTGCGTTTATTTTGAACCGCACCTTTTTAATTTCGCTATAATTATCTGAAACTTTTCTACATTCGCGCTTATCATTGACGGCCGTAAATCTAACCGGATTTAAATAGTTCCGGTCTGTTGTGACACCTGTTATTTTCAAATTAAAATCGCTTGAATACAGTTTTCCGGTGTTGTAATGAATAGAGTTTTCCGGTGTTATTTAACTCTTCCTTTTGATAATTTTTTTTCTATTTTTCCACAAATTTAATTATCTACTCTACCAAAACGACGAATTAATTAGCGACAGATTCTTTGCGGTGATTAATATAATCACGGATGAAGAATTACTAGTGAATGTCGAAATACTTGCACTTAAACATATATTCTGCTGGCTAAGTTCAATGAGTTTACGACGTGCGCCAAATAGTGTTGCTTCTGTTTCATCGATCTGGACTGAGACGAGCATGCATCACGTATAACTGGAAGATTACAGCCAGGATTTCTTTGTTAGCGGAGAAATCTACGCAAATTATTCCAACGGAAACCAGTAACTCTAACGATGTCACCGGCTAAGGAAAATTAAATATAAAATTGCGAACAATTTTGTTGGCGGTCGATTCATTTTGATTCATTTCTTTTGTTCTTCCGGTAAGAGGACTGTAGTTGGAATTTGCAATAAGCTCTTATTGTTTTCTCATTATTTTCAAAATTTTGAGAAAGAAGAAAGAAAAAAAATCGATAACTTCGAAAAAAGGTTCGCATCAGAATTAACCATCGAAAAGGACGTCCATTTTTCGTTAATACCGGCTGGAAAAGAAAGAAACGGTAACATGATATAGTTCTCCTTTGTTGTTCGAAATTTCTTTAGGGAAAAAATTAAAAGTTTTTTCGTCTTTTGATTTCTTTTTTTTTTTAACAAGCTTGGCAACGAGGACGCGAACCTGAGAAACGGAAAAAGGAGTAAATTTCTATTCTTAAATGTCTTAAACATTGGATAAAAATAATTCGAGGCCAGGAATAATACAAGTAGAAGGAAATTAATGTATGAAAGAATGCAAGAAGCACTATTTAGAGTAGCGATACCGACTTTTAGTGGAGAAGAGTAGAAGGACGATTGTTCTTTCGCAAAAAAGTCACAATGAAAGGTATGTGGAAGGTGGATATAAAGAACAAAATGGAATAAATGCGGGTGAAAACGAAGAAAATGACGCGGTAAGAAGTCTATGATTAAAACGAAGGCTACATACGACGGAGATTATAAAGCGTTTAAGAGCGGGGAAGTATCTGGAAAACTATGAATGAGGAGGAAGAGGTGGTTGCATAGAAAGGTAAAAGGAGCTAGAATTAAACAATGAAGAAGAACAGGAGTTGAGCCATTGTCTCGAATGAATCATTTAAGTAATGAAGAAGAACATTACGAGCTGAAAATGTGCCCGAAAATCTACTTCCGGAAACTGAAGAACGGGCTAATGAATATCCACTATTTCATTGTGTTCCTAATGCCTAAATGGCCAGGAATATAAGAAATATTACATAATCGGAAGAGGGAACTGGAAAAACAGATAGCCTGTAAAACATTTTAGGAATCCGAAATTATGAGCACCATGTGGAATACTACGCGTAGAGTAATAAGGAAACAAATAAAACGGCGCGCAGAGTAAATTTTGTGTAGAAAATTGCGCAAAAGGAGGAGTTTAAAAGATTTGGAATAATTAAAGGCGAAACAAAAAAGAGCATAACTACATTTCGAACCATTAGTATATGTAGGAAAGAAGGAATATAAAGTATTGGAAAATTAAATTCTGGCGACGTGTTGAGGAACAGATTTAGAACATATTTAGAGCAGATCGGTAATAAAAAAATAATTAACAGAATGAGTATTGGAAAAACTGAAAGCGAAATAAGGGAGCTTATCATAACTATAAAAGTATACGGTAAAACTTAAGCGAGAACAAAAATAACGGATACATTTGTAATTTAATTAAAAGTAAATCGTCATTTTTATGAAGTATAGAGGAGTAAGAAGAAACAAGTGTAGAAGAATAAATAGACAGGCGCTTAATCAGAAAGCGATAACATAAATAGGATATCTGTGAATGAAGAGAGTAGAGTATGAGTTACAGATAGCCGAAACCGGAGTAGATCTCAGGGAAGAGAATGTCATCTAATTTTGAAAAAAAGGGACCTGGAGGAATTGTCATAAATAAGGCTGAAGTAATCTTGAAAAAAAAGATTTATAGTACACGAGTAGGATGATGCCATCCCCGATTAGTGTGGAAAGAGCATTCTAACAGACTGAGTTTTCGAGAGAGAATAGATAGAGATGATTAATGTAATTGTGAAAGCGGAGACGGCTGTCAAGAAAGATCCCTAAATAGCGAAAAGAATTTACAAGGGTGATTAGACCACCATTTAAGGTAGGGCCATTCAAAGAAGGATTCAACGGGCGAAGAGTAAAGACAGCAGACAAAGATTTATGAAGAGAAATCGAGTGTTAAATGTTAGAAATGGCTTTTTCTAGCAGCATTAGAGAGCTTTGAAGACTGGGCTAACGAGGTATTGCGATCGGAGAAATAGATGATCACAACGTCAGCAAAGAAAAGCGAAGTAGAGTTAAGAGGAAGAGAGACGATTTTAATAACGTAAATATTAAAGAGCGCCTAGGTACTACGGCAAGAATCTCAAGATAAACCTCAAAAAATTAACTTTATGGTAGCGTAGAAAGGAGAGGAAACAATTACAGTTTTGCAATTGAATGAGAATAATAATAAAAGAAGCAAAGTGGCAAAGAATTTTTAATTAAGAGCAATATGATAAAGACTGCGGGAAGGTGACCATTTTCAAATGCAGTCGACATGTCAACGAAAGCAGCAATTATATAAATTAATAATCGACATATAAACATCTCAGATAGAAACGTGCTGATACAATCTGGCAGACCACGTCAAAGCGGACGTTGAGATTAGCTCTGGCACTAATGTATAATTGAGCAATGCTTGTGTGGGTATATATGATAGTGTGTATCAGCGTCTATCGCGTCTATCATGACGTTCTGCGTCTTTGTGATGTGGCGAGGGTGCCTGGTGGTTCTGCGGGGGTGCCGGAAATTGACTTGGGGGCGCAACGAGGCAACTATGGAATAGTACAATGTTAGAATTAGCTGGCAGGTCGGACTAGTTGGGGGATGCTAGAACGCGATCGGATGGTTAGGCTGGGGTCAAAGGTCAAACTGGCGAAAAAATGGTTTACATACCTGTCACGGTTGCGCCATATATTAGCTAGAAAGCGAGGGAGCGGTGGTGGTGTAATAGTGTAATATGTGTTGCAGTCCTTATTTTGGAAGGAGATATATTTTTAATTGCTTATATTGCCTGGTGATGAACCTAGATTTAATTCTATAGTTATTTCCTCAGTGATGGAGTGTAAAGAGATATATTTTTAAACTTTTAATATTGCTTTATATATTGCCTGGTGATGATCCTGTTGTTGTGGATGAGTGTTGTTACTGACGAATGGGTATTTCCAGTGGTGGTGTCAACAGAGAAGGCATGCTGTTGCATAAATGAGCCTTTATGGTTTTGGTTTGTAATATTGAAGATGTATATATGCAGCAAGCAGGATGGTCTAGTCGATGTACAATATGATGGTGGCCTGTTTGTGAAATCTTGTTGGTTGGACTAATGTGAAGAGGGCATAGTCATTTGATGAAGTATTGACTCTTGATGGGCCAAGTAAAAGGAACGTGGTCACATGGTTAAATACTCGCTTCTGATTGGCTGGTGCCCAGAATATATAGCTATTTAACCATGCGAGGTGATTAAATCTGGTTCCAGAAGCCTATACAGGTTCACAGTTACGTTATTGTTTACCTAAAAATTTTATGACATCGTCTAAACTTAAGTTGATGCCTTCAACATTTAGAAAATCGTAAACATTTTTCAGTACTTCAATGTATTTCGTTGTATAGCTCGGACCGCGAAACTTGCATAGGATCGCATTTTTAAAATTCTAATCCTTCGGACCGCCTCCACGCCTGCGTTTTCATAACTAACGGTAATATATGGTCCGTTTTCTTCACTAGGACGTCGCCAGCCGATGGGCCAGAGGGGGGCAAAATGAGTTGCCAGCCCCAGAGGGGGGCAAGATATGATAGAAAGAGGATATGAATTATAAAAAAAATAAAATTTATAAACTGTAAAGGCTTAATATTTTATTAAACAAGAATAAAATCTTAATTTAAAGATAATTTTCGTGGGTTTCTGGCAAATTGTTCTACTACTTTATTATAAAAATCTTCCAAATTGTCCATCATTACGCGCCTATGAATACTCATCACGGCCAGTTGATTAAAAAGTTTCAAGGCTATAGAGGGGGCAGATGCCCTCCCTGCCCCCCGCTGGCGACACCCATGGTGGTATGTTAATCAGTGTGTGAGTTGGTGTTATAAAACAAAGAAAAATGCTACAACGACTTGTGACATTGATCGAACGAAATTCATCGCGATTCTTCGTTCTCATTAAGCAATCTTATACATCCAAATGCAATTCTATCATCCTTAAGCTAATATTCTAGAGTACCTAAAAATATTATGAAAGATAGGGAAACTAGCGAGATCATAACTCTAGGAAATAAATAAACCAATAAAAATAATCTTATGAACGAATATGTTAATTTGCGCTGGGAAGGTAAGGGAGGGAAGAAGAAATTTTTAGTACCGTGGAAAATAAAAAAAAATAAGCGGATTCATTTTAAAAATTTGTAATAAGATATGTATGTGTTGTGTAATCGTGACGGTAGATATATGCGTGGGGACGGATGGTGGGCTTTTATAACGGCTGGTGCGATCGGAGAACACATGAAAAAAAGCAAATAAACAATATGTACGATCAGTAAATTGTTTACGAAAGACAGAGAGGAGATTAAAGGGGTTACATTTGGTCTGTAAATTGTCAGTTAAATTTGATAATTTTTAATGAGATAATGTAGAATGTGAGCAACGACTGTCGGTGGTGCGCTTTCACGGTAGACGAGGGTTTGACGGAGTCGTAAAACTAAATAAAATATGTCGTGAAAAGATGTGGCAAAAATGTTTGGAGTTCGAAAAATAAAATGAGCTTAATCTAATTCTATAATACTTGGGCTTGGAAAAAATTATTATGAAAGGAAGGAAAAACTATCAACTGCATAATGTATCGGACAAAGAAAAGTTTTAAGCGAATTGACCGAATAAAAATTTCGCGATCCTCGGAAATAACGGAGGGCTGTGCAAAAGCGCGTGTATGTGTGTGTACGTGCGCGCGGGTGTATGAGCTGGTGAAATAAAACAATGGAAATGATACAGCGACTTGTGACATCGATTGAACGAAAACTCTTCGCGAATCCTGGAAATATCGGAGTGTTGTGCGTGTGTGTATGACGGTCATAGAAGACAATTAAAAAGTGTAGCTACATCCGGTCGAGATGATCGATGCAAAGATGATGCAATCGCCTGCACGGCCGATGAATATAACTTATTATACTTTTTCTATACGTCTTGTAATGTAAAAATTAAAATTAAAAAACAAATAAAAATGCCGAAATGGAACACGATTCGAAAAATTCCTTTAAAATTTGGGTTCTAAGTGTCGAGTTTCGAACGTTTTTAGTAGTCTACGAAAATTGTGCCCCTCTCACCCACCGTAAAATTAAAATTAAAAATTACGCCATAACTATTACATGCAGCGACTTGTAAGTAAGCCTGTGTGACGAAAGTGTGCAGCGTGTGTGGCAACATGAGTGAATGGGGCTGCGGGTTGGAGTTTTCTGAAACCCTGCTAGAATACTTACGCCCGGAATTTCGAAAAAACGCGGTAGTAGCCGATCGCGCGTAATAACGGACGGTGCGTATTCACTGCGCCCGTGGCTGGTGCTGTCATGCGGGGCGGACCGTGGGACAAAAATCACTATAGTTCTCGCGCTCTTACTATGCCTAATTAGCGCCAGCGGTATCCTTTGTGCGCTCGGATGAAGATATATTACTGGACTTAATGGAGCAATGCATGTCGATATGAGGAGAAATAAAAGTGAAATTATAGAAAATGTTGACTAACACTGAAAGACTGAAAAACTTGACATAAAGTTGATATTTAATCATCCAAATTAGGGATTCTGAACTTATTAGGAGCAGATAATAAAGTAGAAATTAAGTCATTTTCGGGAAGAAGAGATATGGGGTCAGCAGAAACGGAATTATTAACGGTCGGAGACATGCCACAATATTCATTGACTCGGGGGAAGGTGGAATCTCAGACAGAATTTTCGAATGGTCAGCAATTACTGACCGGAAACTATTACAGCGGCGTTAATGATTAATTCGGAATGTTATAAAATGGTTTTTGTGATTTCGGATGGGGATGATGTTTTTAGGAAGATAGTCTAACATAGGAAAAGTAGGAACCGCTGAAATAATTTCGTCGTTTCCTTTTTGTAATATTAGAAAAATTCCGTGAAGCGGAAATACTGTTTTGGGTTAGAAATGTCAGCAAAGATGAAAGCCGGGGTGAGACTAGCTTCGATTCATACTTTTTTAACTTTGGAGTATGAAACATTTTCGAGATCCATAAATGTGTATTTTTACTTGTTCCTTAAATGTCGGAAAGAAAAAGACAAGAATAGAAAATTATTTTCGCTACACTGAACGTAATAAACACTAGCTGGGTTATTTTGTTCGGTGATAGTGTACATTCAGAAGAAAAATGATTACCAGAACAAAAGAAACAGATAGGTTTGCGTCGATATTAAAAACCCTGTAATAGCTGAATGGGAGACAATTACGACAAAGTTTAGGTTTACGAATAACCGATTCAACCTTGGCAGCATCATGG
Source organism: Icerya purchasi (assembly GCA_039619475.1). Taxonomy (NCBI): domain Eukaryota; kingdom Metazoa; phylum Arthropoda; class Insecta; order Hemiptera; family Monophlebidae; genus Icerya; species Icerya purchasi. The sequence goes on along the minus strand of CM077115.1, from coordinate 139,139,854 downwards.
AAATTTAATTTCGGTATCAGGAATGGGCGTGAAAGAAATTTCAGAAATACGTTTCTGTAACCTTCGAATATTCGAGATTGGCACCTGGCAAGAGTAGTTTTAGAGTCGAGTAGGAATAACATAAAACTACGTTGAAATGTAATAATAACGATTGCGAAGTAAACACCCTTTTTTTAACTTCTCTTTATGAACGTTGTTGTTGGAAAGCTGGTTAGCTGCAAGAGTAAAAAAGTTTGATTAGGTACTGAACGAGTCATTATGTATATAGGCCGCTAACTTTTTCATAAAACATTTTAGCTAAAGACGTACTGGTTGAAGCTGACCTATTTCTTTTATTTTCTAAATTCTAGACTAGAACTACAATTTGTCCTTCAAAGATATTCGGAAATAATGGTACGGTATTAGTTTGAGAAGTACATATTGTTAGAGTTAATGGAAACATCCGTGTCGATGGGCTCATTAATATTCGCTACCGAGACAATGTTTACATTAGAAGTAGATAAATTGGACGAAACGGTATATTAGTTTTGTTAGTTTTAACTTGTAGAACCGGGTTAGTAAGGCTTTTACTAGCGGCGCGGGAAGGATAGCGGGGTGATTTACCTTATCCGACAGACGAGTTCGGCATTAATTTTAAATTAAGTTTATAAACTTAAATTTAAATTAGCAATTAAAATCAAAAATTAAATAACCACGAAGCGAGAAATGAAACTGACGAGAACGAAACGGAAGAAATAAAACAATCGAAATACAAATAAAAGCAGATAATACAGATGAATTAAACGATCTCACCGATCTCTTCAACGGACAATTGAATACAACGCTGTGAACTGTATCACACGAGCCAGAATTGTATAAATTCAAATAGTTCCGAAGTATTCGTTTTTTAATGTGATGGAAGAGTTGCTTTGGAATCGACCGATTGACACTTGGCAGCTATGAAGTATATTTAACTCATATTTGAACTTAATCTTACTAGTTTTTTTTTTTTTTTTTTTTTATTTATTATTTACTTCTTTATTGTTGTTAATTAATAATAGCACGATACGTTTTAGTCACAACAGACAGTTTCCCGCTCGAACGAAAACTTTGCAGTTTAGAAAAACGGCAGCAGATATGTACTTGCGCATACACAGTGGCGTCGTCTATTAATTGCCTACGATGAGACAAAAAATAGTTCAGTTTCGTTTTGTCTAAAGGTCAGTGTAAAAAAAAAAAAAAAATGTAAAAAACTTTTTGAACAGTTGCATTGTCTGAAAATCCATGTAGTAGTTGCTTTACAATTTTTTCGGGAAAAAAAAAGACAGGCCCTAAAACAAAAGCAGTTCTTGTCGTAAGTTCTTTTATAAATGATTATTTGGAAAAACGCTATTCATAAGATAGTCTTTCAGTTGTGGATGTAGGAATTTACGAACGAAGGGCTAGCGAGATAGTAAGTAAGCAGGTTGGCTGTTTGATTTTAACTATCTGAATTGTTAAAAATAATGTAAAATAATGTAAAAGAATGGTATAAAGTGGAGTTCGGTGGCTGGAAATTAGCAGTAATAAACTCAATCGATGGGAATTATTTATTTCGACTGTCGATAATTACCACTTGAAGTTTTTAACTTGTTTCATCTAGTGTAAAATTTGTTTCTAAAGAGGGAGCTTTAGCTAGGAACCGAAAGTGCTCCTTTGCCTCGTTGGTTATCGGAAAACACCAAATCGTTAAATTTCCACAGATTTTCACCAACTTATCTACTAGTTACGAAATCAGCAGAATAAGTTTTTCACGTAGCATTTAAAAATGTAAACACTTTATTATCTGGTATATGTATGATCTTCAAAATATATAGAAGAACAAGACTATCTTAGCTAAATAGTTCACGAGAAATTCTCACTTAAATGATCTCAAAATGGAGGGGAGGGTCCAGTAAAATCTCATCAAATTTCACTTATACTAAGGGGGGCATAATTGAAAATCTCACGTCAACTTTTAAAGAATATAGCATTATCATACGGATAATAAAAGAAATTATTCGTTTTTTTTCACTTTTTTTGGAGTGCCCATTTTGCCCGCTGAAAAAATCTCACGGCTATTAAAAACTTTTATTTCGAGAATAAAAAAAAGTAAAAGAAGAAATCGCTCAAAGTTTTTAAAAGAAAAAAAACTGTGATTGTATTTTTTTTTTTTTTTTTTTTTTTTTATGATAGTACATGAATGCCCATGGAGTGTGTGAAAAATTAGGAAAGGTGATGCTGTTGTCTGTTTTTACCTTTAATTTTATTAAATTTAAATAAATTCGTTATAGTACGAACGTTGTATTATTTTTCTCCTTCATAAATTTAGTCCTGTAAATCTCATGTGAGGGGGAGCCAAATCTCACTAAATAATGGAGGGGTCCAAATTGAAAGAAAAACAGCTCACGTAATTAATGAACGCCCTTTACATATAGCCGTCGCTTCGAAAACAATCAAAATGTGCAATAACTGTGAATACCGTTTATTCTCAAAATAGTTTACACCGTGGCCAGTGTTTGCAGTTATAATTTCTGCTTAATCTTAGTTATAACAATTATGCATATTATCAGATTTGGAACACTCCTCTCGACGTTTTCCGAAAACGGAAATATCAAACTATTAGATTCACGGATCACAACGGTCCATAAGGTATGTTTTTACAGCCTGCAACAGTATACCTATGTAAAATTTGATTTCAACAACAAAAAAACTCGGTCGTTAAGAAATGATTTTTTTAATCGTTTAACATTTTTTCGTAAACATCAGTGCTGGATAATGCCAAATAATTTAAAAACAAAAATTTCTAATGAAAGTTTGAGGCGTTTAAAGGTGTTGCATTATAAATCATCAACGTTAACGTAAGAATAATTAAAAAAATATAATACCTATCCTTTTCATCGTTTATAAAGTTAACTCTATACAGGGAAATTAATATTTCTGAAATAATTTCTAACATTATTCCGCTGAATAACAGTTAAAGCAGAGAAATTATAATCAAAGTACGCCTATCCATTTCAGTAAAAATATTAACGAAGGAAAAAAACTTATTCATACAATTATAATATGACTTACGATACGTTTTATAATGGACCGTACAAATACATATATATATATATATATATATATATATATATATATATATGTTTATACTTTTTTTTTAAGCCATTCGTTTTTTTTTTTTAAATTAATTTTTCGCAAACTTTCTTAATGCATCCTTTTCGACTCATTGATTTTATTTAAATATATAAAACTACAAAAAAACAAACACTTAAAACACTTAAGAATTTCAAGAAGGCGGGGCTTTATTCCAAAACCCTTACCCAGCATACGGCCTTATATATGTATAAATTAAAGATAACGTTATTCTTCCACCAAGAGTGATTTAAAAAGAAAAAAAAAAAGCGTTATGAAAAATGTAACTAAACTGTAATATAATAAAATAATAAAAATTTCTACGCAAAAGATAACTCCAGCCACCGCAATGGTCCAGTGGCGTGAACGCTTAATTATTAACATAATGGTTTGTCATAGGTTAGATTTTCAACAGCGGCAAAACTAGAGAATGTTTCAAGGAACCAGCTGAGAGATGTTAATTTAATTAGATAGTGTCAAATTGTTTTTAATGCCAAGCCAAAAGAAAAAAGAAAAAAATCAATTAATTTTTGTTATGGAATAACATAATTGAAATTTACCCTTCTATAAGCACGTTATAGAAAAGCCATATCCAACAAGTACCCTTAAGGGAAAGTCTGAAGGAACTAGTTCTACATATATATATATATACATGGGCGTCGCCAGCGGGGGGCAGGGGGGCAACTGCCCCCCCCCTGAAGCCTTGAAACTTTTTAATCAACTGGCCATAATGAGCATTCATAAGCGCGTAATCATGAATAATTTGCAATTAAGATTTTATTCTTGTTTAATAAAATATTGAGCCTTTACAACTTATAAATTTTATTTTTTCTATAACTCATATCCTTTTTCTATCATCTTGCCCCCCCAAGGCGGCTGGCAACTTATTTTGCCCCCCCCCCTGGCCCATCGGCTGGCGACGCCCTTGTATATATATATATATATATATATGTGTGTGTGTGTGTGTGTATTTATTTGTTTATGTTCTGCGCTTATTTTTTACTGCGGTTGGTCTGAGGTAATATTAAATTTTGTTTATATCAAAAGAGGTATACACACACACACACACACACATTTGTACCGATTTGGATATTTGCTAATATCCAGCACTTTTATTGAATTATGTTTTAGATTCGGTTTTTTAATTTTTTTCAAAATGTCCTCGAACAACGTCATAATTAGTTGCAAAAACCGTATTGGAATTTATGGAGTAGTCGAAACCCGCTCTGAAAGACGAAAAAAAAAAAAAAAAATCGAATTGTCTAAATGAAAAAAAACGTTTAAATAAGCGGTAATATAGAGTTGATGAACGATTAAGTAATAGTGTAGGGAATTTTTATTTTTTATTCTCTTATGGTAATTTTTGGTTCGGTTTTTTTGAAAATAACAGTTTTTTTTTCTTCTCCTAGCGCTCAATTTCGATTATTACAACTGTAACTTTACAACAAAAGCAACGAATATTTTTCGCTCCATTGACATTCGAAATGAAACGGCATTAATAACATTTTAAAATCGACAAAAATGAAATCACAAAACAATTAAAAAAGAAATAATAACGTTGATTTTCGAAAATTTATTCATTACCCTCGCTGAAGAAAGCCCAAGTATACTCGCATTCATATATTACCCATATGAAAAATTCAAAGTCCGTTCGGTACCCAATGATTTGTAACAAAAACACAGGTAACACGAATATTACACGCTTTTTTTTTTTCTTTTTTAGTTTGTCTGGTTTAGAGTTCCTGCAGATAAACATACCACCCGAGATTTTGATTATGGTCTATCCGAATGACTACAGGAGTATTTCCAAATACATTATATATTTTTGTATTTTTTTCCCTCGCAGTATTGAAAAAAAAAAAAAAAATACCAATGTAAAAATAAAGAATACTCTAATGATCACTCAATCAATTCAATATTTCCGTTTTCAAGGGAAAAAAACAAAAACAAAACATATATATGTACACCACACTTCGGTAGATCGGTGAAAAGTGAAAAGCGCATCGTGCAATAAACTGTTGGAAATTAACCTGGTAGTATCATTTTTTTATTTCAACGAGAATTCTGGGGGGGGGGGGGTCGTCAACCAAGGACCTTTACCCAGAAACAAAAGGTAAGGAAAGAAGTCGGTTAAATTTGGATCCGATAAGAAATTTTATCTAAAAAGCAATCAATATAGCAGGAATAATTAGTGGGGAAGGAAAGGACAGAATATAATAGGAAGCACAATAAGGAGTAGGAAATCCAAGTTTCAGCAAATAAGAATACAAAGCAGAACGCTGCACGGAGGGAGATGAACACTGGTGATCGAGAATTCAATTCTGGCTAGCTTCGAGTGAAATATCAGCAGGGGATTTAAACGAATAAACCTGTTTTGCATTAGCAAATTTTTTTCTTTGCTTCCGCATTTGTCACATACTCGCTTAGTGTTTAATTTCCATTTACAAGAAGCTGAAAATAAAAGTCAGCTTCACGATTGAAACTAAAAACCTTTCACACCGCGAACGCAACAATAATTGTAGCGGAAAAAATAAATCAGAAGAAATATAAAAAAAAAAAAAATTAAAAAGATGAAAAAGTTAGCTAAATCGATTCGCTCGTAATGGTAACAGTGTGAATTAACATACGGAAAAACAAAGAGTATCTCATCATCATTTTGCAAGAATCGCGCCGGAAACCTTTTACATTTCAAAAGAATCTTTTGACAATGAGAGTTTTTTCTTGTAAGTCTCAACAGTATACTAAAATAATAATGAAGGACTAAAGTATGGATGCAAGGAAGACCTCGTATTGCAGGCAAATAAAAACGAAAACGCGTTATTCAAAAAAAAAATTAAAAACACCACACGCAAAATCGAAAAAAAAATGGAAAAGGATAGAGTGAATTTTTTTATTTATTTTTTTTTTTATATTGAGAACGCCAACCAAGGGGATTAAATTTTAATATATAGAGAAAAAGAGGAAATGAACTCTACTAAAGCTAGAGCAACACCCGGTGAAGGAAAGGAAAGTATGTAGGAAGCCAAAAAGGAGTAGGCAGTTTAAGTTGTAAGAACTCTTAGTGTAGAGAAGGGAGCAGCGCTCCTGCACAAGAAGAGAATATTCAAAAAGAGAATATGATCCGTGATCCGAGCGATGTACAATGTGGAGAAGAAACAATAGAGAAAGAGACGAAGTAAGGTTAAGCTATGACGACCATAGCAAACTCTTAATATACAGATAACGTTGATCTGTATTCGGGGCATACATAGTCCAACGCAGTAACAGCGTGTTTTAAGTCAGTATAAAATATCCTCGGTAACGACTATTAAAGACTACGGATTTTCGTCCGAGCTCGATGGCTGGCTTATGCTTTATTTTCGAATTGAAAGGGGACCTCTCTACTATATGCTGAATTACGGGAACCGAAAAAAAGAAAAATAAAAGTAAAATTAATCCCGAAATGAATAGGACTTTTCGAATAATTATTTTCTACCTGTTGGACTGGGCGTTAGGGTCATCATCTCACTGAGGATCTGTACCGGGGTGAATTCGTATCTGCTCAGCAGATGCAACTTTCGGCCCTTCGTCTTTTGTAGCGAACTGAACGCGTCATTGATGGCTCGGATGTGGACGCGGACGTTGAAACTGGTTTTCGGCAGCAGTAAGGCGATCGTCAGTTTCGGTTTAGTTGAAGACGAGTCAGAGGCCAACGACGAGGAGTAGCCGGATTGATCGCCGGTTCGGCGAATGGCGTGGCCTTTAAAAACTGAAATCGCGGAATAATACATCAACAACGCAACTACTATCCGCATAGCTCCTGATTGCGGTCGGGCTCGGGAGCGGACACCGTACCACTACTGGTCGAAATAATATTTCGACATGATATTATACGGCGGCGATGGAACTAACGAACCAGTAGTAAACTTTAAGCGAGGCTCGCGAACGAAATTAACCACTAGCGAAAGAATAAGTAAACGAAAGAATTTTAAAAAGTAACAATAATAATAACAATAATAATAATAATAATAATAATAATAACAATAATCGGAATATGTATCGATAATCGAATTGTTCATAATGCGCGAAGGAAGAACGATAGTGCGGCGACTAGTAAGCGAAAGGTTTCTTGTCATCGAGAGCACAACGGCGAAATAGCGCGAACGAAACCCAAGTCTAGCGAGTGACTCGCGACTATTTGAGTCGTTCGGCGAACGAACACGCGACGGTACAGCTCAAAAACAATGCGCACGCACGGACGAAAGCTCAAGTCTCTGTGGCACGACCGAGAAACACGGTCATTCCAGCTGCCGGAGTTGTTGTTCTTCGAGGTGTGTACAGTCTGCAACAGCTCCGGAACGAGGAGGTGGCTTTTTATATTTTTGCTCGGCGATTTCGTTTTTACTAAAACCAGATGATAAAACGGATTAAACTGATAATATAGTTTTCGGAATTTTTGAGCCCCCCCCCCCCGCGCGCTTTCGAATTGAAAGAAAAACTAAAAATCACCGCGCCTCGGACGACAGGTTGCGTTTTTGTCTATTATTCGAAAACTAATTAAAACATCATCTTCGCGGGCGAACCGCGAAAAACTCGCTCAACAACTACCCTCGTCGCAGCGCTTCGCAGTTTCGCTTCTTTTTTTTCCCGCTTCTTCGAAGCGCTGGTGGTCACTTTACTCTTGGTGTCAAACTAGCAAAAAGCCAGCGGCTCTTTTCGGGTAAACATGTCGAAACTATTTTCCTCTCAGATAAATTTCCCGACGACAGGTGGCGCGGCGGGAAATTTTTGAAAGCGAAAATTCCCGAAAATTGATCGCAAGACGGGAAATTCTTCCTGCGGTGCGCTAAACTTTTCTTTTTTATCGCTTTTCCTCCATGTTCTTCTTCTGCTCGTGTGTTCACTTTATTTTATTATTTATTTGTTTTTGCTTAATCGGACATTTCGGGATATTTCAGTTGAAATTTTCGCCAGTTCGTAGTCGACCCCCCCTCCATCATCCTGTTAATTCCGTACCAAGTCTGTCAGATAAATTTTTTTCCCTTTTTTTCTATTTCACTTGGATATTGAGTTTCATTCAATTCTAATTTAATCGGTCAAAACGTAACGGCAATAATACTCTGTAATCAACGGACGAAAAAGGAAATTCTGACGTGACGTGAAACAGACTTGATAACACAGTCGACAGAGAAAAAGCTGGCTAGTAGTAGCTCTATTTTGGTCTGAATTTGAGAAACTTTACACAACTGACCGGTGCCCGACAAAGAATTATTCAGTAATAATTTATAAGTTTTATGAAATATAATTCGTCAGAGAGAAATATCCGGACTGAAAGCCTTATAATTGCCACAGAAAAAAGTTATAATCGGGATTAAAAGTCCTTTAGCTTAGCTTCTTAACTGGCTGTCATTTATGAAATAAAAGCTTTTTTGTTTTGTTGTACGACAGGGTTCTTCGATTTATCTAGGCGAATAAATTCAACTATATTACGATTGAACACTTTTATTTAATAATTCTCATTCACGACATAATAATAATTATCATAAATAAAAAAAAAAAAATTCAGAAAAACTGAAATTTAATTACGGAAAATTTCGTTTCCCGATAAATATTAATTTTTCTTGAAAATAATACCCTATTTCTTTACATTAACAGTCTTCCGATAGTAGATATTGGAAAAAGGAAATCTCTGTCAAAGCTGTGGAACCCGTGTTACAACAAAAGTCAATAAAATTTGTCGATCGAGGAAAATATTTATCAGTAATGTCAATTGGAATATTTTGAGGCTGTTAGAATATTTTGGGGCTGATGAAATATTTTGGGGCTGATGAAATATTTTGGGGGCTGTTAGAATATTTAGGTGCTTACCAAGGTAAACAACGAAAAAAAAATTTGTTTAAAAATTAAACAATTAGACCACATTTGTAATTAGTAAAATTAAATTAAAACAATTTCAGGAAATCTATAGAATCAAGGTGTAAGAAAAATGCGCCTGGGAATGGTCGCATCTTATTCATTCTCTGTCAGCGGAAATCGGGGAATATCCCATTTTTCAGTGTTGTTATAAGTTCGCTCTCAAAAAAGTAGAAAAAAGATAGAAAACCCTTCCACGAATAAACTACATGTTGGAATGAATAGATATTTCAAAAAAAAAATGCGCAAGTATTTTTCGATAATACGGGAATTTTAGATTTGAACTTTATTAACGATAAGTTGCGAATGTGTAATATGATCTTATCCGAAATTCTGTTTAAGTTAGATTGCGAATGATAATGAATATTAAGCGAAAGGCTAAGATATCGCTGGATTTATGCTATATAATTTTTTGGCAGAATTCACAATGGTACAAGATCGTGCCTTTTTTTTTTTTTCAGTCAAAGTATTATAGACATGTATATTAATTACAACGTAATTCTTAGGTCACCCCCCCATCAGAAAAAATGTCCAAAAAAAATATTCCAAAAAATATCCCAATTTTATGTAACGTTTGTTATGTTTTAATTTTTACCCACTTTATATATATATATATATGTATATATATATATATATATATATATATACATATATTAATCACAACGTAATTCTTAAGCCACCCCCATTAGAATATATATATATATACATATGAACTCGGCCATTTTGGCCTCGCAAGGTGTTATGTTGACCCTTCTTGCTTACATTTTTGTTTGTTTCTCTTCTATACTTTGTATAAAATAATAAAAATTTTCAACGTAATTCTAAATCGGTCCGTATGAATATAATAACATAATCACAAAAATCGTATAAAATATAGCAAGCGTTACATAAAATTATTACATTTTTTCTAATGGGGGAAGCTTAAGAATTACGTTGTAATTAATATGTATATATTAAAACTACAATGTAATAATTAAGACGGTCCCTATTAGATTTTCTAACGAAAAAAGTCACAATTTTATATAACGAAAAAATGTCCTAATTTATGTAATGGAACTTAAATGTTATGACAGAATTTTTGATATGAACCGATTTAGAATTACATTGTAAATTCTGATCATTTTATACAAAGTATAGAAAAAAAAGAGACCGAAATGTAAGCAGGAGGGTTCAAAGGTGCAGCTCTTTGCGAGGCAAAAATGGCCGAGTTTTATATATATATATATATATATATATATATATATATATATATATATATATATATGATTCAATTCAATTCAATTCAATTAATTTCTTTGTGAAAAAAGAATATAGTCTTCAAAATAATTTTCGTCTACATGTTTGCAACATTTCACTATTTGAAGGATATACTTATTAAATATGATATAAATATAATTATGTGGATAGTAAGTAAATAAAAGTTACAACGTATTGAACTAAAAATAAATACGCGTACTAAGCGTTAATAAATTAATAGTAATTATTACAACATCCACAACCCACCGAGTAGTCGCTCAGGCTATAAATAAAAAGGATCTAAAGGGAAATTGTGAAAAGACAACAAGGGAAGGAAAAGAAAAGGTTGTTTCGCAGACAATATGCATGGCATGACTTTTATTTAACAACATTAATATAGTGAAATAGATGTTATGTGGCAGATACGTTATCGCAGATTTGGACAAAATAACAATTTGAATTAAAACTTAATTACACTCAGTATGGTATGCGGTAAATAACAGATACTATCAAAGATCAAGTCATCTGGATTTCATGTTTAAGAAAGGACTCGATATTTTCAGATTTTAATTATCGTAACAAACGTGATTGACTTAAAATATTATCAATATTAAAGATGGAAACATAATTTGGAAAAAAGTTAATTTTTAGCAAGACAAAAAAGGAAGTATTATTATCGTTAATTAAGCCACGGATAAAAATGTAGACTTGAATGGGGAAAACGAATTTGAAAATTTTATTATGATCAAGCTGATTACTAATAGAAATATTACGTTTTTACGTTTTTACGTTTTTTTTTTTTTTTTTTTAGATCCCCCCTTTGGGCACGTCAGCTAAGGTCCTACACCCAAAAACAACAAAAAAGAAAAGAGCCGTCAGTTAAATTTTGATTCGGTCAAATATTGACAATATAAAGGAACTAACGGATGAGATAATGGATGGTGAAGAGAAGGACAGAATATATGATGCACAATAAGGAGCGGGGAGCTTGAGTTTCAGCAAACAAGAATATAGGATACCGCGTTCAACAGAAAGAGATGGACATTCAAAAAAGATGTGATTGGCGTCGCAATTCGCCGCCTCATTAGGGTGAAGAGGACAATTTGGAGAAGAAAAAACGAGAGGAAAGAAGGGCAGAATGGCCAAAACGCAAGCGAATCATAGGAATGACAACGGAACGGGGAAGTGAAGGAAACCCAAAGAACCAGGGGTTAGAAGGAAGACTAGGTTGTACAGACAGATAAAAGGATTGTTCGCTACGGAAGGAGGAAGGGTAAATATCTGACCAAAATTTAAGATGAAATTTGGAACATAGGGAATTCAAGTTGGAAGATGGAATTTTTTTAAAGAAGGAACGAGAGGAAGCAGCAACTCGAGCCAAGGAATCGGCCGTCTCATTACCTTTAATGCCCATATGGCTGGAAATCCACAAAAAATCAACACAGATGGAGTAGTGAGAGGAAAGAAGATAGATAAGACAGCGTATGCGAAGAATGATGAAATCAGAGGAGTTATCAGGAAAAGGGGGGCTGATCGCTTGAAGAACACTCATGGAGTCTGAGATAATCAAATAATTAGAAAACTGAAGACTGGAAGAAATGAAGATAATGGAGCGTAGGATAGCCATCGACTCGGCTGTAAAGATTGAACAGAAAGAAGGAAGACAAAATGATTCAGAAAAATTGAAGTCCGGAAGAATAAAAGAAGCTCCAACACCATGAGATCCCCTGGAGCCATCTGTGAAGATGGGTACATGCGATGGAAATTGGGAATTGATAATGCTGTGGAATTCCTGTTGAATTATTGCCTGAGGAAAGGATTTGGAAAGTGAAGGTACAAAAGAAACATTGGGAGAATGGCAGAGATCGACAAAGCTAAAAGAAAAGGCAGGAAGATTATTACCTGAGATTGTGTAAGGCCAAAAGGAACTAAGGCGAAGGGAAATGAGGGCTAAAACAGGGATTTTCCTAGGCGTAAAACGCCAGTTCTTATAAATTGAAAGGTAGAAATGAATAAGAGTACAGGACGTAAGAGGAAGACGTTTGGAGAGGAAACGATAGCCTAAGTAGGATCTGCGAAGAGACAGGGGTGGTGTGTAAGACTCTGCGAGAATTCCTGGAATTGGAGTAGACTTGAGAGCACCAAAACAAAGCCGAAGACACGAATTTTGGATAATGTCCAATTTAGAAAGACGAGATATAGAGGCACAACCATAGATAAAAGAGCAGTAATCAAATTTGGAACGGACAATGGCTTTATACAAGACGATCAGAATGTACGGATCACCACCCCATTTTGTTGAGGACAGCGCTTTCAGCAGGTTTAGCCTTTTAATAGCAGAAGAGGAAAGATAATCAATATGTTCAGAGAATGTCAGCCGACTATTGAGAAAAACTCCAAGATAGCAGAAACAGTTAACGTGAGGAAGAGGTAAATTGTTCACAGATAGATTAAGCAAGGCAGGATTGTAAGGGCGAAGTGTAAAGACAATAGACGAAGACTTAGAAGGAGAGATAGAAAGGTTAATTGAGGATAAGGAGTGATCCAGTGCAGTAAGAGACAAACTAAGAGACTCATTAGCGGCTACAAAATCAGAGGCGGGGGAAAAAAGCAGGATATCATCGGCAAAAAACAAGGAGGAAGAATTTAAAGGAAGAGAAGCAACACCGATAGTGTAGATATTAAGGAGAGTAGGACTAAGAGAAGAACCTTGTGGGAGGCCGCGAAAAATTTTTCTTTCATGGCAGAGAGGTATAGAAGAAATATAGATAGAGCGATTCATCATGAGATTAATAACAAGGGAAGAAAATTTAACTGGGACGTTAATTGCCGACATTTTTTCTCTTAAAGTTGGCAGGTGTACATTATCAAAAGCAGAGGAGACATCAATGAAGGAAGCTAAGGTGTACTGTTTTGGATGAAGGATTTGTATATACTGGAAACAAAGAGACTAATACAATCAGGAGGGCCAATCCCAGGCCGAAAGCCAAACATATTGCTAGGAAGAACGTGGTTATGTTCCAGCCACCAAACAAGGCGCCTGTTTAGCATACCTTCGAATAGTTTTCTGATACAGGATGCTAAAGAAATTGGACGAAAGGAGGAACTTTTTTTAGGAATAGGAATTATGATAAAAGAGTTCCAGCAAGGAGGAATTACACCTCTGGAAAGAAAAGCATTAAAAAGGTTGAGGAGAGTATTAATAGATAATTCAGATAGGTTTTTAAGAACAAGATAAGGTATGCCGTCGAGACCTGGAGTGGGACTGGAAGATTTTGAGAGAACAGACTGTAGTTCATTAATGTTGAAGGCAGAAGTAAGGAAATGTGGAGGAGAATCTTGTGGAAAAGGAGCGGGATAAAATTCGTCAAAGTTAGGAACGTAAGCGGGAGCGACAGAATCAATAAATGGTAATAGGCAATCATCAGAAATATTGAAATTGTTAGGACGTTCAGAGGATGGGAATTTAAAAGCTCTTGCCATTTTCCAGATACGTGAAAGGGGGGTTGTTCTTGAGAAAGAAGAGCAGAAATTCCTCCAAGAGGACTTCTTCGAGGCTTTTAGTACATACCGAGCTCTTGCATTCGCTCGTTTATGAGCAAGAAAATTTTCAGTTGTGGGATTCGTACGGAAAGCTCTAAAAGTAGTTCGACTATGGTAAAAAGCAGCGTTGCAATCCTTGTTCCACCAAATAGAAGAGGACGCAGCACGCCGATTGGCGAATGAATGATGACTAGAAGGGGAAGAGGCATTAAGGGCAGACTTGATAGATTGCAAGAAAGAATTATAAACATGTACGGGATCAAGACCAGGATGAAAATTAGGAAGCGAAGAATCCAGGAGAGAACGGAACACAGTCCAACTAGTTTTAGAAAGATTCCATGGAGTAGAATGAAGAGGCTTGACATAAGTAGGAGGGGAAAGATTCATAGGAGTTATTAGAATAGGAATATGATCACTGCCGAAGGAACCCGTAAGGGTTCTCCAGTTGTGGTTAAAGCCAATATTCGGAGAAGAAAAGGTCAAATCGAGGGAGCTAAAGCTAGATGGACTCTTAAAATAAGTAGGAGAGGAGTCATTAAGAATAATCAAATTATCGGAAAGTATAGAATTCTCAAGGATAGTGCCGTTAGTATTGTATACTCTGCAACCCCACGTTGGAGAATGAGCATTCCAATCCCCACCGACGATAAACGGTTGAGGAATGGAATTAAAAAAGGAAGAAAGAGGAAAGTGACGGAGGTCATAGCTAGGAGGAACATAAACGGAAATGAAGTTAAGAGGGTGGACCAAATTACAAGAGATAGATATGTGAACAATGTTCGGAGAATTAAGGCAGGGAGGGAGGTTTAGAGAGACATTATGCACGTGAAAAGGAATGTCATCTCTAATGGGATAGCAGAGCCTCCATAGCCTTCATCACGATCGCATCTAACTAATGTGAAGCCTCTAATGTAGAAGTTTATGTCCGACCGAAGCCAAGTTTCTGAGATTAAGGCGATACCGATATTGTGAAGAAGTAATAGACCCTCTAATGAATTACGATTGGCCCTTAGACTACGGCAGTTCCATTGTAATATGTTGAATACAGATGCCATAGTGGAACGCCAAGAGATTAGAGTGAGGAAATAAGAAAGTGGTAAAGGAGGAAAGAGAAAGGAAACTTGAGAGGCATTATAACTTTAAGAGAACATGAAGAAAAAAGGGGAGCAGAAAAAATTAGAAGGGGGAAATAATTAGGTATAGAAAACAAGAGAAGAGAGTTGTAATAATTGGAGAATAAAAAAGGGCAAGTCGGGGCTGCTAAGATAGAAAGGAGTTGGGACGGTAAAGAAAGAAAGAGAAGTAGAACAAAATTGGTTATCGGAAAGCACAATATGCTGATAGAGAAGAAATATTTTAAAAACATCGGAATAAACAGCACAGTGCCACTACATGTTAAATTGCAGTTATTGAAGCCAACCGCTATGCATCTAGCACTATAGGCACCAATATATTCATACTTGGTGATAAATAATAGCGTAAATACAGCTCAGTTCAAAGATGGTGTAAGCCAACTCAACGTGAGTGCATTTATAATAAAGTAAAATTACGCACTCGGGTAACTGACCCGGACGTTTTATAATATATAAGAGAGGGATAAGTAACCTGATAAGCAGAAGAGAGATTGTGAAAAGAAAAAGAGGAATAGAAAGAAAAAGAAGGGAGTGTAGCTCAGCCCCCAGCTTTTCCATTTTTTTTTTTTTTTTTTTTTTTTTATTCCCCTCAATGATTTTAGAGGAAATTAGTTTGAATAAATGTTATTGGAGAGGAAGGAAGATAAAGAATCGACAAAGGAAGATGAAGAGACGATGTTATTGGAAGCCAGGAGCTCCATGATGGCCGTGGAAATAGTTTTAATTACGGGAGAAGAAACAGAGGAGGAAGAACTAGGAGTAATTAGAGGAGATATGTTATTATTATTCGATGTGGACGGGAGAAAATTTTCCTTATTAATATTACCCGGAAGAGAAGCCGATCTATTGAGGGCCCATCCATTAGAGGGGGATGGAACACGATTGGATGGAAGAGAAGGAAATTGAGGCGATAATTTAGGAGATGATTTTGGATTACGGAGTTTGTGAAAGGTAGGGGATTTAGGACGAGAGTGTACGTTAAAAAGCGGAGTAGGAGCAGAAGTTGTAGACTTCGAAGAAGTATTACGAGGAGAGGAAGGTACTGAGGCTCGGTTAGCATATGAGAAAGCGTTAGAAACTAAATTGGATGTTTTAAATTTAGAAGCTTCCTGGAAGGAGATGTTTTCATAGGCCATTATGCGTTTAATGTCCTTTTGTCTTATCCATTCTGGACAGGATCGATCAAAGGCACAGTGTGAGCCTTTACAGTTGTGGCAGAGTGGAGAGGCTTGAAGGTTGCTGCATTCCGTGATAGGGTGTCGATAGGCGCAATGAGAACAGAAGGAAGAAGAGCCGCGACAGTGTTTTGCAATGTGTCCAAAAAGAAGACATTTGGAACACTGCGTGGGTAGACGGACACTGGGAGCAACAGAGAAACGAAGTTTATAAATCGAAATAAATTCCGGAAGAACAGTGCTATGAAACTTGAGTTCCACCAATCTACTAGGGATTTTAACACCCTCGAAAGAGCGATAGATACGGCGAATAGAAGATATAGGAACCGACGGTTCGATTCCCTCCAATATATCATCTTCTGAAAAGGAAGGGTGAACTCCTGATATAACGCCCAGGCGGTATAGAATACTATTGGGGATATAAGCCTTGATATTATGGGACGAAAAAAAGTTAGGGTGGGCCAGAAAAGCGTTAGCGGTCGAAGCAGAAGGAAATTTGACCGATGCGCGGCCTCTACCTTGGGGAGCAATACTGGAAAACGAAGAGGAAACAGAATTTATTAACTTGGCAAGGGCCAATGGGTGTAGGTTTCCTATATTTTAACTAGACGTACAATTTTCCACATAAACAGTAAATGGTCCCGGATGATCGGGAGAAAAAATTATATTGTCTATATTATTATTGTTGATATTACTATTATTTTTATCATTATTATTATTATTACCATTACTATTATTATTATTATTATCATTATTATTGTTATTATTATTATTATTATCGTTACTATTACTACCACTACTATTACCACTACTATTATTACTATTGTTGTTACTGTTGTTGATGTTAACGTTGTTATCATTAATACTAATATATTCGTTATTAATGCTATTATTATTATTACTGGTAGCAGGTACAGCCTGAGACGACCTGATCTCTTTCGGCTGGGTAGCGGGAACAGGTGAAAGGGAGTCCGCCGATTTACGCTTAGCGTTGGTATTGACGTCCATAATTAAGGGTAGATTGGACGGTGTGTTTAATTTGTTGGAAGCAGGGGGAGGCCGCCGAGCGGCCCCCTCTAGATACGCTCATCTAACAGGAGGGAAAAAATAATAATGATAATATAAACAAGAAAAAAAAAAGAAAAAAAAACAAAAAACAGGCGAATTGCAACAAAATTAGAACTTCTAAATCGACGAGAAACAAATTTATTTATTTATTTTATTATTTACGAGGTACATATTGCCAGGGAGGGGGCTATCACCTCGGGTGAGGTTATTTACATTATTTTAAGATTTGTAATATTTATAAATTTAATAAGTCTGTATAGGTTATTTATGTTTAAATTCGCGGAGTGATCGTCTGTAAGTGTGGATTGTTGGCGTTCGGCACTGTAGATGGGGCATTCAGTGATGATGTGTTTGACTGTGATCTGGCAATTGCATTGAGTACAGGCTGGAGGCTCCTGGTGGTCCAGCAGGTATGCATGGGTGGTTAGAGTATGGCCTAGATAGATTCTGTTCAAGGTTTTGCCTATAACGTAAGTCCAGTCAGTAATCGTCGGTTTAATTGCCAGTAGTTTGTTCGAATAGCTGCTTCCACTCAACCTCCCAATTAGACATTATTTTGTATTTTGCGTATTTCTTCAGTTCGCTTGGGTGTAACACTGGTACGGCGGCGTTGTTCGATAGCGTGGGAAGGTGATCAAAGATCATGATGTAAATGGTGCCTTCATGATGGTTTGGACTCCACGGTGGATCGACGGAAGGCATGCGCTTAAGTAGATAATTCGGGATGTCCAGCGTAAATTCGTCATGACATTTGAAGTAGCCTTGGGCAGCGAGGGTACCGTCTCTGTATAATGGGTTTGATGGACTGTAAATGCTGTGGTTTGGATGGTTCGGGTAACTTAAGATTGATAGGGCGTAATCGACCGATAATGTTTGCCGGCGGTATTTCAGGGGAGGAATACCGGCGAGCACGTGCATACTGGAGGCAGGCGTAGTTCGGAAGGCTCGTAGAGCTATACGGAGGCCCGAATTTTGGATCGTGTCAAGACTTTGGAGCAGGCCTTTGGAGTCGGATGAGTAGACGATGCAGCCGTAGTCGAGTTTTGGTCGGATTAAACTTTTGTATACTTTTAGTAATGTGGAACAGCTGGGTCCGAATTTCCTGTTGTTCAGCATCTTCAGTATGTTCAGTGCAGTAAGGCTTCGGTTTTTCAAGGATAGGATGTGGTTTCTCCATCGAAGTTTTTTGTCAAAGATTAATCCGAGAAAACGAGCTTCTTCCGAAAACTTTAGTTGTTGATCGTTGAGTGTTAGACTTACCGTTCGGTGTTTGCGTTTTCTCGTGAAGATGACGCCTTTCGTTTTTTCGACAGAGAATTTGAGTCCCGTGCGTTCACTCCAGTTCGCTAGATTGTCCAAGCATGCTTGGAGAAGGCTCTCTGCGAAGTGTAGGTTTGTAGTTTTAACAGTTATGTTTAAGTCGTCAGCGAAAAGTCTGTGGTTAATAGGAAGTGGAATGATTGCGGAGATAGCGTTTATCAGGATTAGGAAGCAGTAGATACTAAGGACACTGCCTTGAGGGACTCCGTTTTCTTGTTGGTATTCATTTGAAAGAGTATTTCCTACTCTGACCATAAACGTGCGATTATTTAAGAAGTTATTGATAAATTTTGCCAGACGCCCTCTGATTCCAAAACTCGTGAGTTCTTTCAGGATTCCGAATCGCCAGGTGGTGTCGTATGCCTTTTCTATATCGAAGAAGATGGCTACTAGGTATTCATTGTGTTTAAACGACTGCAGGATTTCGTTTTGCAGTCCTAGTAGGTGGTCGGTAGTGCTTCGTTGCTTTCTGAATCCACATTGGTTTTTTGATAGAATTTTTTGTTTATCGAGATACCAGGTCAGTCTGATGGCGACTATTTTTTCCAGTAGTTTGCACATGACACAGGTAAGAGAAATGGGTCGATATGATGTTGGTAGGAAGCGGTCCTTTCCTGGTTTCAAGATAGGTATAGTGATGGCCTTACTCCAGATCTTGGGGAATGTGCCTTCTTTCCATATTGAGTTAAATATACTCAGCAGTGCTGTTCTAAGGGTATCGGGTAGATTTTTTATGAAGGCAGACGGAATAGTATCTGGACCAGGTGATGTGTTAGGATGGGGGTGTTGAATTCTTCTGAATCGTCACTGTTTAGATCGTAGGAATTTATTTCTTCTGCTTTTTTGAAATTCAGGAACGTCGGGGTGTAGTTTGCATCAGATGAGGTCTGTGTAAAACTTGAGTCAAGTAGGTTAGCGGTTTCGTCAGAGTCTTGCGTGTAAGTATCTCCTTTTTTTAGGGTGATTGCATTCAAGGGCTGTTTAGCACCGTTTAGGATCCTTATTTTCCGCCAGAGTTCAGTTTGGTCAGAGTGCTCGTCTATAGAGGTTATAAAGGAGTTCCAGCTCTGTTTCTTCATTTGCCTGGGTAGTCTACGGGCTACTGCTCGGTAACGGCGGAAGTTGGTGAGATCGCTTGTGAGTCTGGTTCTTCGGAACTTAGCAAGGGCCTTATTGCGATTTTTGATGGCTAGTTTGAGATCTTCATTCCACCAAGGAACATTTTTTGTGGATATTCTGCCGGAGGATTTTGGTATCGAGTTTTCAGCTGCGTGTAGGATGTGTTGGTTGAAGTTTAGGATACAGGAGTCGATGTCTGCTGATGGTCTGGGGAGTGGGAAATTGATTTGAATTTATTCCAATCCGCCTTTTTTAGAGGCCATCTTTGGGTTGTAGGAAGTTGTTGGTTCATCGAGGTGGTGGAGATGTGAATAAGTATAGGAAAATGGTCACTATTACACAGGTCGGAATGCGTTTTCCAATTGAATCGGTGAGCAATGTCGGAGGAGGCAATTGACAAGTCGATCGCAGAGAAGGTTCCATTAGAGCTGTTGAATCTGGTTTGTTGGCCGTTGTTTAGCAGGATTAGTTGACGGACGTCCTGGAGGATTCTATTGATTATGTATCCTTTGTTGTTATTTCTAGTAGCTCCCCAAGCGGTGTGATGAGCGTTCATATCTCCTAGAATGATGAACGGCTGAGGCAGTTGATGAATGAGGTGGAAGAGGTCGTTGTAAGTTGGGTCTTCATCAGGGGGTATATATATGTTGCAGATTGTCAAGTACGCAAGTTGAGGACGGCAGAAGATTGTGACTCGAATGGTCACATTTTGGATGTTTGATTGAGTTTGTGAGCAGTGGTTAACGATAACAGAGTCTCGGATGAGGGTAGCTACGCCTCCAGATGCTTTGAGACCTCTGCTGCAGTCTTGACGGTAGATTTGGTAGCCTCTTATCGTCGGTTTGTGTTTTGGTAAGAGGTGGGTTTCTTGGAGGCAAGTGATTATAGGTTGTTTGAGCGAGAGTAGTTGGCGGAGTTCTTCATGGTTATTGTAGAATCCGTTAATATTCCATTGGGGTCGTTTTCAATTTCGTGATTAGTTTGGTGATACGGATTTTCAATCCTCTATCTGCCACGATGAAGTGAGCCATATGGAGCTGGATTGATACAGTTTCTATGTTAACTTCTTCGGTGGTGATTGTTTTGACGATTTCTTGTGCTGGAAGGTTTGGTTTGTTCGTTAGGATTAGTTGTAGTAGTTGATCGAAGCTGAGGGCGTTTGGGAGTGTCTTATATTTGAAAACGAAAAATCGGACGGCCGAATAGATAAACGGAATAAAAATACCGGATTATCAGCTGCGACGAAATCGAACAATAGAACACCGATAAGCAACGCAGCACAACGACTTTATCACTTATCTGATAAACATAATCACTGCATATAACTTTTCATCACCTAGACCGACTCTAATGATAGCCTTATTTATTAGAAATTTTACCGATCGGTTGTGGCCCCATACCGATGGAGTTTTAAAGTCATCTCTACTGCTGCAGTTCTTTCGGAAACGAATATGGCCAGTGGCGAATCCAAAGAGATATTTGGGTGGGGGATTATATAATTACGTAATATCTTATGCGGTAGACAGTAAATTTAAGAAATACCTTGTTTCATACAGAAAATCAAATAGCGACCCCTTTAAAATTTAAAAATGTTTTAAAAATACATAAATATTACAGTTTTTGTTTTATTTTTAGGTGAAAAAAAAAAAAATTATAAGTAGCTAAAATGGTAGTTTAGAATTTGAATGATAAATTACTAAAAAAATTAGAACGATAGTATTTTTTATTAGATTTTATTTCTTTTTTATTTTTGATATCAAAATTGTTTGTCCGTGAGCAGGTAAAACAGATAAATATATATATATTTTCTCATTGAACTATTTTTAATTCAAATTGCAAAATAAAAGTTAAAAATAAATAAAAAAAATAAAAGATCGACTACAGTTGCATTTAAAACAGAATAAAAACGTAACATTAATACTTTTACGAGAAAACAGTATTAAATATTAGTTACAGTTAAGTGCAGAAGTAGCATTCATTCAATTTTTTTTATAGTATAAATTAAGTTTCTCTGTTGTAAAAAATTTTTTCATCGAAGATTTCGTTCTTTTGGGGGGATGTTCCCTATCTCCCCCTCGCCAAGGATCCGCCACTGATATGGCTCCTCTATAAATTCGTCAGTCTTATCTTTGTTATCGTTGCTTGACAAAACGACTTCATATTTTTTCATCTAATCTTATTAACTTCTACATTTCAATACTACACGACTTGCGCTCCTCTCTTAGAAAAACCTCTATCCTTTTTCATCTATCCAAACGGCTTAATCCGTTTGTTCCTTGCGCTTTTAACAAAATTCCCTTACTTCACTCTTGATTATTTCAGTTTTCTGCATCCTTCTAAGGTATCTCTCTTTCCGATTTTCCCAGCAATCTAACGAACATGTAGTCAGACAAAAATATACATATATAATTCTGTCGCTCAATCTTTACTTTCTTTCCATACTGTTATCTTGACTGATGGCTCCACGACTACGGTACGGGAGCTGCCTTTTTGATTCCATCTCCCAACTATTTTAAATCTCCGTAAGTATTGTAACAAACATATAATATATACACATTCACTCAATTAATAACATAGATTTAAAAACATACGATATATTATGATGAAACTGAAAAAACAAATATAAAAAATTTAGAACGCCGATTAGTTCCGAACTAATTGTTCGAAACTAAACAGTGTTCTATATTTTCTGTATTTGTTTTTTCAGTTTAATCATAATATATTGTATGTTTTTATTTTAAACCGTTTAAATTGCCGTCGTTTTGTTTTTGATCTTTACCGCAGAGTCTACAGCTATTCTTCGTGGTATCCGATACATCACTTCCACAAATGGTACTTAATTAAGTTACTGATAGTCTCGGATTCTAGTGATATGCTACTGTTCACTTCCTCTCCTTCGCCGTAGCATTCCTCAGACTTTATAATTCTCCTGATTCGTTCTCTTGTCACTAAATTATATTCCACAGAAATCGATTTCTTATGGACCCCCAGCCACGTTGTCATTGAGGGTAATGAACTAGCTGATTCATTAGCTCGATCTGCCGTTCAGACTGGTCAATTTCTATTCAAACTTTCTTCTTCTAATATTAATGTTTTCTCCGGGAGGCACGATATTTATCCTCTAATCCTGAATCTTTTTATCTTCCACCTTCCTCCTTATCCTTGATACTACGACTTCTCCTATCTTTTCCGCTTCCTTATTATCTCTTCTATCTGCAAGCTTTGTCTTGATCATAGTCGGCTTGCAGCTTCCTCTTTTCGTTTTTCTTTGTCCTCTTCTCCTTTATGTTCTTTCCATGCTGACGTTTCTAATTTACTCGGCAATTCAAATTACAACTTCCAGTGCGTGTCTATACCATTTAAAACGCTTCTACTTTTATAGTCAACTACTGAATCTTGATTTGCCTGCTTCACATAACGGTTTGCTTATTCTTTCACTTCCATCCACAACGATCAGTTGTCTTGTATAGCGGTTAGTTCTGGCCAGTCATAAAGAAGAACAAGCGCTAAATGTAATGGAAATGCGCATGTTAAGATGGTCAATGGTCGTTTGTCGGATCCAAAATGAGTGTATTGGCGCGGCAATGGGGTTTCACCCATCTTAGGTAAACTCCGGGAGAAATGTTTAAGTAAGCCGAAAATGGTTCGCTGCTGTCAGCAGCGCAAACATTCCAAGTTGCAGTTAGAAAATCGGTAGGTAGACCAAGACGAAAATGGCTCGATTTAATTACAGCGGATCCCAAAGACGCCGAGAACGAGTCAGGCCCAGCGATAAATTGAAATAGCTGTAAATGGTCTATTTACAGGGCAGACCCCGTACCGATGGGAAATTGCCATTGAAGCTGAAGAAGAAGAAGAAGAAGAGGAAATTCCTAAACTATTATGGAGCACCGCATGTAGCGTCATTTTAGATTGGTCTATTCGTATTATCAGTAAAAAATATTTAAACTAAAAATAGCGAAATAAAATATTTAAAAAAAAATAAATAAAATTACCGACCTCAAGATTTAATTTAAAAATTTAATAATAAAAATACACGAAAAAGTAAATACGTACAGGACTAGAAATTGCGATAAACCTCGTTATATACGAACTAGGGGGATTAACAGTAAAATAGACAATGTAGAGGAAGAGGTATTAATTAAATTAATGGGGAACATACCAAAAGAAATTCGAAATGAAAAAAATCTAGAGAGATGGAAAAGCAAGGTTAGAATTTGGTTGATAGCATGGTGTAAAGAGAAATAGACATATAAAAGTAATAATAATAATAATAAATAAATATATATATATATATAATAATAGTAATAACCACATATATACTGATAACATTGATATGAGACTCGCTACGATCTCCAGCTTTAAGCTGCTAATGAGAGTGTGTTAGTTTTATAAAAATTATATTGTATCATTGTATACATATATAAGTTAATATATTAAGACATTATAATAAGAAGTAACCATTCAGATGGGGTGGTATAATTGTAACATATATGATAAATAATGAGAGTGTGGATTTTGTAATATAGTAAGATATAAGCCAACAATTTCTATATTGTAATATAAAATAGCACATAAGTTGATGTTATATTAAACAAATAAATAATATAATTATGTTGAGAACCCACAGACGGGCTAGTGCCCCCTTGTGGGACCCGCAAATTATTTAAACAAAAAAAAAAAAATAAATAATGATTTCTCCCGGGACAAAAAATATATTTATATATACATATATATGTATATATATATATATTTAAGTAATATACCTATAGATATGATGACAATTCTTAAATAAAGTTAAAATCTATTAGAGTCGGTACCAAATTCACCAGATGTAATAAAAAATTAAAAACCACATTACACATTTGTTCGACGTTGTCCATGCTTGGCGTATAGAAACCGAGAGCGATCTGTGTCGTTATACTTTTTAAATTGTTTTGTAAATACTGATGCAATTTAAAGTCAGCCGATACGCGCGACTTATTTATTTTATTCTGGTGAATATATTCCCTCGATGGTACTTACCGCGTAGCAAATTATTGACCACACATTTTTTTACCCGGTCCAGAAACGAATATAACACTCGGCTTTAGAATGGAAACAGCGCGGTTGTGAACCGGGATATTTGGTAAATACATCGATTTCCAGATTAATTATTAATCGGGGGTGTGTGGGTTGGGTTGGGTGTGGGTGTGGGGGGGGGGGGCACTCTAATAAAAGTCCGATAAAAATCGAGTTGCAGTAAAATTACCTCTGCTCATAATCATGCCTTATAAATTACAAGTATATTTCGTCAATAAGCATTTCATCATATTTCGTAGTTATCACTTCACGACGAATATGTTTCTAACGTGTAAATTGCAACAAAATTATGAAACGTAAAATATGCCTCACGCGAAAAAATGAATAATCTCAAATTCCCAAATTTTTAAGTGGTTTCTTCGCGAAATTACCCACAGCGAAATCTGCAAGGGGTGGTAGAATAATAAAATTTGATAGTTGCAACGCTCTCCCGATCTGTCGACAACAGGAAAACTACGGAACGTAAAATATTATAAATACAAAGCCGTAAGTGAGCTCGAAAGTGTCAAATTTTGTAACATCGCGTCAAAATTAAAATACGCAGCGTAACGCTTATATTAAAAAGTTGAAATTTGATACTCCGACTAACAACAGGAAAATTATAAAAGCTGAAAAATTTTTGTACACAAACGTTCGGACGAAACCCCAAATTTTTGAATATTTCCATTGAAATCAAAATAGACGGCGATAATTTGAAAAGAGGCGGTAGATTGCCGAAATTCAGTATGTAAAAACAAAAAAAATTATAAAACTTCAAAAGTTTTAAATTCGAAATTCTGAATAGGTCCAAATTTTAAAGTTTTTTTTTCTTTCCGTGAAAATTAAAATGGCCATGCTACAGACAGGGTAAAAAAAGTTGAAATTTCATTGGGCCAGTGACAGCTTTGACTTCTCGATAAGGGGGAAAGAAAATTTTGAAACGTAAAAAATTTCAATTACAATCGAAAGGTGTATTGTTCAAAAATAAAAATGCGCACAGCGTAAAACCTACTTAACATGAAAAGTTGAAATTTGATGCAATGGAGGACGTCGCCGATTCGCAAATATTAGGGAAATTATGACATCTAAAAAAATAACATACGCAACTTTAAATGGGCCTCAATTCTCTAACTATTCGGTTTTTTAACCGTGTCACGTGATCTGCGGATTACTAAAAAATCGGTATTGATCAATTAATTCATTTAAATATATTCGAAAAAGAATTACAGAAAAACGCGTAAAGACTTTTTTACACATATCGATCCGAAGAGATAGATTTTCGTTTAAATTAGTCGATGACACCAGAACGAAATGAAATTTTTATTTTCGCCATCGTCGAGCTTAGACCAGTATTCCAAAAATTCCAAGAGTTCGTATACGTAGTTTTAGATTACTTCTCTTACCTTTAACACAGTGCGCCTGTGCGCAGAGATCAGCAGAATGAAGTTTTTAATTACAGTTCCGAGCATTACCTCTACAAAAGCCTATTAACATATTAATCTCTAGTATTGTCAATACATTTCTTCAGCGAGCTACCGCTCAGGGCGAGAGTAGAAGCTGAAACTGATTCATAAAACGTTCTACGACTTGTTACGGTATCCCGAAAGTTGGATAATTCCTGCACGATGTATATCGGAGCTCTTCACTAGTTTACCCCTCGGATCACCACCTATCGGCTACCGTGTCTTTCCGTTTTTTCTTTCCTCTCTTTTCTTCTGATTCACTTCTTATCCGTTTCAACCCCCACCAGTTTTCCTACGTGATATGATTCTGTTAACGCACTTTGGTTTTTCTTATTTATACTTTTTCATCCTTTCATTTAATTTTTTACTTTACATATATCATATAACATCTAATTTTTCCTTTTTTTACATCTCCTATATTATTTCCTCTTCTCCTATTTCCCTATAAAAAACTCTTTCTTCTCGCACATTTATATCCATTTCTCTTTCTATCATCACATAACTTTAAGAAACCGATTTTTTTTTTCCCTACGTTGCCCTACTTGTACGTTCTTGATTACATTTGTCTACTAATTTTTTTTCCCCTTTTCGTGAGGAAATTGTACATAATTGAGATCTTAAATCGAGATCAATTTGCACACAGCTTCTTAGCGTCTCGCCCCATATGCGCATAATCCGTCAAAATGTTCTTAATAGGTTATAAAAGTGTCTATTAAAAAGGTAAATTGTTTTTTTTTTTTTTTTTTATAAAAGTTGGAAAAAGTAAACGGTAATTATAAATACGAATTATTGATGAGGATGATTTCGAAAACTAATTACTGATTTTTTTGGAAATTAAGTGCATCAATATGACTGCTGAGTTTTTTCAATGGGAGATTTTCGTGTTAATATGTGGAATGAGAATTAAAAGAGAGAACGAAAACCGATAGAAAATTCGTAACATTTGGACCATGTTCTAATAAATATATTGATGAACGTTACGTGTTTGTATTTAAAATTTTAAAATATAGCCCCCCCCCCTTTTTTTTGTTCCTTTGTTTTATTTTTCCTTTTAGATTTATTGGAAACATCTCAAATTCTTGTTTTTTTTTTTTTTTTTTAAATCGCAAATGTAATTATTGTTCCGAAAAGACATAATAATTCGAATCGTTGCAATACTGTTACGTTCGGAATATGCTATTAGAAAAAAGGGGAACGGAACAGATGAAATTAATTTTTATAAATAATTCAAACGTCTTTTTGAAAATACAATAATTTCGGGAATTTCAACAGCTTCCTGCGGAACAAATGTATTTTTTTGAATTGCAAAAAAGTTTCAAACTCGCTCCATATTCGTTTTAGCTATAATCTTACCTCGAAATTATAATTTAAGCTAATTTCACGGTAAACTACTAAATACCGCAATGAAACACACTCTAGGATTCGATATTTTCACAGTACCGTATTATATGGTTTTCGTAGCAATTTAAAATCCGCTTTAAGGAAAATCTCTTCAATTCGGCTCTAAAAGAACGATCGCTTAACTCTTGTGCGCGAGCCTTATTAATATATTATTACTTATGTATTTTTCGTGACTGCTTTTTCTATGATTCTATATGAGAGGCTTCTTTTTTCTTTTTTTTTTTTAAATACTTAGAAAATCAAAGAGGTTTTGATCGAACGAGAAATATTCCATTAAATTTTTTACTGTGGTTAATTTTTTCGGCACAAACACAAAAAATTAACTTTTCAGTTAAATTATTTTTTATTATTTTCTAATTAATTATTCGTCGCACGCGACAGAACAGATTTTTACGCTAAAGGGGACTCCTCCTTGTTATTTAGGCGCTTACATTTAAATTTGGATAAACCAAAATCTTTTGCCGTTATATAAAAATACGTGTCCCGTACAACCTCGCCTACAGAGTAGTCTTCTATCTCACCTGTTTCGTATACGATCGACGTAAAAACCGAAATCTACTTTGAATAGCCGAGATAACGTGTCGCGCTGTACGATATAAAATAGATTATCTTTTAAAAATTTGTATCCGCGTTTTCAGGTTTAAAGAATTTTGCCCGATTAAAATCAGTTTTACCGGGGACTTCACGCTGATATCAGTATGTGTGGTCTGAACACTCTATATATCTTACCGTAATACGCAAGAAAAACCAATGGGATAGACAGACAACTTCCTTTACCGATACAAGGCCAACAAAAAAAGAAATCTAAAAAAAATAATAACAAAAATGATTAAAATGAAAAATTATCGCGCTTTAGTCACGTTTGCGAACTGCGCCGGTTCGAGGTGGAAAAAATATTCTTCGACAAACGAATCCGGTCCACGGTGTCAACCTATTAAAATTAAACAAAATTAAAACACATAAAAAAAAAAAAAAAAAAAAAAACAAAAAACAAAAAAGGGAAATATTAATTGAAGCGGAAGAAATAATTCGTTTTATAGCTACATTTAAACTTATGAAACGTCCGGCTGGATCATTGATCCATACAGAAAATTATTTCACGTAAGAAAGGTCTCCTGTTTGGAATAAATAAAGTAATAAAGGCTCGTTTTTTTTTTTATTTTATTTATTTTTTCATTGAATTACCGTTTTTAACTACTAGAAGAGGGTTATCACGGTGAGAGCTGCCTAGGCTTTTTAAATTTTTTAACGCAAACATATCGATGCAACATTTAACATACAACTCTTATCAGTTGGGTTCGGATTTTGCTATAATGCACATTTTTTTTTGCTTGTAGCTAACACTTTGATACTTTGTATCTAGGCATTTCAAGAGAGTTGTGGATTCGAAATACGCTAATTTAATAGTGCATATAAATGCATATTTTGACGATTTTTACGGTTTTTTTTTATAATTACATATAAATAATTCCACTTTACCAAAAAAAAAAAAAAAGAAAAAAAAAAGCTTATCATTGTTTTATTTTTTGTCAAATCTATTCGACAATAGCCTCTTTCTGCGTGTTTATAAAACCAAAAAAAAAAAAAAAAAAATTATTTCTTCTTGTTGGTTGTTGGGCTCTCATTGTTGTTCTCTTTAAAAAACGGAATATCTTTCTGCAAGCAAAAAAAAAACCTTTTTGTCTTCGTTACAAATTAAATCAATTTGAACAAAGCATTTACTTTCCGACCTTTTAGGATTTTTAAATGAGCTGAACAACAGCGTCAGCGAACAATAACAAATATTGTCGACCGACCTTTTTCACGCTAGCATCTGATTAACCGCTAGTTAACAATGTTACATTATCTTCAACCTTGTGATGGGTAACTGTCCTTTTTATCATGTACCGAATATATACATATATATATATATATAAGTCAAGTAAGTCCTATATCTTCGATAAGGTATCATGGATTGTGAATTTAAGTTTTTCATATTGTACAAAGCCCAACGGCACTAATGAGAGTAGGGTGGGGGGGGGGCAGTACCTTTCTCTCGGTCGCCTTTACTTTCCCAGATTTCTCTGGTACCCAATTCAATTTCAGATACCTGGGAGCGATTCGGATCTGGAACGAAACAAGTCTCGAACCCGTGTATTCTGGTTTAGTAGCCAAACGCCTTAACCACTGGGCTACCGTGGTACCTTCATATATATGTATGCACACTTGCACAATTTGTGACACAAATTTGCTCTAAACACGCTGTCTTCAATATCATAGTATAGATCATTTGCAATTACCATTCTATTAGATGAAGTGTCAGAACTGTCAGATGAAAACGAAATCTCTTACGCTCCATTTGAAGTGGCCACATTTAAATAATTTTCATGTTGAAAATTAAAAAAAAAAATCATTATTGTTAAACGTAATCATTTTTAAATTTAGATTTAAAATTTATTTTTTTTTTTTTTTTGTTTTATATTTTTAATATACACTATCTATTATGAAATTTTTAGTGTATATTTTAGTCTTTCATGCATATTTTTATGCGTCAGGGTTTTTTAGTGCACATCAATCTGAACCCTACTTATCAGCAAATAAAGCAAGGATATTTAAAACTGCACTCCTTTGAGAATACTAGAGTATTTTCAAGGTACTGCGATTGAATCGAGTCTATAAAAGGTTCTCGGACAAAAGTAAACCTGTTCTTTGCATTTTGATAAATATTGCTAGCAATCGAAAGTTCTGACAATCGATTCAGACGCAACGGTGCACAAGGTACCAAATACATATCAAAACGAAACGATAATAATGATAATAAATTGCAGTAAACAGTTCAATAAGCCCGGTTGGCTTCCGTTCCTCGTTGCCCTGTCTGATGCAGTTGTTTGCGACACGTTGATCACATGTTCTTTAAGCGTTCATCAGAACTTTTCCCATTTATTCAGACTTGTACTGCCTACTCTTTATTATACGTGTCTACTATCTTATCTCCTATTTGTTACAATATTAATAGTTTGCAAAGGTGACTCCCTGGTGAGTGCGTCCTCAAAAACTAACAATTTCGTCAACTATCTTCGGAAATGAAACAAATGAAGTTTATCAAAATAGTGGCTCTGATTTCTTTAATGCGAGAATGCCAAATGAGTTAATGAAATATAAAACAGCGTTCACCTGATAAGATAAAAAAATTGAAGAAATAAATCAAAGTGGGAAAAAAAAGAATCTCTCGCGACACTGTTAACTCTTCAAAAGGAGTCTCAAATAATTAAAGAAATAAACTACAATAAATTTACCGGAGAAGAAGTTAAAATTGAAATTATATTAACTGTCGGCACCGAAAAAAGGTATCTTTTAAAATATTTAAAATAGAACAGTTATAATGACATTTTTGTTAAAATGTAAAATTCAATAAGATATAATACGCTTCGTCGAAGAAAAAAAAAAAAAATGTTATAACGCATTCAAGCAAAGCAACACAACAATCGCTGAGTAAATACAAAAATGACAATTTTTCTTAATTAATACACTGGGACATCGTTAAAAAAAGAGTATGCTTTTTTTCTGTCCTAGTGACGACCATTATGGGAAAAAAATGGAAGCTTTCTATTTATTTTCACCATTTTTCTCTCTTTTTTTTTGTCTTTCTATGAGAATCAAACGAAGGAGGTCTATCAATCTTATTCCTTTTACATTTTAAAAACGTTGAACAAATACGATTGTAAATGTTTCAATACCTGTGCAGATTACTTAGCAGAAGAAAGTTGGCCAGCCCGAGTTTTTGATGTAGAATATGCGCACAAACACGACTGAGTAGCAAAAGTTTGGAACGGGAATGTGGAAGATGAGAGTAATTAAACTAAAACCCGTATTTATAAAATAGCAGGTTTTGTAGCCGCAATCGATCACATTAGAGCTCCGACCTCAATCAAAAGTGTGGCAGTTTCAATGAATACTAGAGTGTTATAATTATAGAAGAGGACCAAGTTAAAGTAAAAATACACCGGGAATTACTTGTAAACATACATGGAAGAAAAAATTGCAAAATAAATAAACAAAAATTCTTTCTGTCCCCCGACATATAACTTGAAAAATAATGGTAGTGTCTATAATAATAGGCGTTAATAAGTCTACAAAAAACTGGCTAAATGGCGAATGCTGAGCCAAAAAAAAAAAAAATTCCTACCGATTACAGGATACCAAATGTTATATTTGTCACAACGAAACCGAGATGGTTGATACCTTGAGAAAAGTTATTGCAAAATAGCTATCACACTGCACTTTTATGTCAGTGATAGAAGAGTTTTGAATAACGCAAGAGTCAACCGGCTGATAATATACATATTTATGTGTCGAGATTAGAAACAGCAATACCAAGGAAAGGTAGATCTCCACTATGTCTGCCGCTAACGATAGCCTAACCACCACCGTAACTACCTTGAATTTTTCAATGAACATCTGAGGATGGAATAAATGCGATTGTAACTCCGATCAAAGCAGCCTTCTTTATAGCATCTACTACTTTAACTATTCACCACCCAATGACCGCGTATCCCCCCCCCCCCCCCTCAATAAAGTGCTTCATTTTTACCTATTATATTAAAAAATATTTTTCTTTAATTTCGTAAAAGAGCGAATGTTTTCAATTAAATATTCTGTAATGCCGAAAGTCGCCGAGACTGTCGACGCAGATTAAACATTTATAGGTAATGTTTTATTGGACTACCTAAAGTCCCGACGAAGACAAATAGCTCGGCGTTTATACAGATGCTCCTGAGGACAGATTAAATTTCTCTGTTACGCTGGTTTTTGGTCACAAAAACCGCTCCAACCGGGTCACCAGTAAAAAATGCAGTAAAATCCAAGTACCGAATTTTAAATGAATCCATGAACGATGTGTTGGCGACTGATGAAACAAGCTGCATATCCTTCAACGGACTGCCCAGTTCTATGTTCAAAATTTAATGTTTCGACAGGCGACGATAGGAAATAAGGAGACGAACGGTTCTTTACTACACCAAATGTTCGACGTGAATTTATTTTGGAAGCAACGGTTTTTATTCAGAACCGTTTACAAAATCGCCTATAATACTTTTCAAACTTATTTTTTCTTTTTTTGGCGCGCCCGTGTGCGCTAGTGTCACATAAACATATATACCTGGCGAACAATCGCGCTAACGTGAGTGCTCCAGTCGTCTTGGTTCACCTCACCACTGATGACCTTTCTCACGTTGGTCTACAGCATGGAAGCTAGATTTGCGTTCCGGTTTCTATGCTCCCCTCAATAACGCTTTCTTTAAATAGCGGTTATTTCCTAATAGCGGACAATTCAAAAATCCCTGGCATTTTCCTACAAGACACAATACAAAAATATTTCCCAATAACGGACCTTCCCAATTACGGACGCGGATACTTTAATAAGTATGATTTTGGAAATTCGATTTCTGTTAAACGGACAAAGTTTGTCAAAAAAAGTTCAATTAGTGCCCCAGATTATAGTTTAATAGACGAGGGATTGCATGTGGAAGATCCATGCACCGACATAAATGAATTAGCAGCTGAATTCATGCAATAACAAAATCCATCCGATGATACAGTATACTGTGATGACAATAATGTTTAAGATGGTGAAGAAGACACAACTACTGAAGTTGACTGTGAAACTTTAAATAATGTTCACTCGTTAGTTGTTATTGGAAAACTAAAAAAATTGTATTTCATTCATAAAGCTGATGTGCTGAAGGTTTAATAAAAATGATATCCGAACTGCCAAGTGTATGTCGAATCGTGAATTTTAAATGAAAGAAACAAAGTAAAATTACCGACTTTTTCATACAAAACTGAAATATGTTCGATACACGCTAGGATTTACACAGTATGTGTTAAAAAATATATATATATATATTTTGAACACAAGTGATTAAAATTGTAGATTATCTCGCGTTCTTAAAAACAAAAAGTTATTTATACTCTATTGCCTAACTCTTTTATCAATGAATCCTGAAATACAAACATAAGTAAGTACTGTAGTGGTACTGTACATACATACATATTTTTATATTATACGAACATTTTTTTTTTTATATTTTAGACGCATGTGTATGTCTCAGGTAAATATGTACTGTATTTTTTTATATTACGTACTATCTTTTATATTCTTGTTAAATACGTTACAATACACAATAATGTAAATTTCAGTAAACTGTATGTTTTTGCAAATAAATTTCCAAAAGCCAGAATAATTAAAAAAATGTATTCGACGGGAACGAATATGACGTAAGCCCTGAAAAGGGTTATTTCAAATATTTAAACGACAAAGAAAGTAATAATGGCGGAAAATAGCGCGTAGAGGAATAAGAATGAAGGAAGCGATATCAAATGAGGAAAACGATACGGAAGGAGACGAAACGGGATGTAGAGAACGAAAAAAGGGGGTATTAAAACGGAAGACACGATATTACCGAAAAAAAGAAAAAACCGAAAAACGACGTACACAAATCGAATCGAATAGAAATGATTGTTGAATTAAAGCCGGCACAGATAACAGATATAAGGAACGGCCCAGCACCGTTGTTAACATATCGCCGTACGCTACATCAGGACTTAATTTATTATTACAAAACTAAAATGCGATGTTGCATTTTAGCTCTAAACACTGTACATACATTATTGTTTATCATTAGCGGACACTTCTTAATACCGGACAAATTTTTTGGTCCCGCGACTGTCCGTTATTCAGAAGTTTCACTGTATATGTATATATATATATATATATGTAACTCGGCCATTTTGGCCTCGCAAGGGGTTGCGCCCCTTGATCCCTCTTACCTTTTCATTTCTGTCTCTTTCTCTTCTATACTTTGTATAAAATGATCAAAATTTACAACGTAATTTTTACTAGCATTAACACAAAAAAAATAACATAACCACAAATATCCTATCCTAACATTCAACTTCCATTATATAAAATTAGGACATTTTTGCGTTAAATTTTTCGTTGCATTTTTCATTACATATTTCATTGCATAAAATTGTGATATTTTTTAAATAACAATAACAAACATCCTATAAAATATAACAAACGTTACATAAAATTGGGACATTTTGCGTTACATAAAATTCAGACATTTTGCCTTACATAAAATTGGGACATTTTTTCTAATAGGGGGTAGCCTAAGAATTACGTTGTAATTAATTTATATATGTATATTTATATGTAATGTACATATTTGCAAGCTACGTTTCCTATATAATTTTATTAATTTATTTTTCTTAATTAGTTCTAACCTGTTCTCATTTCTTTTTGGTTCCTTTTAAAATTAATTTGGGTTTGTGTAGAAGAGACATTAAATCATCGCTTATGGAAATTTTGATATTTTCAATAGTGGGATTCGAAGTGAATTCCATTTGAAGGAAACTCCGCTACTTAACCAACTAACCTATAATATTAATATTTAATTATTAATCTGCGGCCTCCGCTTTTATTTTTCAGAATATTTTGTAGTTTCAGATTTTAATGTTAGGATGCGTATCTGGTAGTCGCACACTAAAAAAGTTATTTTGTACTTCCTTTTAGCGCATAAATAAAAGGCTATTTTTAAAAAGTTTTTTTTTAATTATTTTTGATTTATTCTGTTTTAAACACAACTGTCGATGATCTTTTTTGCCATTTTTATTTATTTTTAATTTTTATTTTGTAATTTTAATTAAAAATAGTTCAATGAGAAATATATGTATTTTTTTTTTCTTCCCCATGGGGACAAAGAATTCGGATCGGATTACTAACAAAAATAAAAAATAAGTAAAGTCTAATAAAAATACTATCTTTCTTACTATTTCTAAACTACCATATTTAAGGTATAATCTTATAATTTCGTTTTATTTTTCACCCCCAAAATATAAGACAAAAGTTAAATTAAAAATTGTAATAATTATGTATTTTGAGAATATTTTTAAAATTTCTATAAAGGTCGCTATTTGATTTTCTTTATGAAACAAGGGCTATTTCTCAAATCTACTCCCTACCGTAGAAGATTTTACGTAATTATATAATTTCCCCCCAAAAATGTTCTTCTTATAATCCCCCCCCCCCCCAAAATGTTCTTCTGGATCCGCTCCTGGCTATTCTGTTATTTCTATTTTACTATAAAGCACGAATTTTACATACGTATATGTATATTTTTTTCTTTTTTTTATGCAAATAAACTTCAATCTTACAGATGATAAGCGCCCTTCGCACGGGGATGAAATTTTTAAAATTGAAGTGAAATGTTGAACGCATATGCGATATTTTTACTAGACAGTGAACTATTTTTAGAATGAATTAACCCTTTTCGAAAAAAGAAACAAAAACGTTCTCGCTGAAAGGGACCGTACTTTTTGGCGCGATCGATTTGGCGCCGCGAACAGCTTACCCAGATCCGTTTACAAATTACCTACGAATATTTTTCAAATTTCATCAGCTAAGCATTACCATTTGGGTTAGTGAGAATCACAAATTACCAAAATTGCGCGTAATTCCCGTTCTTCGACATCGTCGATTTATTACACAGTGACTATATTTATCTTCTTTAGTTTATCTGTTTGTTTTTCTTTTAATTAATTTCAGTTTTTGTCTACTGCAAGGGGGATTATTAGGGATAGGTGCATATGGAATTTTCTCTATATTATCCGAATATTTCCAATAATTGGGCTTCGGCAAAGTTTTCATAAAGTCACAAAAAAAATTCGCGTATATCGCGCACTATTTGTACACGTGTGACCGTAGTGAAAAATTACACACGCACGCGGGATATTCCTATAGTGAAATATTTTTAGAATAGTTTAAGCTTTTACAAAAAAAATATTACCATTAAATAACACTAACACATCAAAAATTAAACAATGAAGAGATTATCTTTTTTGAAATTTTTAATTATTCCCCGGGGTTGCCTTTATGCAAAACTGTGTTTAATTCGGCGGACGCGCGTGCTAAAAATCACTGTTGTTCATAAATTTTGAAGTTATTCAAAATTTTTCTGCTCCAAAAATATTGTTCAATAATTACATCATTTAAGCAATTTTTATTACATCGGCATTATTGAAACTGAAGTTCGCCGAACAATACTCTTTTTGTAATATTCTGACTACTAATATGCAATTATTAACCTACATTGTTAAAGTTTTTCGAATTCCTAATTCGGTATATATTGCTGCATTTTTTTACGTAAATGTTCTCTCTATTTAATTAGCAAAGGAGTTTCATATATTTTGTTTTTCAAAACATGCAAGCGTTTCGTTGTACTTGAATTTTCACTAGTAATACGAGTAGAAATGAACGGTAGAAGAAAAATAATCTTCGATAACGTTCCAAATAAAGGCATGCCCTTGCTTCTTTGAATTATTTATATTGCCACTCTTTCTGTTCCTTCGGAATTGTTTGTTGGCTAAGTTTGATTATATTTATTTTTATTCCGCCTCAAATCTTTTAGCTAAGTTCAAAGGGAAACTCTAGTAAGTGATAGTTCGGTCGTGTGTTCATGCGTTTATTGTAATAAACGTTTTCTCGTTAGTTGAATACACGGAATTACGTATTTTGTCTTTATCTTTATCTTTCGCGATAGTGTGTAGTTTTGTCTAGTGCGGGCTACGGACGTTAACAGTATTATAGCGGTAACACCGCCTAATACAGCCATCGACTTATCAACCCCTCAGCAACTTCCCACACCAACTTCCCACACCAACTTTACCAACACATCAACAGCAATCGTCATCAATAATATTACCGTCACCACTATTATCAGAAGAAACATCTTCATATATAGGTAAACAAATCCAACAGAAATCAGGTAACAACAATTCACATACTAACTACACAAACAACAATGCTAACAGTTACGCTAAAACAGCATCAGCTTTTAATTTCCCATCAAAAGAACAAGCAATAGTTTTTAATATACCGAAAGGAATCAATCAAAAAGATTACATTATTAAAATAGGAGAAATCGTAGAACCTCAAAATTTAAAATATATATCACGAATGTCGCGCGACAGGTTTGCAATATTTTTATCCAGTAAACAATTCGTAGATTATTTAGTAGACACGCACAAAACAATCACAATAAATAACGACGTAATACATATAAGAAGACTAATAGACCCTAAAAAAAGAATAATAATTTCAAATGTCTGTCCTTCTATACCACACTACATTATAGAAGAAATACTCAAAAAAGACTATAATGTAAACCCAGAAACCCCGATCTCTTTTATAAAGTACGGGATGGGAGAAACGAGAGGATACGAGCACTTATTAAATGCCAAACGGCAATTTTTTATAAATCCAGAGGAAATCAAAAAAATCCCTGAAACAGTACTCATACACTACGAAGAAATAACATACCGAATATTTCTATCCCCAGACACAGTTTCATGTTTTGTATGTAACGAGAAAGGACATACTAGTAAAAACTGTCCAAACACTATAGAAGACGAAGACATTTCAAACAACGTAAGTGATAAAATAAATGACAATAAAAATGTAAACGTTGACATCAACTTCCCCACTCTTCCGTTAACGCAACTCTTAAATGGAGCTGCTAAAAGAGCACTATCAACAAATTCTTCCGAATCAATAATGTCAGGTAATAATTTAAAAAATGAAAAGAAACCCAAAATTAACAATGTATTATTAAACGACCAAAACGCTAAAACAGATGATGCAGCAGAAACAAAAGAACAGGCAACAATAACATACGACAGTGACCAGTCCATAAAAGCAGATGAAGAAGAAAATGAATCGATATTAAAAAAAGAAATATTCAAACCATTAGAAATAAATATCCGGAAAAATGAAGATAAATATCCGCTTTCGTTAAATAATTTTATGTTATTTGTAGGAATGTGTAAGGGGAAAAAAGATATTCTTCAGACGGCAAAAGAATTTATGGAAGACATAAATGGCTTAATGAACATGCTAATTGAAAATAAACCTATCCTACATAGTAGATCAGCAAAAATTCAGTTCACAAAAATTATCAAAAAATTATCTTATCAATTAAACACTTCCAAAGAACAAAATAATCATATAAATAATACATGATGAAAGGTAATTTAAATATATTATTACTTAATGTGGGCAGAACCAAAATTCAACAGTACGAAATATTAACAAATAGTGAACAAGACTTAATAATAATACCGGAACCGTATATTTACAAAAACAAACTATATGGAATAAACAATGAACAGTATGAAATAACACAGCCGAATATTGCAATAGCCTATAATAAAAATATAAACTTGTCAATAATAGGAACAACTCAAAATATCATTTCAATTAAAATAGGAAATTATATTTTATTTGCGTCCTACTTTTCCCCTAATGAAAGTATAGATCCACACATTCTTATAATTAACCATTTAATCACACAATTTCAGGAATTAAAACCGATACTGTTAGGTGATTTTAATGTTAGATCAACGATATACGAAAATTTAAACAATATAAACTATAATACGAAAAGAGCAGAAAAATTCGAAGAATTCCTATTTGCCAATGATCTAAGCGTTTGTAATCCTTATAACATAAAAACTTTTAACAATCACAATGGGAGCAGTGTAATTGATCTTATAATTGTCCACGAAACAATCAGCCAGAACATTAGAAATATAAAAATATTACCTTCTTCAGTAACGCAACACTTAACAATATGTCTGCAACTCGCAATAAGGAAAGATAGTAAATCACTAAATGAAAATACACTAACAGTTGACTATGAGATCTTTCAAAAACAAATTATCAATGTGCTCTACCTCAAATAAAACAAAAAATAGAACACATTGAAAAAGTAACTAAAAAAGAAGATTTAGAGAACGAAATCATAGAATTTACAAACATAATAAAAATACTAATCCACAATTCACTTACAAAAACAAAAATTCGCGACACACCTTATTGGAATGGAAAATTAGAAAGCTTTAAAAAGATACTGAAAAAACTACAAAGGAGACTATGCAAAAGCAAAAATAAAACAAATAATAATGTGGAATCATTAAGAATTAAAATTAGAAAACGCAGGAATTAATAAAAAGGACGAAGTTTACAATATAAATGAAACAATAAAAAAATTGAGTAAAAACATTCAAAACTTAGGCTTACAATTCAACATAAATAAAACCCAAGCACTACTAATAAATAGAAAACAAGACAGGGAAGAAATGATACATTGCATTGAACAGCACTTATGCATAAATAACGACAAAATAAAAATAGTAAAAGAAATAAAATACTTGGGAATAATCATAGACACAAATTTAAATTTTGGAAAACACATCGAATTCATAATAGACAAGATTAAAAAAATTTATTTCAAATTAAGATCACTATATTCAAATATGTTCGGTTTCAAATATAAAGATAGAATAGTACTCTACAAAGCCATTTTTGGATCAATAACAGAATACTGCTCTACAGTATATTTTCCAGTTTTACGAGAAAAAGACAAGAATAAGCTGTTAAAATTACAAAGGAAAATATTAATAGGAACAATCTCTGGTTATCGCACAATATCGTATACTTCAGTCAACATCATAGCAGGAATAATACCTATAGACTTAAAGTTAGAAACTGTAAACCAAATATCAAAACATTGAAACAAGAAGAAAAAATTTTAGACAAAAAAAGAGGTTACGAAAACAGATCAATAAAATTAACTCGAGTAGTATACGACTTTGGCAACTCACATTTGATAAATCAAAAACTGGCAAAGTAACACGGGAAATAGTTCCAAACATAGAAGACAGACTACAAATGAAACATTTTTATACCGACTATAACTTTACTCAATTTTTAACCGGACATGGAAATAATAATGGGGTGTCTATATGAAACGATTTAAAATTTCTGAAACAGACATCTGTATAGACTGTAAAGAGAAAACAGACGATTGCTTTCATTCGATTTTCGAATGCAATAAGTTTAAAAACGAAAGAGAAAAACGGAAAATATAGTATAAAAAATAAATGCTAAAATAACAAACTAAACGTAAGTAACAAAATTAATATAAGAATATCAAACTTGTTATCTTAGGAACGTTTTCGGGCATAACCCATCTTCAGCTAAAATATAATCGAACTAAATTAAAAACATAGTGTAACAGTGAACACAATTTAAAACTTCACTTTGAAGCTAAAATAAAATTAAATTAAAAATAAATTAAAATGAAAATAACATGAAACATAGCACACATGTGAATTGAACTACAGTCTAACACATATATTGTTAGACTGTAGTTCAATTCACATGTGTGCTATGTTTCATGTTATTTTCATTTTAATTTATTTTTAATTTAATTTTATTTTAGCTTCAAAGTGAAGTTTTAAATTGTGTTCACTGTTACACTATGTTTTTAATTTAGTTCGATTATATTTTAGCTGAAGATGGGTTATGCCCGAAAACGTTCCTAAGATAACAAGTTTGATATTCTTATATTAATTTTGTTACTTACGTTTAGTTTGTTATTTTAGCATTTATTTTTTATACTATAGTTACTAACAAACAGGATGATAAAATATTCTTTAATAAAAACGGAAAATAATAAAAAAACCAATAACCGAAATACATAAAAAAAACTTTTTTAATTTGATCAGCTTTGTCAACCATGTAATGAATAACAAAACAAAACACATCAACAACAAATAATAACAGTAACAATCACCGAAAACAACAATAGCTCCTCGGAAAAAGCGAGTACCATGGTGGTGCCCCGAAATCAAAATGGCGATCGCACAACGGAAACGAGCATTGAGGAAGTATAAAACAACGAAGTCGCTTACAGACCTGATTGAATTCAGAAGATTTAGAGCTCGAGCCAGGCTACTCATCAAAATGAGAAAACAGGAGTGCTGGACAGCATTTGTATCATCTATCTCAAAAGATATGCCTGCGACGATGGTTTGGAGAAGAATCAAGTCGCTGTGTGGTAACTATCGTCCTCCAACTACCCCTTCCTTACTCATTAACAATGTCCTGCTCACAGACACCAAAGAAGTGGCAGATGCCTTTGCGCAACATTTCGCTAAAGTATCTTCCTCAGCATCCTACACCGATTCCTTCCTAGAACACAAATTGAGACTAGAGGAGCAAAAAATATCCTTTCCTCCAGATCAAAAAGAAAAATACAATGATCCTTTTTCAATGTCTGAGCTAAATTACCAGCTCGATAAAAAGCTAAAAAACAGTGCACCTGGAGCCGACTCCATTCATCCATTCATGATCAGATACCTACCTAATCTAGCTAAACAACTACTCCTTGACGTATACAACAAAATTTGGACAACTTCTTCCATCCCAAAATCCTGGAAAGCAGCTTTAATTATTCCTATCCTCAAACCTAATAAAGAAACCTTCATTCCTCAAAATTACAGACCTATCTCCTTACTATCTTCACTCTCCAAAATCATGGAAAAAATGGTGAACAGACGACTATCCTCTTTCCTAGAATCTTCAAACGTTCTCTCCCCAATACAAATTGGAGGTCGCAAATCAAAATCCCCAATGTTACATCTCCTGAGCCTAAAAAGACAAATACTTGAAGCCCAAAAGAGGTCACAAGCTCTCTATACTGTCTTTTTTGACATAGAGAAAGCATTCGACCGGATATGGCGATATAAAGTGCTTACAAAGCTGAAGAACGCCAATATAAAAGGCAATATGGGCAACTATATAATGAATTATTTGTCAAACAGACACATTCAAGTAAAAATTGGCTCAACTGTATCCTCTCCTGTCCTAATAGAGAATGGTATTCCTCAAGGCTCTCCTCTAAGTGTAACACTCTTTATCCTATACATAAATGATGTGGCGGACTGCATACAGCCGCCGGTAACATCCCGATTGTTTATAGACGACCTCAATATATCCTTAGCATCAAACTTTCCTTCCAACGCCAAATCTATACTACAATCCACAATCAATAGGTTATATTCGTGGACCGAAAGTAACGGCCTTACTTTCTCCTTAAATAAAACTTCTTGTGTAAAATTCCAGAAAAGTCGTCGAGTAAACCCAAACCATGATTTTTCCCTTACCCTAAATGGACTTCCTCTTCCAGTCACATCCTCAGCTAAATTCTTGGGTCTAACATTTGACTCCCATCTGACATGGTCTCCTCATATTAAAGAACTCAAACGCAAATGTAATAAAATCATAGCTATCCTAAAATGTTTATCACATCATAAATATAACAATAATCCAAAACTACTTCTATCTGTATACAGATCACTTATTCTAAGCAGATTAACCTACGGCTGTCAGGTGTTCTATTCGGCTAGTAAGCAGCTCATAAAATCACTTGAATCAATCCATCACGCTGCCTTACGGTCCATCCTTGGGGCGCATCGAACATCTCCCACGCAGGGTGTCTGTGTGCTATCAGGAATTCCGCCATTATCCTATATATTTGACTTCTACACCTCCCGTGATCATCTATACTGGTACCAACAATATCACTTCTCTTCGAGGAGCACTGTCATTCCTCCTCCAGCCTTTCAAAATGATCCAATACCTAATATTCTAAATTTTTTGACTGAGAAAAACATCAAATACAATCCGGATCTCCTCCTGTTCCCAAAAGAACCACCATGGGAATACCTCCCATTGATGGTAGACTTATCACTCTTTATCCACCGTACATCTAACGAGGACCAATATACAGCTCGCCAAAAAAGTATCGAAAAAATACAAACTTACACACATGATACACACGTTTATACAGATGGAGCTAAAGCAAATGTCGCTGGCACACTGTCCACTCCCACAGCATGTGCCTACCTAATCTCAGGTGAAGCCGAAGCAGTGAGGCTACATGATGACAGCTCCGCATTAGAAGCCGAGCTATACGGAATTCTCTTTGGATTGGAAGCATGTGCGTGTTGTAAATCTGAGAACAAACAATACATAATTATCACAGATTCACTGGCCTCCCTTCAAACTATTCAGTCACTTACTATAACCAGTTCATTAGTCTATAAAATAAGATCTACAGCACATCGCCTTACCCAAGAGGGGATACAAGTAGGCTTCTTGTGGGTGCCGGCACATGTTGGAATACCCGGAAACGAATGTGTAGACCGGGCCGCCAAGTCAATGTTGTCTGTCCCTATGCCACCCAATGTCCCATCACCAGAAATCACTCCCTTCTTCCACAAAAATATGAAAGAACATTGGATCTCATCCTGGTCCCAACATGCAACTTTCCTAAGGAATATTAAACCAAATGTTGATCCTTGGTGGCCACCGATCCAAATGTCCAAAAAAGAATTCTCTGCCCTTAACAGGTTGAGATTGGGACACACATCGATATCTCACAACCATGTCCTCCAGGGAGCCCCTCCACCGATTTCCTGCCCATTCTGTAATGCAGCAGTGCTACCTTCGGTGGAACACATCCTGAAACAATGTCAAAACTTAGCAAGAATCAAGGACGAACCACTACACCTTCTTTTAGATAACCGTCCAGAACAGGTTCAGACAATGCTAATCTTCCTTAACAGAAATAATTTAATAAACAAATTGTAATAAATCCGATACTCGTTGTGCCGTAATGACCCTGGCAGTTATACATGGCCAACGAGTATATTACACACAAAAAAAAAAAATAAAAAAAACAGTAACAATCAGAAACTCTGGCTGAAAAACCGCAAGGTACAGCGGAGTAAATAAATAAATAAATTAAAAAAAAAAAAAAAAAAAAAGTTCAAAGGGAAGATTACCGAAATTTCGACTGTTAAATCATCCTCCTCTGTTCATCCGTAACAGATAAAAGTAGCGGAAATCGTTTTTTTTCTTCTTATTATTATTATTTAAATAATACCTTTAAAAAAAAACAAATGCAGTTCTGATAGATTCAAAATGAGAACTGTAAAATAGACACTTCGATATTTGATAAGCCGAATTCATAAAAAAGAAAAACAGGATGTAGTACATACAACGCTTATTTTGCCGGAATCTGATTTTTTATCGTGCTGTTATATTGCGATTATTAATCTACGAGTAGATAAATATACTTTCGAATTCAGAAAGAACTTATTAAATAATTAAATAATGATTGCGGCTAACAGAAAAATCATACAAATTGTTATTTTAGCAATTTAGTGCAGTTTTTGCATGACTTATATTTTTTCAACGTCGTAATAATTTCTTTTTTTCACAACAATGCGGTTTAAATTTGAGTCCTGGGAAATTTAAAATGTAATACTGTTCAATTTTTCAATTACATAAATTACGGTTAGATTA
Source organism: Icerya purchasi (assembly GCA_039619475.1). Classification (NCBI taxonomy): domain Eukaryota; kingdom Metazoa; phylum Arthropoda; class Insecta; order Hemiptera; family Monophlebidae; genus Icerya; species Icerya purchasi. The sequence goes on along the minus strand of CM077115.1, from coordinate 139,095,057 downwards.
TACGTTATTTTTTTTTTCTTACACAGTCCGCTCTCTTTTACTACACTCATTATTTCATATTTTATAAGTTCCTTCATAAAAATATTCGTGTGTGAACGCAGGGAAAAATAAAAAATTAACGTGTGAAACTTTATCTCATTCAGACACTTCAAATGTTGATTAGAGTTGCCAGCCGCCAGGGAGGGGGGGGGGCAAGATGATAGAAAAAGGATATGAGTTATAGAAAAAATAAAATTTATAAGTTGTAAAGGCTTAATATTGTATTAAACAAGAATAAAATCTTAATTAAAACATAATTTTCGTGGGTTTCTGTCTAATTATTCATGATTACGCGCCTATGAATACTCATTATAGCCAGTTGATTAAAAATTTTCAAGGCTCCAGGGGGGGGGCTGCCCCCCCTGCCCCCCGATGGCGACGCCCATGATGATACTTGCAAATAGGGCACAGTGTATTCTAGTTACACTACTGTCCATTCTTAACACAAAATCTTTTATTGTCGAATGTTCAAGTTAGTTCCATTTGGATAATTTTACTAAAGTCGCTTTGCTTTTTAAATATTATTGGAATAAAAAAAGGGGGGGGGGGGTACCGCTCCATTCGCAAACACTTTTATTTTCAATAGATGGACTGAGGAAATAATTTATCAGATCAAAATGTGATTTATTCTTCAAAACTCACGTCATTATGAACTTGTTGAGGGATTTGAAGAGAAAAGAAAAAAATATGAGATTTAACCGGTACAAATAGTTCTGAAGAGATGAAATGAATGGCGATATACAAGTAATTCTATGAAAACAAGTCGATGGGCTTATTTAAAACGTTTTCCACATTACAGAACGTAAGAGCGTTTTAAACGGAAGTAAGTAAAGCATGTCCCATACCCTTAGCAGGGCGTTGAGGATTGCGAAGTTAAGATTCACCGTGTACTAAGGCCAACGGAACTAGTGGGAGTGGGGAGTGCAGTTCCTTTCTCTCAGCCGCCTTTACTTTCCCACATTTCCTTGGTACCTAATTATTTCAGGCTGGGTAAACCTGGAAGTGATTCGCATCCGAATCTAGACAAGTCTCGAACCCGTGTCCTCTACAAAATTCGTATGCTAATTAAATATAGAGAATATTTATATAAAAAATAAATATAATAACAATATATTATATATAAATGTACAAGGTACAGCTTTTAAATAACGAAACTGGTTATCAAAAAAGTTTTTAAAGTGGTTTTTTAAAAACATGTTTTCAAATTAATATAATTACATAAGCAATAAACTGACTTAAAAACATTAGTATATTAAAAATTATAATACTAACGTATTTCGGAGACATTGTTCCATAATGATCATAAAGCAATGCCTTCGAAACATGTTGGTGTTATAATTTTTAATATACTAATGTTTCCTAGTCGACTGTTGCTTATATAATTATAAAAACAGCTCTTTAATATTAAAATTATTCATCGTAACATTTTTCCGCTTTAATATACGCCCTTTTCCACTATTTATACACCGTCATATGCGTTTCTGCTGTTGCATGAGTTGTAACCGACTCGAACGGTTTGAATGCGTTCCGTTTAAAACAGACTTTACTTTCGGGAAAAAGGAAGAAATCACATGGGGCCAGATACAGCGAATACGATGGATGTTCAGACACAGGGATCCGTTTTAATATGAAGTAACAAAGATGGTAAAATTGTTAAGATATAGAATGAACGCAGCGCGACATTTGATCTAGTATTAAATCATTTTTGGAGTCAAGCGAAGAAGTCCATGGGCACGAAGAAAGAAAAGAAAAACTGGGATTTGTTTAGGTATAAAATTATGCTTAATACTATTTTTGACCCATGTATGTATATGCGCGCTAGTTAATACACAGCAGACACATACGGGACTGCATTTGTAGCGCGGTAGTCTTGCGTGTGTACACAGTCTTTGCATAATTTCCAATAATGCTACCTATTCTGTACAGCTTGATTGTGTAAGTAGGTAGTCTCGACGCTCGAGATCGAGTTAACGAAATATAAGAGAAAAGAGGTTGCGATAATACCGTAACCATTATTCTCTTGGTCGTCATAGTAGCCAGACCTGAATTTAGATAAAGGGGCCCCCAAGTGCTCCCAGCTCCAACATGGATAGTTAAACGTGCAATAATAGATGTTTTTCCAAATATTTATATTGCGTAAAGAATATTTGTAACTATACCGATTACAAATTGCGAGGCGGAAAGATCTATTTCGATATTAACAAGAATAAAAAATATGTACAGATCAGCTATGCTAGATGATAGATTATCGGCATTATCAAGATTAACGATCGAAACAAATATTCTCCGTTCAGTAGATTTTAACGATATTATACAAGAATTTGCAGAAAAAAAAAAACAAGAAAAAAATTCACTTTTTTAAATTATATATGTATATATATATATATATTATTTTTTTGGCATCGAAAATTCTCCCTATTGTCTATACGATAATTAGTTTTGTTTATATTAATAATAATATGTTAATTCGTGAATTCGAAATAATATAATTAAATTAAATTAAAGAAAATTTAGTTATTTTATAAAACTGATAATTTTGTCACTTCCGAAAAGAGGCCCTTATTATTCCGTAGCCCCGAGCCTATCATACACTTAATCCGGGCCTGACAGTAGCAGTCATAATTGCTTAAATTGAACTGTTTATTAACTAAGTCTCCTCCGCTAGTACCATGTCGATATCGATTATTACGTATAAAAATTTCTAGATCATATTTGTTAGAAATAAAGCTGCGTGCGGGACACACTCTCAGCATTTAAAGAACGAAAGAAAAGGAAAATTGACAAAACTAGTTAAATAGAAAATAGTGCGAAAAAAAATAAAAATAAAATTACTATATAATACAATCTATTAAGGAATGTTTACTCTTTAATATTAGTATTATTCTTCAGACCATTCTGCTCTGTATTTTTTATTTTTTAATCTAACCCATTTTTTTACTTATTCTATTTCAGTTAGCTTTATTTGTAAACATTCATGTATGTTGTCAGTGCTTCAGGCCAAAACTATTTATTTCTGTTGGTAAAGTTTTTTTTTTCTACACCGTTTGAGGCAGCGTTTGATGCCCCCGCCCCCCACACCTGTTTTAAATATTAGTTTTATTTTATATCTTTGAATTCATAGATACATTTTTATACAGACAGTTTTTGTTAGAAAGATTTTATGGCGGTTTAATTTCAACCGAAAGTTCGCGTAATGTTATTATTATTTATAACCAGTATTTGAATGTTTACAATTTCGTCGTATCATTCGATAATGCGTCGATAAATACTAAGCGATAAAATGACAAATTGTGTTCTTTGAAATTGACTTTATCGTATTAGGCCCGCTATCTGTCGAGACAAATTAGACAGCTATCGTTAAAGATATCTCCCGTAGATAGCGAAACGAAAACTAGAAGGCAATCGCGACGAACAGCCTTATGTTCGTTTTTTATAATTTTCCTTAAATTTTACTAGTTAATGAAAAAAGAAATATGTCAGTAAGTTAGACATTAAAGATAGAATACTTTTTAAAACAAATTATAAAACACGGGCGAGTATAATTTATTTTCGTGTAATCGTCGTTTTGTTCCCTTTTTTTCATACAAACAAGTAATAAATCTATTTTTGTCTATAATGAATATTTTACGAAATAGTTTTGTTATAGACGCGATAGGTACCGTGTCCGAGGAAAAACTGCAAAAACCTGATAAAAAGTTTGGAATACCGAGAAAAATTGGAGATATTTGTTTCGAAAAAAAAAAATTGATTACCGTCAGGGGCGCAACAATGGAAGGTTCAAGGATGCTCGGGCAATCACTCAATTGCAATTGGTACCCCCGGCGAAGGCTAACCTTTTTTTTTTTTTTTTTTTTTTCTGTTTTTGATTTAACACCTATTCTGCGCAAAACCAAATTTTATCGTGAGACAATATGTGGACAGTTAGCACAAAATCTAATGAAAATCGAACAACTATGTAAAATTGAAGAAAAAAAAATACGCTTAAACCTGGCGTCACATTTGTAATTTTGAACAAATTGTTATTCTTTTTTTTTTTTTTTTTTCGGTCATCGATGGACACATGCTCCGAGTACCCACACACAATGTTAGGTTGTTGCGCCGCTGGTTACCACGAATCTCTAATTTTATTTCATTTAAGCGAAATATAGTTACATATAAAGATGAAGATATAATACATTCGTTGCAAACATTATTCTATTGGTTTAACGATGATTTATTGTTTCATCTGAAACTGAGAAACATTAACAATAGCGATTGATGTATCGTATTATGGAGAACTTTTACACATACTGGATGAAAAGTTAATTTTATCGAGGATTAATACCTGAATAATATAAAATTCAAATTTATATATTTTATATATTTTACAAAAGAATGACCCACAAATGCGCAATCATGCGCGAACTGTGGTTATAATAAGTAAGTGTACGAAAAAAACTGTAACAAAACGAAATATGCATATTACAATAAAGTATGTATCGTAAGACTACAAATTAAAATTAGCAGCTATAATATAAAATAGACCGAAATATAAATAAGATTAATCATTCATAGCTGAAATAAAACGAATTATTTATTCAGATAAATTACAATTAAAACTAAATCATTAAGTAGCAAATATAAAACAAAAACATCTATATACATGTTACTATCGATCAGTGAATTCACTCATTCGTTCGCTTACTCACCAGCAGACATACAATCCACACACGTCTGTATATACACAGATGTACCTCTAAGATTTGTGAAAATACCTAAACATATTCTAATAGCACACTAAGTTTCCATTATGCACTACCCACTCAAAATATACACGCAAACATACAAAAACAGGTATCAACATTCACATACACGTATAGCGAAACTGCAGTAATCTACACACATACGCGATCAAACAGAGCAAACAAATGTGTACAATACAAAAATCTCTATAAAGTTATGTTTCATTGGTGGTTAAACAATAAAAATAAACCTATAAAATACGCAGAGAAAATATAATCATAAAACAAAATAAAATAAATTCAAAATAAACATTAAAATTAAGTAACATTGTTAATGTAATCAATTAAAAATTTACGCCTTTTTTCATAGTTTGTTAGGTGGACTTTTATGTGATCGGGTAGTTTGTCATACAATTCTGAACCCATATAAAAGGCTTCAATTGCTAATGTGACACTTATTTACGCGCGGCACTCTAGCCTTCGCAGTATTTTCACTTCTTGTTATTCCCCCCACCCTTTGAAAATAATAGTTCTAGTTTTTCAGAACGCATTATAACGACTGGACTTCATAAAGATTATTAATGTATAATAATTTCTTTGACTTGTATTTCCGAGTTACGTCTAACAAACAGAAGAAGAAAAAAAGAGAGAAAAAACTTTAAAAAACTGACCGCTTCAAAATTCGTTTTTACGAAAAGGAATAATATAAAAATGCACATAATTTTTTCGAGATTCGGACGTTTTTCGTTTGGAAATAGGCGAGATTCGCTTTCCTGAAAATGGAAAATAAAGATTCAACTTTAAAACTTTTTGTTTTTTAACATTGTGAAAGAAGCATTTTTGAAGTGAAGTTAATTTCTATCTTTCATTCTCGTTGTAAAAAAAAATGGTAAAAGAAAATAGTTTTTATACAACAGCGTCGTCCGTCAGTCTATTTCAAAATCTGCTCGACGTCCTCATGTGTTGGTTTACTGAACAGAATATGTCCAATCACTCGGTAGTAGAATTTTCACCACTTTAACTCTCAATATAGTGGAGTTTGCGAATAGATTAATCTGCTGACGCTAAAAATGCAAAAGCTGAAGCATTTCTTATTTTTTTTTTTTTTTTTTTTGAAAGGAAGGAAAACTATGAATTTGTCGCAAAAGAAAAAAGAAAAAAAGAAAAAAAGAAAAAAAGAAAAAAAAGTAGCTTACGATTTAGTTGCATCGAAATAATACAGAAATAAAGTCCATGGTAGCACTGATTAAATAACAATCCGATATTCAGTGATGTACCATTCCGATGCGGTTTAAGAAAAACAACGTATAAGCTTCTTCGTATATCATTGTTATTACGACCAAACTCTCCCCATTGGTCATTCCTGAGTGCACCTTATACTGATCCTACTAATCAAAGTCAAATTTTAAATTCGTGTCTCGATCCGATGTCGGAGTCAAAACGCTAAAATCAATACACCGTAAAATGCGGTTCGTTTCGGCAGAGACGTAAGAAAGTTCACATGTAAAGTTATGATGTAAGTGGATTTAGCGACATGCAACGTTACCGCCTGTGTCGATAATATACAATTTTGTGTATTTTAGAAGAAAAATTGTATATCGAAAAAAAAGAAAAAAAGTTACCATTACATAAGGGAGTGCAGTAATTTTAATATTGTTACCAACTCGAACCGTACATAACATCGCCGAAAGGTTTTCACGAATGGCATACTTTTTAGATAGATTACATTTTGATGAAACCCCGAATGCACTATTCGGTAAACACTCTACTAACACGAAATTATGGAAAATAAACAGCGCCGAGAATTTACTTTATACCATACGTCGGCATTTTTAATATTTCATCTTTTCGTTCGTATGTGTATTTTTCATCGACGTTGGTAATAAGTTTGACTCAGCACATTTCACATATTAACGAAAGTAACGAAATCATGTGCAGATTTAATAATCCGCCTTGCGACGACCGCGCCCCGGTAGAGATACTTTTTTTCGGGTTTATAAACGCTGTAACATTTTCGAAAACAAATACAAAATTTACAAACGCCGACTAGCTCCGGCATCTAGGATTCGTAATCACAGTAACGCGACATTCTAAACCTAACCAGGAAACTGGTAGTGGCGTTTGATTTTGAATTGTACTAATAAATTTCTGAAGGAGTTTCGTTTGCATCAATTGACACTAACTAATTATAGTTTTAATTTTAGCGTATTAAATTATAATTAACGGTGGAATATTGTGAAACGTGTACGCTGTAGCGCTCTCCTTCAGTTTAAGCATTCGTTAATAACATATATGAAAAAATTAATAATAAATTTGTCTTCCGTTTTTTGAAAATTCCGGGCGAAACAAAAAAAGAAAAGAAAGTGCACCACTACGGTCGTACTTTCGTTGAACATCTAAAAGATGGCAAAAAATGTATAAACTTTCATTTAATAAGTTTTCTTTCGATTTATTTTTCGAAAACAGCAGTTTTCTCGCTGATAAGAGACCCGTGTAGTACTCCCCCCCCCCGCCCAATTTAGTTGGCTACGAATGAAAGTATAAAATAATCTTCAAACACGAATTCGCGCAAAATAACCGTATCAGAGAAGTTTCCTCCTCCCTAAATGTTTAACGCGCAGCGGTTTCGCAAGTTTATAAATCACCGGGTATGCTGAAAATGCGAGGGTAACCGGAAGGCAGTTAAGCTCCGGTGACCCTGTGTGCCAGACCTCGATTTTGTGCTAAATAAAACGCCGAAAGTTGAATGATCACCGCGCGCTAGATTGTTTTTCTACCACTACTTAAATACGTCATTTTGTAGGGATTAATCTAAATTTATTATAAATTAGTTTTATAATTATTATTATTATTATTATTATTTTTAATTTATTTATTCGGGCTCGTTAACGTCCATCTAGCGTATTGATAATTTTTCACGTATACTTTTAGTGTGCGGTATTCGAAAGTTCCACTCGAACGGAATTATCCCCCCCCCCCCCGACTTCCTAAATTAAAGAGAAATCGTTTAAAATGTAATTGTTTTTTTCGGGCTTCGTTTAGTTAGTAAGAACTGTACTTATTTTTAAAGATAACTAGCAGAAAAAAATTAATTAATTAATTTAAAAAAAAAAAAAAGGAACAAAATTTTCGAATCTTTTAATTTTTTAAAATTTTTTAACTGTGTATAATTAGTATCGGGGAGAGAAAAATTTGCGAACGACAAGGTTCAGCCTATATTTAACTTCTATCCTATATAGTCCTGACAACTCAAATTAAAGCTCGACTTAAAATCGACCGTATTCGGAAACATCTTCGGAGCTTCCTTTTTCCACACCGAATGTATCACGAAAGAAATTAGTAAAAAAGAGATGAAAGAGTCGTGTACGAGGAACACACTCGATGGTGGAATCAAAAAATGTTTAAGCGGGAAACCTTTGAGTCACTGAAGACCGCGATGTGAAAGTAGTGTAGGAAAATACCGCTGTTCACTTAAATTTGCCATTCCGTCGGGTTAACGGTTTTATAACGAACTTCTCTTAGCAATACCTGCAGAGTTGAATCGAAATTGACTGAGGCTTAACTCATGTGGACCACTTTTCGGCCACAGCAGAACCACAAAATGGTGATCGGTCGTAGGTAATACGTATTTTAACACGGAAATGATGGGGGGGGGGGGAAATGCAATTCAGACGGATCACTTTCTGTCGTCAGCTCTAACGACAGTCGCAACGTGGTGTGGCTCTTCAAACGACCACAAAATTGTGGTTCAATAAATGTCACAGTATGACCACAGCACAGCCGCAGAATTGTGGTCGAAAAGTGGTCCGTGTGAGTTAAACCTAAGTGAATATGTGCGGGAAATTGGCCATAATTAAGAATCAAAGGTAATTAAGGATGACACGCCAACTGGTAACCGAAAAAAGTCAGGTAATTTATTTGAGAAAGCCCTAACGCAAAGGCGAACTCATCACCGACGACGGCCTTTTCATCTCTCGCTTTTTTTTTCTTTTTCTTTTTGACTTGCTAACAAAGAGACATTGACACACTCTCATGTTTGACAAGAAAGAAAAGTAACGCTGAATTAATTATTTAGGTATTCGTATGCGGTCAGCTATAGCATCAATGAAGGAACGAAGGCGAGTGATAACAGATAGCGAAGGAAAGAAAAGAACAGATGTAGAGCACTATGAAGAGCTGGAATATTAAGTCTGAGAAGTTGGGAGTAGAGAAGGAAACGTTCAGACGACGAAACATTCAAAAGTACGCGGTATGACTTCATGTTGCACCCGACATCGGCGATTTGCCTCAGTTCATAACGGATGTCAGAACCGCGCATACGCCCGTTTCGAAAGAACGAGAAAATATAAACATTTGAATGAAATTTAAAAAAAGAAAAAAGTATACTCGATGTTTTTTTGTTTTTTTCTTGGAATCGTAAAAATCCCTATTTACGCAGAGTACCGCTTCATATATATGTATCGAAACGATTAGCCAGCACCGAATCAACAAGATCAAAAAAAGTAAAGTTTTACTTTGAATTTTAGCAGCGATAAAGCGAAATTTAAAAGAAAATTGTCCTAATAAGAATTGCTTCGCAGAGTAAAATCTGTTGCGACTACTAACTACTCGCTTACGGTATTTTAAACGTTATTATTTTATCGTAAAAATAAATCGTTGTTTCGAACCGCGTCGGGGAAAAAACATTGTCATTTTCCGATTAGAATTGGGAAAATATAAAAAAAAAGTATCGGGCGTGAATTTGCTAGGGCCGGCTTCGATATTCACAATCTGTGTAAACTTTACGTTGTTGCCGCGTTTGATGTTTAGTCACTTTCGACGATAAGCCGCGAAAAGGCAATGGTCGCGGCAAAGGCAAAGTGCCGAATTTATTATCGGCATAATAATAACCGATCTCATTAATCAAAGTTACCATGGTTTACCTTAAAGATTAGAATATTTTGACCGGAGCGAATTCAGGTCGCCGATATGTAAATTACTTTGCTTCATCGTTTGTGTTTATACTTCACTTCCGCCGGTTACTTTTAACAATAAAATTCGCCAACTTTGCCGAGACAGCGTGATAAGCAATTAATTATCTGATGTCGTTGACGCCGGGGTCCCTTCTGTCAGCGAGTTCATTTCTCTGAAGGGCATCTTGAGCGAACGTTAAATTTACCGCAACCGATTGAAATGGCTCTAGTATCTTAAAATTTTCAAATTTCTCTATGCACCACAGAGCTTGTATCGAAAAAGGTGAACTCGAATGAAAATTTCGACATGCAAAACATGACCGTCGTTCCACCAAAATTTAGACGGCTACAACTTACATATATATATATATATATGTATATATATATATATATATATATTAATTACAACGTAATTCTTAGGCTACCCCCCATTCGAAAAAATGTCCCAATTTTATGTAACGTTTGTTATATTTTGTAGGATTTTTGTTATTGTTATTTAAAAAATGTCACAATTTTATGTAATGAAATATGTAACGAAAAATGTAACGAAAAAATGTCTTAATTTTATATAACGGAAGGTAAATGTTAGAATAGGATTTTTGTGGTTATGTTATTTTTTGTGTGCGTTGATGCCAGTAAGAATTACGTTGTAAATTTTGATTATTTTATACAAAGTATAGAAGAGAAAGAGACAGGAATGAAAGCAGGAGGGGTCAAGGGACTCAAACTAAGGGAACATGTGCTGAATATTTTTGTTTTCCCGAAAAGTTAAGCTGAAATAATTAACGAACTCTGTGTGTGTGTGTCTATTAAAAATGAGTCGCTATTCGATTTTTTGTTAATTGCATTGTTTTTTTTTGTTTAAAAAAATCAACGTTAATGTCTGTATTTTTATTGTCTTTATTATCTTTTTGATTTTAACCAGATAATTTAGTTGCCCTATTTAACAGGCTGAGCAATATTCTAGATTTACCGATAAATTAGTATTTTTTTTTTTTTTTCAATACCCATCTATATTAAAAACAACTTACAATGTCTTAGTAAAAAAAACAAAAGATAAACAACTCCACTCGGCAAAGAGACAAAAAATAAATGATTTAAAGGAAAAGAAGAAAAAGCTTAATCTTATTAAAATAAAAACTACCGAAACTTGCTTACAATCGGAATCAAATATAGAAGAGGATGGAAATATTTTATTAGATATTCAAAGACTACCGTGTCCCTATTAAGAGATAATATTCTCTCTAAGGTATAGTAATAAAAGCAGTGATCGCAGCATACCGAAAAGTAAGATAAGTCAACATCGAGGAAATGATTGCATTATCTAGAATGTCCAATGCGCAAACGACAGATAGGCGTAACAAAAGATCGCCAAGTTCACATTCCCGGTGTAAATGTTCAAATTTGGCCCAAAAAATATACCGCGCTTCAGCGTAACAAAAATTAATACAAACTCCTCGAGTGTGTAACTATTCAAATGTAGCCCCTAATTTTCCCAGCCACCGCCAACTGTTTCTGCAGACGCGCGCGTGTGATTGTCGCCTGAGCGATGCGCAACTGATGAAGAAGTTAGCGGAGCGACGTTCCGGTTGTGAACGAGTTTGAAATTTGTGTGTGTGTGGGACTGTTCGAAATTAATCAAATTATATTATTATTCCATCGTCAAAATTAACATCACTCCTCTTCTCCCCGTTGCGAAAGTTAAAAATTTGACATTCTTTTTTCGAGCCCAAGTATGGTTCAATATGAAAACCTAACCCCAGACTCGCATTTCCTCCTTTCCAGTATAGAAGTTTAAAATTTTTATGTAAATATCCACATTCGAATACTAAAAATGAACTCTTCTAAGACTGAAGTAATCCGAAAACATTTTTTTTTTTTTTCCCAAAATGTAGCCTAAGTTTATTCAATTATCCGAGAATTATCCCGCCCCATTTTTTTCTTTCCGTCTATTCACACACGCAAAACCATTTTGCGTATACCAACGCAGTTGGACTCTCGTTCGCCCACCGGCTGATTCCTCGGATAGTGAAGTCTACGGAGCGCACTACGCTTGCACATGCCTACGCAATTCTGTAGATAACAACATCGACTTGTTGGGTACTACATTCATTCTACCCTTTACTATAGGGATCCGTCATAATTTTAAAAAGTCCGGAGATTGGAAAGGATAATAAATTTTTGAAGACCGCTAAAACGTTCGAAAACTCGAAGCTTTAATTTAAAAAGGAATTTCGTCCAAGGAGCATGTTTATTCCTTGTTTGTTTTTTTTTTTTTCGGAACTCCGGAGCAGGAATAATGCCAGAAATGCGAGGCAAGCGGTACACTAGGTTTTCGAAAAACCGTTTGGAAAATCGACACTTAGAACCAGAATTTTAAAGTTATTTACCGGGTTGTGTTTTATTTTTATGTATTTTTTTTAATTTCTTAATTTTAAACGTGTGTTTCGTAAATATTCCGATATTATATATTTGGAAAAGTCGGGAAAAATGTATATAACTAAAGATGTAAAAGGTCTTTTTTTTTTATTTATTTATTTATTTTTTTTTTTGGAGGCTTAACGATTTATAGACCAAACTCCATATTTTTATTAATTATAGTTTACGTGTATATATATCTATAAATTACAATTTATTTATGATAATACTGGACCGGAGGGGAATTGTAATGGATTGTGTGTATTCTGACTATTTAGCTTCTCTTGTAACGATAGCCCGCTACGACATGTGACATAACTCTGACATTCTTGCCGAATTTATGATACCTTAAATGAAAGATTCGGAGGTATTACAATTGATGAAGACGAATCTGATATTAATGGACATAATTAAAAAACGCAAAATTAATTTCTTTGGACATTTCACGAGAGGATCATCACCTTCTGCACACAATTACAATGGGAGCGGCATATGGGGGGGGGGCGAGGAAGAAGAAGGATTTCTTGGCTCCGTAATATCAAGCAATGGACTGGAGCTACAAAAGTAGGAGAATTGTTCCAGATTGAAAGAAATCGAGACGCATTTCGTGTCATATGGTTGAATCCATGAAAAGTGGTTAAGCTATACCCGAATCGGGATGCACGAAGAAGAAGAAGATAACAAGGTGGTATCGCACCGATTTTACCAAGGAGCTGGGATGCATAAGGTAAATAGCCAATCCTTAATATGTTGATATGACCATCTTCTTCTTTCGTGAAACAGCAATATTGCACGATCCAGTTTCTTAGTACTGTTTGTCTAATCTTTTACTAATCGGTTTCATTTGACTCTTATTCCGTTTACCGCCTTCTTGTAAGCCGAATCATTTTTAATTTGGTAGTGGTGACATACTGTGACTGAAGGCACACTGTTAACGCGCGCATATCGGATCAACGACGGCTATTATGCGGCTGAATAATATAATATCCGTTACAATTCTCGCGTATGAGTTTATATACTTCAGATTTGGTTTCGAACGCTGCATAATATTATTACCTTTTTTTTTTTTGCACTTCATTTACTTTTTTCTCTTACACGTATAATACGTGTACATAACCGTGCAGAGCTTATTGTTCGCGCCCCTGTCTCTTATACTCATCCCAGATATTCTGTTCCCTAAATTGTGCACCCAAACGCGAAGACAAATTAGGCTGAGCATCAAGTCAAAACCAATCACAAATTCTACAGATTCACACGACGGTCAAGAAGGTAGTCAAGGAAGCCATCGAAATCGATAAATGGCCGACTTTTAAGACAGAAGATGGTCTCTAGGTGTTCCTGTAGAATCGGTAATCGGTTTGAAAATTACGGAAGTAATGCAGCTTATTCAGTCGGACAGTTTCTGTGGTAATCGTGTCTTTTATGGTGTTGTCGGTATTTTGTTTACTTTCGATTATAAATTTCCTCGGCTTTTTGTCTACTTCCTTCGTTCCCGTATTTTCGGCTTTCTTCCTTTCGCCGATTCTATATCGTTTTCCAAAATTTACTACATACGCAGTTGTCGTGAGTTCAATTATTTCCGGTGACGGCCAGTGTAATCCTTCCGAAGCTTCAGAAATAAATATTCGACACGGTTAATTCCGAAAAATTATTTAAGACGGGAAAATGTACATCATTTAAGTTCAAACCCAAAATGTTTTTATACTACTGAATATATCTTACTCGAAATACGTTAGTGTTTTTTAATTTAAATGTATTCCGTTTTTATGTTTATTCATTAATTAGAATTATGTAATGATCGAAATGAATTGTTATTCAAAATTTAAAAAAAAAAAAATTTTAATTAAACTTTCTCCGAAAACATTTAATTTACATATATTTTCGGAGAAAGTTTAATTAAAAAGTTTTCACAATTTTGAACACAATCATCAGATAATTAGGTATGTGATTAATTGCTTCAACTTAAAATGTTACAAAATCATTATTTGCGTTTATATGCTGGAGCGAAAATAGAATTGTCCGATAGAGTGAGCTAAAAGACATATCCCTTCAACAACTCCGTCGACTGAGGTTCTGCTAGAAAACGGTCCTTTTTCTTTCAGATAAATTGCGAGAAATAACGTAAACGGTTTAGCGTAACCCGCGAAGGAACAGATTAAAAACGGAGGAAATCTGACCAGGCAGCGCGAATGAACATTCGAACACGATTGAGTAGCAAAAGCTAATAATAACACGACAGACGGCTGGAAGTCGTATGAAACAGCGACATGTTATATTTCACGGATAAAACTGGGGCCAAAAGGCGAAAGTCAGACCAAAAAATAATAATAATAATAATAATTTCGCTGATATGGGTTAGAAAAAAACATTGTAGCACAATTAATAAAGAATTCAAACGGATTAAACAAGAAACTGAAATTGTTAAGCGATGCAGAAGGAAATGAATGAGGAAAAAGTATGATAAGAAAATTACCTCGAGCGCTAGCCTCCGGGTTACTTTTAGCGATAGCTTCGAGATTCGCCGGTATCCCATAAGAAGAATTATTACTAGGCCCTTGCGCGGCGAGGTAACATAAATATTTCGAAGTGGTATAAATAATTTGCTCGTTCGCGGTTAAAACTGAGTGCAAAGTTGTAAAATCAATTAAGCTTTTTCAGCGAGTAATACAGAAGTAATATTAAGTTGTTTTTTGGTTTTTTTTTGGGGCTAGTCAACTAAGAACCTTTACCCAGAAACAAATAGAAAGGAAAGAAGTCGGTTATATTTTAATGTGATCAGAAATCTTCGATGAAAAGGAACAAATAGCAGAAATAATTAATGGCGAAAGGAAAGACTGGGGATATGTAACAGTGAATTAATCAGCAGTGTTGTCTTTAGAAATGTTCCTATTGAATAGCAATATTTCACGCACCGTTCTATTTTTGTGTTGCTTTTTATTACTGAAATTTAATTTTTCGATTAGCTTTACGATTTTCACGATTCCCCGTACACATTATGATGCACGGAATGCCAATAAGATGATTCAGAAACGACAAAAATATTAAATTAAAAAATGCAATAGTTCAGAAACGATTTGACTTATTAATTTCGAAATTGAATCATAAATTCCGATTAAAATTCTCTTTAAAACTATATCTGTAATTTAAAAAGTAATCAATTACTCTGGACGCCAAAAGACCAAGCCCCGATTAAGCGTACGATAGGTCCGGGGCTATGGAAATATTAGGGGCCCTTTTCGCAAGTGAAACAATTATCAGTTTTATAGAATAACTAAATTTTCTTTAATTTATATTATTTTGAATTCACGAATTAACATATAATTATTAATGCAAACAAAAATAAATATCATATAGACAATGGGTAGAATTTTCAATGCCAAAAAAAAAAAAAAATACATATATATATATATATATATGATTTTAAACAATGAATTTTTCAGCAAATTTTAACCAAAGAATTGCATTAAAGGATAGTGTGTGTGCGTGTGTTGCGCGTGTACAATCGCATACACATTCGCACAGACATTTCCTAAAAGCGTAGATTCCGACTCGTTATACGTTAAAACAAATTTCTGGTACGTGTTATGGAACCCGAAATTTTACTATTACGAAGTTTCCTCTTCCTCTAGGAGGAAATAAAAATGGATACAAAATTATTAACAAATAAATGTATTAAAAAATGCACTTGTTCCTGTAAAGTTAATTTTATTTATTTAAAAAAAAAAAAAAGTTGATGTATATGACAAATGATAAATTCATTTTTTATTACATGTCGGAAGTGGGTGTTTCTTGGGGGCCCCTTTATAATGCGGGGCACGGGGCTGTAGCCCCCCTAGACTCCCCATAAATCCAGGCCTGCAAAAAACCCCCCAAAAAAAAAAAAATCCGTCAAGAATGTATAATATGGAATATAAAACGACCTCAAAAATCGTTTTTAAAAAATTCATAACTCGTCACCACATAAACCTATAAAACTGAAATTTAAAATATAAAACAAAATGTAGAGAAGCTTTTTCATTAAAATCAAAAAAATTACCGTTAAAAAATTATTTAAACACTCCCCTTTTGGGCCAAAGACAGCAAAAAAGAGGATATTCATGTAAATAATAGCCCGAGTAAAAAAGTAGAGAAAATCAAAAGGTACCTCTAACTTATGTACAAAGGACCGCTGGATAGGAAAATTATAGCCGAGCCTACACAACTTTATATTTAGGCCATTGGCGAGGCGCCAAAAGTTCGGATGTTCTAAAAAAAATATTTTTTTTTCCGGGCGTGTGATATATTGTTGAAAAGGTCGCTATTTGTCGATAATGAAGAAACTGTACTTCATTTCTTTAACGAAACTTTCGAAGTTGGCGAAAAGTTCAAAAAAGTATGTAAACTAAAGTACAAAGCCCGTCTTGCGGCGTGAGTATTAAAGATAAAAATTTCGAACAAGGTTAAAAATATGAGCACCCCCGTATATTTCTGTAGTTTTGGAATATCCGGGTTTCCAACTTTACAATTAGACACTCGGGGCGCCGAAAGCTCGAAATTTTCGAAAAAAATATTTTTTTCCCGAACCAGTGATATATCGTTGAAAAGATCCATTATTTGTTGAGAACAAAACCGTATTTCATTTCCTTAACGAAACTTTCATAGTTGACGAAAAGTTTAAAAAAGCGCAAAACATGACGTGTATCCTTTACGGCACGAGTGTTATAATTAAAAATTTTGAACAAGGTTAAAAATACGCACATCTCCGTATAGATCTTTAATTCGGAACATCCGGGTTTCCAATCTTAAAATTAGCCCCCTTGGAGCGCTGAAAGTTCAAAATCTTTGAAATTCCTTTCCCAGGCATGTAATATATCGGTGGAAAAAACACACTATTTGTCAGAAACGAAATCGAATTTCCTTTCTTTAACGAAACTTTTGAGGTAACATGTCCAGCGCTGTCACTATTATAGCTAAAAATTTTAAACAACATTAAAAATGTGCGCATCCCTGTATATTTCTCTAGTTTGTAGCATCTGACGTTTCAACTTTGAATTTGAACCCTCAGGGCGCCAAAAACTCGAAATTTTCGAAAATTAAATATTTTTTTCTCCTGAACATCATGTGTTATGACGATGGGAAGACCCCGCTTTTTGTCGCGAACAAAATTGTGTTTTAATTTCCTTAACGAAATTTTCAAAGTTGGCGAAAAGTCCAAACAAGCACGAAAAATGCGTGTCTCTTTTTCTTTGGAGCTCGAAAAATATGATTCCTTCGTTTTGAATTTAGCATATTATGTTAATATAAATATTATGGTTATCTTTAACTTAACATACGGAGTAACCCTGAGCCCATAAAATATCATACTTGACTGAACTTGTTGTTACTGAAATGACAATGAACTTACCACCAAGATCGGAAATGTAAAATAAATTTATTTTAAACTGTAATTTATATATTGCAAAAATGCGTTTCTGAGCTTCTGTCAAAATTTGCTTAATGCGATCATATATTCGATTTTTGAAATAGACCGAATTAACTGAAAGCTACTTATTCGTTTTTTAACTTTTGCAATACAGTTCGCGAGTTCCACTTGCACTTGTGTTTCTTGTTACGATTATAACGGGAATGATTTGTTTCAATAAATTTGGTTTTTCACATTACATCAGACATCTTCCGGAGAATATAACTGTAAACAATATTATTGCACTTGAAGCAATACAACTTTTTTATTATTAAATAATCACATTACTGACACGTGTTTCAGAAATCGATTCTCCGCGCATTCATTAATGTGAAAAGCAATGTTAAAAAATGTATACACATTGAACAATGAAATACAAGTCGGTTTTTTAAACCACATATTAGTTAGTCTTACATGGCGCAAGTAAACTTATTTTTTCGCGTACGTATTTTAATTATAACTAATTCTGTTGATAGAAAACCCAGCAACCAAGAACTCAATAATACATGCCATACGTGAACTGATTAAAACAAGTAACCTAGACAATAAAGAAATCACGCTCGCATGGATACCCGCTCATGTTGGAATAAGTGGGAACGAAAAAGCTGATGTTGCTGCCAAAAGGACCACTAAATTGGAGACTATCACCGAGACTAGAATTCCATACATCGAATCACAAAAAAGAGATCTACTGGAATGAGAGGTGGACCAACGATAGAAATAATAAAATAGCAGCTTGTCGGGAAAATATATAGCAAATAGCACCTCACCATAACAACAGAGCTCTACAAACAATAATCACTCGCCTAAGAATTGGGCACACTAATATAACACACACAGATACCTAATGGGAAAAAAATACCACCCCAGATATACACATTCTGTTCGAGACAACAAGCATCAATCTCACACTGGTTCCTGGAATGTACACAGCTGGACCAACAAAGACTGCAGTGTAAAATCCCGGGCACACTCCATGAATGCCTGAACGACTCGGATGGAATAAATAAAGCAATCATGTTCCTAAAATCTATTGAAATATTAAAGTTAATATAAAATGTTAATATGAATTTGTATGTATTTTGTTGCTAATTTCATATTTCTATTGTAAAATAATAATAATAATATAACCAGTTGTCGATTTTTTTCGGTAACAACCACGTCCATATTTTTTTCTTCGGTTGACGTTTCGAATAGTAGTGCTCTATTCATCATCAGAACCATAAATGAAACGACCAAGGAGGAAACCAGTCCTTAAATAGATAAGCCAACATCGCATCCGACCTTCTGATTGGCTAATGTTATTTCCACTTTTTATTAGGCCGATAACTGTCTTCCAGTTTGATTTAATACCGTCGTTTTTATTAAAAATTTTCTATTTCAATCGCCTCTCTGATTAGACGTTTACTTGCGTTTTCGATCTTCGCTATTATTTTTGCGTCTTGAAACTTTATCTCATGTTTCGTGCGCTCTACGTGTTCGGCCACCGCGGATTTTTCAATGCGTCTATGTCGACAGTCTGCTTCGTGCTCTTAAATTCTTACATGTACTGCTCTACCAAGTTACGTGGGACAAACTGGTAGAGCAGTACATGTAAGAATTTAAGAGCACGAAGCAGACTGTCGACATAGACGCATTGAAAAATCCGCGGTGGCCGAACACGTAGAGCGCACGAAACATGAGATAAAGTTTCAAGACGCAAAAATAATAGCGAAGATCGAAAACGCAAGTAAACGTCTAATCAGAGAGGCGATTGAAATAGAAAATTTTTAATAAAAACGACGGTATTAAATCAAACTGGAAGACAGTTATCGGCCTAATAAAAAGTGGAAATAACATTAGCCAATCAGAAGGTCGGATGCGATGTTGGCTTATCTATTTAAGGACTGGTTTCCTCCTTGGTCGTTTCATTTACGGTTCTGATGATGAATAGAGCACTGCTATTCGAAACGTCAACCGAAGAAAAAAATATGGACGTGACTGAAAAAAATCAACAACTGGTTAATGCATATACAGCACGAAAATTTAAAATCTTTATTAATAATAATATAATTATGTATTGCGGTCGCTAATAACCTAGTTGTTGAAGCGACCTAAATTTAATATAAATAAATAAATAAATAATTCTGTTTTTAATATCAGGTTTTCAATATCGATTCTCCTGTTTTTCTCGATCAAGTTACATTTCAAGTCATTGTTTAATAGATGTACTATTTCCTCGTTCGACGACGCAGTGTTAGTCAGATTTTTATTATCGGAGGATGACATTTTACGCTACTATTATGTACGTTTAGTTCGTTGCGTTGTGATAATTGTTATTATTCATTACGATTTAACTATAACTGGAATAACACTATAGAACAAGATTACACACATATTCCATAAATCGATCTATCGAAATGTAATCGTAATTTAAAAAATCGACTTATACACTTGTTCCTTGTTTACATATTTTAACTTTGTCTCATATATTTCTCGTAAATGTACCGATCTTCAAAAAACATGTTGGAATGAAATTAATGCGATTATTTCATAATGAAGAAAGTTCGACACGTTATAAGCTTAAATCGTTTTTCTATGAAGTGAATATGCTGCTGATATTTACTTCCGCCAATTCCGTAAGTGTGTTCTCCAGTTTACGTTACAATATATACTTTTCTGTTTCTCGCGGTTACTAATGTTGCTCAATATACGGATCATTATAAGCACGTGGTCGCTTTCAAGTGAACAAGGGTCTGATTTTCCAACTAGATTCTAATAATATACATGTACTAGTTGGGGCTAATTTAACTAATGTGTGAATGAAATTCTAGGAGGTGGTTAATTATGTTTTTTTTTTTTTTTTCCCCCATCCTGGGCGCGCCAGCGGCCTTGACCCAACAACATGAAAAATTAAGAGTTATAACTAAATAGCCAAGCGGTCAGAAATGGAAAAGACAAAGGACAGCAGCAATGGAATAACAATGGGAAGGAAAGAATATAGGTATCGTTAAAGGGAGTAGGAAGACCCAGAACTATAAGTTGGGCGTAAAGAAAGGAGCGTTCGTTAGAGAGTGTAGAACATTCGAATAGGATGTGATTTGAGTCACAAACACAAGAAGGCTCAGAAGCGTGAAGAGTGCAGAAAGGAGAAGGGCCAAAGCGAATCGAAAGCAAGAAGAAAGGAGTAGAGAATGATTGATTCTAAGCTTAATTAAGGAAACAACAGTGGAACGACGACAGGTAGGAATAGATTGAAACCAAGGCGGGAAACTAGGAACCGGTTGAATAAAACGGTAGTATGAATAATGATTAGAGAATAAAGATGGATACATGTCAGACCAAAGTCTGGAATGATTAGAGAGTGATAGAGAAAGAATGTCTGAGGAAGAGAAAGAGTCGAGGAAAGGACCAATGCGGGCGGCTGAGCGAGCTAGAGAGTCAGCTGCGTCATTGCCCTCAATATTGAAATGACTAGGGACCCATAGAAAGTCTATGAGAATGGATCGGAACGAGAACAAAGACGAGACAAGAGATCGAATAGAGAGGATGATACCGTTAGAAGTATGAGAAGGAGGAGAGGAGATGGTTTGAAGAACGCCTTTGGAATCAGAAACAATCAGGAATTTGTGAACCCCACTCGTAGAGGATATGAATTGGATTGCACGAAGAATTGAGATCAACTCGGCTGAGAAGATAGAGCAGAAAGAAGGAAGTCTGAAAGACTCAGAGTGCAGGAACGTAGGAGACGTATACGCGCCACCCACGCCCCCATCACTCTTGGAGCCATCCGAGAAAATTAAGGCATGGGAAGGAAAAGCAGAGTTCAGCAGCTGAAGGAATTCGAAGTTGACTACATTGCGAGAGGAAGAAATAGCTCGGATTGGAAGAGAGGAGAAATTGATGGGATGCCATATGCTATTAAAATCGAGAGAAAAGTAAGGAAGACTGTTATAAGAGAAAACGTGGGGAGAAAAATTGGAAACACGAGCAGCTATATGCGATAAAATCGGAATTCTATGAGGCGCCAAACGCCAGTGATTTTTGATATGAAGATAGGAAGGAATAATATTGGATGACAAAATGGGAAGGCGTTTTATTAAAAATCGATAACCGAGGAGTGAACGACGAGTGGAAAGAGGTTGAGTGCAAGTTTCGGATAGAATCGCAGGAATAGGAGAAGATCTTAAAGCGCCAATGCCTAGGCGAAGGCAGGAATTCTGAATTGCGTCAAGTTTCGAAAGGAGAGACTTGGAGGCATTGCCATAAATGAAGGAACAATAGTCGAGTTTGGACCGAATAATCGATTTATATAGAATTAATAGAATGCACGGGTCCCCACCCCATCTGAGCGGAGATAAAGATTTGAGGAGATTAAGTCTTTTGATCGAGGAATTATAGATATAATTAATATGTTCATGAAATGTAAGGCGACTATTTAAGAAAAGACCTAGATAACATATGGAATTAACAGTGGGAATAGGTGTACCAGATACGCTGATGTTTATAAAAGCACGATTAAAGGGGCGGAGAGCAAAAATTATACAGGAAGACTTGGAAGGGGAAAGAGAGAGGTGGAGAGTAGATAGAGCATTGCTAAGATGGGACAATGAATGATTTAACTCGTTGGTGGCGGAGGACAGATCATCTGAGGTGGAATAAACTAAAATGTCATCAGCAAGAAGGAGAGAGAAAGAGGGAATAGAGAGCGAAGCAATATCGAAGGAGTAAATATTAAAAAGAGTGGGGCTAAGGCAGGAACCCTGGGGAAGCCCACGATAGACGCATCTGGAGGTGGAAAGAGAAGGAGAAGATAAAAGAGTTTTATGTTGAAAGAGGTTGAGTATAAGAGTGATAAGAAGCGGAGGGAGATTAATAGACAGGAGTTTGGAGCCCAGAGAAGGAAGATGCACATTATCGAATGCAGAGCAGACATCGACAAAAGAAGCGACAATAAATTTCTTTGATAGGAATGATTTATAGATATCTGCAAGGAAGGTACTGATGCAATCTACCGGGCCAAGCTCGGGGCGAAAACCGAACATATTAGAAGGAATTAGATTATTATGCTCAAGCTACCAAACGAGACGGTTATTTATTAAACCTTCAAAGAGTTTGCGCAGACATGAGGCTAGGGAGATAGGACGGAAGGAACACTGTTTTTTTTTAGGAATTGGAATGACGATGAAGTCGTTCCAAGACTCAGGAGTAAAACCAGAGAGTAAGAAAGAGTTGAAGATATTCAGAAGGGAGAGTAACGAGGAAGAAGAGAGTTTTTTAAGAATAGTGAAAGAAAGACCGTCCAGGCCAGGAGCAGAAGGAGAGGTTTTATTAAGGACGGACAAGAGTTCCTCGTAGCGGAAAGGAGACGTTAGGAAATGAAGTTCTGAGGAATTTGGGAGTGAAGGAATGTACGATTCTTCGAAAGTGGGGACATACGGAGGAGCAATAGAGTCCAAGAAAGAGTGAAGTTCAGGCAAAGAAGGATGGGAGAAGTGGGGACGCTCAGAAAGAGGAAATCTGAACGCTTTTGCCATTTTCCATATCTTAGAGAGAGGCGTATCTCTAGAGAAAGATGAACAAAATGATTTCCAAGAGTTCCTCTTGGCAGATTTTGAAATGTACCGAGCTTTTGCGTTAGCTTCTTTGTGAGCTAAAAAGTTGGATATTGAGGAACAAGAGCGAAAGGCTTTGAAGGTAGCGGTGCTTCTTTGGAAGGCAACTTTACACTCTTCATTCCACCAAAGAGAGGAGGCATAAGAGGAAGAACGACCGTGCGAAAAGGAAGAAAGAGGGGAGGAAGCGGAAAGAGCAGAATATAGAGATTGAATGAAGAAGTTGTATTGGGATGACGGGTCGGGAAAATCCAGAATAAGGGGAAGTGAGGAATCCACCAAAGATCGGAATTTATTCCAATCTGTTTTGGAGAGAAGCCAGTGAGGAGCGTGCAAGGGCCTGAAAGGTTTAGAAGGAAGAGCGTTGTTGAGAGTTAGGAGAATGGGGAGATGATCACTACCAAAAGTGCCGTCGAGAGTTCTCCAGGAGCTTACAAGACCAAGATTCGGAGATGAAAACGAGAGGTCGATTGCACTAGAAGAAGATGGATGTTTGAAGAAAGTAGGAGAACGATCGTTGTGGAGAAAAAGATTATGGTTTAGGATGAGATTTTCCAGAGTCACACCGTTAGGATTGCGCCCTGTGCAGCCCCACATAGGAGAGTGCGCATTCCAGTCTCCACCAATAATAAATGGATCAGATAGGGATGAAAGGAATGAAGGCAAAGGAAGACTAGAGACGCTGGAGTTGGGAGGGATGTACACGCAAGCAATATGTAAAGGATTCGGGAGAAGATTTTCAAGTGAAATGTGGATCATGTTAGGGTGGTTGGGAAGGGGCGCAGGAAGAAATGGGATATTGTGGGTGTGATAGGATAGATCGTGTCTAATTAAAATCGCAACGCCACCATACCCATCCATACGGTCAGATCGAACTAGAGAATAAACTTTGAAATCAAGAGATGAGGAGGATTTAAGCCAAGTTTCAGATAACAGCGCTACATGGATATTGTAGAAGTCTAATAGACATTCTACACTTAGTTTATTAGCTCGTAAGCTGCGGCAATTCCATTGAAGGATCTTTAAGGCGCAAGACCGCGACATTCTAGTTAAAAGGAGAAGAGGAATTAAAAGAATGAGAAAAAGTAGCGGGAGAAGATAGAGCTGAAATTGAAGTAAAAGAAAGGAGGGCACGGGTAATAGGAAGGGTGTAATAAATGAGAGGAGATCGCTTGTAGACGATCTTCCAACTTAAAGGAGAAGATGACAGTGGAAAAATAAGTAGAAGAAAGAAGACGTGTCCGAAGTTGGATACAGGCAAAATTGAAGGTACCTCACCATTAGCGGTACCGTCAGTAATAAAAAATAAACGGGAGAAGTACCTGCACGAACTGGGTTGACGACCAGTTTGTAGGCTTTCTTCCGACATAGTGTTAAACCAGAGACGGGAGAAACACCTGCACGAACTGGGTTGATGACCAGTTTGTAGGCTTCCTTCCATAATGAGATAACTATGCAGCATAAAGAAAAGATGGAATAAAATTCGAACTGAGGAAAGTTTTGAGTTAATGATTCCTGAGCGAACAGTTATCCTTGGCGAAACGGACGCAAAAGAAAGAAGGAGAAATAAGGATAACAAATATAGAATGGGATGCAGGAAGATGGTCAAAAGGGGAAAAAAAATGAAAGAGGATGAAAGAGATGATCTAGTTGAAATGAACGTGATTGGATAGGAAGGCTGAAAGATGATCAAGGAATGAGGAGGAAGAGGATATTTTAAAAGAGGCAAGGAGTTCCATGATAGCTGCAGAGATATGGGAGACAACAAAAGAAGAATCGTTTAGAGAGGAATTAGGAGAAAGACTAGGAGGAACTGGTAAGGGACTGGAAGATATGGAGGATTGGATTGGGGGGAGACGTCATGATTCAGTGCGCAACCATTAGATGGTAAACGAGAGTAAAGGGATGGAACGAAAGGAAATTGAGGAGAAGGCTTTGAGTAGGGTTTGGGTTTGGAAGTTTTGTGGAAAGTGGGGGATTGTTTAACGGCTATTAAGTTCGTTGTAAATATTTGCGATAATAACAGGTAACGTGTAATCTGACTTACCATATTTAATTTTTTTTTAAATTTCATTATACACTATGTAGCGATATATTAGCGTCCCTGAAATGGTTGCGTCACCGCTCTTTTGTTTGTAATTTACTCTGTAACAGATGTGCTGGCCTTTAAAAAAAAAAAAAAAATCGTTACTTTCGTAATTGAAGAATACTCGGTCTTGATCGGAACCGAAGAGATCGGGATGTTATGAATTATAAAAAATGTACTGATTAGAGGAGTTAACAAGAAATAAATAATCCGATATTCCATTGCGAAACTGAATAATATACGATAACATTTTATGCGGCTTATTATTATGAAAACAAAGACGTTTCGAGGGTTTTCCGCCTAGAATATGCAGGTTCCTTGTCCTTTAGAAAGTTCTGCTATTAATATGGTATTGGAATCGTTCAAGATTATTATAAATAAAAAGATATTAACTTTATCAGATTCTCTTGATGTAATCAATAACTTGTAGAATATATATATATATATATAATATTCAAAGGGAATGTATAATATAAAGTTGAATATTAGGAAGTAAACAGATTGATGATCAGAATTTTGTGGAAGTATTTAAGTTAATTCCCGCACATGCAGGAATTTTTAGGAACGATATGGCAAATTAAATAACAAGACGAGTTGGTAAGTATAATGGAAAGTTAAATTGAGAGGAATTTGATCTGGGGAAAAATATACAGAAACTGGGATAGGGTATACAATGACGTCTACCAAAAAGAAAAAAGGTAAAAGTTTAAGCGGCGTTAAAAAATTCATAGAAAAGTTTTCCTAAGCATTAACTAGATTTTTTTTTACAAATATTCATAGTGTAAACGATGAATTCCTCTCTTACAACAGAATGTAAGCATTTTTATGAATTTATTCGAAATAAAAAATAGATGTATAGAAATGTGGAAAAGCGAAAGAATAAACAAATGTGTTTAAAAATTTAGCCAAAAAACAGAAGCCAAGGCACTAAAAAAAAATTTAAGCTTGATAATGAATAAATTATAAATAGAAAATATACAAAATTTTACACGCTTTCTATTTATAATATATTTATTATAAAAAAAAAAATATATATTTACAATACTTAAAACTACCGAATCTGTATGTCCTACCTTTCACGCTAACTCCTTTTCAGCTGTTCAATGAATTCGCTCACGTATTAAACTCTGCTTTACCTCTATCCCTTGCGATTTTCACTGACCTTAGGAAAGTCAGGGGGTTGAGGTATTTCCAGCTCTTTCACAATAAACTTCGTAACTTCCTTCTCTTTATTCCATTTTTACAGCTAAATCTAATAGGATTCTTCGAGCAATTTTTTCATTTCATTTTGTGCCGATGAATTCTTATTTCTTCCGATTCTGCAAGTGTTATACTATCTATGACCGCTCTTTTGCACCAGCCGCACCTGGCTGTATTATTTCTACCCATACTTCCGTAATTAACTGATAGCATCAATCCAAATCGATTTTTCTTTTTTTGGATACTCTGGGTTATTGTGACATGCTAGGCAATCGTGCAGAATACATTATCAGTTGCAGTATCTTCACTTTATCACAACATATTCACTTTAAAACATAGAGTCAGAGTATTTGTTGTTGTTACACATTGTTAACCTTTTTAATTATGATAAAATAAACTTTAACACTTTTATAATAATTATATAATTTTTATAAAAGTGTTAAAGTTTATTTTATCATAATAGAGTCAGAGGTTAGATGTTTACTCCTCTTCCTTTTCTGACTATCACTTCTTTTATAGTCAAATTCAGATTTATCATTCTTCATTAGTTTCTGTCTTTTCGCTATTTGAATTTCTCTTTTTTTATAATACGTTTGCGCCTGAATCGTACCTTTCTTTTTTTCTCTCTTCTACTATCCTTCATTGCTTCACTCCGCTACTACGTGATTCTGCAGTTTGTATCAACCACATTCTCTTTTCCAGCACTTCCTTCTTTCTCAAGAGGGACTAGTTCTCTACTGCCGACGTTAAAATTCCATTAGAGTATCCATAAGACTATTGTAGAAATTAAAATAACAGAAAAATCTACTAGGAATGGAATTTTAATGTCGGCAGTAGAGAACTAATCCCACTTGAGAAAGAAGAAAGAGCTGAAAAAGAGAATATGGTTGGTATCGCAAACAAAGTTACAGTCTACAGAATCACGTAGTAAGTCCTGCAACAGGAGTTTTAATATTTGCACGGAAGTATTATTCGAATCTTAAATGTTTTTGCCAATTATGATAGTTTAATCAATAAGTATATTTTTTAAACAAATACATGTTTGTCCCTTTTTACGGTATTATCGTAGATTTTCGACAACCGTTAATATTGGCGAACGATCCGTTTGTTCAATTTGAAGTTCTCGGGGCAGTGTCATTTCCTTCATGTTTTCCAATGGGTACTCCTTGAGCAAATGTGACCAATCTACTATCTTGTTCCTGTCAACGCTTCTAGTATTGTTTAATTACATATTAAACATTTGTCCTTTTCCTTATTTCCTCCATCCACTCTATTCCCACCATTCTTCTCTAGCGCCAGATTCACCATCAACTGGTTTTGCACCTTTTTGTCTATAGTTCAGGATCCAGAACCACACGTTTTTCTTTATTCCCGTATTACAGTTTTTTTTTTCTTCTTTTTATGTTAATAATCCCTTTTTTTTTATCTAATTTCGTCATTGTTGCTTTTTTGCTAGTTTAATTACCTCTCCTTCTACTACTTTTATATTTTTTTCATTTATAGATTTTTTAAATTTGACTCGTTGGATTTGGGGCTAGGTTATTTCGTTTTTTCCCCCTTTTTCTATTGTTATAGCAAATAATTGCAATTTTAGTATTATAAAATTTTCAGCAAAAAACTTTGTTGCTTGTTCTAGGTATGAAACAGCGTGATTGATACATATTCTTGTTTCATTCCTTTTGGTTGTTTCTTTTACCACGATTTTTATATTTCGTTATTCTGTATTAAAAATTTATTAACTTTTTATCTCTTTTATCGATAATTTATTCCAGCATGTCTCCAAGTTTCCTTCCGCGGCAAACAATTTTAAACATAATTCGCGGTTAGTGTTGTTTCATCGTTGACGGAGAAAACAATTTATAAAGAGGGAAAAAAAAAGACTTCTCGTTTCGTTCATTCTAATTGTGTCGGCTATAGCAGAAAAGTTAGCCGTGTGCGGTTACTTTTGCGCGTAATGGAAAAATACGAAAATTACATTTATGAAGCTCAAGCGGTGGATTAAAATATCTTATCTAACGACGAGATGTATATAGGTATGTGTAAAAAAGTATTAAAAAAGTTTCTTAATTGGTTTATTTCACAATACTCGCAGTACGTTTAAAAATCTTCTTTGAAAAAGCAATATCTCGCGTCGTTTTCATTTTCTGTCGAAGTGCTAAAAACAAGGGCTATTAATATCGGTATTAAAAATTGGATATGCTCCCTTTTTTTTTTTTAAATTGCAGAATGCCGAAGAAATTACTACTTAAAACACTGCAGTGCTACCTATATTTCATTTTTTAACTGTTTTCTAACAGTTAATCCGAAATAGAAAACAATATTATACAAAACGATTATTTTTCAAAATTGACACTCATTTTTAACTACTATCTGATATTTAAAAATTCTTTTTAACATATATATATATATCTTAAAACGTGGAATTATAATAGCACACAAGCAGAATATTTATCCAAAATTCACAAAATTTAACAAAAATACCGGCCCATGTTTCAGAGCAACAAATTGCTCTTATGGTCATATCTTAAAACATTAATACATATAATTATAATAAAATAAAGCGCCCAGTTCCGACGGTAACAATGACGTTTTCGTTCATTATGGATTATTTAAAAAAAAATTGGTGGCCGTGATTGCACATTTTTTTTTTTATCAAAGAGACGACACCGCATTATTTACAAATGCTACAGAGCTGATCACAATGTAATTTATTCAGTCCTATAGCCACTTATAATAAACATCTCACGTGCTCCAAAAAAGAAAAGAAACAATCTATAATAAAACAAACAAACGGTATTGTGCTTAAACAGAAATAATAGAAAAATGACTGCACTACCTTTAAACCTGATTATAAAACTAAAACTGCGTTTTAATTGTGTATTAATTTTAAATAGCAATCGCATATCTGCTTTAATCTGATGGCGGATGTTTGCGATTGTGCCGTAAACTATGTACATGCGAGTAGTTGATAAATGAGGACTTCGGAAGCTATGCCGTCACTAAAAATATGTGTTCTAGTGCTGCAACGTCATTTTCAGTGTATTGAGTTTAAAAAGCTGACGTCAATGTTTAAATGTAATGCAAGAATACTGCTTCAGCTCCTAAAAACTTGACTTCGCTTCTCTCATGCTGTATGAGTTTGAAAACAATCTGACTGTATGTAATCAATCATAGTGTACCAACTATTAAACCTTCCGTTTCCCCTTCTGCATTATCCGATTGAAAATAAGACATTCGGTTGCACTGCTTATTTCTATGCACGCATTCACTCGTCCATTTCCTTTCGATTAAACCCACCGACGTCAAAGCTAACGGAGCGCTTATTTGTAATATTATTTTTTAAGATTTTTTGTATTGTTCTCTCTCTTAACAGCACACATAATACAAATATGTGCTTGCAGAACACTAAGTGATTTCGCTCCCATATACTTCCAAAGTGTACGTATAATTTTTATTATATTTTTAAACATCGAATGCAATATTATGACCAATATATTTTCTGATGTAATTTTAATCCTTAATTTTTTGAATATATTATTATTAATTTTGTCCAACTATTAATACAACAGGCAGAGCTTAGTGGTCAGTGTGCTCGGCTACCAAATCAGAGGTCACAGGTTTGTGTCTCGTTCTTAGTTCAAGTCGCTCCCAAGTGTGATACAACCTGAAATAATTTGGTACCAAAAAAATCTGGGAAAGTAAAGGCAGCCGAGAGAAACGAACTGGCCCCAGTATTCCCTTTAGACCCATTAGGCTTCATTATGAAAAGCTTAACTTCACAATCCATGATAACCCATCGAGGACATATAGGACTTACTTTATATAATTACAACAAAGTTTTAATGATTACTCACCTGTATATCTCGATTTTATATTATTAATAGTTCTATCTACATTTCTCAAAAGTATTTTAATCAATTAATGCGTATAACTTTCATTCCATGAGCCTGGTGGAAGATGTAGCATATATAGTAGACTGTGTAATGCGGACTTTTGCATTGACACACATTTTCCAGTTGATGCGTATATGTGTGTATGTGGATATGTTGTGAAGTTTTACTTCAATAATTGTCCCCCACCCCCAACCAAAAAAAAGAAACAAACAAACAAAAAAAACTGGAAAAAAAGACGACAACGTGTAAACGAGCGTGAAGAAACTCTAAGAGAACAGCGACATTATCGTAACTTGGAAATAATCGCTGTGCCTGGGGAAAAAAGGAAAATATAATCTGGAAGGATAATTGCAGGCATGGGGAACAGTTATGCGTGGAACAGAGCGAACTTTATCGTAGCTCTGCGAGGGAGCAGAAGAGCTGATTTAAGAAAGGCACCGAGTCTCTCGAACAGTTCGCTCGCATAAAATAAATCGGGGCGAGCAGTGGTTGCGTTCTGCGAGCGAGCGTGGAATTGTTAGTTTATCGCAAGTCGCAGCGGCGAGCCGATTGCACACGGTTCGTTTAACCTATCATCGACTTGTAAAGTTCGCTGGCCCGAAAACAGCATTACAAGTTGATTGTGTCGGTTTCGCGAACGATTGTTATTACGGCGAGTACGCAATCCGCCTGTTTACATTTTGCCGCAATAATCAGCAAACCAAAACACTCGTCAAATCGTTCCATTTCGGTTATTTCAAATTAAAATCCTCCTTCGCGCCGGATCCTCCGCTGATACCGATTACCGGTGCGAGTTGTGCTTTCCGAATAAACCTGGTCTATGCGTCGGTAAGCGAGACTTGGAAAATTCCAATTTAAATTCGAGTGTAGCGCCTGTTAACAGTACCGTTTTTAATTCGTACAGCGCTTCTTCCGCTATGCCGTAACATCCTCTTATCCTTGCGCTTAGTTTTGACGGCTTCTAATCGATTTTCCTTCTCTGTGATTTCGTTCAGTTTTCGCCTAAATCATAGAGAATTGCGCGTCTTTTTCTGACGCCCCCCCTCCCCCCCGAAAGAAAATGTCAGAAGTAACAAGGAGTTGCAACAAAAACCGCAATACAGTTAACATGGGACACTATTAACGTGACAAAAAATCAATTTTTTCTTTTGCGGTGATTTGGATAGAAAACAGGACTACGTTTTTCCACCTGGTGAGCATCAGAAGTTTCTAACATTTTCTCAAGTGTACTCAAAATGCAGCTACACATATGATGCAGAAATGATCACTAAATCTAGTCTTCTCGAAAACTCTAAACAATTAGTTCTTGTCTGATTTGATCATTTTTCGCGGTATTGCCGAGTTGCAATTATTTGCGCAATACGGCTCTTTGAGGAATTGGCTAAGCAGCTGTTGTTCTTCTACGTCTTCGAACACGATAACGTTTCATTCAGCATCCCCGCTGGACATCTAAACTGGGGAATATCGTCATTCCATCGTATATCCTCAATTTTGGTTTTGACTTCGTAATCTCTGGTTTCGGATTTCCGAACGCTCTCAATCAGAAAACAAAAATGCCCCCATATACTATA
Source organism: Icerya purchasi (assembly GCA_039619475.1). NCBI lineage: Eukaryota > Metazoa > Arthropoda > Insecta > Hemiptera > Monophlebidae > Icerya > Icerya purchasi. The sequence continues at coordinate 139,063,143 of CM077115.1, read as the reverse complement.
GTCATGTCAAATTATCACATTTCGCAATGTGCTAAACCCTCTCTACAACTAAAATTGCACTTTTATTTAAATATTATCCAATTTTTCGGAACACGTTTTTACTTCACTTTTTAATAATGGCACGTGGATAAAGCACTAGAGATGTAGATTTCAGGTCACTCAGACGAGAGACACAATCTTCTACAGCGTTCGGCTCGAAGTTCGTGAAAGAGGACAACGTGAAATACGTACTGCTGTAGGACAACAGCTCTCGGCTATGTTGGAAACAGCGGCAGCCGGTCAAAGTTTTACACAGAAGAAAAGAAAATAACGACGATATGTAATTATGCTCGACAAGGAAGCCAAGCGCTAATGCCAGCGCACTCTATATATAAGAGGTCGTGGCGCTGTTCAACTTTCGCTGCTAGCTGTTTTACAGCAGATTAAATCGGTTACGCGCTCAGGGTGCACAAAAAAGGTCTTTTTTACGAGCGGTCCATCAGTGTTTTACAACTACACACTTTGTTCACTCTGAAGTAGTTTGAAACTTTTTGCCGCGAAACGAAAAAAGGAAAAACTCGTTTTGAAGTCAGTCGCGATCGCGGCAGTCATATACTAGAGATTACGGCATTTGACACGCAGAATACGTGAGAATTTGTTTTCTCCGTTGACTCACATACACAATTTTTGTATATTAGATTATTCGATTATTCGATTCTCTCCGCCACGTACTTACGATACGAGTATGAATTATGTGAAAATTTTGTATTGTTAACAGTAGTCACATTCCTCTGATAATATTATTCTCTCAATTCGTTCTCTTACCTCCATTTTGCAGTCATCCCGTTCTATTCTCATTGATTTTTTGTGGGTCCCCAGTCATTCCGGAATTGATGGCAACGATGAAGCCGATTCTTTGGCTCGTTCTGCTGGTCGCCTAGATTCATTCCTCAATCATTTCCCTTCTTCAGATATCCTTTCCTTATCTACCTCCAATCACGCCAGACTTTGGCAGGATATTTATCCCTCCCTATTTTCTAATCGTCATTCTCATTACCGTTTCATTCAGCCAATTCCTCGTTCCCTGTCTTGGTTCCATTCTATTCCTCTCAGTCGTCGTTCTTCTATTGTCTCCCTAATTCGTCTCCGGATCAATCATTCTCTCCTCCCTTCCTCTCGCTTTCGATTTGCTCTATCGCTTTCTCCTGATTGTTCTCTCTACGATTGTGATCCTCCTCGTACATGCGATGCTAATCACATTTTCTTTGAGTGTCCTGCTTTTCTTAATAATCGCTACCTTTTATACAGTCAGCTCCTGTCATGAGGTCTCCCTACTCCCTATAACTCTTCCTTTATCCTCTCCTTTCCTTCATCTTCTGTGGTGTCCGCACTGCTGTCCTTTGTTGCGTCCATTTCGGACCGCTTAGTTATTTAATTTATTAGCTTAGTTTTTTTGTTGTTGGGTCAATGCCGCTGGCGCGCCCAAAAAAAAAAAAAACAAAAAAAAAAACAGTAGTTTTCTATTCTTTTCAATACTACAAAATAAGGCGAGTCTTTTAGTGATAATGATAATTTTTTTTTTTTTTTGGGAACACCAACTAAGGGCAATGACCCATCATCAAAGAATTACAAAAACAAGATTAAATTTTGATGTATAAAGAAATAGAGGAAATGAACTCCGCTGAGATTGGAACAACATCTGGTGAAGGAAAGTATGTAATGTAGGAAGCACAAAAAGCAGTAGGTAGTTTTAGGTGGAGAAGCTTAGTGTAGGGGAGAGAACGCTCCTGTACAAGAGGAGAGAGCATTCAAAAAGGATATGATTTGCATCACAAACACAGTCATGATCCGAGGGATGAAAATTACAGCATGGGGAAGAAACATTAGAAAAACGAAAGAGAGACGAAGGAAAACAATTATGGTTGAGACGAAGACGTGTTATGAAGGAAATAACGGAACAACTGAAACCAGGGAAATCAGCAAACCAGGAACGTGATGAAGGAAGAGGCTGTATTAATTTGTAAAAGGAATAAGGATTAGGAAAGGAGGTAATGTAAATATCCGATATCATGATTTGAGGTGTGCTTGCTTAGATGGCAGAAAGATATTGTTAGTATTGATGAATTTGCCATTAGAAGAAGCAGAGCGAGTAAATGAGTCAAAACTAGGTTATTGCCCGTGATGCCGCTATGACTGGGAATCCAAAGAAGATCGATTTGAATGGAACGAACTAAGAAGAGATTTGCAATTAAGGAACGAATAGAAAAATGTAGTCGCATGAAGAAGAAGGTTTTTTTTTTTAAGGTTCTGCTACAGATTGTCCGTTATCCAATATAATTTCGTAATAGTAACAAAAAACGAAAAAAGCCGGATGATCAGATTGTCTCGACTGGTAATACTCGCGTATTGATTAAAAATGTCGCTCAAAAAAACAAACAAATCGGATGACTTATTTCGATACATTTTGGGTTTTAAAGAGATAAGTTCCTTAGCGCTTTTCTTCGTTTTAATAAAAAATAAAGCCCCCCCCCACCATTGTTTTTCGGGCACACGTCGGAATGTATAGCATCCGTCTCACTGATTATCGTGTAGTTCCGTGAAATATTATTTCATTCCTGAACGCAATCGACTTGAGTCATTTCTTTCGCGTTAATATAAATCTTCGGAAATAATTTGGAAATCCGCGGCCGATGCGGCGAATAATACCGCTATTGCGGACTAAGAGAAAGTTAAGGTAATAATGGGGCAAGATTTATTTGCTATAAGTGTGAGAAGCATTCGAACGGGAATAATAATATTAGTGGGCCTGGGGTTGCCGTGTTTCTGAGTGGCTGCAAGTATGTTGGCTGCAGCACATTAGGAAAAGTTGGCGCGAATTGTGTTAAGATTTATTTCTTCTGCGCACAAAGCCGTCTGTCTCATCTCGTTCTGTGTTGTTGAACGTTGCAACAAGCACGCGTTCGGAACTAAGCTGTTAATTTCAATTCCGCGAATTTATTATTCAAAATCACATTTGATATAGCTTTCGTGAGAAATTACAAAGGCGCAAAAGACGCTTCGGGACAGAGTCGAATAAATTAAATAACCTTCGAAGACGATAGCGCACAGTCTAAAGATTTACGAGCAGCCGCTGAGTTTAATTCTGACAGATGTAAGTTTTAATTTGTAGTTCATTGTTTTTTGGTTTTTTTTTACAGTATCCAGATTATTAAAAAATCGAATAAGTACCGGAAAATTTAGTATTTTTATTCGAAAACGCTATTTTCCGCTGAATTTCTCTAGTTATTTGTTTTATTTCATCGCGCTTATTCGAGGAAAGTCAAATTTGTATTTTTCTGAAATGCCATCGTCAAACTGTTACAAATTTAATCTCTTTTTATTCCATCAGCTAGTTTTCATTCTATATAAACCGAGTTAAATTCGTGAGCTTTTAAAATTGCCGTTGTAGTAAAAGGAGTAGTATTATATCAGAAGAATTTGCGCAACTTCTATAAAACTTTCGTAATAAAGTGATATTTTCGAAAAACTATTTCGAAAATTGTCAGATTTTTATCCGCGTCCGTATTGAAAATTATTCGACTCCTCTCTAGTTGGAAATAAAATTAGTTTCGCCGGGCTAATTAAAATATCTTTATTCGAGGCGGTCACCTTACACAGAGCACCATCCACAGGGGTCTTAAATGTGAAAGGTGGCATGCAAAACAGTAAAATAGAAATTTAAAGGATTAAAGAAATAGAGTAAACAAAAAGCCGAAACTACACATTAATACCGAAAAATTACTTTTTTTTTTTTTTTTTTTTTTTACACGTATATTTCAGTACAATCTTATTATAGTAAATAAATTAGCACTACTTTTAAAACAGTGTTACAACTTAATCTAACTAATTTGTAACATGAGCAGAGTAGAAACTATGTACAATTACATAACTCCTAATATACAGATATATACATAATCATACGCGCATATAAATACTCACACGCACGCACACCAAGTATATGCCCATATCCACAAAATACATACATACGAATATATTACAGAATAAATTAGGTGACTAGTTCATAAGGCTTTGTGCGCTTAAGGCGCCTTAAGTCATCATCGGAAAGTAGCAGTTCTAAAGCCTCCAGATTTGGGTGACTGTGAAGTCGGTATTCGTGCGCTTCTGCAATATAACGTATGACTTCATCGATCCATGGAATATTTAAATCGGAATGTATTTCTTCGTTTCGTTGATACCAAAAAGCTCCAGTGATGTTTCGGAGACACTTATTTTGAGCGCGCTGAATAATCAACCGATTGGATGTCTTTGCACAGCCCCAGAGTTGAATACCATACATCCATATCGGTCTGATGATTTGACAATAAATCAAACGCTTATTAGACAGATTGAGTTTAGAATAACGCCCAATCAGCCAACAAATCTGTCTTAATTTATGCATGGTTTGTTCCTTTTTCATTTTGACATGCGTCTTCCAATTCAGCCTGGAATCTAAATGCATACCCAGGTATTTAGCAGAGTCCGATCTCGGAATAGGAAGACGATCAAGATATATAGGACAGGTCTTAGATTTACGAAGCGTAAACATAACATGCACTGATTTTTCTTGATTAATCTTGATCTTCCAATCACATGTCCATTTGCTAATTTTTTCTACTGCATGTTGCAAGTTAGTCGTAGCCAATTCTGGGGAATTGCCAACTGACAAGATGGCTGTGTCATCTGCAAAGGTAGCAGTAGTCGTCTTGGCTGTTGTTGGAATGTCAGCTGTATACAATAAATACAGAGAAGGTCCTAAGACACTACCCTGTGGAACACCAGCCTGTATTGGATGAAATTTGGACTTTGCTTCTTCATAAGAAACTCTGAAGGATCTATCAGAGATATATGATTCAAGAAGTTGGCACATATTTTCCGATAGCAGGTTGCTCATTTTATAGATCAGCCCTTCGTGCCAGACTCGATCAAAAGCTTGCGATATGTCTAGAAAAACCGCCGGACAGTATTTTTTTTCTTCAAAGGCTGTTTCAATTAGCTTAGTTATACGATGCACTTGGTCAATCGTAGAGTGCTGATTGCGGAAGCCAAACTGATGATCTGGTATCTTTAATAAGGGCTTGAGTCGCTTAAGGAGTAGTTTTTCAAATAATTTTGATATGGAAGGTAACAAAGAGATTGGTCGATACGAAGTTACTACTTCTGTTGGTTTCCCAGGTTTCGGTAACATGATGATTTGAGCGATTTTGAAACATTTTGGTACGTATCTCATTCTGAAACAGGCATTAAAGAGATATGTCAGCATGATAATTCCTTTACGTGGTAATTCTCTAAGCGCTCCAGGTGAAATTTCATCGATTCCAGGAGCCTTTTTGGGATTCATATTATTATCTAACTCTTGTGCAACTTCAAGAGGAGTTACTGGTTTTATTTGCTGGAAAGGTTGGTAATTTTTCGTTGTATCGATCTGGGAGTTTATATTATGTGTTGTAAAGACTGAAGCTAAATGCGAAGCGAATAGTTCAGCTTTACTGTTGTCGTCGCGAATCCACTGCCCTTGTTCATCCTTGAGAGGAGGAATATGAAGTAGTGGACGTTTGAAGCGTCGCGTTACACGCCACAATGAATAATTTGTGTCCGCTGCAGGGCTTAAATTTTCTAAGTAGTTTGTGACGCTTTTATGTTTGAAATCCTTGATTAGCCTATTAACTTTATTGCTAATTCGATTAAATTTTGTTTTATCCGATGGATGACGGGAGCGTTGCCATATTTTCCGTGCACGTCTTCTCTCTTTTATTAGTTTCCTAACTTCGATAGGATACAGTACTTCATTTGGAACGTTTTCTTTAAGAGCTGGAGTAGCCTGGCTAGCAGCTTTTCGCAACAAGTTGATAAAGTGCTGGGCTTGCTGTTCTAAATCACTAATAGTTTTAAGCCTGATTTTAAGTTCAATTGAAGAGTCAAGGCTTTCTCTAAATTGATTCCAATTAGTATATTTATTGGTGAGATTTTGCGGAATTCTTTTTTTAATCACTACAGAACTTAGTGTCATAAGTACCGGAGTATGATCTGACGATAAGTCCGTAATTCCTTCTACTTGCACATAATTGGCAGCGATTCCTTTAGTAATGAAAAAGTCAAGGAGATCAGGATTCTTCGCGCAATCTGTTGGCCAGTAAGTAGGTTTCCGCGATGAAAAGAACTTACACGAACATATGTTGATAGCGTTGAGAAGTTCAGCACCTTTTTTTGGTGTCGTCAAACGTGACCCCCATATGGTGTGTTTTACATTAAAGTCACCTGCAAGTATAAAACGAGGACCGAGTTGATTGAAGATATCAATAAATTGACTTTTTTCAAAATTACTATTGGGCGGACGGTATGCTGCAGCTAGATTGAGGTCTGCGCCATTATAGTTTATTGCTACTACTGTGGCTTGTAGGAAGTTCAATTGTATTTCTTCCTGTAAATAGTGTTTGATATTCTGTTTAATTATCACTGCTGTTCCTCCTCGTCCTCTGCCACTTGGGTGGTTAGTCCAATATGTAGTGTAGCCGTGAATTCTGATAAAACTTTTTGTTGTAAAATGTGTTTCTGAGATTAATGCGACGTCAACAACATGTGTGTTAAGAAAAGCCTCGAGTTCTTGAGCTCTCTGACTCAAGCCATTGGCATTCCAGGTTAGTATTCGAAACGAGGAGTCAGTCATTTCACTATTTTTCCTTGGCTTTTTGTGTGTTGGCTCAATGGTTTAGTTTCTAATTGAGTAACACGTATATTTAGCTGGTTAATACTAGTTTGGATACTGTGAAGTATAGCCATAACGTCGTTAATGGTTGGATCTTTTTGTTGTGGAGGAATTTGTATTTGTTCCTGTGATTTTAAATTCAATTTGGTTGCATGCGCAAATGTTTTTCCTGCTTGCACTTTTTCTGCAGGTCTGATTCGTTCCTCTCTAACACGATCTACCACTTTTTTTATAGGCTGGGACTGCGTTTTCGACTTTTGATGGACTTCGCAACCAGCGTAGTTAGCTGTATGTCCTATCATACCGCATAAGACACATTTTGGTTGGTCTTTTTTAAGTTTCTTGCACTCTTTGGTGAGATGGTTACCGGCACATTTTACACATCGAGGAGGATGAGTGCAGTAATTTTTGGTATGCCCTATTCGTTGACAGTGATGACACTGTTTGATTTTATTGTTTTTATGAGGGGGTTCGATAGAGACTTTACAATGTGCGAGATTAGTTATTTCGTATACGTTTTTATTGTTCGCTTTTGGGGAGATTTCGATTTTGAACAGTGGAAAATTCTTGATTTGCCGTCTTCCTTCTGTATCCCTATATACTTTCACTATAGGGCTTATCCGAATAATTTCATGACCAGTTTTTCTTAAGTCATTCTTTATGTCCTCATAGTCGATTGATGGCGGTAATCCACGGATCACAAACGCAAAAGGACGTTCAGATTTCGGTTGAAACGTGTGATATGTAATTCCACGTAGTAACTCATTTGACGTACTTGCTGAATTACTATTCAGATCTTTTAAAAAGGCTGTAACCGAGCGGTAATCGTCACTATCACGGACAGATATTTTAATATCTCCACTAGGAAGTCCCTTAAAGGTAGGTTCTTTTTTTTGTTTGTGTGATTACTTTATTTTTGAGTAAGTTGAAGTTTTTAACGTTACTCACAAATACAGGTGGCGGAAGTGGAGTAAATTTATTTACCAGCTGATTCTCATTTGTTATGTCAGGCATAGTTGAAATATCTACTGATTTAGAGGGAGTACCGTCACGTGTCGCAGTTTGCAATTCCACACAATGTGACTGATCAATGCAGTTTAACCTTTCGATAAGCTCATTTACCTGCTTTTGCAGTTGAGCTATTTGGTTATCCTTGCTGGCAATTAATTCTTCGTACCGTGTCAGAGTAGAAGTTTCTCGTGTTTCTATTTTTTTCCTTAAATTACTGTTAAAAAAAAATAAATCAAAAGTAACCGTTTCTACTTAAAACTGCAAAAACCAATTACAAAAATAAATAAATTAATAATTAAATAAATAATCATCCAACGTTGCAGTTATTTAATGAGGTTATATTTACGTTATACGAATTTCCATTCACTGTTCACGCATACAATATATATATATATATATATATCATTAATTATTTTTAAATTGGAAACATAAAGTGACATAATTAAAATTTTTTTTATGGGGTTATAAACTTAAACATTTTTGAAAAGCAATTGAAACATTTGCAAAAAACCCACAATTAAAATTATTTAAAAAAACATTCCCCTCCGGGGCACCGCCTGGTGAAGGGGCTTGCGCGCTTCTACTACGTTGGCGGTAACATAGAGAGCTACCTGAGGGGCCACCCTAGCCAAACAGATCTAAGCGGAGGAGCTAATCGTGTGCCTTAGATATTAAATACAGAAGCGTCTGACCCGAATAGGGCGCCTCTACCTGGTCGGCGTCTGTTCTCCATGTTAGGAGCGGCCGTAATAATAAGAAGGAAAACGATAAACCTTTTCTTCAGTAGGCAACGGGAAACCACTGAAGTATCCTCTGTCGAAAATCGTGATAAGCGATGGAAGACGTGTAATTGTTTGCCATACGATCCAACTGACGCTCGGCATCTTGATGTCCGGAGTCAGGATGTGAAATGTACGACCGGCCATAACAGTGTAAGGCTTCCCACAGGTACCGAATGGAAAAAATGCTACCGGAAGATTGATAAACAATGGATACCTGTTTGGCACATGGAATATCAGAGGACAGATCCAATCCGGGAAATTGAAAATTGTAGAAATGGAATTACAACGTTATAATATACAGATATGTGGCTTGACTGAAACTCATTACCGTTCTACGGGGTATTTTGCAACAGATGATAATATACTGTTCAAAATGAATTAGCGGTCATTATAAATAAGAAACTAAACCATTTAGTTACGGGATATAATACAAAGAACGACCGTACACTAGTACACTCATATTAGACATGAAACAAATTTGCAATTAAGCTATTATTGGGTTATTATATAATGTTTCAGATGAAACAATTGAGACGTTCTACATGGAGTTACAAGAAGAGATTGATAAAATTCCTAAGTGAGAAATTTTAATATTAATGGGCGACATTAACGCCAAAATTGGAGCCGAGAAAGAGAGCGGACATCTAGATAGAATTCTAGCGGGGAACATGGATCGGTCCAACGCAATGGAAGAGGAGAGCGCTCGCTTCAATTCGCAATTGATAATTAGTTAACAATTACTACAGCCATGTTTAAAAATCATCCGCGCAGACTCAGCACATGGAAGATCCCCGCCCGGGGTGACCGATACAGACTATATCCTGATCAACAAACGACGGAGGAAGTCTTGTAAAAATGTAAAAGTTTACCCAGGCGCAGAATGCGGGAGCCACCATAGATTATTGGTCCTGAAATTATGTGCAAAACGTAAAAGTCCCAACAGTGAGATCATGTGCACAGCAGAAACAACTGGCAGCTACAAATAAAACCGGGTTTGTACAAGAATTCCAAAAAAAAAAAATTGTCTCAGATACAGATGTCGCAAAGAAGCCCCTAAATGAACAATGGAAATGGTTTAAAGCGTGCGTAATGCATGCACATCGAAAATCCGGAAAAGTACAATTCCCGATTACGCCACGAAAAGGCTAACACATCCAGGTAATGATGGAACGCTCCAAGTTAAAAAATTTTCACTGATAATTTTATTAACTTCCGTATGCTCTAAGATTGATTCGAGATGGAGGATTTTTGTCGATTTCGACATAAGAACTGTAGATAAGCACTAATTTACGTTACTACCGCCGCATTATATAAAGCTGTAATATTCTTTAAGACTCCCGTTTATTTAAATCATCAAAATCATTTGATTCTTTCTCTCTCTAGAGCTCTCTCTACGTATTAAATTCTTTCTAATTTTAACAGTCTTGCCATATCTGCTTTGTGGTATGTCTTTTCGTCGCATTTTCATTTAGGTAGTTCTCTACATTGTTTTCTGCTCCCATCTTTCAATTTCGAACAACTGGCTTTTTTAAAAAAAATCTCTAAAGCGGTTTTCATTTTGACCTTACACTAATGAATTTTGAATGAAGATATGTTAGGAGTGAAGTAAAGACACATGCTAGTAATCCGTGAAAACATTAAATAAATAATTAATTAAAATTAAGATAATTAGAAGCTTCTTCACGCCGCGTTTGTACCTAACATTCCTTCGACACAATGTTGTGTTGTTCCGTACACTCTTCTATGAAATGGCACATTCAGTCTAATTCTTCTCCTCGATGTACATTAAGACAGCGCCAAGTGAAGTTGACTGTGTAGAAATGTTGCGCGATTTACGACCAGTTGAAATGTCCGCGAAACGTCCTTACACTTGGGCCGGTCTTTGAATGTTTATTCAAACGTACACGGCTTCACCATCGCCGTAATAAGACAATTTTTTAAAATTTTAGACGTTTCAGATGTGAAAGAAGAGGTAATTTTTAAGTTCGGAATACGGAAAATTTTCTATTCGCCCGTACACGTGAAAGCTGCACGTCCGCTCTAAAAAGAGAAATGCAAAATGTCGTATAAATATACGAAAGTTCGGTCAAATAGTATTTATTTCTTGATCACTGAACGATAAATATTTCAATTGGTCGCGCCAAACTTCCAGTCCGGATAATTCCTAATTTCTCTAAGATTCAAATGACAATGCATGAAATGGTTCACATTCAACCGACAAGTTATTAGAGTGGAGGATCCAAACATCGTAGACCGTTTAACTTATATATTTTTTTTTTTTGTTTATTTTCTTTTTTAGCGTACGTTTCTTCGAATAAATTTTCAAATTTTCTCTCTAGTTGTAAGGTAGCTTTCTTAACACTATCGTAACATTTACATTTCTTACGCGACATCTGTCCAAACGTTCTTCTCCGTTGAACAATTCTAAACGTTTCCGTTTTCCCATCATCTTGATATTTAAATATTTACTTGCCTAAGATGTGACAACATTAAGCGAAAGAATACGCAGTAGTAAAATTATTATGCTATAATAGAAAATGTAGCGCGGTAGCCCAGTGATTAAGGCGCTTGGCTACTAAATCAGAGGACACGGGTTCGAGACTTGTCTCGTTCCAGATCCGAATCGCTCCCAGGTATATATCCAATCTGAAATTGAATTGGGTGCCAGAGAATTATCTGGAGAAAAGTAAAGGCGACCGAGAGAAAGGAACTGGCCCCAGTATTCTCCTTAAATCCATTAGGAACCTTAACTTCACAATCCCCGACGCCTTGTCAAGGGTATGGGACTTGCTTTACTTTTATAAAAAAAAAAAATAGCTGAACATAATTAAAAATGATAATTTCTCCTTAATTTATCGATTGATTGTTAATTTCAATTTTTTCGACCAATCAAAATGCGAATAAAGCTGTTATCAAAACTTTTTAATATTACATATAAAAGATAGCGTGTATAGACAGAACGCATCAGTCAAGTTTGGTTCCGTTGTCGATAGACGAGAGCTGTAAAATCGGTCGAATTTATAACGAGTTAGGAAACGAACTTTCCGCAATCATTTTCTTGTTAATTTTATTACAATAATAAGAAGGCAGTAGTGGTAAATCCTCCGGTGAAGACTACAGTAGCGAATTCTCTGATAAAGACAGCAATAGCGAAACCTCCGGTAAAGACAGCAGTAGCGAAACCTCCGGTAAAGACAGCAGTAGCGAAACCTGTGGTAAAGACAGCAGTATCGAATTCTCCGGTACTTCTAATTATGCAGTGAAATACCAAAGTAAAACTGAAAAAAAGAAAAGAAATCTGCCAGTACTTCTCTAGCAGCGAGGGATAACCTGACTAGAAGGCAGTTTTTAGCTTGTTAGCAGAGAAATCTGAGAAGATTTGAGGGTGTGAAGAAAAATCCTTACTGCGCAAAGTGCTAGTCACTCTATTGGCGTGAAGCAGTTAAATTTAAACAATTAATTCGCTTTTCCATCATATTTGCCAGCCGCTGTACTTGTTCGACGCGAACGAGGCACTAAAATCGCACCGAAAAGTATAATACAACAACAGTGTTAATAACTAATAAGATCGAGCGTTTAACTAATTTGGAAAAATGATCAGGGGCGTTGTACACTGCGGATTTATGTTTTTTTCTGAATTCTGAACAATGGCATCCTGTACGGCTGAATATGTCCTTTGCTGTTTTCACACTATCGTTCACTAGACTGCACTGTCATTACTTTAACATTGACACGTCTCCCTCCATTCTTATTTTTCTATTATAATAGCGTTAATCCGTAGCCTGCAAAATTACAAAAATCGATAAAACTAGTCTATTCTCAGTGAATCGGAATTTACAAATATACCGGGCCAAATTTACCGCTACGGAATATATTTGTCCACTGCGATGAAAAACTGTACAGAAGTGAGAGCTAGTGAATTCGATTGGCAGCAGTTCGGATAAGTTAATGCCCGTAGTCGTCATCATCTCAGGTGCCGTACGCTACATAGCGCGTTGGCGCAACCTATTCGTACATTTATTAGCTGTACCGATATAGGTTGTGTACCAGGCAATTGTAATATGCAACGCAGGTGTATACACGCAAGACTACATTCGGGACTGATAGTAATCGTTTGATTTATCGATATACAAGTGCAGTTCGTTCGGTGTGGGTCTGCTGTGTACTGACCTAGCGCGCATATGATGTTGTACGTGGTGGTTTGCCATTGCCTTCCACACGTGATTATTAGTAGAGTATTTATTTTATTTTATTCTTGTAATAAGTTCGTCGTCGCTCGGGATCGAACCCGTGACCGCCATATCGGAAGTCAAGCGCTCTAGCAACTAGGCTATCGCGACGACTCGACTTGTAAATAGGTTTCTTAATGTGATTGTAGTTTCCGAAATAGTGTATCTCAATTTTTTTTTCATTATGAGATGAAGATATATTTCATAGTTCTTAAATTAAAGTTATTTAATATAGTACTTTTTATTTATTTAATTTTCTTTCTTTTTGAGTCAATTCGACATTATTCCTTTTTGTTTTCCATGTAAATTATAGTAGACCTGTTCATTTTTTTTTTTTTTTTTTATTTCAGTTTAAATATAAATTTTCTTTTAAAAATAAATGCCAGTCAATTCCATTGCAAAATGTCCTCTGCTGACGAAATTCAAAGGAAAAAATTAAGATTCACCACTGGAAGACACAGGCGTCGTACATGAAGTTAACACTTGATAGATTTTGAGTTGGTTCAAAAGCTGTGATTTTAGCAGGATGCGCAACTCCATTGGGCGCGATCTAAGATGGAAACGGCAAACATTATTTTTACAGATATATATTTTTTTCGTTAACCGGAGACAACAAAGGAAATTAAGCTACCGGTTATCGAGCATCCCTCCAAAGCCGAGCCCGGTACTGGCTTAGGGACACACAAATCAACGTAGAGCAGCCAGAATTGCGCTGCGTTCCCCGATGGTTGCCGAAGAAATTTCGCGACGAAAAAGAAACATGGCTGGGAATTAATTATGACGATCGGCGCGCGCGCTGGCTCATTAAACACAGCAAACTGTCACCGGTGCCTAGAGTAAAAGGTAGAGGCTAGGCGGAGTACGGTTAATTTTTAACGTTAAATTAATAATTCGGAAAAATTATATTTAGCCGGAGGTTATAATTTAATGGAGAGAAATGTAATCGAAAAGACACCGGGATAACGTTTCGCAGAATTGGCAATGTGTAGCAGACAGTGGAAGAAGCGTTCATTAATCACGAAACAGAGAGACGGATTTCCAGGACCGAGATCGCTGAGACGATGGGAAAAGACGCGTTCCGAGGAGTCGTACTAAGAAACGTGCGACTACTATGTTGTTGTTGCGTCGTAGCCGAGCGCCGGGTCCTCCAACGTTTACTCTATCCCTGGAGAGACATTTCAGCAAGCTGGTACGGCTGCCAAGGAGGCTCACGCACCATTCGCCCCCATATTATCATCCCTTAACTCTATTATTATTAATCTTCTTTAAAGGCCACTTTTTGAACACACGCGTACACATACGAGGGCCTGCATATCAATTGGAACGCAATGCTGCGCTGGCTTAGAAACGCCTTTGCGCGCTACGTCGCTGCCGGACAGCTGCCGGATAAAAACAATTCCATTTCTGAACGCGTTTACGATTTTCCATTAAAAGGCAAACTAACCGACGGCATTTTGTTTGACATAATAGTCCCTCGAGCGGCATTTGGCAAAACGATAAATCAGTCATTTAAACGTCGAACTGCTGTTTTTCCGCTAAACCGAATTAATTACTTCGATGCACGCACCTCATCACACGCACACACACGCCACGTCCATTAAACCCGGTTGCCGGAAAAAAAAGAGAAATCAAACTAGTCGCGTCCAATTCTGTTACACTTAAACGCGCCAAGAATTAAGTATTGAACCGATTTGACTTACATATCCGAGCCTGGCTACTGGCGCGATAAACAAAAAAGCAATACATTTTTGTTTGTCTTTTTTCTCCCACCCCCTACCCCCTTTTTTTAATGGCACACACGGACGACAGGTTAATTTGCAAAAGAGTCAGTGATCCCGTTTGAGTTGGATGTGCGAAATTCGCGTCCAATGAAAATGACGAGCAACGCTTTTGAAAGCGAATTATAAAAATACCGCAAGATGACATTGTTGGCAGTCATTTGTCTGCGATATATCCGATAATAATTTCGGGCCTGGGCGAACGTAATTATGCGTAGAGGTATATCTGATGATGTAAAGCGATTTTAATTTCCCTGTCGAGATTTCCTCATACCCTCTCGTATACAGCCTGATCTATATTCCTGCCACAGTGATTGGGGTAACTGATTAATGTACGCAAGAAAATTAATCCAATTTTATATTTCGCAAATAATTCGAATTTCATATGAACAAACATTTAGATAAATACTATCAAATTCGTTTAATAACGATAGTAAATTATACACAATACGGATGTCTGTAAAATAATAATATATTTACAAGATCATTGAAGCAGTCAAATTGAGCCTGTCAAATTTTTTTTCGCAGAATGACACAGCAATAAAATAACTTATCGTCATTTGTTTTTTCGCGCTTTTTTTTCTTTTTTTACAATTCGTATAAAAGAAAAAAGTTCGAAATGGATATAAATGGAATTTAAAAAAAGAATAAAAGGAAATAACGAAGAATTATAAAATTAAGTAATACAAATTCCAGCTGAAGATAAACGGATTTTTTTGTTTTTTTTTTATCGGGACTGGCCAATATGGCTATTAACCAATAAATTTAAACAGTAATGAACACATTCAAGCGACGATCATATTAAACATATACGAGCATTAAGCCCCGCACAGGATTGGAACCGAAAATAGAATTTGACCATTGACTGCCTAAATAACAATAACCTAAAAAAATGAAAATTTAATATTAACTATATAACGAGGTCTAAAGGCTCCAGGCGTTGCAACCGTCTGCTATCTTCATTGTTATCGAACAGTGTATCGCTGAAAGATTCACGTATCTTATAAGTCAGCGCTCATGTCTTCTAACTCTTCCTTCAGACCTCGTTATGTAGACAATATTAAATTTTTATTTTATTAAGTTATTGTATTTAGGGAGTATTGACAATGGTCAAATTCTATTTTCGGTGCCACGCCTGGGAGGATTAATGCTCGTATATGTTTAATATGATGGTCGCTCGAATGTGTTAATTACTGCTTAAATTTATTGGTTAATAGCCATATTGGCCAGTCCTGATAAAAAAAAACAAAAAAATACGTTTATCTTTAGTTGGAATTTTTATCATTTAATTTTATAATTCTTTGTTATTTCCTTCTATTTTTTTTTAAATTCCATTTAAATCCATTTCAGACTTTTTTTCTTTTATAAGAAAGTGTAACAGAAAAAAAAAAGCGCGAAAAAACAAATGACGATAAATTATTTTATTGCGAGTTCCCAACGCTGTGTCATTCTGCAAAAAAAAAAAAATTGGCAGGCTCACTTTGACTGCTTCAATGATCTTGTAAATATATTATTATTTTATACACATCCGTATTACGTGTAATTTACTACCGTTATTAAACGAATCTGATGGTATTTATCTAAATGTTTGTTTATACGAAATTCGTCTTATTCGCGAAATATGATAAACAGATATAAATTCATTTCAGATTCGCACTGTATGTAATTTCTTTTTGCTAATATAAAGTTTCTAGCTGAAGTTAAGATGTCCCCGAAAACATTTCTAGCATATTTTATTTATTTATTTTTATGAGATGTTATGTTTATAGTTTACTTTATTTTATTAAAACTAATTAACGAACAGCACTTGAAATTTGAACAGAATTTATCGACTAGTTCTCTGTTCGATAACATGTCGAATCGGGCTCTATTAATTGTGCAGTTATACGTTAAATTATACAACGTATAAACCTATTTTTTAGGGGTTTTTTTTTTTTTTTCGGTGTAATTATTTTAGTCGTGATTTGTGTGTTTGATTCAAAGACGACAAGTTACCCCTATCTAGAATTTCCAGCGACAATATTTTTATTAATTTCATTGATAGCGCTATTACTCCAAACGGCTACTAGACAATATCATAATGCCGTCATTTACGTAGATAACGCGACGCGTGCTAATAATAATAATAACAATTTCGATATTGATAATTTTGAAATTAAAGCTGCAATAAATACACAGATCTAGAGTGATAATGGTCAAATTACAAAGTGTTCGGTAGAATTTTTGATCCAGTAAGAGCATAATACACATTCATCAACATTTGTAAAATCGTGCAAACATTACGTAGGAATTCTCTTTAATTCTCTTTCGTTAAAATTATCATCAGGATCAGAAAAGATTGACTGAATTAGAGCCTATTAAGTTCTTCAGCGAATGATATGTATTTCACAATTTCTAGCCTAGTGGTTAAGGTGCTTGACTACCAAGTCAGAGGTCACGGGTTCGAGACTTGTCTTGTCCCGGATCCAAGTCGCTCCCAAGCTTACCCAACCCGAAATAATTGGGTACCAGAGAAATCTAGGAAAGTAAAGGCGGCTGAGAGAAAGGAACTGGCCCCCCTACTCTCATTAGTGCCGTTGGGCTTAGTACATTGTGAACCTTAACTTCACAATCCTAACGCCCTCTCAAGGGTATGGAACTCACTTTACTTTACTTATTTATAGGGCGTGTACATACTTTTTTGTATTTAATATCCAGGTCGGGCCTTAAATTAACGATGTACTCGCAAGAGCAACTCTATTCGACACAAGAGATAATTGACGAAGAGATTAATCAGAAAGGCTTATACTGACGACGAAGTGAAACATGCTTCAAGTAGAATTCTGTTTTCACTGAATTGAAGAGGTGTAGAATCTTCCTGTGAATCCTTCGTTAAGTGGATTAGGCGCAGTACTGTTGATGTTTACGTTATGATATCATTGCTGTTTGTTATAAAAGTAGACTAACGTGTCATAGACACGTGGTGTACAGATGACCAATTAGATATATGCGTTTTTGCAAAAGAATTATCACGATGCTACCGATGTAACGCGTCTGGAAATAAGAGAGAGACGGACAGCTATTGACAAAACATATAGCCTCCCTAATATGAGCTTTTATTAGACTATTTTAGAAGAAGCACAAATGTATTGCCATTATGAATTAAATTCTCACTTTTTTTATGAATTCAAAAAATCAAAAAAAAACGCGGATTATAATGATTTCTTAACAATTGAATGGAATAATATTAAAAGAGATAACGGCACATTTTCCCACATATAAATAAACGATAAAAATCTATTAACTCTACTTGGTATCATTCTCTTTTTTCGGATAAAGAAAGAAAACTTCATAGTAGGTCCAGTCCTAAATATAACAAAAAAAAAACAAATTACACGAAGTAAATTAGGTAGCTTCATTTAGCACATGATGAAATAAATAACCATTTTAGAAGTATACAATATGTGTGTATGTATGTATGCATGAATGTGTGTATGTATGTATGCATTTATGTGTGTATGTATGTATGCATGAATGTGTGTATGTATGTATGCATTTATGTGTGTATGTATGTATGCATGTATGTGTGTATGTGTGCGTGTGTGTTATCATAAAATATATTCATTTATAAATGGTACACTAAAGTCTTATAGTCAGTTATTGTATATGCAATAATTAGACACTACAATAAAAACACAAATAAAAAATAGTCGTTTCCATAGAATTCATAAAAATTTTAATTTTCTTTTTTTTCGTCAAAAATTAAAAAGAAATAAGTTTATTCTGAATTTCGGTTCATTTAATTCAAGCAGTTATTATTTACTCGGAAAACCCCCCGCAGATACGGCCCTGCTCAAGGGGATGGGATAAAAAAAGTTTACGCACTTTTAAGTACTCTAATAACTGAGTACACAGATAATTAATAAACGTGCCAGTATTATATCATTAAAAAAAAGAAGAAAAAAAAAATCATTATTTTAAACACGTTTTTTCCCGCGGAATTTCTCCGTTATACAAAATAATAATTGTTTTCTATCGCAATCACGGAAAATCATTTTACATATATACACAGGTATAGATAGAAAAAAAAAGTTAATGTTTCAAATTTTATCTGCAAGGAATTCAACGAATCAATAGAACTTATTATCACACTAATAAAGAGCGCCGCACCCCTTTTACTTACGTCAAAGATTGATATTTTTATTTTATTTTATTTAGAATTTACGCTTTCTATAGTAAACAGTTTATTCAATATATTTTATGTTATCGAAAGTATTTTATCTTTCATTTTTTCCCACTTCATCGAAAAAAATCCTCGTAGGTCGGCTACATTTACTCCAAAAACTTCCAAAATAGGCATCGAAAACTTCCAAAGTAGTCGATTGTTCGATATAATTCTTAACATTAGCGCGCACAGATAGGGAAAAACGGCTTTATTTTACTTATATTTTTTATGAATATTGTTCATTTACCCCAAACTGTTTGAATATTATTATTTAGTAACGATGATGATAATTGCTGTGGTTAAGGGACTTTTTATAAAAAGCAATTTAACAACTTTAACGATGGATTCGTGCTGTGGTACAACCTCCGGTACTACCGACTAAGTAAATATAACAGGGTCTCTCAGATTAACTCGTAAAACTGGCGATGATGATATGACCGCAGCGGTTTGCTGTAATTGTGTAATCTAGATACCGTGCCCGGAGATGTGTCTACGTAATATAAAGATATCATAGCTGTCGCGTATAATTTAAGATGTATACTTCTTCGTGTTATCCATATACGGATCGCCCGCCTGAGTTTGGTTTTACGATATGCACGCTCGATGGCTGATCATTTTTGTCAGAATTTTCACATGTAATATATTTTGTTTGGGAAACTAGCTTTTTTTTTCTTTATTACTATAGACTGCAGTTGCACATAAAATAACGTTTTTTACTTCTTTTTTTTGGAGTAGCTTTCGGTAATAAAACAAAAAAGTTTTTTGAGCAATCTTAGATGACTTTCTGGCGCCGTAGTGCGAATTTATGTTAGATACAACTACCTAAATATTTGAAAACAGTATCAAATCGAGGATGTGCTCAACAAACATGCAAAGAATTTTGGAATTAAAATAAATTTAAAAAAACAACAACAAAGTATATGAAGATATCTAGAGAAAAACGAGGGAACGATATAGAAATTATAATAAAAGGGAAAAAAAGATAGAAAAATTTGCATCCTTCAAATATTTAGGAAGTTGGATCACACAGACAAGGACAGGATAGAGGTAGCACGAAACACATTCATGAAACTTAAAGGGATATTGTACAGTCATGACATCAACACACAGCTAAAGTTCCGCTTGATTAGATGCTATATATATATATATATATATATATATATACAGGGGTTACAATGACGTAGGCAGCTGAGACATGGACACGCTCACGGTAGCCGCATTGAAAAGGATTGAAACATTCGAAAGGTGGATTTATCGACAGCTTTTGAAGATCAGCTGGACTGAGAAAGTGACTAATAAAGAAAAGTTCTACGACGTCTACAAAAAACCTAGAAACTACTAATCCTAATTAAAAAGCGAAAAATCAACTCTATCTAGGCCACATTATACGAGGGGGAGACAAATACGAGCGCTACTGCAACTAATATTACCAAGGAAAAGTAAACGGAAAACGGAAACGTGACAGACCGAGAATATCTTGGCTAGATAACATAAAAAACTGGATAGGTATCAACAATATAAAGGAATTTTAATGAGGGAATTATTGAACACACTGGTTGCCAATATTTAAGCGGATAAGACCAAAGAAGAAGAAAAAACAAAGCGACTTCCAAAAAAGAAACTAGGCGATGATAAATATATGTATAAATATTTTTGACTTTTTTATAAGCAGACCCGCTAGAGATGCGCCTGTCTTTTACAATTTTTACAAAATGTTGCAAATTTTGTTGCAGGAATTTTTCGTTATAGGATATTCTTAGTATCCCCAGTATAATAACGATACAGTCCTTAACAAAAACGTTACGGATTTTGTTATAATTTTCCTCGTTGTAAAGATGTCATATTTGTTTATATAGTATATCGCGATTGTGAGTGCGAAAGCACTGTGCAAATCAATCCGTTTAAAATTGAGGGTAATACATTTAGATTTTTCAATAAAAGTCACCAAAACGATATTTGACCATGTAATCACAAATGCAACTGTGTCAGATTAGTTATATTTTGCTGATGTTTTGCTTTTTTTTTCTTGAAATACAAGTAGATATGTAATGTTTATTTAACGAATTATTACATTTTAGTACACTTCTTTCCAACCGTCTTTATTGCTATCTCGGTGGTCGTAGATGCATTTAAACGTACTTTAATTACTCATAGTTTCTGAAGATGGCGTTAAAGATGCTAGACGATTTTTTTCCGGTTAAAAATATTATATATTTTGCGCGTACGTATAAAATAAATCTAGAATAAAAACTTTATTATTTTTTTTTTTTCTGTCTAAAGTATGGTAAAATATTCTTGGAAAAGTAATGTTCCAAACTTTAAACTACTAAAATGTAGACAAATGTTTAATTCTAACAAAAAAAAAAAATAAACCCAAAATTTAAAGAAAAACACAAATTGAATAAATATTAAATTTTAAGTTAACGTCGCTTACATTCATAAAACACGAACTTCACGGGGATAAAATCAAATCAAAACTTCTCTAAAGTTAATTCGTCGTAATGAACTTACATTTTCATTTTTTCTCGATTTTCTCAATTAACAATTAACAGAGAATGTTTGAACATAAAGCGAGCTGCTATGTAAAAAGAGCGTTCAAATTTAAATGGTTAAATTGAAAATTTTTTAATTATTCCTAATTTCTTTCTTAGGGCGATAGGTAAATTTAAATGTAAAATTATTCAATGTAGATTTCCTGTTACATTGCAGTAGCTTTTTTATTTCTCTCTCTCTCTCTGTTCGTTTAACGCTTGGTACAAATTTTTTTTTGTTTTTTCCCCCCAGATATTCTCAATGTTGTTTTAGAGAAGAAAAAAAATGCAAGTTTTATATCTTAATAAAAATCGTTCAAAATTATACGTCTTCGTGATGATTGTCGAACATTTTTATAGGAAAACCTACGTAATTGAAATTGAGGTTTTCTCACAACTATACATAAAACAAGCAATTGGTACAAAGAAATGTATTAAAAAAAAAAAAAAAATAATGGAAAAAAAGATTTTATTTCATAAGCAAAATAGTAAAATAAAGTAAAGCTAATGTACTTCGAAGGTTATTGGAGATTACTAAGAACAATGAGAGCAGGCAGTTCCTTTCTCTCAGCCGCCTTTACTTCCACGGGGGTTTCTTTTTGTATCTAATAACTTCAAATTAGGTATATGACTTGAGTCATGAACGAGATAGGTCCTGAACCCGAAGCCGGGCATCTTAACAAACAATATAACTAGATCACGCTAATTCGTTTGACGGAATTCTAGTTCTATTTTCTTCTTGAACGTTAAATTCTGTCATTTCAAAATAATATTTTCTGTTTTTAACCGACTTCAAAAAAGGAGGAGGTATTCAATTCGACTGTATTTTTATTTTATTTTATTTTTTTTTTATTTTTATTTTTTATGTGTGTTACCACAGAACTTTCTTCTAGGTGAACCGATTTCGATGGTTCTTCTTTTATTTGAAAGGTGGTGTTTCTCATGTGGTCCCATTTAAATTTGATCAAGATCTGACCGGTAGTTTTTGAGTTATCCTTTATAATGCGGGAGATTGAAGCTTTTTGGATGCTTTTCATTCATAATTGTTTTCACCGTCAGGTTAGATTTATTGACTTAAAATACTATAAATTTGCCAAATTACTATGGAAATGTAGCTTTTGATGTTTTCACACCGTGGAAATATCTGTTCTTATTAAAATGTTTTAATTTAATTGAATAAAAGTGCACTAAAAAGTAAAAAATAAAATGCTTTTTTACAAAAAATAAATATCGATACTTGAAGGTTTATTATAATAATTTAACAATGCACTAAAAAGTAAAAAATAATTACTCTCGATAAAAAACATATATATTTTTTTTTTTCATTTCGTTATCCGAGTCGGATGTCGTGGCCTTATTTGACGCAAGATACAACACGTCGCCATTTATACCGATCGTGTGCTAAATCTATGGTATGTTGTAGATTTATTCTTTTGTTTGTTCATACCGGTAGCATATTTTCCACAGAGAACCCGGCTATTAAATTTCCTGTGGCCGGTCGTCCATTTCACACATACGGTCCCGGTTCCGTAGCGCCGATCGCTAATCGGTTCACCAAGCATATTAATCTTGTTATATGTGTCTTGCATAAGGTTTTCACGAAACAAAATTTACACGGTAGGGTTCCTCTCCTTTCCGTATTTTGGACCAGCCGCTCCTAACCTGGGGAACAGACGCTGACCGTCAGCCGCCACACTGGAGACAGACGCTTCGAGATTTATGTTTGTTTTCTGTCCGGGTTGTCTCCCTTAGCCTTTGGGTAAAAACCCCTTGCCGCAAGGCAGCGGTTTGCTACTGGGATAATATCAGAGTGATATAACTTAAGTGGTGATATCGTAATTCTTATACAGCATTAATACTTATTAGAGTTGGCATCAAATTCATGTTACAATATCTAGGAACAATTTAATGAACATTTAACGCAGTTTTTAATTATTATTATAATATGAATTTGATGCTGACTCTAATTAAGGTTTTAATGTTGTATAAGAATTACGATAATATCACCCTTAAGGTGTTATATCACTCTGATATATATTTTTTATCGGGGGAGTAATTATTTTTTACTTTTTAGTGCATTTTTAAATTTTTATAATAAACCTTCAAGTATCGATATTTATTTTTTGTAAAAAAGCATTTTATTTTTTATTCAGTTAACGAGCTTGAGATTGAGCTGTAGTCCTTCTGGAACTCTCTTTAAAATATGCGATTATTAAAAATATCGCATCGTCGTAAATATGAACAAGCTCATAAATATGAACTAGTTCATGAAATAATTTTGGCGTTTGATTTTTCGAAAAATAAATATATACATAATTGTGAAACGATTTTAAACGGAATAACAGTATTAAGAGTTCCATTTTGCGTTTAGTTTTCCAAGAATAAAGGCAAAAGCGACGACTAAGTCTACTGGAGAAATTGCGGCTTGAAAAGAAGCCGAATGAAAAGCATAAATATTGATATAGGAGGTCCAAAAAAATGAGATAGCCGTCGTGGGCGTGGCTGGCTTATTTGTTTTATTTTACCATCTTCGTAGCGAATTTCAGATTGTAAGTAAATGTATGTAATTCGAAATAGCATCTTAGCTCGGGTAAATAAATTTACGAATAAAATTAATAATATTACAAACCTCCTTCTTATATAAAATTCCTCTTAAGATAAGTAGTTGAAAAAACGCTAGGGCCGGGCTTAGAGCCCAACTGCAGCTTTTAATAAGCTTTAACAGATATCCTTAAGAAACAAAACGTACCAACAAAAACGTTTTACGTCTGTTAATTTATTAAAAGCAGAAAACCGGCCTTTTCCCTTTATTTATTTTAAGCGGAATTTCGCTTTGTTATAAGAAGGTTTTTTTGTAATTCTAATAGTGTAGATTTTACTTCGAACAAAACCGTATACAAATTTTTATGCTGAATTTATTAATTACGAGTACATCGTGCAATCAAATTCTTATCTGAGAAAGAACTTAATGCGTACCACAGAAACGTGTAAGTACAATAAGACAATTTAAAAACGATTAAATCGCTTCGACAACAATCATCATGAGAAACTAAATCGTGACTACAGAAGCGAAAATGATTCCCCTTATCTACCTCTGACAGTTCGTCGGCAGGTAGATAAAATCTCCACGCACGTTGCTGCGAGCGCAGCAAACATTCCAGATCTCATTCGTACGCAGCGAGCTGGATAATTTCTCTCAGTAATTAAGGTATTATATTCAGTCGACGCTCTTTCTCGATTCGCATCAACAGGATATCGAGTTAGCTACAAACAAATTCTAGTTTCCAGCCCCTCAATCATTTTCTCCAAGCTGAATATGAAAGGTGGAGAATTATGGTGTATTCAGCTGTAGCCGAGAAGAAATATTATGGAAAAAAAAATTCTGATATTCTAGAAATAGTCATAAATTTGAGCAAATAGTTTGTCACAATCAAAATGCTTACAGAATATTCGACCTATTTTATAATTTGATCTACGGTATAAATTGCTAGCAGAGATTCGCTTTAATACGCTACTTTTCATTTATATATATATACATATATATATATATATATATATATATATATATATATATATATATATGTATATGTATATAAATTGTCACAACGGCCCAAACCATGTGTCCAAAAATGAATCTTGGTTAGAGAAACGCGTATATTTCTGCCAAAAATTACAAAAAAAACGGATAAAAAGCGGGAAATCGACGGCGCAACGAACGCGTAAAATTCGACGATGACTAGGGAAAAAAACGACTACAAAAAACTGGCTACCCTACATAGGAACTTCAGTAATGGAGCTGAAAAACATGCGGCATGGCGTATAAAGTTTAACGAATGGTAACGCGACTAGATTAAAAGCTGCCACGTTCGACGACGACGAGAATCGGAAAAGTAACAAGACAAACTGAATATCTCTCACCGAATAATCCTATAACAATTAACATCGGATAAAGGTAATAATTGTATCGATGTTTCTAAAACATCCGAATAATAACACCGCGTTAACCACCCTGCCTGACTTTTACGGGATTTTATAAATCTTCCCTCGGCTCGATGGTGCTCGGCATAGCTCTTGCGCGTGTAGTTATCTCCGCTGTCGGCCGATACCAACAATACACATGCACACAGTCTCAACCACGGCACAATTGTCCGTTCGACCGCGTACGAGAATTTTGGTTTCAGTCGATAAACATCCTCGATACCTACAAGCTGCGATTACGCCGAATAGTAACCCGGTGTTCGAGAGATCACTAATTAACGATTTTATCAGAGAAAATATTTTATAATTCGAAAACCGCTAAAAGATCTCGTTGCAGATGCCGAATCTGTCTCAATATATATATAATATATATTATATATATGTATATGTGTATATGTATATATACACAGTGTGTCGGAAAAACTTCTTTTCTAGAACGCATACAAGTAACGCGATCTATTAAACAACACTCGTAC
Source organism: Icerya purchasi (assembly GCA_039619475.1). Lineage (NCBI taxonomy): Eukaryota > Metazoa > Arthropoda > Insecta > Hemiptera > Monophlebidae > Icerya > Icerya purchasi. The sequence continues at coordinate 139,037,433 of CM077115.1, read as the reverse complement.
TGCATTGCTACATACTTCTAGAGAGTGTGTATAAAATTTCAGCAGTTTCCGTTAATTGATTTGCGAGTTAGACGTATTTTAGTGAAGGTGTGTTTGGGTTGCATGTGTAAATCTGAAAATGGATGAAAAGTGAGAAATTCGTTCCGCGATTAAATTCTGCGTTAGACTTAAAAAAAAAAACATTTTCGGAAACGCGTGATGGTTTCGGTAAAGCTGTAGTATCACGTACAACTGTTTACACATGGAAAAAGCGGTTCAAGGACGGTCGCGCCAACAAAAATTAAAGGTGAACACCATGCTCGTCGCTTATTATGATGTAAAACGGTTAATTCATCACAAATATCTGCGTCTAAATCAAGCAGTGAATGCTGCCTATTACGTCGAGGTCCTAAAACGTCTCAAGCGTCGGATTCAGCGCGTACGGTCCGAGAACAAGGAATCCGGATCTCCGGAGTCTGTCGGATGACAATGCGCCCGCGCATTCGACGAACATTTTCAAGCGATATCTCGTTAAAAATCAAACTCCACGGATCAATCACGCCCCTATCCGCCTGATTTAGCAACTGCCGACTTTTTCCTGTTCCCGAAACTTAAAATGCATCTGAAAGGGGGGGTTTTTTTGACGACGTAACCGCCACTGAAACTTCTTACAACGAGCGCCTCAGAGCCATTACTTCAGAGCGGTACCAGAGAAACTTCAAATCGCTGTACAAGCACTCAAATACGTGTATACTTCGGAAAGGTGACCATGTTGAAAATTAATTCGAATAAATTACTTTACATTCAATTGTATTTCATTTATTTCGAAAGTTCGGGAACTTTTCCGAAACACCGTGTATATATATAAAATATATATATATATATTTTCCCGCAGGGGGATACAACCGGAACGGAGCACGTTTACAAATGATGCATAACGGAGTGGCCGGTAGACATACTAGTTAGCTGCAAATAACTAATAAGTTGTCGCGAACCAAGACAGACGAAAGGTCTATGGCAGACGATTCCAGTGGCGAGAGGGCAATGAAACACGAAGATGCAAATGAGGAGCTTGAGAAACTACTTACTAAAAGTTTACAAAATCCTACGACTGTTTTACCTTTAGCGAGTTTTAGTCGCTGTCAAAACTTTTAAACCACTACCTCTTCAGTAGCACCCCTTCTGCCGTGTGGTCCGGATCTTTCTCCAAAGGCTAGGGTGTCGCCTCGAAATAGTGGCATTTCCTTCCCTTCCTTATTCTCTTATCCTTTAACTTCTGCCATTTATAATTCCTTTCCTTTTTCGTTTTATTCCTTCAACATAGGCCGCATTCTATTTCCAGTTGTTTTCCTTCAAGAGGATAACATTGGAGAAAAAACTTGTCTGGACTAAGATTACATCTTTGCATTCACAATTGATTTTCTCTCCATATTAATTTCTCTTATTCACCACACTTGTATGCAGATGACTTTACTCAGATACCAGTGTTTATCTTTTATTTTTATATATGTATATATCTATATAAACTCTACCCTTTGTGTCTCGCAAGAGAGCAAGCCCACTGGACTGCCAATATTTTTTTTCTAAATTTCTTTTTAAAATATTGTTTTCAATTAACTACGTCATTCCTCCCCGTATTTTATTTTTAAAAAATCTTAGCAATTGTATACACAATATTCAACCTTTGTTACGTTGTATAAAGTAACGGAGCATAATCGTGTGACAAAAAATGTATCGTACCCCGGGCTAAGAATGACGTAGCCATTAATATATTAAGAAACTGAGGTTACTGACCGCTTTGGGCCCCATCCGTTCATATTTATAATTATTTTAATCAATTATTCAATAAAATAAAATGGTGCCGCAATGCACCGAAATGGTATTCATTTTTTTACAAATATTATACAAATACATTGATTGTTTAAATTTAATGTTCCCTTAAAATGAGACATTATTTATTTCTTCGAATTATTTGACGCTAACTAGCCCTGATAATACTTCGAATTAATTTCACTTTTTAGAATAAAACAGATAATAAATTTATTGACTGTTACCGCTATCTGTTTCCAGCACTAAACGTATTTTTCCAATGAAAATAATTATAAAAAGAAAATAACACTTTAACTGTTATAAAACAAGGTGCGGCGGGATATTTTCAAACGTGCCGCAGCTTCCCATATACATTTCTCAAAATTTTGACCCTTAAATTTTAAAATTTCGAAGGTTTCATAGTTATTCTTTATTCTATTAATGAAGAAAATGCTTCGCTTAAAAAAAAGAAAACAAAAAAAACATAAAAACTTCCTACCTATTGGGCTGTAGACTTTTTGCCCGTTGTGTGTTTTGAAACTTTACGATATAAATGTACATTTAGAAATTATTCCATTGTTAAGAATTACGTTCAAGTAAAGTATTAAAGTTGGAAAAGTGATAAAATAAACTATGAACTAATTATCTTGTTTCGAAAATGAAAATTCGAAAAGTAACTGTGTTAAAAGAACAACAAAAAAAGTAAAGTAAAACGTCTGCGCGATGATGCTTGTTCCTAGGTGTTGTTTTTTTTTTTTTTGAAAAATTCACGCTAAAAAGAAAAATGGTATGATCAGAAGTCTATCTTCCAAGAATAGTCTCTTTCATCAGATGTGGATAGTTATCTCTGCACGACCTGGGGCACAATTGATTTTGTTGTCTATTTATATGAAATAAGCTTAATCAGACTTCTTCTGCTGTTGCGGCGATGCGGTTAGCGACATATTGAAGAATGATCGGAGGTATTTTAAAACTGCCACTATTTGGGGTTTCAAAAACTTTTTTTTTTTTTTTTTTAAATAAGTATATAATAAACGCAGAAATACTATTTTTAATATACTTTTTTTTCTAAAGTATAAAAGTAATCTTTTTAATTATAGTTACGTTAATATGGTATATACATGCTGAATAATTCCACATGCGAGTTCACATTAATCATCTTTAATGATCAAAACCCTTTCTGTTGTTCGTAAAAATACCACTGATGTGGCTAGAATGAAAATTTGAGACGAATCGGTAGCTTTTTCCAAGCATTTAACAATAGAAAATCATCTGTTTATAAATTAAAATTTTTTGTAATCGCCCGAGAGCTGATCAGCATTTTTGGCTAAGTATTTGAGATACTTCGAAAACTTGTTTAATACGTCCTTTAGTAATACCTAAATGCGAAAAGACAGACCTGGCTGAAGAGTTAGGGAGCTTAAGCAACGAGCCTTAAATTTTTAAAGAAGGGAAATTTTTTTTGAAAAAAATGTTCTCGAGGCACTTTGGAAATTTTAACGTGTTAAAATTTAGTATTTGAAGAGTTAAAAAATCCAAAAGACAGATCATTTACCCGGGGGGCAAAAGTGTTATTAGGTGCTTGCAAAATTATGTTTTAAAAAATCGAAAAAAAGGAACTCGAGGCACGATGAAATTTATACAGGATAATATTCGTGGATAAAAATAAATATTTAGAAAAAGACAGGTCGTTACAAGAAGAAGAAGAAGAAGATGAAGACGTTTAAACATTCAAAAAGCTACCTCGAATATGTCAGGAAAAAATTCCGCAACGAAATCTGCAACGTTTTCACACTCACAAGGTATTTATCTCATTTTTAGCCATGAGATATCGACAGAAAAATTGATAATCTAAATTGTTACACTGCGGTGAAGTATTACGCGATATGTTTCCGGCATATTTAAACTTTTAAAGTGCTCGTTATAAAATTATATTTTTTTGTAGATCTTTTAAGCATACGCGAAACAACAGTTTTAATAATTCTATTAATTGTCAAAGAATTATAAAACCGATCAATAATCAGATTAATCGGGGACTAGTTTTCAACGATTGACAATTATTTTTTGCTTCTGGCGAAATTACAGAGTACTTGATTACGCTAAACATTTTTTTAAATTACGAATTAAAGTGTATAAAATTAACATTAATTTTGTTTTACAATATAAAATAAAATAATGAAATTTTGTATTAAAACGTGTAAATCTGTAATAATTAATAATCACGGGACAAAGTTTAAACGCTACATATAGTACCACCCGCTTTAACGAACTTTAAATATTATGAAATTTTTAAACTTACTACGAAAACAGCTTACAGTGTTAATAAATAATTACTTTTAAAATCGACTAACGTTAGTGGCTTTTAAAAAGAATTTTTAAAATCCGAGTTTCAATTTTTAAAATAATCGAATTATTTCTTATCTCGGTTGATTATGACCATCATTACTAACATAATATACGATGATTCAATTGAAATGGAGGAAACAATCGCATTTTATTACGCCTATAAAATGATCTAAAAAGCTTATCGAGATTTAGCTCTTCATGCACAATATTGAAACGCTATTTTGGATTACAAGGAAAAATTAAAAAATTAAAAATTTCTAATAAATCAATGAAGCTAGGGAAAAGAAAAAAAAGTAAACAAAATATACGACATTAAAATTTAGAGTAATTAGTTAAATACACTTGCGATAATTAAATAGGCATTGGCTCATTCTGGGGAGTTGTGGGGAAATTAAATCACTGACCTTTTACTAACCCAGATCCCCAGAGCGTTTAAGACCATATCGGTGGTAAACATGTAACGTTCAGTAAGCAGAACTGTTTAAGAAATGGAATTGTTACCTATCATGGTTTATAGATCAAGGAGTAAAAAGTAGGCTCGGGTTAGGGCTTCATCGTACTCCTGCATACCTAGATAGAAGTTTAAATAGCGACATAGAGAATGCGGATCGGACGAATCGATGGATAATTTAGCGCGGCCGAGTAACGGAATTTGACAATCAGAAAGCGAGGCTTTTAAAAAATATATTAAAAAGTTTGTATTATATACTCTTCCGATTAATCAGTCAGTAAATTACCCTTTTTAACTCTTCAAATACTAAATTTTAATATGTTAAAATTCCAAAGTGCCCCAAGTTCCTTTTTTTCGATTTTTTAAAACATAATTTTGCAAGCACCCGACAACACTTTTGCCCCCCGGATAATGATCTGTCTTTTGGATTTTTTAACTCTTCAAATACTAAATTTCAACATGTTAAAATTTCCAAAGTGCCTCGAGAACATTTTTTGCAAAAGAATTTTCCCTTCTTTAAAAATTTAATGCTCGTCGCTTAAGCTCACTAACACTTCAGCCAGGTCTGTCTTTTCGCATTTAGGTATTACTAAAGGACGTATTGAACATGTTTTCGAAGTGCCTCAAATACTTACCGCAAAAATCCTGATCAGCTCTCGAATGTATAGCGAATTTTTAAAAACTTAACTTATCTAAAAGAGAAATATTACTAGGAAGTTAGAAATCGTAAGTAGTGCTTGTAAAAGAATAAAAGAATGATGGAAGAAAAGATGATCAAATGCTGTAAAATACGCAATTACTAATTATTTAATAATTAACGAATTTTTGTTTAAAAAGTGAAAAGTCCGTCGCTAGAAAAGCACGTGGTATCGAATCGAAATAAATAGCTCGTCGGCACCAGTATAAGTTCAAAATTATCGAAAAGTTTCTCGTAATTTAGCAATCGTGCGCGGTTGTTTTGCTTCATAAAGTAATTTTTTTTTTTTTTTTTTTTTTTTAAATAAATAAGTTGTGGGTCTCACTGGGCAAGTATGCCCGTTGCGTGAGTGCCCAACACTCCTATCATCGTTTATTCTAGTAAACAAAATTACAGTTAATCATTCTTACTACCTAAATCAAACGTATTAAACCAAAAAATAAAAATAAAATATTTCAATCGACGCAAATATATATATATGAATTACACAATAATACACCCATACACAGGAGCCGATTATATATTGGAAATTGCATACATTAATGTACAAGAAAGAAAAAAGAAAAGGAAACTGGTAAATAGATGATCTAAAAGAGCCCTAAAAAATGCAGCAATAATAATAAAGGGAAAAGAGGATGCAGCAAAATTTCTTAATCTTTGCACCATTCTTTCAACCACTTCCTCACTTCCTTCTTCCATACACCAATTTGTTTTCCGTTTATTATGTGACTATGGTACTCATTAATTTAATTAAAACCGAATCATTTGTACTGTCGATTCGTAGATTTACCCCTCTAGGATGAATAGGTATTACTTTGATTCCTTGTTAGTCGAGTTTTTGGTCTGGAAGGTAACCCTTTACATTATTGCGTTTAAATTCAAGTAGTCTGTATTAATAATAATGCATTTTGGGAGACACTTCATTATTTTCCTTCCACCAGGGTGATGTAGTATCACTCCGCTTCCAATGGGGCAGTATAAGTTTCAAACACCTTTTCTGAATTTTACCTATTTTATTGATTTCCGTTTTTTTAGTCTCACCCCATATTTGGATCCCATATAAAATTCTGTGTGCGCAGGCCTAAAGAAAGATGCTGAGGATTCAAAGCGAAGCCAAAGTAAAAAAAAGTATTGCTGCAAAATACGTCGAATCGAACAGGCGGTGTTTAACTTTAATTAACCGGATTTCTAGTTTACACAAATAGGTGTAGAAGCTACTTTTAAACTTATCACCGCTATTTTCTTGCCCTCTCCCTATTCCACGTTTTCCTTCGATTCGTTCCTCTCTTATCCGGAATTTATTATTGGCGGAAAAAATAATTGTTATATTTACCTATCCTATTTTACCACTACATCGCGGCGAAATCAAATGTGGAAAATGTACGCAATTTTATCCGTGTACTCGTTGAATAATAGTGCCGAAACTATCACGCTACTCTGTAATAATTATTTACTTCGTATATTTCTCTATTTTCATTTTTTCCCCTCCGAACGGAACATCTGCATGGACAATAATTTTCACGCAAATAACAGCAGTTTATTAATAATCAGTGACGGCTCGTGAGTAACAGAAGTGGAGGTTCACAATTAAATATATTAAATATTACACAAATATTTATTGAAAAAAATTTATCAAAAACTATATATATATATATATGTATGTATGTGTCTGTGTGTGTGTGCGCATAATATTAATAATTTTCAGTTAAAAGTCTTGTAAACTAAATCTATTCTTCTATCTTTCTTTAAAAAAAACAAATCTATAGTAGTTTCATGAAATTTAGGAATATTGTAGAACATTTTTTTTTCAATTGATAACATAGCTAAAGCATTTAACCTGTCTTCACACATTGTGTTACGGAAAAAATATTTTAGTTCGTTTTAGTGTCGAAAAACATCTTTCAGCTTCTGCAGTAGTCAGTGGTATAGTACAGATAATTAAAAGCAATTTATATGTTTCTGAAAATGTTGTATGTAAATTGTTATCAATAAAAAATTGAAGTAGGTTAACAGCACCATTCAAATTTCTGAAGTCTTCTTTTCTATAAATTACCTCTAATTCAGTTATTAAGCGATCTTTTATTAGATTACAATAAACAGTTGTTTGTTCAACAAGATCATGGGAAAACTGTTTTTCATAATGATTAAATTGTTGCGATTCAAAAATAGCAATAGCAAAGTAGTGAGTAGTAAATGCAAACCTGTCCGTTATTTGATTTACAATAACATCACAAATTTCTTTAGCTGCTATTATTCGACTTATATAAATATCTTTTCCTTTTCTTCTTTTAGGCGATTGATTTTTTTTTTCACTTGATCCTAATAAATCCAATGCTTCTCTTTCTTTCTCAATTGAACACTGAAAAGTTCTTATGTATTCTTTGATATGTACTGCGTCAACTGATGTTTTCTGAAGCTGATTGTACAAAATGTCCACGTGAGGCATAATCTTATGAAAAACAGTCAGCCAAAAAATAAACCTTGGATCTTTCAACATACGTCGGATGGCACCTGCTTGATTTATTGTTATGTTCGGCTTACTTGACTGTTCTAGTTCATACATGCATTTAATTAAATCATCTTGGTGTTCATACACAGTATTAATTATTCTGCTCCTAAAATTCCACCTTGTAGCTGAACAATAAGGTACTCTTCTTCCCAAAATCTTGTCTAAAACTTCAGTTCTCTGTGAAGATCGACTGAAAAAATTAGCAATGTCACTAATATTAAAAAAAAATATTCGAACTTAAATATTGCATCAATACCGTTGTCGGCTGAAATTTTAAACTAACGTATTTTACACAAAAAAAACAAAACACAACAGATGATCGAAGAAAACAAACAAACAAATCTACCAAATTTTCCTTTTTATTAATTTTACACAAATAATGAAAATATATATAAAACGATACAAACGCTTTATATCTTCGTACACTTAAAGGAGACACGTTTCTCCCGCAAACAAAACACACAATGACCCATGCCAATTCGCTACATACACGTCTCTAAAACTAAAAACTGCCTGATGTCGACCGCGACAACCATGTTGTCCTTAAAAATACCGACGCTATCCTGACAATATGGCGATCTTTTAACGCTAGGCTCTAGCATGAAATTAACAAATAAAAAGAAAATATAAACCATTGCGGCAAAATAAAATAGAAATAATTGTTAAATCCTCGTTACGCAAAATTAAAAATAAAATATAAGGGAAAATAAGAAAAGGTATTAAAAGAATAAAAGAACAACTACAAGGAAGTAAAAGCGAAAAGCGGAGATAGCCAAGTTGGAACAAGATGGGAATTTAAAAAAATGACGACAACAAATACACTGAGCAATTGATTCTGCATCATGCCCAGAAGGATTTCAAAATCCCCAGAATCTCTCAACTGGCTGCCCACTAGGTAAAATATACCGAAAAACAAAGCTAACTGAAACATAAATGACACGTCAGTTGTTTCATCTGCAATTACAGAAAGGAAACTTGCTTTTTTGATTTCTTCCTTTATATGATTTTGGGAAACAGTTAGCATACGATCCAACAAATCATTCTGAATTTTTTTTGACGTTCCTTTAAAAACGGTAATATTAGCAAGATGATCTCTTTATTGTTGAATTTAGTTCTGCTGAAAAATTAATAAGACCTCTAAATATGCCCAGATTTATAGAGTCTGCTTATTCATTATGACCAGGAAGTGCGAGTTCAAATGCACCACAAAATAGAATACAATCAATAATTTTTGAAAGAACATAACGATTTTTTTCAACTTGCTCATAGCGCTTTTTAACTGAAGCACGGTATGCACTATTAAGTTGTTGCCGAATGTCAACTTTGCCTAGCAAATTAAACTCTAACACAGAATTTAAATGAGATTGTGAACATTCATGCTTATTAATTTTTTGTGTTAAGCGCGATAAATCAGCTACACCACATTTTACCCAACTTGAATCTCCATTCTGTTTATTAAATAACAGACAATAATAACAGAAAAGGTGATTTTAGTTAATTCACAGCCACAAATCCATAAATATTTATTATACACATCTGACTTAAACTGCCTCTTAAAAGTCCTGCTTTTTGAGTTGGTTATTTGTGTAATATTAAGATCTGATGTCGGTCTTCTCAGTTTCATTGATATTTTTTCTTCTATGATCTTCTTTATATCAGAAACAGTGATAACATTTAATGACATATTTTCTATTCCTACGCTGAATCCTATTGAACATGAGCAAACATGAAAGGAATTTTAAATACAATAATAAAAATAGGTAGAAAACGTTATTTTATTTTAATTCACTTATAAATCGATCATGCCTAATAAAAAAGTAATTGGAACAGTATATTTAGCTAAATTAATGTTTTTTAAAAGGCACTAATTGCATTAAACAATACAACAAACGCTTATAATGTACCGCCATTCTTTATTTTACCTTGAAAGTTTCCTATGATTACTTTAACCGGCTAATGACTTATAATTAAATTATAAATAAACCAATAGATTTTACACGAGTTTGTTTAATTATATTTAGTTTCTCATCATAATAGCTACATATTATTTTAAAATACTTCAGTGAGAATATAATTAGCACTTTTTATCCTTAAGTAAAATTTTCAATTTTAGGTAAAAACTACGTCACTATTAAAAATATTCGAATGAATATATGCGATCCATCATTATAAACTAAACTCTGTTCCCAATGCTCGACTGTGTATACATATTCAAAACGTTAGTAGTATTTTTAATAGTGATGAGGTTTCTAAGAAAAATTTTAATTTTAATAATATGAACTGTGAAAACTCGTTACATATTTTTATTTAAGTACATTAAAAACAAACAAAAGTTAAAATTTTGCAAAACGTTGGTTGTTATTGTTTTTTAAGTCTATGTAATATTTACATACATTTTATCATTATTTTAATTTATCAATTATTACAATTATTTTGAATTTTCTTAAAAAGAAAAACAATTAAATTTTTATGCTAAAATATCCAGCCAACATCTTGAACAGTATCAGTTTTACATAATGCATGTCTCACCAAAAAGAGTATAATAAAATGACAAATTATAAGATACAGTAGAAATTAGTTATAAAAACATTCAAAAAGCTGAATAATCTGGTCGTTATATCCCATATTAAATAAAGCATTATAATTTTTGAATGTTCAAAATTCACTACTAATGAACAGTTCGTTACGAAATGACACGAAATATTTTATGGCATAAATTACGCTGAATAAGCAATCATTTATTTATAATTATAACTGCGCAGATTTCTTAGTCAAAAACACAAACACTACACTTTCTTTTTTGTACATAAAAGTATGATAATAAAAAAACTTAAATCAGTATAAAGCAAGATCAAGAGAGAAAAGAACCTGTACCAAAACGGAAGTGGTTTAATATTTTCTTACTTTTGAAAAAAATCGGAATTTTTCGATTTTTTATTATAACAAAATGAGTATAGTAGTCTTTTTCTATTTTTTGCAATGGTCTTACCCCAAGTTTCCATCAATGTTATATTTATAATAAGCATTTTACATGTCACACTAACAAAATAAGCAGAACAAAAAATAACGGTATATCTGTTCTGTTTGTATATATTTCACGTCTTCATTGAAAAAGATCGAGGATGATGTTTTTGTTAAATTCATCTGCATAAATCTTTCAAAGCTAAATGCTAATTAGTATGCCGTTATAACCAATTTTTACTGTATTTCAATATTTGGAAATTATAATGTTGACAAATAGAATCACGGTAATTTTAAACACATAACTGTTTTTAAATGTACAGTGTTGTACTAACTTGTATATGTATGCAACGCAATAACGCAACCGATATAATATAGATGCAATTATACACTTTTCTTATAAAATAAAAGTAAAAATAAGCACATAAATATGCTCCAATCAAACTTTACTTCCTTCAAAATTCAAATATGGTTATAAACAGCAAAACAAAATGTAAACATATAATCGTTTTATGAAAATTTATCGATTAATTCTGTTTACAATCAAATTCACTTCATTAAAGTACTGCCCACCTACAAAATATAATCTTGCAAAAACAACGCCTATCGTTTGGTTCACAACTTCGAGTGTGCTCCATCAAGCCTATGTAACACATGCACTAACACAACATCATTTTTATCTTTCTAACACACTACTACATTGTAGTTACACGGTTTTCGATCGCACGTGCTACAAGTAGCCTTCACACTAAAAGAATTCCGGACAAAATTGAATTACTATTTAAAAATGTAAAATCAATTTATTTTTAACATTAATTTTACTAATAGTGATATGTAAATAATAAATATAAATAAAAATATTGGATTCTACTTTTTTAAAGCTGACTCCAGGATGTTCACGTGCGAATATGAACACATGAACGGAGCCGCCACTGCACATAACTAAATCAATTATTTATATTGCATTGACCGGACAAATAGTTGAATAGGGTAAGTGAAAAAAAAATATAATAATATATACATGTATATATATATATATATATATATGTATATATATATATATATATATATATATATATATATATATATATATATATATAGTCGAAAGTATAATTATTGAAATTCGTCCACTGAACCGCGAAAGGAACAAAATTTCACACCAGTCACGAATGTAGGGACATTGCGAGTGACGGATCAGTTTCATTTGTAAATATGTAGTTTCTATGCACTTTCCGTTCTGGCAGATAAGTTTTGCTTTTAATTTTCTCGTAAGTTTAATTTGCATCCCTATTGTAGTATATTAATGTAATGTAAATCCGCTACATTATTTTACCCATCTGGACGGTAAGAGCATTAATGGGGCTCGCTTATATTACTACCACATTGACGTTTTGTTACCTTCTTCCCCTCGAGTAAAGTACTTTTTTTTCTGCCTAGTTCTGTTTTTCCTAGTTGGACCATAGAGCTTTTTGTTTTGACGTCACAAAAAAAAAAAAAAAACGAAACAGATTTCTCCTAATTGTAGAGCCTATTTTCGTTTTCGTTGATCTGTAATAAATTGATGAGACTACTTAATACAGACGAAAGTGGGCCATAACGAAATACAAGTTAAATAAGAAACATACGCGGTATTCCATATGCCGATCTATTATACAAATTGTGCACTATTGAATGTTATAATTAATATAAATAGAAACAATTCACAAACGCAATTAGTTATAAATCAATAAACTATGCCGACGCTAGTTTATTTATTTATAATTGGCTGTGTTCAAGGGCGTCGCCAGCTGATGAGCCAGGGAGGGGCAAGATAAGTTGCCAGCCGCCACGGGGGGGGGGGGGGCAAGATGATAAAAAGAGAATATGGGTTATAGGAAAAATAAAATTTATAAGTTGTAAAGGCTTAATATTTTATTAAACAAGAATAAAATCTTAATTAAAACATAAGTTTTCCAAATTGTCCATGATTACACGCCTATGAATATTCATCAATGCCAGTGGATATAAAAGTTTCAAGGCTCCAGGGGGGGCAGCTGCCCCTCCCTGTCCCCCGCTGGCGACGCCAATGGCTGTGTTTGTAAATTGTTTTTTTTTTTGTTTTTTTTTGTTTTTTTTTTTTTTTTGTATATTTATATTAATTATAATATACATTATTTTATTCTAATCGAAAGTATAAATGTTAAAAATAAAGAGCATCGTTCGCATCTTGAATATGAAAATAAAATTAGTGGCACGCGATGTACCGAAATAATTTCTTCTGTTTCATCAGTCTTTTAAGTAAAAGAGGGGACTTCACCAACATTTTCGAATCCGAGATTACAATTTTTTTTTTTTTTTCCTATTAATTCTTAAGTCGAATATAGAGTTTCCGGTTCGTTTTTAATTGTTGTACCCAATTACGTATTTTATTCAATAATTCTCGAACAAAATCGCAATGCGATCAGAATTTAATGTTGTCTCCGTATGTGTAATTCGATGAAAGAAAACAAGACTTTTTTAATATTATAATATGTATATATTGTGTTTTTTTCTCGTTATTTTAATATATTTTTACCGGTATCAACTGCGTGCGATGGAGGCAAGCTAAAAATCGCAAAAATTGAATTTCACCTTCAGCTAAGGGATGTTAAATTACCGTGAAAATTGATTACAGCAATTAATTGGCGCTACGTTCATTCGGTAGCCAACTGATAACCGCTTTCTCCTTTTTCGTAGCCATTAGCGTGATTATTTTCATTATCATTATTCTTCCGAGGGGCAGAGGAGTTTCTATTGAAGTTTTTTACCTCGTTAATATTAACTTTTCACGGTAGGATCATAAAATACGCTGCACAGATCCGTACGAACGTGAGCGGCATTATTCGCAGCGCAATAAGATAAGTGCGAAATAGGAGGTTCTTCAAATAATCGGCTTCGTCGACTGGCAGAGTGAAATTAATACCGTTCGAGAAAAAAGAAAAAATACGCTATATAAAGATTAATTAGCGAACCTTTTTCCGATCAAAATTTCCTCTACTGCGCAATTTATGCCGATGGCATTTAACGGCGGCGACTAAAAAAAGCTCTGAGAATTTTTTTTTTTTAAATAAAGTGCTTAATAAAATTCAATAAAATTCTCGTAAATAACCGACGGAAATAACGAGGGAAGAGCATTTGTCGATGCAACTTATTTATTTATTTTTTTTTTTTCTATTCGTGGTTTAGGAAAATTAGAAACGTTTTTATTTATTTATTTATGTTTTTTGATAATATCGGTCGTTTAATGAAGTCTAGGTAGAACTAAAATCATACCTGATGCGTTTATGCCAAACCCCCCCCCCCAAAAAAAAACAGGAATTAATAATACACGATGTAAATGAGAGTAATGACTAAAAATTGCAGTGGAGAACGTGTAATTTACTTAATTTGATGTCCTTTAAAATTTTTGAGATAATGTTTATCATTCGATACAATTCTTAATTTGCAGCACTTTCGGTATGTAATTCAACTCTCCCACCGATCTGAAGTCTATTCATGCAAAACAAGCTGTGGCTGATTATTTCACATGCGACAGTCATGAAACGACAGAATAATTCCGACAATTAATAATCGTACTAAACTGTGTGGCCATAACTTAATGACGTGAATCGCACTTAATGGTGTGCTGTGAAAAAAATCTCAGCTCCTTATCCTACATTTATACGTTATCCTTATCAAAATATACACCATGGGAGAACAACAAAACAAATAGCATCCCTGCAAGATTCCAATCTATAATATCTGATCGTTTTTCTGTTTGCAGCTAAATATTCATCTAATCTCCATGCTTCTCACCTAACTCAAAGCTAGTACGTTCTCACAGGCACATTAAAATCCCTTCAGCCCGCAGCTGAATTTTTATTTATTTTTCTAAATCTGCGTAGTCAAAAATGCAAATCCGGCTGAAAATCAGTTACCGATCCGTCTATTTTAAAATTTAATCACTTCCAGGTAGAGTTAGGTATATGTGAGGCTTTTGTAATTTAAAGAACGCAACTTTAATTTAATAATCTAGCTGTGTAAGTTTTGCAAGCAAAACACCGGCTATTAAAAATTGCTTAAGAACAATTACGGAAACTTGCAATTTTTTTAATAAACCACAAAAAAAAAAGGTAAATAGTACATGAAGTTTCACTCGAAATTTCATCTGCTGAAGTGAGACACTGAAGACTGGAAAACATTGTTCAACCAGGTGAATGGAATATTTACTATCAGGTCTTAATAATTCACCACGAATTATTGCGTCCGAAACACCGAATAGAATTTCAGCAATTTACAGCTAATATGTGTAATATTATAAATTGTCACATTTCATTGTCACGCCGAACATCACATTTAAGTGTTATTATATTACAGCGTGAAAAACTAAAACTAGATGAAACTCCACGTGAGATATTTTAACTGAACTAAAAAAAGGTATGAAAAACTTTGCGGATTGCAAATCAGAATAAAATATATGACTAAACAAAATCACGAGTAGAGGCTTCAGAAATACGTTAACGTGTTTTGGTCAGAAACAACAACATAGAAATAACATCGAGCGAATTTACCATAAAATTATTACAGAATTTCTATTTTTTTTTTTTCTTTTTTTTCTAGACGATCCCTAGGTGAATTGATTATTTACGCTGAAATTAAATTTAACTAATGCAAGAACTAACTAATGCAAGAACTTACTTGGTAATTTTGATTGTTGGTTAAGCTGAAGTCTACCTAGGTTAAATGAAGAAAGTTGCTGTAACCTTCATGAATTTGGTGATTGAAACCATCAGTGATGAAGACTATCACAAAAGTAAAGATGTGGCGAAGAAATTTAAGGTAATACTTGTAAATGCGAAATCTGTTATACAATGGATGTCGTTAGTAACAGTGAAGCATTTTCTAGCGTAGATATTAACCATTTTAGCCGCGGCTGTTTGTTACCACATTCGCAGCCGATGTGACTTATTTTCAACGCTTACAGCGACTTAAAACTTATCTAAGAAAGCCTAAAAAAGCGACTAAATAATTTTGTTAAATATTTATAGAAACATTAATATTTCGACTGAAGAAATAGTAAGTGAACTTGCAAACTCAAAATGGAAAATGCTACAAAGTTAATCTTTCGTAATATTTTTTTGGTTTTGCAATTTTTATTCCGTAAACTTCTAACATACTTAAGGGTAATTAAGTTTTCAAATTTGTGTATTGGTTGATTTTGTTATTGCACGAGATGTGATACATTTTTATTTCCGTAAAATCTATTTCGTATTATATTGCAAAAATTTGTATATTTTAGTTTTTCGCGTAACTTTTTTTTTTTTTTTTGTTTTTTCTTCCACTTTTTATTTTTTCAATTATTTCAACTATCTTCTTTTAATCCTAATTTTTCACATTATAGATGTTAAATTTTTAACTCCTTGAAATCTAATTTGTATATTTTATCGAATATTTCATTTTTCCTAATATTCCGTATTAAATGTTTAGTTCGTATTCTAAACCTGCTCCATATTTTCAAGTAGTTAATTAATAGTTTGTACCTATCTGCAGTTTTTCATTATAATTAATAGCGTACGTAATTTTTATAATTGTTTTGATATAGTAGTTCATCTATATAATTTATTCATGTATAAATCAAAGTGGGGAAAATTATTAATAATAATGTTATACGTTAGTTAACCCTAGAACGAGAAGACTTCTTTTTGTAACGTATACGACAAGGCTGTGATGACACCTACTGATATTCTTCGCTTTTTTCAATGTGTGACTCATTTTTATTCCTCAGATTTGTATTTTTGTTATGTTAAAAATAATAGTAACAAGACAAAAATTAATAAAGCCCAAAAATTTACATTAAAAAATTAAATTAAATGAACATTATTATCGATAGAAATATACAAACTTTTTTTTCTTGGTTTACAATAAAAATAATTAACGCAAAACGATAAAATACTACTAGGTAAAATGAAATATATAAAACTCATTTTTTTACAATATAATGATTATGCAATATTGCAACCATTATACTAGTTAAAAGAAAAGAGGTAGGGGAAAGTGGGACAAAATCGGGACCCTAAGCTATTACCGTATCTAGAAAAGCTCCTGCTATATAGAATTGGATAAAAACTACTTTGTAGGTTAATATATTTGTATCTAAACTGAAATAGAATCACTTACTTATGCAAACTCTATTAGATGTGCAAAAAGAGAACGTTTACCGAAAAAATTACATTTGCCCGGTTTTGCCCCCCCCCCCTAGGTGAGGCACAACCGGGTATGCTTTTTGGTGATACCCGATTTTGCCCCATTTATTCCAAATGTAAATAAAACAACAAAAAATATATAAAAACCGAATCAATTATTGACAAAAATCACACATAAAAGCGTCATCTTTTTCATTATCATTACTGCAAGCCTCGGGTGCTTAACATAAGCAGTTGACACACATCCAGACTTCGTTTTTGGAGCGAGAATATAGTTCGTTACAAAAGATGTAAGCTCTGTCGTACTCGTGATCTTCTTCTGACGAAGAATCACTGACCGGATCTGCGACCCGCTGATTTTTAGACTTTTCCTGCCTTTTCTGCTTTAATTTAGTTTGGGAAACTTCATTTCCCTTACGTTTTCTTAGAGCTCTCTTATTTGGAGACAAGGAAAGTTTCTTTTTGCCTTGATTCTTTGAAGTCTGGAGCATCTCCAATTCTAGTTTGAGGCGAGAAAGTCAATATTGCAGTCTTTCCTCTTCTGTTCATACTTTTTGTTTCTTTTTCTCTAAACCGTTCTTTGGGAACTGGCTTTATTTCTTTCGAAGAAACGGCAAATGAAGCGGAAGGTACAGCTCTATCAATTACAAATATGGACGGTTGGGCTCTATTTTCAGCGGATGGGGGTGATCGGAGTTCCTCAACTGTGGTTGCTGATCGTTGGACGGTTTTCCTCGATTTGGATTCCTTCATCTGTAGGTGTAAATTGTTGTATTACATCCTCTCTCGTAGAGCTTGGCTGGAATCCATCATCTGTAGGTGTAGATTGTTGGACTACATCGTTTCTTGAGGAGTTTGGTAGGATTCCATCGCCTATAGCTGTAGACTGTTGAGCTGCAACTTCTACCGACAAGCCTGGGTGGAACCCAATATGTGACGCGGGGGATAGTTCTTGAAATTCTAAGTCTAACAGAATTGAACGACAAACACAACGCCAAATCGAACTATCCACTCTTATCAGTAACGCACACCACGATCTAGATCGCCACTCTGGCGCCGTACACAGCCGAATTTCTCACAAATTTGTCGATTTAGCGTTCTTGCCGGAGAATGCGACGTTGCACGCTGCTCGAGGAAGTCCGAGAAATTGTCAAAAAAACGGAAAAATAGAATTATTTAGAAAATCATCATTATCATTTTTTAATTTGGGCAGTGTGAGAAATATAACGTCATGGCGGCCGAATCCGTCTCAATATGTATAATTTTTCTTTTGATTAATATTATAACTTTAAAAAATAATAAGGGGTAAAACCGGGTACTACCCGGTACTGCCCCAGATCTTAGTACCCGATTTTACCCTGAGCAGACCATAATCAAACAAAATGGTGTCACTCGGCGATGACTCAACATAAACAATTGAATAAACCTTAGAAATGTTCTTTATACTATGCATAGTCAATGAAATACTCATCACTATTTTTTTTTTTTTTTTTTTTTTTTTTAAATGGGCTCGGTGTCAACACTGACCCAACTACATGGACGTAGATCACCTACTCAGATTCTGAGGCGATCGGAGATAGAAAGTATAAAGGAAAGAAGGGGGGAATAACGGCTGGAGATGGGAAGGAAAGGATAAAGGAAGCATTGAAAGGGGTAGGAAGATCTAACGCCAAAAGTTCGGCGTATAGATGAGAGCACTGAGGAAAAAGAGCAGAGCATTCGAAAAGGATATGGTTGGGGTCACATATAAAGGGAGGATCAGTTGAGTGGAGAGGGCAAAAGGGAGAAGGTGAAAGAGAAAGAGAAAAGCGAGAAAAGGGAAGGAGGGAATGGCCAAGTCTCAGTCTGATTAAAGAAACAATAGCCGAGCGCCGAGAAAAAGGAAGAAATTGGTACCAAGGCTGTGAATTGGGAGTAGGCTGTAGGAGGAGGTAGAAGGAGGAGCGATTGGCAAAATATGTTGTGCAAAGTCAAATGTGATTCACTGCATTTAAAATCAATACAAAAATCGATAATATTTCACCAATTTTCAATAAAAATCATTCCGAGACACAAAAACACACGACGCGCGCAGTGAACCTGTTACGGACTATCATTGCGTTAGGAGCTACATAAATCACTATAAAATCCGTTGATGTCGCCTGTAGTTATAGAAATGATGAGGTACCCGGTTTGACCCGCCTACCCGGTTTTATACAACTTTCCCCTACAAATTTTATGTTAACAGTACAAAAGTAATATAGAAACTTTTTCAGTTTTTCATTGTGAATTTTGCACTACATAAAATTTGTACAATGTCAAAACTGAAAATTCTATCGGTTGCAACTAGATCATTCATTACTATCTATACAAAAAAAAAAAACAAACGAATAATAGATAATATAAAATAATAAAGTACGAATGTAATGAATTCGTTTATAGCTAACATATGAAACAGGTTACATGTATATTATTCACTTGCAAAAAATGTCTTCATTTCTATAACATCAGTTTGTGATACGTATGCGAGTCTTTCAATATCTTCATTTGTATAAACAGCAATAAGCTGTATGAATCCTGTCATCGGAAATAAACAAACTAAAAACTCTATAAAAAACAGCTGCGAACATATTCTGTGCTCTCCCTTTTGACCCAGGAAGATGGATAGCCATATTGTTTTATGTGACAAGTTCTAGAATACGGACTAGACAACGCAGTATCAGTCCAAATTGCCTCCATATCCCGAGACCAAAAACGTAATTTCTTTCATCACAATCAAAATCTATTCCATCTACGTCGTCATCGTTTTCAGGAAAAATCTCATCTTCTTCTTCACGTCCATCGTCTGGTAAAACATTGTCTTCCCGTTTCGCTTTGAAAGTCATTTATAGTACCATCGTCAACTTCATTTACTTAATTTCCCTCCTCTGACTGTTTGAGGAGTTCATTCTCCATTTCCTCATCAGTTAAAAATCGTAAACTCATTTTTTAAAACACTACAAAAATTGTAACATTAACGACAAGGCAGTGTCATATATAGTATGACACTCATTCTCAAAAATGTTTAATAACTCATCACACAAACGACTGAACGCGAAATAACTTTAACCACAACTAATTGAATACTTTATAATAAAAACCAACTTTAATAACAAACAGGCATGTATTCACCTACATTTAGTTGAATACTTGCGCTAGGAGGGTAACCAAGAGATCAGGAATGTCTGATCAGAAATGGGGCACATATGCAGTAAAGAAGTTAATAGGTATCATATATGACACAGCCTTGTCGTTCTAGGGTTAAAAATGTCTTATTTATAAAATAAACATTAAAAAAAAGAATCTCTCTCACCCTCCTTTTTTATAATTCTGGACACAGCCCTGATTAATTCTCAGTTTAAAGAACATTTAAAATATTTCTTTCGCACACATCGCTAAATTGTTTTACTTTTTCATACATTTTATTCCGAACCTTATTTTTTGTATCGATGTGTTTGTATAATTTGAAGAAAAAAAATGAACACTATTTTGCAACTTATATTTTAAAAATTCCCAAATTAAACAAACCGATCAGCGGGATCACGATCCTACTATATACATATACAGCCACACACACACACACACATATATATATATAAACTTGGCCATTTTTTGACCTTTCTTGCTTACATTTCTGTCTCTTTCTCTTCTATACTTTGTATAAAATGATCAAAATTTACAACGTAATTCTAAATCGGTCCATGTGTATATAAGTTATGTGCGAACAAAGGTAATGAAAAATGAAATACCTATATATAAATGAAATATGACGAAAAATATAATGTGTACTAATCTTTTTTTTTTTTTTTCATTTAAGAATAACTGAAATTTACTCCTCTGGAAGTACAATAGAAGCCGTATTCTCTGGAGGTTCAAGAGTGGCCTTATTACGAGATTGGAAAGTTAATACCTACATATATGTATAGAGTACACAGCGTTACATTACATTCATAACACGACCAGCGTTCATGCAGCTTCGATAGACTGACGTAAAAGTTTAAAATAACGTTGCCGATTAATTTTAGTATTGTTTTTTAAATACTAAAGAACTGTTCTTCGTATATTACTTTGTTATTAATCGAAAATAAATAATTAGAACAAATAGAGCTAATTAACATTAAATTTGATGTCGTATTTACAGGATTATTTTGACTTTTTAGAAAAAAATTTAATTTTATTGTATCAATTCTAAACATTTTGTACTTACCTTTTTTTTTTTTTTTTTTTTTTTTTTTTTGATAACAAAAGAAAAAAGTCTAGGTATGCAGAATATCCACATTATGCCATTCTCGCTTAACGAACGAACTCGCCTTGTTATAGTACTATATCGTGATATTATCTTTCATTAATGTAAAGCTGACACGTGTATTACCGGGATAGAGTTCTTAGGCTAAAAAGAAGGTGATGCTAACACATTTTCTTATTGTTAGCAAATTTTGTTGCGAAAATTAAATTTTTCTCTGTTTCTCGCTGAAAAAATTAAAAAAATGAAAAAACAAAAATGCTTTTTTATATTAGTAATAACGGTAATGAAATAAAAATCGAAGGAAATACGAAGAGTAGATTGCGCAGCTAATGATAAATGAGCGATATGGATGAAGGAAAAAATTCGAATGGAAATATGAGCATCAGTAAGAAATAGGATCATCGCTCTCGTATAATAATAAACGAGCACCCATCTAACGGCTTATTTGTTTCTGGCATTTAATGTCTTAAAACCAGCGCGCCGGCGAACAGCCGACCATTGAAACGCCGCTATTTTTTGGCTGACGTCAATGGAATGGTAGATGGTGGGGGAGTTGATGATGGAGCAAACTTATCCGTTAGGAAATCTTCATCATTTTCGTAAACAAGGCCGAAAATTCAGCCCTTATCTCATCATCGGGATAAATAAGCACCCCTATTAGGAGGAACGCGAAGCAACCTACTTCGCGTGGCCCATGTTCGTTTTTAGTATTCAAAGCAGTCGGAAATAGTTTTTTTAGACTTGCATATACATGTAGAGCCATTAGTAAAACGAAATTGCCCGTCCGAACGCGCAAGAAATACATATCAGCCGCCCGCTGCCGGGACGAAAAACGTACACAAAAAATTAGTTGCAGCACGAGTTTCATTGTTAAAAGCTCGCAATCCGAAGAACCCTTTAGTGGAGCCAAGAAACAAATTCACTGTCTGCGACGCGAAACGATCTCTTCTCGATAACCGAATATCAGACACTGTCGAATAATAACTGTGACTGGCCTATTGAGTCAATATTTCCACTAAAATTGACCGGTAAAGCGTTTCGTTGTGAGAAATGTGGTGTGAATGTTTAACACTTTCTCTCAGTTCGAGAAACCGTTTTGTTTTTTGCATTGAGGGGACGGCCTATAGCCAACGACGATTTTTAAGAAAAAGAAAAAAAAATATATATAGTTTAGAGCATTGCGGATATTACTGTGACAAACAGTTCCTGCCGAACGAGATTTACAGATTTAGTAAGGCTTACGCCGTTGTCGTCTAATATTAAACCGTTTACCGTAGTTAATTTATTTCTAAATTTATTTAAAAACTCATACATAGATACATATATATATATATATGTATATATCGGAGGTGGATCGGGATGTTTTCCTGGGCATTTCTCTGAGGCGGAAAAATGTTGAAATGGAATTAACATACAATCGGACGCACTATTACACAAACAAAAACAAATTAGAGCTATTTCTCTTAAACCTTTGAAAAATAAAAAGATTAAATTTATTTAAAAGAAAACAACTGATATCTAAATTTAGACAAAGAAAATTAACAAATCCATTATAAATGATGTAAATAGTAAATCATTATAAATTGTTTTTTATGTAAAATTCACTGAAAGAAAAGACCGAACAAAAATCTAACCGTTCGAAATTTTAACTTGGCTATAGTTGAAAATAATTTTATGACTATGCCGCAAAAACGGACCCCATCCAGTTGCAATTACTGGTTTATGCGAATTTTTTGTATATTAAGAATGTTACAGCTCACAAATTATTCGTAACGCAAAAAAAAAGGAGCTTGTAATGAAAAAACGCCCACCGCACACATGTATACATTGTAATAATGCATTCTAAAATGCACCGCTGGAACTCAAACCGGCTACGGATCTGTATCACCGTAAGATTACTAATATAAAAAAATATACAAAAAAAAAAAAAAGTAATACTACATAAAAAATATATACGCTGCTTTACTTTGAGATTAAAACACAGCTGAGATCCTTAAATCTGTAATTGAAATGAACATTTGTGATATGCAATAAGCATGCCAGAAAATAGAGATTTTCAGCGATGAAAACAGCTAAACATAAGCAAAGGAAGCAATGGTATTCGGCCATTTATGCGACTCTCAACTATTCCACCTTTTTTCTCCTAGTTCTATCTTAAAGTTCGTATGTAAAATACCGTCATAATTATACCTAAACTCATGGCCGTAGTGGGGTCGGCGGGTGGGGGGCAGGGGTCTAATCGTACCTCTAATTGACATAAAGAGACAAATATTTGGCTATAAGGAACTCACTAACGTTTTTGTTAGTTTTTCCCAATTCAAAGAATTGCCGTTAAATCTCTGGATATCACTTATTTATATTGACTAAGAATAACTTCAAACCTAAACCTTTCCCCCTCCGCCGAAGACAAAGGAAGAAACACACATTATGATAAAATGCTGCAGTATATTCGTTCGCAGACAGTGAGTAGATAATACTTAGACAGACTATTGTTATCGAAAGATTATTTTCCCAGTCTCCGGATAACAGCACTCTTTGATCTTTTTTTCTTATAAAAACCACTTGGTTTTGCGATGCACTATTTACACAGTTTGTAAGATAAGGCTCGTTGTTTTAATAGATTAATATTAATTAGGCACAGTATTTTTTTTTTTTTTTTTTTTTTTTTTATTGAGCTCGTCAATCAAGGACCCTCACCCAGAAACAATTAAGGGAAAACGAAAGTTATATAGTGAGACGAACAGCTATTGTTAATAAGAAGGAAACAACGGAGGGGATCATAAGTATAGAAGGAAAAGACAGGATATAACGAGCACAAAAAGGAGCAGGAAGCCCCAGCCCAAGCAAGTGGGAATACAGAGCCGAGCGCTCTACCGAAAGAGCAGAGCACTCAAAGAATTATTTACGAAGCAGCTTTTGATGATGGTATCAAGTGGTCTGAAGTTTTTGCAGTATATTTTCGAGTTTCATTTTTCAAAGGAGGTCTTCTTTTTTGGATTTCTTTGGACTTGATTTTCTTTGCATGATATTGTATTCTTTGCATGATTTAAGGATACATTTTCCTTCGGTACTATCTTAGTACCGAGGTTTGTGGCAAATTGTAGCCTTCTTATGTGGCCACAGACAATTAATAATAATAAAGTTTAATAAAAACCAATAAATGATGAATTTATCTTAATAATTTGAAATCAACATAAAACATTTAAAATGTATTTATAAAATATTTAATTTAATACATAATTAAATCATAATTTATATTTAAAAAATTATTTTAGTTTTTTAATAAATAACTCATTTATTTTATAAATTATTTAGATGAAATTGAGGGATCACTTTATTTATTTTCTTCTACTCAAAAAAAAAAAAAAAAAAAACTCAATGTTATCCTCCTTTTTCCATTATATGGAGGGAAAGGAAAATCGATCAATTCAACTGGAATAGCCGTTCCGAGAACAACTGGAAAGCAAAGGGAGGAGACACCGAAATATACTATCGTCAAAAAATTTTTTACCCTTTTGTCGATCATGTGTTATCAATTGGATGACCGTTTCAAGCCATATCATGAACCAATCCAGAGAATACAAATGCTCCTACCAGGAAAGACACAGATAATGACTTAAAAACCATAGAGAATGTCTGTGCAAAATTGCGAAAAAATATTTTTTTGAGTGAAAGTGATGCGAGGAGTTTTCAAATGAATATGAAGTATGGCACAAAGTATGGCAATCTGCAGCGGAGAAACCGACCACTGCTCTAGGAGCTCTCGACCAATGCGATGACACTTTCTTCCTATTGATAAATAAACTTATCATGCTTCAATGAGTGTTCATCGTGATCTAGCGACGAAGCTAAGTTCCCGTGAAATCACGGAGGTGTTAGTGCGGAAACGCAAACACAACATTAACCGATGGTGCTTTACTCTGTAATTTTCCTATCTCGGACATCCACCTGCTATCCTAAGCTAATCATTCCCGACTATGTTTGGACATCTATCCTTCTTTATTTTCTAATCCCGCCTCTCATTATCTTTCAGCCGGTTCCCTGTTCTCAGCCGTGGTTGTTTCATTCCTCTTCTTATCAACGCTCCGCGATCGTTTCCTTAATCACACTGCGTTTTAATCACTCCCTTCTATTCACATTTTCGTTTTTCCTTGTCCTCCTCTCCCAATTGTCACCTTCATAGAGTTCTATCTCTACTCCACTATATATCGCAAACTACATTTTCTTTAAATGCCCCGCCCTTGATTCTGAACGCTCTGTTTTGTACTCCAAAATCTTAACACTGGGTCTTTCTGCTGCTTATAATTCTTCCTTTGTCCTTTCCTTTCCATTTCCAGATATAATTCCTGTACTTCAATCTTTCCTAAGCTCTATTCCTAATCGTCTCTCTATTTAAAACCCTTTTTCCATAATTTCTGTAGTTGTTGGGTCAAAGCCGCTGGTGCGCCCGAAAGATAATATATAAAATAATATTATTATTATTTTATATTAAAAAAAAACAAAAAAAAACATACATTAAAAATATGTAAATTCATAAATTATATATGCATTTTTTAATTCTAGATGTCCTTGTTTGTCATATGCTAGGGCCTACGAAATCACTCGCAAAGACATTTCTTTGAAAGGGTTTTATCTTTTTTTATTTTTGGTCTGAACCCCCTCCTTATGAAATATTTCGCTACGTTCGTGCCTAAACTAAGGCATACAGCCGAGCAGTAGAATTTAGATCGAATTTTTTTTTGGTGCTAAGAGCGCCGCTTTTTCGAAATAAGTTAGCATTAAAAAACCTTAACGGTTTTTTTCTTTACACGTGTTGCCCCCCCCCCCCCATGGAATAGGGTTGAAAATGACGAATCAGTGTGCAAATAAAATTATCGTTGCCGTCAATAAATTGATCATATTCATCGGGAACTTGCGTAAATTGCTTTTCGCGAACCGAAACACAACACATCCGGAACTTTCAATTATAAAAATTCTTCATTTTATTCTTAAAAGCCGAATTCTCTCGTAATCCCTTGACATCCCGAAGAAACTTGGCGCGTATTTTTGTCAGTTAGTTAATAATAGTATAGACTTTGCTACGGATAGAAGACTAAGGTTCCAGTTTTGTCCAACTCGAAATGTATATTAACTTCGTGCTCGTTGGAATAATGAGCACTATTATCGTCCAATTTACAGGAAATTTAATAAGCGTCTAATCTAAAAAGCTATATAAACACTATAGTCGGTGCTTTCTCTAGTAAAATCGAATAATTTCCAAAATCGTCATTATAAGAAAATCGCTTTCCAAAGAGATCCGTAATGATTGCGCACGCATATTATAAAGTTCATTTTGTTTTACATTTAAAAAACAAAAAAAAAGAAACGAAAAAAGACAAAAAATCGTTTTTTTGCTATGTTATTTTGTGTCGATAAAAAGTTGTGTTACATGTAAAGTTCTGAGGTATCTGCTGCAGTTGATAATACCGCGCAATGAACTCTGGACTGTGCGGTAACCAGCCAACTTAAAAACCGTTCGCACAGGTGTGAAAAATGCGAGACTCTTTGCAAAGTTCTACGTTTTGAATACGATATGGATTGTTCACAGTGGCCGGCCGATATTCATCAATTGCAAGGTGCGAATTAATATGGCGCGCGCTAAAGGATAATTCTTTAAATTGAAACGATAGTAGCGCGATTACGAAACTTGGTAACTATTAAGATGCGACTAGTGTGCGGCGTCAGGCGAATAAGGAAATCGTGGCCGAGTATTTAGAGAGGCAGCATTTATTGAATACTTGATAAAACGTTGTATGGAGAACGCGTAAACTTTGGAATAACCGGGGTCGACCTACATATCGCACAGCGGTCGTCCGCAATAGCCGGAGATTTTAGCGGACACTACCGGCAGAGACGTCGGACAGGAAAAATTAATGCCGAGATAAAGCAAATAAAGATGAAAAATTGCCCTTCGATCGCCGAGCAAGCCGGCTGACGTAATAAAAATGATGACGATTTTCTTTCTGATCACGTAAGGGCAAGTACAACATTCGTTTACACGGGGATAACAAACTAGCAGCTCGTGCTGGCAGACGAGTTAAGCGACAAATAGCCGGAAATATCGTCCGATTGCCGTCATTTTCGAAGAAAAATATAGCCGACGTTATTTCAAGAACTGCGTGATAAATTAAACTGCCTAGACTGGAAATCGATTAACGTAGTTTTCGATGTTATTTCGTCGGCGTGAGAAAGGAAATATAAACCCCGTACAGTCTAACGGGAAATATTAAAATTCGCGAGGAAAAGCGTGAGAAAAACGCGCGATTTCTACTAAAAAGCTCTATTTCCTCGTCTTATCACTGAGCCACGTTTTTATCGTAGACGTAAAGTCAATAGTCTCCCGGAGTGGGAAGACGCTGGGGATTTTTTTTTTTTTTGTTCTTGGAACGCATTCAAAGATTTATTTAGGTGATTCGGCGGCGACGGCTTTTTATTTAAAATCTTCCGAGTAGTGTTTTGTTTCGTTCGCTTTATCGCGGCCAATTCCGGTTAGTTTCCGTATCTTTCAACCGCTGCTACTCGGTTGAATTCCGCTTTTTTGTTTTTAATTCGCATTTCTTTTTTCTCTAGCGCATCCGACTTTAACGCCAGTGATATTATTCTTGTGTTTAACCAATCGATAATGAATATTTCTTATTTGTGACTCTATGATTTTCCCTTATTTTCTGGCTACATGGTTCTTGAAGAAAACTCACATACTCCTACGGAAGGGTGGTGGTGGGTGGGGGGTGTATCCCGCCAAAAAAAAAAAAAAAGAAACAAAGCCTCTATGAAAAAATTTGTTATAACAAAGCAACTTAATTTATGCTATAAAAGATTTCTACGAATTTTACACCTAGGGATTTTAATAATTTAATACTGTTTTCTAGTAAAGCTGTTCCTTTTTTATTCTATTTTAAACACAACTGTTGTCGATCTTTTGACCTTTTTTCGATGAGAAATATATATATTTTTTTTTACTTCCTCATGGGGACAAGAAGAATTCGGATCGGATTACTAACAAAAATAAAAAAGAAGTAAAGTGTCTAATAAAAATACTATCTTACTATTTCTAGGCTACCTATTTTAGCTAGAATTTTATAATTTCGTTTTATTTTTCACCCCTAAATATAAGACAAAAGTTAAATTAAAAATTGTAATAATTATGGAAAATATTTTTTAAATTTCTATAGAGGTCGCTATTTGATTTTCTCTTTATGAAACAAGGACTATTTCTCAAATCTACTGCCTACCGTAAAAAAATGTGCGTAATTGTATAATCCACCCCTCAAATGTCCTTCTGGATATACTATATTGTTCACTTTTTTTTTTTTGTTTTGTAATAATCAGACTTCCCGTGTCATTCATTTTTGAAGACCTTTTAGTGGTCCTTTTCTTTGATTCTTCTACAAAGTCGCCTATAATAATCCATTAAATATAACAAGTCCAAAAATAAATAAATATATAATAATACAGTAAAAAACACCCCGTTATCATATTTAAGTTAGCGTAATTATTACGTAAAGGCCAGTAATTTCCTCTTTCCGTAATTTTAAATTATTTAACATTGTCCTAGAAATATCTCCAGCACAATTCTCTATCAGTAGTGGATTTTTCGATTAAAAATATGTGATTTTTCTTGAACGTTCTTTTGTATCGCAATTTGTACTCGTTCAAAATTTTGCGAGTAAATTCAGTTTTGCAGGGGGAAGTTCACTAATAACACTAGTTTGTTTTAATATTTCCTAGGTTAATAATTTTTTGCTACTGCTTTTATACTTTTTTCTAAAGTATATATGGCATTTATTTTATACTATGAACTGAGATATTTATACCTCACCCGTGCCTACTAGTCGCCGTGAGGTTTCCAAACCGCAAAAATCACTTTTTATGTCGCCTTCAATGAAAACGTGTTTCTCTTGTCGATCAGGATAATATTTTTCATCGCGCTATATTTCGAAAATTACCTTTTTTAGTTTTCTAGTTTCTAAATAACTTAAACTGATTATGAAATTCCCGACAGCCTTGCCTGATGACAGATAATACCGAAATTTGAGACACGTGCATTTTTTTTTCTTTATAATATTTTTTTATTTCTTTTTTCCTTGGGCGCGTCAGGACATTTACCCAAGTTACTTGCCTGCAGATACGCACATGCCGACGTCATACAAAAGGGATACATATCTATATAAAAAAAAAAAAAGACAATCTTCTTCATTATATAATATATATGTTTTTATATAAAACCTCGATGTTTTTGTTCGAGTCGTTGAAAAACTGCTAATGTGCTCTTTCTATGAAAGCTTTGTTGTACCTTTGATAAAGATAAAAACCCTTCTAACGAAACTGTAACCCTCTTTTCCTCACTTGCCATGGGTTGGCAATAATTTTTATCCGGTCCAGTATAAAGATTAAAAACTCAAAAGAAAAAATAATATTAGTGAAATACAAAAAAAAATAAAAAAAAATATAATTATTTCAATTGTCCGCTTTTGTTAATAAACACGTAAAACAGAAATTATTCCTTTTTTAAATATACTCTCCAGCATCCACAAAGAAAAAATTTTGCAAAATTGAGTCCGTTCTTTCGTGGAACTGATACACGTAGTTGAGCTCCGGACGAATTACCCGGATTTTGAGATTTTTATTAATTATTAAAAAGATCACGTCAAAATAAATTTACCGTAATCTAAAATTGTTACACAAGAAGTCTAACGCGTACGTTTTTTTTTCTCTTTTTTTCCAAGTATGAAACAACGGATGTCTGGCGCTTAGGTATCAAAATTTCTTGAGTAAATTCCTGTCTCAGTAGTACACATCTGCAGGCTAAAACAATACGGTCGATAAAGTAGAAGCCTCGAGAATGTAGGTCTAATTTCAGGTGAAAATGATTCGGAAGAACGCTAAATCGATCACTCCGATGAACATATTGGGAAATAATCTGAAAAATGTTAGGACTCAATGTGACGGAACTGAAATTTTACATCATTCACCTTATTTTGTTTGCGATATGCGCGGGTAAATACCCAACGCGCGTGTACGCTGACCTATTCGTAACTAGTGCCGTCATCGATTTGAATTCGAAGCAACGTAACAGACGTGTGCATATACTTACGGAGAGGACTCGGAGTCATGCCGAGCATGCTGATGGTGAACGGTATCTTAAACGGCTTCACCAGATCTCGCCTCTTCAAAGACGAAATGGCCGAAGTGATGGCCTTGGTGTAGCCGCGTTTGTCGAACGAAGAGTACGGCACTACAATGCCGATGGTCAAATTTGAAATTGTCCTTCTATCCCGTACCGGAGGATAGGTTACGTACTGGTGATCGCGGGTACTGGAAGTCGGCACTTTTCGGTGAGCGGTGCGCGTTGAAGAGGCAGAAGAGGATGAGTCGTAATCGCCGGTGCTTTCCTCTATAGGCTCCTCGAGTCCTTCGTCCGGTACGTCGGAAGATACTTCTGTAGAAGAGCTTTCCGTTACCGTTATCATCGACTCCTTCAGTCCGTAGCCCTTGCCGATCTTAATGCTGCTCTTGCCGCGAAACCCGATACTTCCTTGACTGCCGGACGCTAAAGTCGGACGCATGCTCAATCGGATGCCGGAGTTGTTCCGATGCGACCAAGACAGCAAGGCCGGATCGAAGGTGAATATCATGAACGAATATACTATCGTTAACAGTTGACGAGTCATCGTACTACTAGCGGCGAGATCGTCTTCCTTATCGCGCCAACTTATTCATATCAGTTCATCGTAGTCGTCGCTGAAAGCAGAAATGCGAAATTCACAAAGCTTATCCCGAGTAAGTATACATTTCGTTATAAATTAAAAACTTGCAATATTTTCGCAAAAGATTACGTCAGTAGCGCACGAGTACAGTACCGGTGTTGTTAGCTCGACGTAAATTGTTGTTATATATTCGCTTATGCTCAAAAATTTTACACCTGTCGATTGTATACTGAATTAAACATAATATTGTCTAATTCTACTCGGAAGATTGTCGACATATGTCGATATCGAGCCGCAGGAAGTAACAAGAATCAAACTGAAGAGGAAATGTCGCTAATTGTATTTAATGGAATTTTTTTTATCAATAACAATCAGGTAAAACGTGTCTGCGCGATATTTGGTTCGTTATGAAACGCAAGAAAGAGTGTAAACATCGTTATAATAAAATGTGTATCAGCCGGGGTAATTCCTATACAGCATTTACGAATGTATATGTGTACAATATATATGTCTTTTTATACATTTTATTCCAAACCTTATTTTTTGTATCGATGTGTCTGTATAATTTGAAGAAAAAAAGTAAACACTATTATATTTTAAGAATTCCCAAATTAAACTGAATGGTTGGATCACAAAACGACCAGCAGGATCACGATCCTACTATACATATCCATATACAGCCACGCACATACACACACACACACATATATATATATATTGTTGTGAATTCGGGTTTCTTCATGAATTCTGCAAAATTCTCGAGTCCCTGTTTCCCGGAAGCCAATGTTGTTAATTAGGAGTTGCTGTTACGGGCGACAATTTTATGAATCCGTATATTTCTGGGTTCCTGATAAATTCCTGCTACTCGTTATTCCTGTTCGTTTAGGCTACAGATGGTAATCGATCGCCTATTTATTTTCCCTCTCTTAGATCGACGAAGGTGTTGATTTTGGCGGTGAAATAATAAATAAAAATATAGTTCTGATAAAACACAAACGTTCCTGCGATGTGTTACTACCGGAGAGCTCTACCAGGCAGAGCCTTCGGCTTTTTGTGATAATAAAAAAAAAAACAATAAAATTCTCCCGTACAAACTTCGTGAACCCGCCGTAAAATAACGGTAATTCCTCCGCGACGGAGATGCCACGGGGCTTCACTACTTGTCCAATAACAGATTTTAAATAATAATAAATGCGTGTATATTTTCAGAAATCACAAAAAATATCAACGCGAAAAACAGACTAGATATAACAAAAAAACAATTAATTAAACAAACTTTACAATGTGTGAATAAAAGCTGCCACGATCGACGGCAATCAAGAGCGCTACATAAAAGTGGCGACCGACCAACAATTAACACGTAATGCGACACGGGGCGACAACGATATTTTCTTGACTAGCGTATATAACAATAATATGTTGTATCTCTTAATCAGCAGTTAGAATGTCTATTGTTGCCGAATTATTCTCTGATAACAGACCGTGAACTACTTCTGTCACTCGGCGTTACCCCACGCGATACACGGTGTATGTTGCATGCGCGGTACCTGAACAACCTCAGCTAAAACATAGTTCTACTAGCCGAACTAGACGCAACTTTTCGCAATTAATATATCAGGTGTATGCATAAGTCTTTTCCGGTTTCACCAAGAGATGGCTCTACCGAACACTACGTATGAATTTGACACGACGTCAGTTTGTTCATCTGATATTAGCCTACAAACACACATAAATTCTGAAACCCGTCGAAACAACGATATTGCCAACAAATGATCAATTTAAATCATGCTTTGATCGAAAAACAACCGAAATGGGCCACAATACATGGCAAAGTGATCTAGTTACACGACAATGCGCAATGCAAAACCAGTGAAAGACATCTTCAAATCGCTTGGATGGGAAATCCTTCCGCACCCGCCGTACTCCCCTGACGTGGTGCCATCTGACTATCACCTCTTCGCATCAATGGGGCAGGCGTTCGCAGAGCAGCATTTCAGCAACATTGCAGGAAGTTTGAAAATGGCTCGAAGAATGATTTGCCGCAAAAGACAAACAGTTTTTCTAGCATGGTATTAATGACTTACCTGAAAGACGGGCGAAGTATGTAGAAGCCGATGGCCAATATGTTTAATAAACAAAGAGAGAGTTTCCCTTGAAAATTATCTGTTTTCTTTCCAAAAAAAAACCGGCAAAAACTTATGCATACACCTGATACATACTCGGACACAATTACATCCATCATCTCCGAATCACGGCTCGATCACGAACACACATGCACACTAACGCAGGCGATGCAACGACCTTTACACCTGATAAAATCCGATACCGATATTCGGCACGTGTATACTAATTCCTTTAATAAATTAACCGAAAAATATGGGCCTGCAAAATATACGCCGCGCTACAAAAACAAATAATTTTGAATTTTAAAATAAATAGGCTCTTAAATACGGTAGTCTCCTTTGAAGAACCACGTAAGGATTTCGGGTTAAGGCAATGCAAGCGATGCCAACTATTCCGACATACAGCAAATTACTGTAATTTGCCGACTAGATGTGTTAAATGCGCAGGTAAACACGAAACCAATAAATGCGTAAAAAATCAAGAAGACCCTGCAAAGTGTGCCCTATGCGAGGGTGATCACCCTGCGAGCTATAGGGGGTGTCCCGTCTACAAGCAGCAAATGCAATTTTACAATAAGACTAACAAAAAACATCAAGTGGAATCATCTAATGATATGAAATATGACTTCCCACCCATACGAAATAATACCGACTCATATGCTAACAAGGTTAAATCTTATGCACCAAAGATAAATAATCCAAATCCTGGAATCATGTATAGCAAACCGCATAGTAATATTAATGATATTAATAACAAAATATATCCTAATAATAATAATAACGAAAACATAAACAGAAACGATAATAGTAATATGTCTGGAATTCTATCGTCATTCTTAACGGAATTTAAATCTATAATAAACCCACTAATCTCCTTGCTTACCAAAATCATGGATCGACTCCTCTCATGTTAACCAATCCTAATTTGGAATGCAAACGGAATAGTGCGGAGGAGGGGTGAATTAGAAATGTTCCTTAATCATAATGTTATAGATGTTGCATTAATTTCTGAAACCCACTTGACCCATGCAAATAGTGTAAGAATGCCCGGGTACGTAATATACACGTCGAACCATCCGGATGGTACCGCGCATGGCGGTTCTATGATTATGATTAGGAATACATACACACAATATGAACTTTCGCATCAAAATACATATGCCTATCAAATAACAGCAGCGAATATACTTATGGGGAATAATACTTTAACGCTGGCAGCTATCTACTGTCACCCTGGATTTCACATTCCAGAAACGGAATTTAATAACATTTTTGAGTCACAGGTGGTTTTAAGTCGAACGAAAAAGGTCGTGTATACTCGTGTTTCGTTAAAATCGTTGATTTTAAGTCGAACGGAAAAGATCGTGTAAACCCGTGTTTCGTTAAAATCGTTATAATATAAACAAATTAGGTGTACGGACGGCACCGCCATTATGCCGCCCGATCGTCCTGTAACAGCTCCACCGCCGTCGCAAGACCCAC
Organism: Icerya purchasi; assembly: GCA_039619475.1. Lineage (NCBI taxonomy): Eukaryota > Metazoa > Arthropoda > Insecta > Hemiptera > Monophlebidae > Icerya > Icerya purchasi. The sequence goes on along the minus strand of CM077115.1, from coordinate 139,002,866 downwards.
CAATTCTTCCAAACACTTTACGAATTACAAGATCTACAAAAAATAGTTTACAACTAACCTCACTAATCACCGCATCGTCGGCAACCAAACCTACACCGATTTCGTCAAAGGCAGCAGAAACTACACCACCAACACCAGCAAACAATGCATTTTCTCCAGCGTATAACAAAGTGGCCGAATCTGTAAAATTCCCAGACCGAAAACAAGCCATTATACTCGATGCAGCTGATAACATTCCGCTCAGCAACTACGTAGAAGCCGTTAGCAACAAGGTTGGTCCACACAATATTTTATTTTCCTCTCGTATATCGAATAACCGTATATGTATGTATTTATCGAACAGAAATGTAGCTGATCAGTTTATATTATCTCACCCGTCTCTTACTATAAATAATATAAGTATTAAGACGCGTAAATTAATAAACCCATCCAAGCGCATAGTTCTGTCTAATGTTTCGCCACATATTCCGAACTACATACTTGAACAAGCTCTTTCCAATATTAATCTGAAACTAACCTCCCCAATCACTTTCATTAAAGCTGGCCTCACTGAAGAAAAATTTAAACATATCCTGAGTTTCCGTAGACAAGTTTATGTAACATCTGATAAGATAAACCAATTTCTTATACCAGAATCAATGATCATCAAATATGAAGATGAACAATTTCGTATATTTATAACAACAGAAGAAAAGTGGTGTAAAGCTTGTAAAACTCACTCACACAACGAAACTACTTGTCCAAAAATAGAACAGGCAAAACTTACAAACCAGAAAAATGATCAGACTGGCAACCCGGCTACTAACCAACAAAATGAGAAAGAGAACAAAATGGTAGAGGACGAACCGGCGATACAAAATCCTAGCAAACTGATTAAACCTCATGTTAAATTAAATACTTCCAAAACTCCTGTATCAAAGGAAAAAAGTGAGCAACAACAAACAGTCGCTAAACGAGTACATCCCGTAACACCAGAACCACAAACTACAATGGAGTTTACTTTCACAGACATGCAAAATAAACCTTCTGAACAAAGTAATACCGAAACTAGTTTATCAAACACCAACAAAACAAACACGAATAAGGAAAAAGAATCACATAAAATTCAAAAAAAAATTAAACTGTCAACAAAAGAGATGTTAACACCAATAGCCGAAAATATAACAGAACAAAAAAGTTATCCATTATCCTTCACTAATTTCACTATTCTAATGGATATGGTTAAAGGCCAACATGAACCATTAGATATCATACAAACTTTCACAGATGACATCGAAGGATTAAAAAGAATGTTAGCGGAAAACTACGGATTGTTGCAGAATAGAGAAATGAAAGGTCGATTTAAAAGACTACTAAAAAAGCTCAATAAATCAACTGACGAGTCACATGACAGTGATTCTGAAACTGAAGAATAAATTTCTATATACGAAATTAAGAAATATATATTATTAATAATACCAGTATTTCCATATATTTTTATAATAAATGTATTCCCTAATTAGACCTCATATTATAAGCAATGGTCAAGATCTTACAGTACAATGAAAATCACTCTAGCGTAGCTAGAGATATTTTACTAACAAAAGTGATAACTAAAAATATAGATATTATATTTATTTGTGATAAGTGTAAAAGTAATTATGTACCCACTAATTTTAGGAACATAGCACACAACAAGCTTATGATAATCTATCGATTAGGAATACCTTTAAAAACTAAATTTATACATAACAATTTTAACATTATTATTGTCGAAATTGAGGATATTACTTTTATTTTAACGTACATACCGCCAAATGGCGTATCTCATAATAGTAACTAACTGGTATGATTGTTCACGTTCGGTTACGCGTTTAATTGTTCTCGATAATTTTTCTCTCTCGAATTGATTACGGTAGTTGATAGTTTCCTATTCGTTGTATTTGAGTCGTGTTACGGCAAAGTGGTCGGCTTGCTGATAAGCAAGCCGGTATTTCGTTATCTTTACCCTCGCAAGTAAACCACCGGAATGGTTTTACGATCGCCTATTATTCAACGCAAGTCTGTCAACAGCCGACAAGCTGATGATGCTGCTGCTTCTTTTGAAAATCATATTGATGATAACGACGACTCGATGCAAATCGGCGGTGAGTCCGTTCCTTTATCTCCGTTCGATTTTAATGGTGGTGATATTATAAATAACATTAACACTAACAATGCAAATAATAATGTAACTACGAACACAAATAACACTGCTAAAGAGCATAATATCAATTTCGCACGTGCTAATAAAGAAAATACACAAGTGACGGATAACACAAATTCAAAAACGAAAAAAAAGGTAACTCCAATCACAATTGTGCAGTCGGCAAATTCATGGCAAATTGTACCAACTCGAAAACGACAACGAGTATTAACTCCTGATAGTTCCCCTACTGTAGTAATGAAACCAAATAGATTCTCGCCTTTAATAAATCACCCGGATAGTGATACTCACACAAGTAATGTACAAAACAGAAACAGCAAAAATTTAGAATTGAAAATTTCAAAACCTCCCCCTATAATTCTATATGGTGTAGTTAATTATAAAGAAATGGAAGCATGTATCTCTTCAATTTTAAATAAAGACGATTTCGTTTGTCAGGCCCTAAACGACAAGAAAATAAAATTAAAAACTAACAATGCTGATAGCTATAGAAAAGTTATAAAACAGCTAAAAGAAAAAAATATAGTATATCATACATATCAACTCAAAGAGGAGCGAGCCTACCGCGTTGTAATTAAAAATATACATCATACAATGCCGGCAGAAGAAATAAAAGAAGATCTGAATGAAAAAGGATTCATAACGAGAAACGTTATAAATGTACGTAATCCAAGAACGAAACAGCCCCTACCCATGTTTTTTGTGGACCTCGAGCCTAATACAAATAACAAAGATATTTACAATATGCAATATCTCTTAAACATGAAGATTAAGGTGGAACCGCCATATAAGAATAAGGGAATAATACAATGCACCAGGTGCCAACTATTTGGCCACAGTAAGTCTTACTGCACACTACCATTCGCTTGTGTCAAATGCGGTGAACAGCACGACTCTAAAAATTGCAACAAATCGATACAAGAACATGCTAAATGCATACATTGCGAAGGGAATCACCCAGCAAATTATAAAGGTTGTACCATATATAAAAATTTAATCAATAAAAGGTATAAATCTCATAATACAGCACAGCGAGTAAACAAAAACGTACGAGAGTTCGTTCCAACTGAAGCAGATTTTCCTGCAACGCTTAATACTAAACCTCCTACACAAAATGATTTCACATGGGCTAGAAATACTATACTACACGATCGTAAGGCCAAAAAAACTATATCTCAACCCACGTTGTATAACACAGATAACAACGCTTTAAATATAAACGACTTAAACTCAGGCATAGGATCCCAACTCAACGAATTCCTGGTAGAATTCAAAAATATTTTCAATCAACTTATTCAACAAAATAGTATGATACTGAACATGTTATCAACTTTAATTAACAACTTCTCGTCCAAATGAATAAATTACTTAGAATAGCTACTTGGAACATTAATGGTTTGGTGCAGTATCGCCATGAAGTTGAAGCGTTCCTAATAAGTAATAGCATTGATATTCTTTTAATATCTGAATCTCACTTTACTAATAAAAGTTATATTAAGATACCCCATTACACAGTCTACCACACTAACCATCCAGATGGCACAGCCCATGGAGGAACCGCAATTATTATAAGAACCGCGATTAAGCATTCCGAAGTAAATGATTTTACAAGAGAATACCTGCAAGCAACTACCGTCATGATAGAGACCTCGTTTGGGCCACTTACAATATCATCAGCTTACTGTCCCCCCAAGCATAACATCAAGCAAGAGCACTATGAAGAATACTTCAAAAGTCTTGGAAACAAGTTTATCGTTGGTGGCGATTACAATGCTAAGCACATATCCTTTGGATCTCGCCTAACAACACCCAGAGGTAGGCAGTTATACGCATGTGTTCAAAAAAACAAATACCTGCACTTATCTGATGGTATACCATCATATTGGCCAACCGATGTAAACAAGCTACCGGACCTATTAGATTTTTTTATCATCAAAGGGGTAGACGTTGACCACACACTAGTAGAAACATCCATGGATGGTACGTCCGATCATTCCCCAAAAATCTTAAGCGTTAATAGTACAATAACACAAGTTCCCATGAGACCAAGCCTGACAAACAGACATACCAACTGGCATGTTTTTCAGCAGACGGTCGAAAGCAAAATAGATTTAACTATTCCATTAAAAACGGAAGAAAACGTCGAAATTGCTATTGAACATTTTATCAAATGTATTCACGAAGCGGCATATCAAGCTACCCCACAAAAAAAATTGTGTATGAAATCTACTAAACATCCTAAAGCACTAAAGGATATGATCGCGGAAAAAAGACGACTAAGGAGAATCTGGCACAGGGACAGAAACCCAATCAATAAAAATGCATTAAACAGAATAACGAAACAATTGAGGAAAGCGTTATCGGACAGGAAGAACGAAGTCTTTCAAGATTATATTACACACCTGACGCCCAATATTGATACCGATTACTCGCTATGGAAGGCCACCAAAAATCTAAAACGTCACCACACACCTCAACAACCGCCCTTAAAAAATAAAAACCACGGATGGGCAAGAACCAACAAAGATAAAGCCAAAATATACGCTGAATACCTCTCTGAAGTTTTCCTTGACGACAACAGCATGATAACTCGCGATGATGACCACATATACAATTATCTACAAGCGCCATTCCAAATGTGTCCACCTATAAAACCGGTATCACCAATGGAAGTAAAATCTTACATACAAAAACATCTTCAACCAAAAAAATCCCCTGGATATGACCTAATAACTGCAAAAGAACTGAAAAACTTACCGAGAAAAGCGATAACATTATTAACATATATTTTCAATGCAATAATTCGTACCGGCTATTACCCCATTCAATGGAAATTCGCCTCCATAATAATGTTACAAAAACCAGGCAAACCGCAGGAAGAAGTATCATCATACAGACCTATCAGTCTCTTACCCATTACTTCTAAGCTATTTGAAAAACTTATCTTAAGAAGAATAAAGCCAATACTTGAAGAAAATAAGGTAATACCTGACTGGCAATTTGGGTTTAGAAAACAACATGGCACGACAGAACAAATTCATCGATTAGTTGAAGTTATCAACAGCAGTTTCGAACAAAAAAAATATTGCAATGCGCTATTCCTGGATATAGAAAAAGCGTTCGACAAAGTCTGGCATATAGGTCTACAATTTAAACTAAAGAAAAATCTACCACATCAATATTATACACTATTCAAATCTTACCTAACGGACAGATACTTTCAGGTGAATTTTAACGATGAGCACTCTGAAATATATAGTATACACTCCGGTGTGCCTCAGGGCAGTGTACTCGGTCCGGTACTATACCAGATTTACACTTCCGATTTCCCAGACAATGCTAACACTATAACTTCTATGTTCGCGGATGATACGGCGATATTATCAAGCCATCATGACCCTAATGTTGCTGTGGAGCATATTCAAACTCACATTACGCATATAGAGAATTGGTGTAAAGCATGGAAAATCAGAGTAAACGAATCTAAATCTACGCATGTCTTGTTTACGCTAAACAGAATTAAGGGAAATACACCAATCCGCTTTAACGACGAAATAATTCCTGAGTCCTGTTCCGTAAAATATTTAGGACTGCACCTGGATCAAAGGCTAACTTGGAAAAACCATATTTTAGCCAAAAGGAAACAACTTGAGCTCAAACTACGGAGTATGAACTGGCTAATGCATACAAATTCATTCTTATCAGTTAAAAACAAACTGTTAATATATAAAGTTATTTTGAAGCCTATATGGACATATGGAATAGAAATCTGGGGAACCGCCAGCAACTCCAGACTGAAAACTATCCAGCGTTTCCAGTCTAAGGTATTGCGCAACATCGTTGGAGCACCGTGGTATATCTGTAATACTGATTTACATAAGGATCTCCACATGCCTGATGTAAAAGAAACGGTCAGAACACACAGTGGTAGATATATGCAGCGACTCCAGAAACATATCAATCGACTGGCTGCCAACCTCAAGCGAAATCCCACAGAATTCAAACGTTTAAAAAGATATGGTCAAATGGATCTACAACATCGTTATTAATTAATATATACAGAGAATGGCTGCTAATGGGCAGCATCTAATGATAATACCGTAAAACATTAGTGCTACTTATTGACCCGTTCAGGGACAGATTGTACGCAAAAATAAAAAAAAAAAAAAAAAAAAAAATAAAAAAAAAAAAAAATGGCGTATCTACTCAATATTTTCAGTTTATCGATATGTATTTAAAGAATAATAAATTAACGAAATTTATATGGTTGGGAGACCTAAATTCTCGAAATTTACTATGGGATACAGTGAATAATACGAGAGGAAAGAAATTATTAAATATAATAGAATTACATGACTTACATATTTTAAATATCAAAAACAAATATACTTTTAAGAGAAGCAAGCAAAAAAGTGTAATAGACTTAACTTTGGTAACTAGAAATTTAATAAATCGAGTTCAAAATTGGGAAGTTAGTCACGAATTAAATGCCAGTGATCATTTTTATATTACTTTTAACGTAATTTCGGCGACGAGCAAGACAGAAGAAAGTGTTATTAAAGTTATTAACTACAATAAGTTAGCAGTTAACTTAAGAAAATACAGTTATATGATTGATGTACATGTTATCTGCAATGATATACAACAAATTAAAAGTTGGTTGAATAGTTTTCAAGACTATGTCAACACAGTTCTAAATAGTTCATATTCCACCATCCGGTCAACTGTCTATTGGTGGAATACTGAATTACAAATAAAGAAATTACTGGTAAATAATTTATACAAAAAGTATCGAAACTGTAAAAACATACATGTAAAACATAACCATTACAATAATTATAAAGTAAATTTTAAGGAATATAAGTTTATGATTAAAAACGCTAAGTTGAAAGCCTGGAAAAAATTACTGGAAGACAAAAATGTCTTTGGATTAAAATACAGAATATTAACTAATAAAAAAAAAAGTATTAATATACCAACATTAGATAATTATGCATGTACAGAAAAGGATAAAGTCGACTTATTGATGTCAAACCTTAACGTAAAACCATTTAAAGCAGAAGTACATGAACCTAACGTAACCATATCGATTACTAAAGAAGAAGTTAACGTAATTATTAAACAACTTAAAAATAAAGTGTCAGCAGGACTTGATGGAATATCAAATGGATTTATTAAAAGATTTCATAATTTGTTACCAGATGTAATACCGAAAGTTATTAACGTACTATTTAAATATAGTTATTATCCTCAAGAATGGAAATTAAGTAAAACAGTTATAATACCTAAAATTAATAAAAATCCAAACTCGTCTACTTCATATAGAGCTATATCTTTGTTATCTAATTTCAGTAAAATTTATGAAAAATGTATTCTTCATAAATTAAAAGAATTTGTAGAAAATAACGGAATAATAAATGATAACCAGTATGGCGCATTACCAGGTAGATCATCTGAATTGGCTATTCACAATATTTTACAAACAATAAGAATATACAAAAATAAAAATTACCGTACATGCTTACTTACTCTTGATATAACAAAGGATTTAAATAGATTACTTGCATTATTAAAGGAACTAGGATTACATAATGGCATGTTGAACATTGTAAATCGATATTTCGAAAACCGCTACACTGTATTACAAATCGGTAATTATTCAAAAAAACAAGAAACCGTTATGGGAGTACCGCAAGGGTCTGTTTTAGGACCGTACTTGTGGAACATAGTTTTCTCTCAAATGTATAACATTAGATTACCCACTAATGTAAACATTTTCACTTTCGTAGATGATATTGCAATAGTAATAGCCGATAAGAATGAAAATGTATTGGAAAATAAAGTTTACCAGGTTTATACAGAAATCGCGAAATGGTTAGAACAATACAATTTAAATATTAACGAATCTAAGTCAACTTACATGTTGTTTAACAAAAACTTAAAGGATAAAAGATTAAATTTGCTCCAATACGGATTAAATATTAGCATGGTTAGTCAAACCAAATACTTAGGTATAATAATAGACAATAACTTAAAATTTTATAATCATTTTTACACTATATCACTAAAAAAATAAATACATTTTTAATTATATTTAACAAATTATATAATAATAATAACCGATTACATTACAAGAAGGGACTAACCTTATATAAAAGCGTAATATTGCCTAACATACTTTATGGTAGTGTAATATATATAGACATTTTAAAAGTTAAACGATTTCAAAATATATTAAATAGTTTTCAGAGAACTATTGCAATAAAAATGATTAAAGCTTATAGAACTACCAGCTACATGGCAAGCGCTGTCATTGCAGGTATTAAACCATTAACTTACGAAATACAGAAACATATTAACATATTTTTAATAAAAAATAATATAAATTTAAATCATGAATTTCATAACGTACAGTATCGTCAACCTTACTTCATACACGAACAAACCTCGTTAACGCTTAAACAGTTTAAACTTATATTAGATAAATATTATAATAATAAATTTCAGGCGCAGTGGGACCAATATAATAACGGTATAGCTAAAAATTTTTTTCCAACCATAGATGATAGGCTACATAATAAAGTATTTACGTCAATTTTTTTTTAATCTACAATTTCTTACTGGACACGGGCTATTTAAAAATTATTTACATAAACATAAAATTGCACACTCAAATAATAACTGTGTAACGTGTAACTTTCCTGATAGTAATATTAAGCATATCTTTTCCGGCTGTTAGTAATACAGATTTTAGCAATATTAGCCCTGATCAATTAGTGACTAAGCTATTTAAAATATGTTCAGTAGTTTTACGATAGCCCAAATAAATCACCGTAAAGTACATGTACACCTGTTTTAATATTAAATTTATGTATACTAATTATTATTAACATTGTAAAACAGTCTGTCAGGGTTCCATAAACTTAAATGGACGGGCTCAGGACAGACCTGTTATTTATATAAATTTTCTAAATATATTTACCCCATCGTATTACGAATTGGGGACAAAAAAAAAAAAAAAAAAAAAAAAAAAAAAATAACATTTTTGAGTGACTGGGAAAGCATTTTATCTGTGGAGGAGACTTCAATGCTAAGAATCAAACCTGGGGCTCAAGAATTAATAACAAACCAGGGCGAATATTACAAAAGGTTATACAATCCAGATCACTTTCTATACTATCGCCCATGACTCGAACCTATTGGCCGGAACATCGTAACAGAGTACCGGATATATTGGACTTTTACATCTGCCGTGGACTACACAAGTTTTACAAGCTATGTAATACCATGAACGATCTCTCTTCTGATCACATACCGGTCCTAGCTTCTCTAGATATTAATCCTATTACCACACAGAGACCATACAGATTACATAATCAATCAACCGACTGGACGTATTTCGCAACGCTTATCGAAAATAATATTAGCTTGAATGTTAGACTTAAGAGTGGGGATGACATCGAATTTGCGATTAACAACCTAACGGAAATGATACAAACTGCATGCTGTAGGTCCACTACATACAACGATTATAAACAGAACACAACAACTTTGTTCCTGCAAAAATTAGAAAGCTGATTAAATCAACGCGGGCAGCAAGAAGGAGGTGGCAATCGAATCGTTACCCATCGCTAAAAGCTACGTATAATCAGCTTCAGTGTAAATTAAAAGAGGAGATAAAGAAGTACAAAAACAATGTTCTCGAGCAATACTTGGATTCTTTAAGTACTAATGACAATCCATTATGGTTAGCGACCAAGAAAATACTTCATCGACAACAAGAACAGTATAACATTAAACTGGCAGATGGAAGCTGGGCTAGGACTGAAGACCAGAAAGTAAACGCGTTCGCGAGTTATTTAGAGACGATTTTCACGCCTCACAGCAGTGTAATAATCAAACCGATACTAAACATGTCAAGCAATGTCTAGAGCAACCGTTGCAGCTCAATCTTCCTACCACTCCCTTCTCCCGAAAGGAGGTCTACAATTGTTTAAAAATCGCGCCGCAAAATAAAGCACCGGGCCTAGATAATATAAATGGTAAAATATTATCTAACTTACCAAGGAAAGCTACAATATTGTTGTGTTACATACTTAACGCCATTTTGAGAGTAGGTTATTTTCCCAAATACTGGAAAAGGTCGTTGGTTCTAATGGTCCCAAAACCAAATAAACCTCGGGAGTCCTTGTCCTCCTACAGACCAATTAGTCTTCTTAGTTCGATTTCCAAGGTACTAGAAAAACTAATCCTAAAAAGAATTAATCCCATACTAAAAGCCAGAAACGTAATTCCTCATCATCAGTTTGGGTTTAGAGCGGAGCACTCTACGATACAGCAGTGCCACAGACTAGTGGACGCAATCTCCGCAGTGTTGGAGAAGCAAGAAGTATGCTCAGCGGTTTTCTTGGATGTTGCTCAGGCATTTGATCGAGTCTGGCATGAGGGACTGCTATATAAACTCAAACAGTTACCGACCCCTGATTTGTACTTATTCCTTCGGTCCTATTTATCGGATCGTAAGTTCATCGTAAAAATTCATAGCACCAAATCCGATGAAAGGAAAATTCTGGCCTCGGTTCCGCAGGGTAGCCTCCTTGGACCAGTGTTATACTCAATTTACATCGCTGATCTACCTGTCTCAAATCAGACTATCTTGGCATCCTTTGCAGATGACATAGCCATACTTGCTTCTGATACCAATCCCATTTATGCAAGCCTAGCAGTTCAGCAACATATGAATAGGATCCAGATATGGGCGGACAACTGGAGAATTAGCTTCAATAAACGAAAGTGTCAACATGTCTCCTTCGTCAACAGATTCACGGCATGCCCCAGAGTTAAAATAAACAACGTTGAGATCCAACAATCGGACTCTGTGAGGTATTTGGACCTGGATCGAAGACTCACCTGGCGGGTGCATGTTGCGCAGACTTGTCAAAAAGTGGCTGCTCGTGCTAGACAGTTGTACCCCCTGCTAGGGAAGAAGTCTAACCTAAGTCTTACCTTAAAAAGATCTATATATCTTACCATCATCGCACCCATTTGGAAATATGGCTTGGAACTGTACGGGAATACATGCAGAAGTAACCTAACACGTATCCAAAGGAAGCAGTCGATTACACTGAATCGTATGGCTGCCATGGTACTCAGTACAAATTTTCACCCTTTATGGGGTAATTCACAAGGTTACACGGGCCATGCTCTGCTGGACATCGTGTTAACTAGATACACTTAATATTATATATTGTAATAATCATGCTTGGTCAATAATATGCTATGATGATCACTAATAGATTTTGCAGGGTTCTATGGGCCATACTTTACTGTATCGGTAGCCATGGTGATCTTGGCAGTCTGTAAAAAGAATTAATAACTCGAACCTAGTCCCTCACTGGAGGGTTGTGTTAATGCCTGGGAATTACGTTATATTCCTAGAGTGTAAGTAATCAGCATATGGTCGAGGTCACGAGCACTGTTTGTGGATTTACCGGTACAGTGGGGGAAAAAAAGTAAAAATTAATGGCATCATCTCGGGCATATTAGAGTTAGCTCTTGTGATAATTAAAGCGTGCTCGGGGTTATAAAATTGGACATTACGAGTTTTCCGGAATTGTCTCGTAATCATACTAGATCTGAAATGGAGTATTGGCTGTAGTGGAGAATCATTCGGATGGATGTAAAGGTGGATCATCTCTAAAGCAGAAAAGAACCGGCAATATTCTCTATTAGGTACGCTAAGAAGGGTACCATGTATTATGAAAAGAGAGAGCTGGCATTCCACAGTCATACTATGGGACTTACCCGATGCAATTTGTAATTGCGCACATTGTTAAAAGGCACACCTGCTCTCTCATACAGAGATCGGTTATTAGGAGATGAAAAAAGATTTAGCATTTAGATGAAAAATAAATGTTAACGGAATGAACGGTAAGCGCACGCGATATACCGTGAATAGATTTTTTTCAGGTAAAACTGAAAAAGATCGTTCCTTATAATTGTTTCTTTATTTTTAATAAAAAACATACAGCGGAGCTTTTTTACGATGCCGAAGCGCTATTTAATGTTATTCAGGTCGTGCACGGATTTTAAACTGCTTGCAGACTTTACCGATTGATATTTTTTTTAATTTTCAGCTGTTCGCATGTCTAATAAATTATCGAATTCCGGTGTTTTTCTACGTATCCGTCTAATCTCAAAAAAGTGAAAAAGTTTTGTTTATCATTTTGTAAATATCCTTTAAGAATAATTCCTCCCGATCGAAATTTTAATTTCAGTTTAAAAACATTATTCGATTTTTTGCAGACATTTGAAGATAGAGTCGGAAACGGAATCTGAATTTTGTCAACTCGACATGAACGCTTACAAAAATTTAACGAAACGATGGCAATCTGCGCCAGAATTTTGTTCTCTTTATTAATTTTTTCGCGAAAAATAATAAAAAAAAAAAATCATCAATTTTTTACAACATCAACAAAATTAAACGAAACATGGACTCTTTTTTTTCTCGGGTAAATCTTTTTTTTTGGAATTTTCTATTTTCAAAGGTTTGTCGGGTTTTTTCTCTTTTTGCCAGTTTAGCTAATTTTGTCTGAAATTCGATTTTTCAGCAAATGATTATAAGGATATAAACGTTTACTTTTTAATCAGTGAGAAGTGTTCTGCAAGTAATTGCATTTGCTATTAACTTGCTAATTAAAAATGACAAGCGGCGAAAATTTAATAAATTCACTACGAAAATAGTTGGGCGAAATAATATTCACGCGTTAATAGTAAATAAACTTCTGTTGAGAATATTTGCGTTTTAATTAGAGTTGTTCCGAGGAATTTTCTATAATTATTTTATTAGATAAGAAAATAATTCTTTAATCAGAGTAAACGTTAAAAAAAAAAAGGTCTACTGTAATAAAAAAACAAACAAACAACCAATCAAATCAGCGATAGACAAAGTTTCCTTTCAGTTACTAATTTTGCTTTTCGTAACTGACATCCCGATCAGTATAACCGACGAGACATTATTTACTGTGGCTGTATTCGCTGGGAACTACGTCACAATCATTCTATTTCCGGCAGTTGTGGCGTCACCGAGTGATGTACACCATTTAAAGATGACATTTTTGATTCGATTAATTTTAATAATAATATGTAGTAATTTGTTTGGGTATCTTCCAAATGACTTTTTTTTTTTTTTTGCTTCTGAAAATTAAATGGCATAAAAAATTTCTCAAATGCCCAATTTACTGATATCGGTAAGAATGATGTAATATAATAAAGTTTCTTTGAAAAAAAAAAAAAAAAAAAATGGGCTTAATAAGTATAAAATGAATTTGTTAATGAAAATATAGAATATATATTGTAAACAAAGAATAGTTACAAAATACGAGTTCTAGAAAAGAAACTATTTAGCTAGATCCCTTTTTTTGCTCGAATAAAAGAAGAACAAGTTGACCAAAAACTAAAGAGCTTATTATTAATCGTTTTATTTTCAACATTAAAGAAATGAGTTTTTAAACAGAATTTTAATTTAAGCTAACGATTTTTTTTTTTTTTTTTTCTTAACAAATCGCACGTCTTAATAAAATAATTACGTTTTACACGATAATGCGGTTCGGTTATTTTTATAAATTTTAAAATAAAAATTACAATTCATTTTCTTCAGAAAGAACAAAAAACGAAATACGTGCTTCATCACTACCCACAGTAACCGAAAAAAATGAAAATACCGATCATTTGAATAGAAATATCGTCCCTTAATCGTCAGTACTCAATGACGTAACAACCGCCGAAGATGGAACCATTATGACGTAAGTTCCCGGCGGAAATATTTGTATCGAACGTCTTGTGTTTAACAACGGTATAATAAGAATTTCTGTAATTGTTAATTAACAGGAACACCCATCTACTTTTCTAATTCTAATTACACACTTTCAATAATTAAATCTGGTTTCAGCAGTTACCACTGGTTATAAAGATGTATTTATAATTAATTTTACAGTTGCAGTCGAATGTTCGTTGGTTAATGAAGCATTTTTTTTTTTTTTTTTTTTTTTTTTTTTGTGTAATCTACTCGTTGGCCATGTATAACTGCCAGGGTCATTACGGCACAACGAGTATCGGATTTATTACAATTTGTTTATTAAATTATTTCTGTTAAGGAAGATTAGCATTGTCTGAACCTGTTCTGGACGGTTATCTAAAAGAAGGTGTAGTGGTTCGTCCTTGATTCTTGTTAAGTTTTGACATTGTTTCAGGATGTGCTCCACCGAAGGTAGCACTGCTGCATTACAGAATGGGCAGGAAATCGGTGGAGGGGCTCCCTGGAGCACATGGTTGTGAGATATCGATGTGTGTCCCAGTCTCAACCTGTTAAGTGCAGAGAATTCTTTTTTGGACATTTGGATCGGTGGCCACCAAGGATCAACATTTGGTTTAATATTCCAATGAAGAGCATTGATAGGAAGCTAAACAGCATTTTAAATGGGACGGCAAATTACACTGAAATAAAATGAACGTTAAAAAGTTGTTGATTTGATAAAATTTAAATGGCCTATATAGATAATATGTAGGCTACATTATAAAGAGTTAATAAAACAAAACTGAATGAAATCTCAGAGAGCACCAGTTGCTAATTACGAATTGCGACATCGTCTTAAAAGTCATCCACAGATGAACGGGCAGACCGATAATCGAGCTTGGCAGTTAAGACGGAAGAAACGAGCTAAACAATATCGTACATACGTATTCGGAGGATTCTTGTCACAAGAGTGACCTGAGGATACTCTTGGAAATTTCGATAGTAGCACCTGATGTCAGAACACGCGAAATCATTTTTCAGCCCGAAAGGGTAGAGATCATATTGCTAATGAATTCGTTGTTTCATAAACCTCGTATAAATCTAAACGGAATAAATTCATTACTCTACATATTTTCGTTCACTATCATCAACATCCGAATTCAGAATATCAACCTTGTCCGGCTACAAGCAGTTCCGATCAACCACATCCCCAACGGAAGGTTTCGTGTTAATTTTATTTTATAGAATTTAAAATTTTAACTATATCGATATATTTTGTACAACTATTGCGTCGGACTAAAAGCTTGTGTACCGTTTTTTGTTGTTTTTTTTTTAGAAAATAAAAATATAAAAAACTGATGTTAAATTAACGAGAATAGATAATAATAATAAAACTAAAATAAAACAATACGCCCACGGTAACTTTAGTAAGGAAATGAAATTTGCATCTCTGCTAGAGGTGGTATAATTTGAACTGAACGTTACGTAACAAAGCATTATTACTCTCGCACGGATTTTCTTAAACGTATGTAAGAACACGTTTTCGAACTATGAGACTGCATGTTATAAACAAGCGAGAGAGAAGTAAGGAAAAGTTTCTTACCAGCAGATTTGAATTGGTAGTTTAGTGAATCTAATTAGAAATTGCATGGGAGTCCATCGGTAACCTTCATTTAAACGATTATGTCGATATTTATATTTACATTATCAGTTCGAGGGCTGATGACCCACTTAATAATCCTGACATGCGTTTGTTTACTATGCCGAATGGTATATGCAAGGTGTACACAACGCTTGCTGCTGCAATAATATTGCTTTTAAAGTGCACGCGCCTCTATTGCCCCATATACGTCTACGGTATATGGTTTCTAAACCTACGTTGACTTTCAAACATCCGGAATATAGATTTATCAGAATTAAGAGGATCCCCATTTGCGGCTCAATGATATATATATATATATATATATATATATATATATATATAGGGTTTGTACCGTAAAAGGTAGGCGGTCTTTCACGCAACGCTCCTATTCAAAGATGAAATATACACGCAGACCCCGATTCTGGACATAATATGGGCAGCGCGTCTGTCAATACATGTTTACATTAGTCCACGCACGTTGTAATACACAGTAGCCTGGCGCATTGTTTTAACAACTGTTTCGGTTTTTCGTTACATATTAGTACCGAAATATTTTTTTTCAGAAAAATAAATAAATTGGCATAGTGAACATTAGCCGAATCAGACTCTGTTTCTGAATGGGATTTGTTCCGATTTATAATTACAAGGTATATAAAACGAGTTTTTTTTCGGATCTGATTGTATTGTTAAGTGCCTAGTGTATCGTTGGTATAACACTTTTAAGTGAGAGGAAAACCGTATGTGTTGCGCATTGTTCGACTAATAGTGTAACATCTGGAAAGGAAAAGAAAAACGTCATTTACGGAGAGAATTGTACTAACATATCCCCGAGCAAAACGTTTGACTCAAAGTACGCGTTTATCTCGTACAGGTGTGTTAATTTCTCGTTACGTAGAAAACGATTGATTTTAGGGTCTCTTTTCATACTCAGTTTTTGGATTGTTCGAAAGTTAGCACGTAACATAGGTATACATTACGACTATTGTCGATATGTTTCTCAAATCTGAATTATTCTTCTTCTTCTTCTTCCTCTCGTGCATGATTCATTCGGATATTGTTCAATCACCTGGCATGAATTAGACTGTCTCATGTGTAATCAGTTCCGGTCTCTTGCTGTTCTGAACAAATCTTCTGCTCTCTTAAGTCCGGCGGTTTTAATACGTCGTGCGTTATCTCTTGTTTGCTCGCGTTCTTGTCCGGCTTATCAGCTCGCATTGTTAACGGCATATCGGTGAGATCGTTTCTTTTGTTTATTTATAATACGCTAAATCTTCTCTATTCATACATAGATTTGATTTTATTTCGAAGAGTAATACGTATTATTTCGAACAGTATTTATTTTTATTTATTTATTTTATTCTATTTTATTATTTTTTAATTTGTCTTTCTTTTACTATCATTTATTTATTTCCTTTTTTCTCCTCCCCTTTTTTTTTGGATTAATTGATGAGTACGTCTAGTGGGGGCCGCCCTGCGGCCTCCGCCAAAGATACTAAACCGGCAAAAACGAATTTAACCCTTCAAATGGACATGGACGCTTCAACCAAGCGTAAACCAACCGGTCCCCTTTCACCGGTCGCGTCGATCCCTAGCAAAGATCTGCGACTATCAGAATCTGATTTATCAAAACTTTCCGGCAGTAATAATAATAGTAGCAGTAGTAATAATAATAATCTTAGTAAAAATAATTCTAATGATAATGCTATCGAAGCTATTAAAAATTTCAATATAAAAACTTCCCACGACATTATCGATAATAGTACAAAAATTAATAATAAAAATGAGGTAATTCTTTTCCCTGTAGAGTATAATGGTTCTATACACATTATACTGCAATCGCTCTCTGAGCTTAATATAGGAAATTTACATCCCTTTGCTGCTGCTAAAATTCTCTTTAATAGAACTAAATCAATCACAGAAATCCTCCGAGCGGGCAGTAACAGACTTAGACTCTTTTTTAGGAATATTAGCTCAGCAAATAATTTTCTTCTTGATTCTGACTTCCTTAATAAAAATGACTTTAAGGCCTTTATTCCTAATAATCTATTGTTCTCTTTTGGCATTATTCGTAATGTACCTGTAGATATTACCGAAGAAGAATTATTGGAAGATATTTCAGCGGAAGTGCCGGTAGCTTCAATTCGACGACTCAAGAAAAGAGATGGCGATAAATTTCGTCCAATTCCCCTAATCGAAATTAAATTCAAATCACCCTTCCTTCCCAGTTATGTTCATTTTTTTCATCTTCGTTGTGCAGTGGAACCCAGCGTAAGACCTCCTATCCAATGCCGAGCTTGTTTTCGTTTTGGCCACACCGACAAGTTTTGTCGCAGTAAACCACGTTGTCCTAAATGTAATGAGTTGCATTCCTTGGATTCTTGTTCAGCTCCGCAGCCGTCAGATTCTAAATGCCTCAACTGCAAGGGTAATCATTTAGCCACCGATAGACAGTGTCCTGTTTTTCAAGACCAGCTTCATCTTCGTAAAATCATGGCTTACGAAAACGTGTCCTATAATGAAGCTAGTATAATTAAAAAATCCAATCTTACCAACTCAGCTTTTTCTTTTTCCGATATAGCTCAAAAAAACCTGCATTCTTCTCCTTCCAAGTTTTCTCGCCGACCCAATCGGTCACGATCTCCCAAATCTCTTCCCGTTCCTAATCAGCATTTCCCTCCTCTTCCGTCAAACAATCGTAATTATCGTAACGGCCTCTTCTTCCCCGAATCAACGCACAGTGCATCGTCTCATAACGTTCCTTCTTATTCTCTTCCCAACTCACCTAACTCTTGCTTGCAACAACAGGTACCAACTACTCTAATTTTTCCTAATCCCAACTCCTCCGTTCCCATGTCAGCAGAAGAAGCTGTCGATAAGCTAGACTTCAGCTTAAACCTTCAAAATACCCCTCCTAACCTACGTCAAAGTCCTGAATTTCGCTTGGCATCGCTCAAGCTTTTCCAATTGTTATTTGCTCACTGTCCTCCGAATTCTACGGCTACGTAACTGGTCAACTTCCTGTATTTCCGTTAATGGTCCTTATGATTGTGAAATTCCATTCTAATTTCTTCTCTTGCATATGTGTAAAATTCGCTATGGTTCTTGTCATTGAATTTTATGTTTTTTCCCAAATTTCTACTCTGTCGTTCTCTTGCCATATTCCTTTATCTAGGCTAACCAGCATTCCGGAGCTCAGGCCGTTAATTCCTATCACATTTCCTTCTGTAATCTTATGTTTCTCCCGGATTGCATTACTGAGAATACAGACATCATACGCCTTATTCCAAAAATATATGTTTCCTATTCCTGTTATCACCATTGTCTCGTCTCGCAACTTGAAACCTGCGGGTGATGAGAACGGTGGAGAATTGTTCATAATTTTTGTTTGGATCAATTTTCTTTTCTCAGCTATACTGTTAAAAGCGAGAAAGGTTAACAGATGTTTCTGTTCTGATCTATATGCTTTGCATTATTTTTATGACCATTGCCTCTTTCTGCGAACTTCGATTGGGTTCGACAGTAGTCGAGGACGGTGTATGGTTGATTGCAATGCACAATTGTATAAAACTTCTTTTTTCTTCGGTTTTAAACCGTGCAAATCAATACTAATTATTAGATGCATGATTCTCATCCTCAAATATCTGACTTTTTCCTTTTTTCATCTTTCCTTCGGTCTTCTTTCAAACACGCTGGGCTACGGTAAAGAAAGACGGTTAGTCTGTTTCAATTTAATCATTTTCAAAGTCCTTTTCGTTCCAGTTATGACCCTTTTTAAAGCGAATTTAATCTCTAATTATTTCTTGCTTAATCTTAATTTCTTCACTTTGACCCGCAGCCCTTTCCTCATCATTCCATACCTAATTAAGTTGGTAAGCAAGCGAGAGAGGAAGTGGTTTTTCCTCAGTGAGCATCGCAATAAGTTTTCATATTCCTCATTCGTAAGTTATCTGGGAAAACAGATGTCTCTCCATTGTCTTTTTTTGCATCCTTTCTTCTGCCGTATCTTTCCTTGTCTTTATTCAATACTTTCAACTGGCTTTGCGTGGACTACCCGAGCCTACACTCATTCCTTCTCCGATTTTCCTCTCTCTTCCAAATCTGCAGGCTGTAAGGTATTATTTCCCTTCCTCTTCTACACTTACATGGTTCCTTCCCCTCCAACTATTTTTCTGTACTTTAAATGATGTCAAACAGGCTAAATATTCTTCAATGGAACTGTAGAAGTCTTAATGCCAATAAATGCTCTCTCGAAGGTTTGTTGGATCAATATAACATTCAGGTTGCTCTCCTGTCAGAAACTTGGCTCAAACAATCTTCCAATATTCGAATTCGAGGATACTCCTTAGTCAGTTCGAATCGGGACGACGGCTATGGCGGAGCTGCTATTCTTATAAGAAAAGATGTACATTTCATCCATCATGATAGTTTTTCCTTCCTTTCTTCCAGTCCTCTTAATCCGAATTTAGTTCACGTCTCAATCCCATTGTGTCACGGTAAAAGTTTTAATCTTGTCTCCTCCTACATCCCACCGTCCTATAACTTACGCGATTTCCCATTTGACTTGTTCTTGAATTCTATTCCTCGCCCTTTCATGGTCGGCGGCGACTGGAACTCCCACTCGCCTCTATGGGGTTGTTCCAGTTATAACAGGAATGGCACAATTATAGAGGAAGTAATTTTCAATTATAATTTAGTTCTCCTAAATGATGGTTCTCACACCTTCTTCAAATCATCGTCTACTTCTAGTTCTATCGATCTATCTTTTGTTTCCTCCGACACAGCTCTTAAATCCTCGTGGAAAACTCTAGATGGTACTTTCGGCAGTGACCACGTTCCGATCCTCATTGTTCTTAATGACTTCCATCTCCCTTCTCTTTCATCTTCATTTACGCCTTTGCATTATGCTGATTGGAACCTGCATAAAACTGATTGGAATAGATTTCGGTTTATTGTGGACTCAGACCTTCCTGCAATACAAGTAGAAAACGATGCTATTTCACAATATTCATCCTTTACTAATTCTATCTCCTCTGCTCTAACACTGTCTTCCCCACTCTATCTTCAAGCCCGGAAAAGTCATTCATTAAGGGCTTCATCACTGTGGTGGAATGGGGACTGCACAGCTGCTGTCAATCAAAGTTTGTCTAACTTTAAATCATTCCGCACTCAACCTACTTTTAATAATTTCTTGACTTACAAGAGTTCGAACGCTAGAGCCAGATATATTCTCAAAAACGCCAAGAAAAATGCTTGGAAATCCTTTTGCTCTTCCTTTTCTCGATTCACTCCTATTTCCAAAGTGTGGAAGTTGGCTAAAGCTTTTAGAAATTCTATTTCCGAACGCCCGTCTAGCTCCAGTCTTCCTAAGGATACTCTTTCTTCTTTCTTTGACTCCATAGCTCCTGATTATGTCCCTAACTATGATGAAGTGGATTCTTTAATTCCTCCTTACCAATTATCACCTCATTTCCTTTCCTCTAACTTTTCCCTCTCTGAACTTCTTTCTTCCTTGAAAAACTCCTCCAACTCCTGTCCGGGCCATGATAAAATTTCTTACTCCATCCTCAAAAACCTATCTGTAAAGTCTCTCCAAATTCTTTTAATAATTTTTAATTCCTTCCTGCAATCTGGTTCTATTCCTGATTCATGGAACACATTCGTTGTTATCCCAATTCCCAAGAATAATTCCTCTGCCTTTCGGCCCATTTCTTTAGCTTCTTGCCTGAGAAAACTCTTTGAGAGCATGCTTAACAAACGGCTGGTCTGGTGGCTGGAACACAATAACTTGCTTCCAGACAACCAGTTTGGTTTTCGTCCTGGCTTAGGCCCTCCAGATTGTATCAGCCTTTCCTTGCTGACATTTACAAATCATTTATTTCCAAAGAATTCACAATTGCAGCTTTCATTGATGTAGCCAGTGCATACGAAAGCGTCCATCTTCCCACGCTCAAAAACGTTATGATGTCTTTAAATATCCCTGCATCCATATCCTTCCTAATTATAAATCTTTTTCAAAGTAGAACTCTCCTCCTTTCTGCTCCTTCCTTTTTCGCCTCAAGGAAGGTCTTCCAGGGCCTTCCGCAAGGTTCTTGCCTTAGCCCTACTTTATTTAATTTATATGTTTCCAAAATTGGTTTTCTCTCCTTAAAATCCAAAACTTTATTTTTTGCAGATGATATCCTTGTTTACTCTTCTTCCCGTAATCTTCTAGTTGCCAATGAGGAACTAAACAAGGCCCTTTCTAACATTCATCTCTTCATTTCCGCCCCAAAATCAGCAGCTGTAGTCTTCACCCTTCGACCTTACAACCCGGGCTCATTTGAAATAAATCTAAAAAATCATTCCATTCCAATAGTCAGTTCTTTTCGTTATCTGGGTATCACTTTATCCCCTCGTCTGTCTTTCCATGATCATATCAGCCATTTATATGCTTCCTCGCTTAAAGTCTTTAACCTTCTTAAAGCTCTCTCCCCTACGAGATGGGGAGGCGATCCTTCTGTGTTAATAATGTTGTATAAATCTCTCATACGCTCTAGATTGGATTATTGCAGTTTCTTATATGGCAACGCTTCCAAATCCGTTCTCTACAAATTAGATCGTCTCCAAAACAGTTGCCTTCGGCTTTGTCTCGGAGCTCTGAGGTCATCTCCTATCCCAGCCATTCTATCTGAATCCAATATCTGTCCTCTGTTCATCCGAAGATCTTATTTGGGTTATCGCTTTCTCATTAAACGTTTTTCCACTTCCTCGTCAAATATCAGTACCTCTTATTCTTTTATCCTTCGTCACTGGCGTTTTTCCTCCAATAAAATTCCTATACTATCTCATATATCCTTTCGCCTTTCTAAATTTTCCCCTTTTGTCATTCCTCATCACAAGCTTCCATTTTTTTCTTACGTCTATTCCAAATTGTTAAAGCCACCAAATATCATCTTCATGCCATGCTTCCTTAAATCCTCTCCCTCTCATATCGTCAGTATGGAATTTAATAATACAATAAACTCTCTATTCCGTGATCACTCTTTAATTTTTACTGACGGATCGAAGAGCCCGATCGGAGTTGGGGCGGCATTCTTGTGCCCTCAGTTCTTTCATTCTCGGTCTTTTAGACTTCCGTCCTTTTGTTCTGTCTTTACTGCAGAATCTGTTGCCATTCTACAAGCCATTATTTATATTTCCTCTTCTGCAAGTTCTTCCAAATTCCTTATTGTTTCTGATTCTTTAAGTGTTCTTCTAGCGCTATCTCCACCTTCCCTTTCTCCTTCCACTGATGCTATTATCCTTTCTATTCGTTCTCTTCTTCATGATCTATCCTCATCGACGTGTACCCAGATTGACTTTCTTTGGATTCCAGGACATGCAGGCATTGATGGAAATGTAGCCGTCGACCTCCTTGCTAAAGCTGCTGTTTCCAATGGGAATTTTATTAGTAGGGTTCCAGCACACAATATTCTTCTTCCAACTAAATCCTGCCATCTTAGACTTTGGCATTCTGTTTATGTATCTCTTTTCACTAATCCTAATTCCTTTTATCTCTTGATTAATCCTGTTCCTCCCCCTCGTCCTTGGTTCTATGAGTTTCCCAGTTTGCATCGGTCCATAATTACTAAATTATCTCGCCTCCGTTTCTCGCATAGTCTCCTTCCTTCTTCACTAAATCGCTTCTCTTTGGCTGATTCTCCTTTTTGTCCATTGGATCCTGAAGGTTCCCAGTATGTTTGCGATGCGAATCACGTGCTCTTCGAGTGCTTTGGTTTATCTCGCGAGCGTGAGTTACTTTATTGTCATCTTTTAAAGATTGGTCTTCCTGCTCCTTTCAACGCCTCTTATGTTCTTTCTCTACCTACTATCTCTGTTGTTCCTGTCCTAGGGGTGTTCCTTGATTCCATTGCCGACAGAATAAAAATATAATTTCTATTCTATTCCATGTGTCTATTCCTTTTTGCTGGGCTAATGCTCTTTGCTAGCAAACCCAAGGGGGGGTAAAAAAAAAAAAAAAAAAAAAAAAAGTCCGGCGGTCCATTTTTTGATATTATCTAAGAGGTTTTTCTTGTTCCTTCTATCATAGCTATTATTATTGTATCTGTAATGTTTTGTATTTTTCACCTCTCATGAAAAAATTTTTCCTTCCGTATTTTTACTATCGTCATTAATACGGCCGGTTAATTTACTATTAATTTTAGCACTTTTTCATTTTTTATCTTCTTCGTTCATATTTATTCCACACGCTCTTTGGTAACATCACCACATTTCGAACGATGAGGTACGCTTCTTCATATTTTCCTTCATCGTCAACGTCTCGCATCCACATATGGGTATGTAGGTTCGAATATTTTTTAGCAATGACGATAGACGACGACGGGGGGCAACGAGAGCGATGCACAAAAACACTAAAAAGGGAGGACAAGAAACATAACAGAAAACGTACGTTTAAAAATACCTGGATGCCAAACGAAAAAAGTTTGAACCATTCAAGATTTGTTAGAATCCAGAAAGAGAAATTTTGCGAACATATGTATATGAGAAATTATAATCATCGCGATAGCCCCTCTGGTTGCTTGCTAGAGCGCTTGACTTCTGTTCTTCCGGAAGTCTCGGATTCGATCTCGGGCGACGACAGAAATTATTACGAGAAATTAAACTAAAATGCTCGGTAATAGAATCATATGGGGGCGGCAATGGTAAACCACCGCGCGTATACCGTTATATTATGCGCGCTAGTGAGTACACGGCAGACACACACGTCGGACAGCTATACAATTCGCAATATCAGTTGCAAGTGTAGACTTGTGTGTGTGTGTGTACGCATTCGTACATAATAACTGCTATATTACGCCTGAAATGTACGAATAGGTAGTCACCGGCGCTCAGGAATTAAGTCGGGCACTATGAAGAATACGAGGAAAATATGCGAAGAAAAGTCAAAAAATCAATCAGAAAAACTGCATAGGTGAATATGGAAGATTTGAACAAGTTAGGAAGCACAAAAAATGTACAGTCAGCATCTTTTCTGGTAAATTGGTGAAATATTACCGATGAGATACAAAAACAAAAAAAAAAAAACTAGTTACTTTTCTTCTGTAACCTTCGGGACAGGAGTGTAAAAATCATCAATACAAAAAAAAAAAAAAACGGTATTGCTATGAAGTCACGGGAGTATAAAGAAAATAAACAATATTTGCGAAATAAAACGAAAAATTATATTTAAAAAGAAGATTCTTCTCTTTTTTTAAAGGTGTGTATGAGGGTTTCCATGTGCCGTGTATAACTACTAAGGCTATTACAGTTCATGAAGTCTACTTAAGGGGATTAAACGCGATAGTACAGATCGCTGCTCCGCATGAAAAACACAGCTGCGACCGCGGACGGAGCATTTGACAGTATCTTAGAACTAGAGGAAGTGGTAAAGTGAATGGATCGTGGTACTGCAAATGAGGAACATTCGAGAAGTAGGTGATAGGTGAATGGGGCGTTTGATTGATTACAAAAGGCGCAGACATTTGCGGGTAGCTGGCTCGTGAATATGTAGCTGTGCGAGAGGGTTGTATGTCCTATTCGGAGACGATTCAGGACAGAAAAATGTCTGCGGGCGGAACTCGGTCACCCCAAGGCTCCGCGGTAGTTTTTATGCTTCGGAGAAACGTACTTGAAGATCTCCATTCCTGTTGCCATTCTTCTCCAGTTTGCTGTGTAGATTGAATTCTTAAAAATCAAAGAAAAAAAAAGAAAACCAAAACTTAATTTAAAAGAACACAAAGGTGTACGCGGTAAAATAATTGGCAAATAGTACGAAAATTAAAAAAATATCAAGCCTACAAACTTTTCATTATATAATATATATGCGAAGTACGTGTCCATTTGACATAAAACCGAGAATCCCCCCCTGAGATCGTAGCAGTAGAGAACCGTTCTGAACAATGAAAGTCTTAACCTGAAGTATTATGCGGAAATGTAATTATAATTTAGCGGTTACCTAGGCGAGGGGAAATAAATTCCTTAAAATGTCGTCCTTGGCCAGCAAAAGTGTAAGTAATGAATTTCGAGATTTGTGGCAACGGTAAAAGAGATTGCGGAATCAGTCGCGCCGCTAGACACCGGCTACGTAATACCCAATTAAATTTGATATTATCTCCCACGACGGAGCTATTTGGGAGCAGCTATTACGCTAACAACGAAGATATGCAACTTCAAAAGTGGATCTAGCGATTTCGAAGTCGCTCTTTCAGCTGCCGGTCTATTGGCTTGGACGGTTAACGGTAGGAAAATATGCGTAATAATGATAGTAATAATAGTACGATAATAATAATAATAATTAATGATGCCGACGATGACGATGATGGTGATAATGATAACAACGGGACGATGTCCCAAGTTAAACGAATATTTTCCATTTGGCGGGGCAAACTTCTCGCTATCTCATCGTGGCGCGCCGAAAAACCGCTTGAAGAAAATTAAGAAATAACTGGAGCACAGCGGAGGTGAACGAAGCGTGCTGCGACATAACTTTAATCGCGCTCAAAACCCTCGAATTACATACAAAACCGTTCCAGCACATTCTACGCTACGATATTTCCCGCGCTTTTTTTTTTTTCTCTTCTCCAGGATTTCGCGATGTGCTCGAACGAAATTAAAAACAGATTCGATTAGCGCGTATTAAAATTTCGCTCATTGCGCTAACGCTACCGTCGCGAAAGCTATTCGACTCCTACTTTTATTTAGGTCAGCACGCGGCGGGGAGACCGCTATAACCGGAAGATACTTCAACAAGTTTTAGCGACGACATTCCAAGTCTTACGATTTTCGTCGGAAAAATACGGCTTCCTCATGACGCGAACAACGTGCTAGCCGATGAATTGAACAAGTTCCGGCACCACTATCAGTTCGACCGATGAAAAGTACATTTCGGCGGGGAAAAAAATCACATTACGTATTAAACGTTTACGCCTGTAGAATATTTGGGAAGTGCCGCTCGTAGCGCTGAAAGTTAATCGGTTTTTTCGGCGAGATTATTGAGTTCGACATGCTCGCATTTTACCCCAACGGACGTCGCTCATTAATCACCGACAACGGAGTTTATTGAAAGTTCATCACGGCATGCCGTGTGCTGCAGTAGATGACGACAACGATAACGGCGACAGTACGTGTCCGTGAAATTGACTTTTGAAAGTAAATGCCGAACCGCGTTCAAGAAAGCTGTCGCTCGAACGTCTGCCCGGAGGTGGAAAACTTTTCCCCGATACCGCTGCTATTACCGTTGACCCCGGAATTCGTTGCGGTAAAATTCAATGACGCATTCGTTTACGGTGTACTTTCGCAACCACGCGATCGGTGACATTCATTTACGTGCGCTATCAGTCACAACTTTGCAATTTGTTTGCGGTAGGAAGCCCCCCCCCTCCCTCCCTCCCCTCCCGGTGGTGACATTGCCGGTAGCGGTATTCTAAACCCGCGTTCATTACACTTTCGTAATCAGTTAAGCCGACGATCATCCAGATTCTATATGCCGTGAGAAAAACGTGTACTTCTGGTCTTTTTTTTTTTTTTTTCCTTCTTTAAAGGAAGAGGGGGCTTAGGTACGTAAGACGACATTCGATCCGACCTTGAATAAATTGAAATAGGCATGAATTGCCCGATAAATTTGAAGTTCATATTAGCCGGGGCAAGCTCTGAATTGCATACTGACAGCCCACACTTATTAACTCCACTGCGCCTATAATTAATTTAAACGCGATACAGTTATTTTTTTTTTTTTTTTTTAATTCATTTATTATTAAATACAATTTTACAATAATGGTATTACGGCCTGAGGATCACTTTTTGCTGAATTCGCTTATCAGTGTTCCGCAGGTCATCACAATTATATTAATTAAGTACGCGACTTAACGTTAATACCTTATTATTTAAATGTACTTCTCTTTGTTTTTCATTATTTCATTTACATATTCCATCGTTGTTTTTGTGTTTTTCCGGTTGGTAAACCATTTCTCATTGATTTCTTCTATTTTATATTTTATCCTGATTTGACTGAAGTTTGGACAGCTTAAAAAGGAATGATCCGGAGTGTCTATTATGTCTTTTTTACAGTTTATGCATGTGTCTTTTTCTGTTATTTTATATTTTTTGAGGTATTCTCCAAAATTTCCATGTCCCGTTAAAAAGTTGAGTAAGGTAGAAATTAGGTTCTAGTGTCTTATTTTTTTAAGTCTTTCTTCGATATTTGGAATTAGTTTAAAGGTTCTTCTTCCTGTTTTTTCAGCGTTATACTCCTCTTGCCAGAGGTTGTTATATTTAATTTTTATTTCCTTTATGTTTTCTTTTTTTTGTTTGTCGGTAATGCTTGATGATTTTGTTTGCTTTAATTTCATTGCTTTGCTGTATCTGTAGGTCAATAGGTAGTACTCCTGCAATTACATTGGTTGCAGTATACGATACCGTTCTATATGCAGATATAATTCCCAATAATATTTTCCGTTGCTCTTTTCTAATCTTTTTTTTATCTTCTTTTTTCATTTTGGGGTAGTATATTGTGCTGCCATATTCTATAATGGACCTAAATAGCGCCGAATATATAATTTTTCTGTCTGTAGATTTGATGCCAAAGGTATTGTTGTATAGAGCAGTTATTTTGCTGTAAACTTTTTTGATTTTTCCTACTATGTAATCGATGTGACTAGTGAAATTGAGGTTTTCATCTAATATAATGCCCAGATACTTCATTTCCTTCTTTAAAAGTATATCTGAATCTTCCAGTTTCAGTTCCCTTCCTATGTCTTCTTTTATATTTTCTTTCTTATGTTTCCTTGTTACTAAAATGCTGTTTGTTTTCTCAGGATTTATTTTTAGCCCTAATAGTTTCAAAGTGTTATTTATTGCCTTGATGATGGTGTTAATTGGTTTGATATCTTTGACATCCTGAATCCCTGCTATTAATAGAAGATCATCCGCATAGCTTATTAGTTCCATATTATTCCCATTAAGGTCGCATACATTATGTACCTTAGCCATCGCAATGTTAAAAATAGTTAGTGCTGATCCCTGCGGTACTCCTGCTTTTAGTGTTTTTCGATATGTTAATTCTTCATTATTATAGAATTTTATTTCTCTGTTTAGTAAAAAACTTTTAATTATGTTTAGCAAGTTATCTTGAATATTGTTTTCTTTAAGACAATTTAATATGGAGGACCATTTAATTGCATCGAAGGCTCCACTTATATCGAAACTGATCAGTAGTGTCATTTTCATGTTATTGTGTATTTTGTTTGTTTCTATTTTTTTGATACAGGTGTCTATTGCATTTTCCGTGGATTTCTTTTTTATATGGCCGAACTGATTTCTGTGTATCATGTTTCTTGTTGTGACCTGTTCTTCTAATTTAAGTCGTATTATTTTCTCGTAGACTTTTCCTAAATTAGGCAAGAGAGCAATAGGTCTATATGAGTTTGGCATGGTCGGATCTTTCCCTGGTTTATTAAGCAGTTTTATTTTACAAGTTTTCCAGAAATGGGGGAAATAATTAAGTTCCAGATATTTATTATAAATCGTGAGTAAAATGTCTGGGTTATTTTCATGAATTATTTTTATCATTTTATTTGATATCCCATCCGGTCCATTTGCTTTTCTGTTGTTTAAATTCTTGATTATGTGATTGATTTCATATAGTTCGGTAGATAATTTAGTATCTTCACTATTCGAGTTTTTAGGATAGTCCGGTATAGTATCGTTTACTTGTGGGAATAGTTTTTCGCATATCAATTCATATTTTTCTTTTTCTTCTGTTACCGTTAGACTCTGGTCATTTTTCAACGGGGGGAAATTAAATTTTGTCACCCGATACCGCTGAATTGTTTACAAGTTTTTTCCACATTTCTGTTCTGTTGTTGTCGATTTCCCTTTTGTAATCTTTCCTAATCTGTGTGATTGTTTCAGTTATTATGTTTAATTTTATTGAGTCTTTTTCCTGGTTGTATTTATATTTAATTCTTGTCAGTTTTTTTATTACCTGCTTGTATATTTCTAGTTTATTACTCCGCCATGTATTTGTAGTGTTAATTAGTTTTTTAACCATACTTTTGACTCTAATTTTATTTATTTTAATTAGTACTGTTTCTACATTTTTATTTATCTCTTCTATATTCAATGATTTTTTGATAGATTTCAATTCGTCATTTAGATCGGTTTTTTTAAATTCTTCTTCAAAGTTGCTGTAGTTTATTGCTTTAATCTCCTGTAAGGTGTCTTGTTGGTTCTCCAAGTTTTTTATGGTTAATTTTATCGTTTTGTGTTGAGAAAGAGTGCTGTCTTTTATTTTGATCTCTTGTACTTTCTTTTTTATTTTATCGTTTGCTATGACAAGGTCGATTACACTAGAACCGTTTTTGTTTTCAAAGGTTTTGTTGTTATATTTATTTTTAACTGTTAGGTTATTGCTGAAGAGGAATTCCTCAAATTTTTCTGTTCTTTGTGTTTTATAGTTTCGTTTTAATTTCTCATATAACGTTAATCGAGTATTAAAATCTACTATAATTAAGATATTTTTTGCTCTGTTGTTGTTTTTATTTAAGTACATTTGAATCATGTTAATTTTTGTTTCTATTTCTTCATTAGGAGAAAGATATGTCGCAATTATGGTTATTGTTTATACTTTAGCGATTATAATATGATCAGAAATCATTTTTAATTCGACTTTATGTTTATTTTTCATGGCAATTGCCACATCTTTCTGTTTTATAGCTATATAGCCATCGTTTAGTCCTAGTAGTTTATCTTTATCAAAATCGGGTTCTGTTATTATTATAACATCTCGTTTGTCGTCTTTCAAAATTTCTATTTGTTGATGTTTACTTCGGCCTACGTTTAAGAGGGTGCATTTTCAATATATTGACGGTTGTTTGTTTATTATTTTTTTTTTCAATAATCATATCTTTTTTCCGCAAGTTTGACATGACTTTTATAGATACTACATAAGTTATTATCATACCTTTTATGATTTACCATCATCAGTGCTTGTCCAACAGCTTCCCTCTTCATATTTGAGTCAGATGTTTGTTCCACTTTTTTTTTGGTAATTTTCTATAACACAATGTGAACATTTGTGCTCCTCCCTCGATTTTTTAGTTAAATTTTTTATTTCTTCATTAGCATTGCATCTGTCTTCCGAGTGTCCGTACATTCCACAGCTTTTACAAGTTCGAATGCTGATAAATTTTTCGTAACGTAAACTGGTGTACTCGCATAGGATTCGTCTAGGTGATTCTCGATTTAGTGTGTAGTAATCTTCCTTGGTTAGTCTTATAATGGCATTTTTTCCCTGGTTATTAATCGATACGAGGATTGGTTTATTTCCCGTGATTCTTTCGATCGATGTTTCTATTTCTTCTTTGGTTATGTCTTGCAGGCCCCATACCGTAATAGTTGGTGAAAGTTTTTTCGATATTCGGATTTCAATGTTAGGTATGTTAAGGTTATTAATTTCTTTAGTCATTTTGTCTGCTTCATTGCGATTTCGGATTTTAATTATTGCAATCTTCTTATTCTTTTTTGGCGTGTAGATTCCTGTAACTGTTACTCCTATCCTGGAGGGTTTGATTTCATCTTTTATCTGCTTAATTGCCTTCTCTATGAACTTCTCAGCTTTGTACGCATCTTTTTCCTTTGATTTTATGATTACTGCTTCGTCTATTTGTTTCTTAGTTTGATAACTGACTTCACTTGCCGGGAGGCCGGCTACTTTGGAGTATGTTGTAGGTGTAGCATTAGAAATTGCGTTTATTGATTCTCTAACTTCCTTAATTACATTTTGCGCTAACTTCTTTGCGGTGTTTTCTTGTTGCATTTCGACTAAGCCCAGCGTGGAGATTATTTTTGCGTTTCTCGTCGTCGTTGTTTTTTGATATTCAATAATGCGCGTAAACAATTGAGTTACCTCCTCTAGTGACATATTACGTCCCTGCTTCACTACATACCTGTCTTGTTCTTGGGATATACGTAGTATTTTAGTTAAGTATTTGACGAGGTCGTCCATCTCATTATTTGCCTCTTTAATTTTTCTCCGAATTTTTTTTGATACAGTTATTAAATTCATAAAATTACCAAGACTAATTTCGGATACAGTGTTGTACGTGAATGAAACTTATTTTATGTTTCACGCTTATTTGTTATACCGTGAATTTAGATTTTTTTTTATTATTATTACATAAATACCATCTATGCGCAAATAATGCGCGAGTGATGGAATATTATTCTAATATCGGAAAATTAACACGTGTACAACTATTTACAAATAAAAGCACGAACTTTTATAAAATAACAGTATAAATATAATTTCTTATTAACTTCGCCTAACATTTGCAAGGTAATTGTAATATATAAGAAAACAGTAAAAAAAAAAAAGCTCTGAATATCATAATTAAAAAAAAATACAAATGAAATGAAAATGAAATAAGAATTTTATGAAATGTTTAAATGTTTGCTTCATTTATCCACAGAAACCGGACAAGGAACCACGAAATTATTTGCAGTGTTATAAAATTATAAACCAACCCATCAGTCAGATACTTTCGTTTTGGATCAAGAAAATACAATTATATAATAAAGATTTAGAATTTACTATCCTTCCCTTAATTTGCTCTAACACTGGTTACTCAAAATTCATGTTCAAAGGTGCATGCACTGATTTCAGGAAATGGTATGATTTGGACGAAAGCCTATGTAATCAAGTTTCAGCTGAAAATATTTTTTAAATGCTTATGGCGTCGTTTATAATTTAGTATATGATACCTAGTTTCAGGTGAAAGTGAATTGAAGGTGGTAGCACCTAAATACCTCATTTGCAATCTTGTATGATATTTGAAGGATTTAGGCACTGTGGCAGAGTAAGTATTAGAGGATCTGGTGGTACCCCCCAGTAAAGAAATTTCAAACTTGTGTTTATTGTTAATTACAAAATATAGCAAATTTGTTTTGCATAGGGTTTCAACTGTCATAATGCCGTGCTCTATTTCACTGTTATTTCGAAACTGTAACATTTTAAGTACTGCATTATGCAAGACTTTTATAGGTCGAATATGACAACTTGCTGTACCATCCCAGAATTTTATACCGTAGGAAAGGACAATAATCATATCGCGCGTTTAAAGATTTATCGAATTCGGTACTAATATAATACGTGTATGGAGAATTATTTAATGTTGTTGACTACTATTGGCAAGACTCTGACAATGTTCTCTACCGGATGGAATGCGCAAAACGGATTATTTCCTCTTAAGTTCGTTCTGCAGACACGTTCCTGGGCCCAGACCGAACGGATTATCGTTATGATCTTTCTCGGCAGGTAAATAGAAAAACTCAGGTCTCATTGAAGGATTATTCGAAATGTTCGTAAAGCGTAACTTCCGACAGCAGTCCAGTTCCCGTCCTGAGCAGTTCAACTTACCGGTGACCATCAGAGTGATATTGGATAAATAGGCAGTTATTAATGTTCGCCAGCTTACATGTAATGCTTGAATTCCATCGGAATTGGTCAAATCGATATTAACCACGGGGCGATAGTTTCGACCTTTGTTGTTTCACCATATTTCACATTTGTTGGGTCGTCCGCCTTAATCGGTTACGGTAAATTCGCCAAACCTCTAGGCGGTGCTTAAATTCTTCCATGCCGAATTTCTTTTTTCGTATTTTCCGCCATGGACGCGCTAAAAATTTCAAACAAAGTCCAGGAGTTTCAACAACCGGTGAATGTTTTGATTGAATCGATCGCGGCAAAGCGATAATAATTTTTATACTGAGCCTTCGCATATATGTAAAAACAGAAGAACCATCATTTGTGAATAGCTCTTTTTTTTTTCAATGGGCTCATCAACCAATGACGTTCATCCAGAAATAATTATAAATGAAAAAGGAAAGTTATATAATTAGACGATCAGATATCGTTAAAAGGACGGTAATAATGGCGGGGATAATAAGTGTAAAAAGAAAAGACAGGATGTAATAGGCACAATAAGAAGCAGAAAATCCAAGCCCGAGCAAATGGGTGTTCAGCGCCGAACACTCCAAAACGTGATCAGTGTCGCAAACAACTGGCATCCTTTGAATGGAGAGAACAACATTGGGAAGCGACTAATGAGAAGCGAATAATGAGAAGCGAATAATGAGAAGCGAATAATGAGAAACGAATAATGAGAAGCGAAGGCGGAAGGAAAGCAGTCAGGAATGATTAAAACGCAAACGCATAATGGAAACAACAACAAAACGTGGTGGTGAAGGAAACAGAAGGAGCCATGGATGATCGGAAGGAAGACTAGGTTCAGGGAAAGAGAGTGATTATTAGAAAAAGAGGAAGTGTGTATACATCGGACCAAAATCTGAGATGGAAATTTTTATAAAGCGGCAAAAGATTAGAAGATGGGATTTTTTATCGAAAAAGAAGGTAGAAGAGCAGCAACACAAGCCAAAGAATCAGCCACCTCATTACCATTGATGCCAAAATCTGGCCAGGAACTCACAGAAACAAATCAATTTTAACAGTTATTCCGCTGTCAAAAGTGAAATCGTTTCCGAAAGAATTTTTCATATATCGTAAACGGTGTTTGGTGATTTGGGTATGTTTTTTTTTTGTTTTTTTTTTTTTTTTGTCGATCGATTACGGAATTGCCGGCTGTAGAGACGTACACTAAAATTACCGTCGCTGAATTTCTTCCATCAGCTGTTCGGAAACCGTTTTATAATAGGCGGAAGTGTTGGTCGCGCGTGTTGGATGACGAATCCGATATCCTCCACTAATATTCGTCGTTGGAAACGATCGTTTTCACCTTAATTCGTTCGATTTCTGCATCATCTCTTCCTCGTCATTTATTTTTACGTCTGAGTGTAATCCGAAAGATTCATTTCTCGCTATTTTCATCGAGAAAAGACTTATAATCCGGTTTTGAGCAGAAATGACATCGATTCTTATGGTATCCGTGTGAGGATGACTTATAAAACTGGCCCCCACCAGTTTTTTTTGAGGTTTCTTGTTCGTTGTATGAATTTTCCGTTTTCGTTTTCCCGTTCCAGTATTCTTTGTGTTAACAGGGATTTTTAAACTGGTTAAAAGACAAAACAATATAAAATAACTAATTAAAATTATATTAATATTTATTTCAATTTCAACCGACATTTATGTAGCATTGAATAATGCAAACTGCATTTTCGATAATATTTGGGGCTATTCTGTGTAATTTTCCTCGCTAATATTATTAATAATTTATACGCAAAATTAAGTATCCCGATAATTAAACCGCTCCTAAATTCTTTATTTTTTACATATCGCGGCTTCGCATCCACCACCGTTAGGTTAATTTTTCGCTGAGAACATTATTACCCGATTTTCTACACGTGATATTATGTTCTAATACGCATAACAATCATGTATAATAGACGCATATTTTTTGTAGGTAAAATCATATAATCCGATAAGGATTTCGGTCCTTTTGACTAGTAACTGTGTATAGGAAATTGTTTTCGGTTGAAATATTAAATACTTCCGAATCCGGATACCGTTTACTGCTCAATCCCGCAAGCAAAATACTAAGAAGGTACGTAATATAAAGTTATTGTTTGCATAAGGAATTCTAATTGGAAACGGATTGATTATGTTATTTATGATACAACTCGATAGGCCTAACACGTTTCCACACTCCATCTACGTTGGCCTATTGCGAAATTCGGGGCACTTCGAAATCGAAGGTAAAATAACTCAGCCAATATATTACCCCGTTCATCTTCTTCTACCGGTAGTACGTTTCTCAGCTTACTTTCATCATTCTACAATAATATTACTCTCTGCTCCGTAGTTGCTCGTTAACTGTGGTTTAATATTCCTCGTAATTTTCGACTTTTTCTTTCCTTTTATCAACTTATATCGCTGGTTTTCCAATTTTCCCCTCTATGCGGCGTTCAATTCTTTCTGTAATTTGAGTAGTGTATAAATATGCAGGCTGGCGACTCTCGTTAATCCGAACCCCAAAACTATGTCCGCAGGCCGAAAAATAACCAAAGTATTTTATTAGAGGAGCAAAAAGTAACCCATTTCTTCTTCCGGAGCTCAAATTCACCCAAGTTTCCTCCGGTTCCTTCAAAATTTCCCGATGTTGCCCCGTCCGTTCCGGTAATCCGAACACGATCTAATGCAATCCCTAACTCTTAGAATATTACACTCCGGTAATCCGAACACACTGTCTCTCGGAAAAAGGCCTCCAACTCCAGTTCTTGTTTCAGAGCTATAAAATAACTGGGTTTTTTAAAGTTTACTTGCATTTAATTAAATTATAACCAAATTTCCCGTCAGGGCATCCGAATTTCACCCAAACTCTTACGCTTTAGGCTGGGGCCAGTCCGGAAATCCGAACACTCACCCGGAGAAAGGTGGGCCCAACCGATAAACCCGTTGTATGAACTTATCGCATATTCAGATCCATATAAAAATTAACCAATACTTTAAATCTACAGCCCGAAACTAACCTTAGCCCCCTTGCCCCTTCAACCTCCTTTACTGATTGAGTATAATATACATTATTTATTTATTTTTATCCCCCCCTGATCATATCAGTCGCTGTGGAAGCCTACCATCAATTCTGCGCACGAACAGCCACCGCCGCCGCTGTTTTCATATCTAATATATTACATTCTATTTACTTTTACCATGACCACCAAAGCCTCGAACGACACCCCCAACGCTGACGTTTTCTATTAAGCGATAATTTTTTTCTGTGTCAGCCTTCAAAGCACCACATAACATGCATATACCTCTGCTATAGCCGGCATCAAAGCGCATCGTCTGTTCTTGCGCACGCTGCAGCACCTAGTTTCCCTATCGTTCGTAATAATTTTTTTCAAGCCGAAATATTATAAAATTTAAGTATATTTTTTACAGTTCTATACATTTATTCTGATCGTTCATAATTTTTTCTCCGGCTCTAAAAGTAAATCCATCGATGTCTTGAACACAACGAATGCGTACCGCATGTTCCCACGCACACATCTGCTGTCGCTAGTACCGGCCATAATAATTTATTCCAAGTCTAAGTATTATGGAATTAGTTTAAGTATATTTTTATTTTTTCATTACTTTACTCGTACTATCCGTAAGTATTTTTTTGTTTTTATGTTTTCTACGGTTCTAAAAATTAACCCGTTAAACCTTCCATCTGCTGCGAAAGCGTACCATCCATTCTCGCACAGATTCTGCATTATAAGTTATCCTATTGTAGGTTTTCAAAAATTAATTCGAGTATATTTTTCATTTATCACATTCCCACTTCGTTCCTCCCCGCACTCTGAGTCAAAATTACTGACCTTTCATAATATATTTTCGAGAGCCGGCCAAAGCATCAACACCACCGCAGAAACATCTACGCTGTTTCCAACACCTATTTCACTATCAATTATTGTATATTATTGTCAGATTATTTTTCCAAAAGCCATCTGAAAATTATTCTCCATCATACGTATTTTTTTTTTATTTTTACGATTCTAAAATCACCAATCGCACAGTCTGCTGCGGAAGCACACTATACATTCCCGCACATTCATATGCTGTAAAGTCAACCACTGTGAAGACATGACATTCGTTTCCAAGCATGCGCATTCTCACGTATGCTCTGTATTATACATTATGCTAATATGAATTTTTTCAAAATTAAATTGACTATATTTTTATTTTCACGCTTTCAAAAAATTTCTCCGATCATAATGTATTTTAATTACTTTTTCCAAGTCCACCCAGATCCAATCACACATCACAGTCCTACACATTTCCCTAAGTTATAATCATTTCTATGAAAATGTGCTGACAAATGAGTACGATTTAACTGCTATAACAGAATCTTGGTTAAAAAATGATTTTGTTGGTGATGAATTAGTTGATCCCCAATACATCATTTTTAGAAAGGACAGGAACTGGGAATGTGCGCAGTTGAGTAACAGAGGAGGAATATTATTAGCTGTGAATTTACATTGTGAAAGAATAGTTGAGTTGGAGAACGATGAGAATATTATTTTGTTGAAACTGAATACTGAAAATGAGTTGTTCCATATTTGTTACATCGATTGTATTCGTTCACGTACTTGTTGGGAGCATTACTTGTGAATATTTATAATACGTTAACGGATAATCGTATTTTAATTGAAAATAAAGTTTGTCCTTTTAGGTGATTTCAATTTGAATATTACAGGACTAGATCGAGTCCTACCTAAAGGAAACATATATTTTGTAACGACTTCAATCAGTTCTCTTATATTCGAACAATGTAAAATTGTATAATAACATCAAAAATATTTATGGTAAAACTTTGGATTTCATTATTAGTTTAACATACGAGGATTTAGCTATAACTTTAGATGAATCGGACGATCGTTGGTTCAACGTGACTGTTTTAATGAGAAAAAATCGATACTATTGTAAACGCCGGTTGTAAAAACAACCGAATTCTCTTCGTGTGCCTGTATGTATGTGTGTTTACATTTGTGCGGTCAATTTAGACAATTATAATAAGTTCCGTCTACCTCCTCATTGCGTATTAACGATTCGGGTGCGATGCGCGGAATGTTCGCATCCGCTTGGAAAAATTCATTATAATTCCGTACAATCTTCTACTAATGAAAATAAAAAAATTAATAATGTACATTAATTCGTACTGTTGTGTAGTAACGTGAAAAATATAATGGCCGGCGATTAATTTTATTATTTTTTATTCTGCTCTTTGTTAATCTCTACCATTTTTCGTTGATCCTTTTTGCTCTACTCCCTATCGTGTCCGGCCATAAGAGTTTACATTTCCCATTCTCGACCTCGTAGCAGTTCCTCGATGGCTTCGATATCAATTCTTTCCGGTAAAATTTCGCATTTAAAGGTTTCGTACTTTTATCGGTAATTTATTATTTTTCTGTAAGTTTCTATCTCGTCGTCTTTTGAACGCTGCTAATAACTTTTCCCTACTGTCCGATTCGATCGGATATTTTCATTGTTTTTTCCTCCTTAATTCCGAACAAATAAAAACACTTTTTTTTTTTTTTTCGGCTTTAAACTGTCGTCTCTATTTATTTTTTACGACTAGGAGCTGTTCCAAAATTTCCCCCGTTTATATAACAATTATTATTGTCACGTTTATCGCACTATCGCGAAAAAATAATTTCTATCGTCACGCAAGTGTTCTCATTGCCACGCGTTATTCCAAAAATGCGAAATACTTTGTATTCCATTGCACATGTATTGCATTCGGTCATCATCAATTCCCCCAACCTCTGTCAAGATCCGTGTATGGTACATATATATGTGTTCACACCAAGTTAGAATTCTCTGGAAAGCGTCATTTCTTCGTGTTTCCGTACATCGTTTTTCCTCTCATGATTTTTCCCATTTCAAACTATCTTCAATTGAACTCCCCGATCCTTATTGCGTCTCCTATATTTTATCATTCCTGTCGATCTGCATTGTTCCGATCCCTAGTTCTTTAATTCTATAGATATCTGACCGAAGCTATAATTTATTCCTTCGTATTGGTCTACGACACCCGCTGCAGCCGTGTCCAAGAAAAAAAAATTACTCAGACCTTTTAACGAATTACCTGCGGTGATTTTCAGTTATCATCCGCTAAATGTTATAATTTTAGTGAGAAACACCTTGAAAATTATTTAGAAGAAATTAATAATCAAATAAAATTAAATGAAGTTTGTGAATAAAACTA
This sequence comes from Icerya purchasi, assembly GCA_039619475.1. Classification (NCBI taxonomy): domain Eukaryota; kingdom Metazoa; phylum Arthropoda; class Insecta; order Hemiptera; family Monophlebidae; genus Icerya; species Icerya purchasi. Next base: position 138,963,525 of record CM077115.1, on the reverse strand, counting down.
AATTGCTGAAGAGGAACGGTAAAATATTTTACGCGGAATTTCTGATATAAATGGATGTTTTATAGTGGCATAGCAATAAATCTGATTACCCATGTTTCTCACTAACACAAATTATAATTATCGAATTATACCTGAAAATCACCGTTGATAACTCGTAAAAAGGTTTGAGTGAAAATCTTCGCTCGCTCCCTCCTAATTTACACTCCAAAAAAGTTTCCGCCAAAACGATTCACGCCTAAAAAATTCCGCCTAAAAGACGGTGACCCCGAAAACGCTTTTCCGGTTTTTTATTCCTTCCGGCCATGATAGTTTGTAGAATTTTTCTTCAGCACTGGGGTTTCAGTAGGCCCCAGATGGTTTTGCATTTTTCTGCCTGTTGTTCTTAGATCCGTATCCGAATATATTAATAACTTATTCTTTAATTCTATATTCAAATCAAATCAAATATCAAATAATAATTATTATTATTATTACACGTTTTAATTATATACAGTGTTTAACGTTGCGCGAGATGTAGACATTTTAATTCAGAAGTTACAAACAAATATCGAAATTATACTATAGAAAAAGAAAAAAGTGAAAATAAAATGAAATTAAATAGCCACACGGAAAGGCGCATTAATTAATGCCGAAATTATATACAAAATTCTTCTTCCTTAATTGTAGGCTGATTTGTTTGTCCGTCGATACTGTGGGCTCTGTAATTGCAGATGTGGCCATGATATGGGACAGCTAACTCCTTTTTAACCTTCGGCAATGTCATTCCTTCTCTTTTCAGGATGCAAATGTTTGGCATTTTTCGACGTTGATTGTCATTGTTTCTCCATATTTGGTATATCTTATTCAGATTACATTCCTTGTGACTCTTAATTGCTACTATTTACACGTGTTGATGGGTAATATCTTTCCTTGCTGACAAGTCCAGGGAAAAAAGTAAGTGAAAAGAAAAAACTTAAACTTTGAAACTTTGTGAATGTTTCCATGTTTCGTTTTCGTGTAGTTTATGTTTGTTATGCATTTTATCTAATGAAATATGTAATATTGTTTCTAATTATTTTTGAGCAATTTAAATTTAATGTACCGAGATTCTGTTAAGTATTAATGTTGTTTAAAGGGATGTGCTCATAGTATTCCTGTTAAGGTATATTTCACCGTTAAACATATATATTACTTTCTTATCGAATATAATTATACTTTTTAGTGAATTTTTATTTAAATTTTCGGAGTAAATTTTGAGATACTTTTTTTTTTTTTTAAATATTGCTTGTATTTCATTTCGCAATTTTTATGTCAAATTTATCCTTGAGTAGTAATTATACGAAAGAATCAACTGAAAAAGTGATGCTATCTTCGGTACTCAGGAGTAATGTTCGAATTGCGTCAGTAATGAACTAGTAAGCCGCGCTGGTGTTTCAAATTCATTTTCTTCATTCGAATCGGCAAGTAACATTAATAACAATTTAAGTTATTCGATTATGCTACGTTAATTTTACAAATTTTAGACGTTCGTATTTTCCATATTTTTTCATGAAAATTTTTTAAAAAAATTTTCCTTTCCATATATATTAAGCAGCAAAAGAAGAATATCATCGTTAAGGAAGCTGTTTTTTTAACGTTTATTTTAACGACCAGCCAGTAAATAACCATCGATGCTTACCGGCATACTCATATGCCCCCCCCCCCCCGGCGTTCGGACACAGTTTCTAAGAAGCAAAGTATATTATACCGTGTGATTTTCTTTTATACCGTTGTGATATTTTATGAGCTTTTGAAATAAATATAACAATCTTCGAAGATGGATACAATTATCCGAAAAACTAGTCAATGTTGTTTCATTAAATAAATAATAATAGTATTGCGTATTGTTATATTTATTTTGAAAGCTTATATTATACCATTCGATTCAAGCCGCATGGTCAAAAGTTATATACGCAGAAGTGTGAAAAAAAGTGTAATATTTTTGTCTGTGATGAGGTTTCAAATTGGTTTTCTTTATTCGAATTTGTAATTAAAATGAAATTCTGATGATATTTTAAATTCGTGTTTAGCTATACTAAAAATTAATTTTTTTCAGCTTTTAATACCGATCATTTTTTTTTTTTTTTTTGTAAGTGTCAGCTGCGTTTGTTACATTACTGAAAACATTTCCGTAAAGTGAGGCCGTCTTTGTCTATCTTTAATGTTAACGCGACTCTGGTTATCAACGGTGTACTTATATGGTGGCCCCTTTAATAATTAGAACATTTTCGCGTGAATAAATAATTAAAATTGGTCTAATCAGTCGGAAGTCACGCCTTTAAAAGGCAGATTGGAATAAGGAAAAAATGTGAATGCCAAACAAGGCGAATTAAAGGAAGAAGGGGAATAATAGCCAAAGCGCGAGTAGTCTGTGATATTATCGAAGCAAGAGGCTGAAAAGTGAAATTTTTTTTCGAGCTAACGCTGCCGGCCGCCGGTGATTGAGGGAAAGAAGAGAGCCGAACGAGTCAACAAGTATTCTTTGAACTGAAATGGCGAAATGGAAAGTGAACAAGCCGAATCCAAAATTGACACAAACACATTTAGTTCGTAAATAAACGTTCCGAAGAGCCGAAATAACTCTGTTGCCGACGTCGAGTTTACTTTAACGCTTTCGTTTTCTGGAGAGATTGACGTAAGTCGTCGAATAAGTACAATAAAAACTCCGGACGGAAGAATTGTTGAACTGAGGTTATATCGCAATTTAATATCTGCTATAGACGCATTATAAGCAGGAGGCGAGAATTAATCAAGTTTTTAATGTACACCTCATTCTTCACTGGATGTCGGTCGTTTAGATACAGCGCTAATCATCTTGAATCACACTTAATGAAGTATGTGTAAACTGAAGTTCTAAATTTAATAACCGATCCAACTGTTTGTGTTAGGTCCGTACTGCAAGTACTGCTTAAATTTAGAATATTGACTAATGTTATACGAGTTTTTAACTTTTAGTATTAAATTTTTCCTAAAGATTTGTAGCGACTTTATTTCGGTTTAAATTTGAATTGATTTTGAACGAGGTCATACATTAGTCGTATAAGTTGTTTTTTTTTTTTATATTACATAAACTTGCGCTCATGTAGACCGATTTTGATGATTTTCCTTGTTCATTGGAAAGTGTACCAATCAGTGGGAGAACCGCATGATATCAATAAGTATCAGTGAACATAGATAGGCGATAGTGATCAAAAAACGTGAACAAATGTGGTGGTAACTTTGAAGAAGATTTTAGTGATATTATGAATATTTTAAGTATGGAAACGTAGTTTGGGAAAAAGTTAATTTTTAGCCAGAAGAAAAATGAAAGTATTATTAATGTTAAAATTAACACGGATAAATATAGATTCGAATAAAGAAAATTGAACATAGCGCTTAATTGAAAAGCTCATAACTGACGAAAGAAACATTACACGTATTTTTACACTGCTGCGTCTGATCATTTCAATGATATCCGTTTTTTATTAGAAATTGCGTCGGGGTAACTATAAAGTACTATATGAGTATTTTAGTAAGTATCGGTGGGTGAAATCCGAATACGTGTCCACGTCGTTCACCCCGGCGGCAACGGAAACATAGCGGCTGAAGTATTGGGAAAATTTTGGCGGCGAATTGCCATAAATACTTCACGTCACCGGTATGCGGAAACGTTACGTTATTCGAAACAACTCTTTTCAGAGATATCACACCTGGGGAATGAACACATTAAACACGATAACAACCATAACACTACCGGATTAGATCAAAAGACTCTGTACGCAAACTATAGTTAAATGTGACTCCAGTGAGGTAATCTGCAAAGTATCATTTGAAGAGAACATAAACGTCGTATTAATTCAAGAAACTCACACCGCCAATTGCCAGCAATTAAGAAGAGCAGAGAAAGGTATACCGGGCTTTGAAATAGCTGAAGCAATCTGTAATAAACACCATGCGATAACGACGTACAAATAGGAAGTCTGTGGCAAGTGAAGGAAATAGAAGAAAGGGAGAAGGTATTTCTTCCGTCATTAGCATCGAAGTGAATAAACTATACACATACAATATTATACAGACCGCCGCGCCGTGAATGGCTTTCCAGTGTGATTAGGAATGTGGCCGCAACGGCAGTAGTAGCTGACGATTTTAACAGCCAGCATACATTATAGCAACAGATATAAACAAAATTATTCATCAGCAGAAGCTCGCTGGTTGGACCAAGTAAATACGTTTCTGCTATACGACCGAAAACACGACGAACTAACCACCGGGATTAAAATCATGAAAGCTGCCGGCGAAGATAGCATGTATCTGGAATATGTAAAACATATTGAAAAGTAAGAAATGGCTTCTAACCTTGTTCAACGAAATCCGGCTGAGAGGATCGTTTCCAAAAAAAAATTTCAAAACCTCCTTGGCTATTGCAATATTAAAACCCGGTAAAGATCCGTCGAAGGCGGAAAGCTCCAGACCGATTTCTAGCGTTTGCTACAAATTATTCAAAAGGATGAAACCGACAAACCTTGGTTATCGACGGATACCTACTTGCAGAATAAGTTGCTTTTAGATCAGACCGAAGTGGCCCAGAACAAGTAGCTTCTGTAACAGCGTGTACAGAAAACGCAGTTTGCAGTAGAAGCTCAAGACAGGTATAGTTTTACCATAGTCTTATCATCAGGATACAACACACACACCGTATGTATAACGACGCAGCCTTCTGCGAAAGTTCATTCAAGTATTTCCATATGTAAGATGCTACTTACGCTTGCAGATGAAATGCTATCAAACCGACCGTTCTCGGTGTGGTTCGCTGACAACGAGAGTAAACCGCGTCGACTAAATTATGGACTAGCGCAGGGTTAGCACCTCTCTTAAAAAGAGTAAAGTAAATCCCATATATCCCTGATAAGGTATCATGGATTGTGAAGTTAATCAGCTAAATGACATTAATGAGCCCGTATTTTTTTTCTACTTGGGATCCGTCTTTACTTTCCCGGTTTTTTCTGGTACCTAATTATTTCAGGCTGGGTAAATTTGGGAGCGACTTGGATCCAGAACGAGACAAGTCTCGATAACCTATGACACCTCTGATTTGGTAGCCAAGTACCTTAACCACCAGACTACCAGCACGCCACCTATTTAATTTATATATTCATGATCTTCTGCAAATTACTGCGGATAAATTTATTTCGGCTAATGACATTGCCATTCCAAGGCAGAGATATACATGATTTAGAAGAGAAGCTCGATAGGAAGACCTCAGCAAACTTAGTGAGTATTTTCACCGATGGCGCCTGCAGCTCAGTAAATTCAAAATGACCTTGCCTATGACCGTAGCAGCCAACCGCATCAAACGTTTTTTTTTTTGTTTTTTTTTAAACGTATATTTCAATTGTAACCTTTAACAATCTTATATTTACATCCGTCGAGCTTGCGCTTGTCAACGGAGTTCTTATAATTTATCTTATTATAGGTTTTTAAAGTATATAAGCGCTCAATCATCCGGCATTTTTATCCATCCACTTCATTTCCACATAGTTTTCTTTATATAATTTTCCCTTTCGTTTATTTTATTATTTTGTTTATATTCTTTTCTATTTGTAACCACTTTCTTCAGCTTCCTCTCCATTTTTTCCTTTATTATTTCTTCCGGCATTTTATTTAGCATTTGCGCCAACACATATTTATCCGTTTGCTCTCCATATTTTGTTCTGACTCTCGGGAGTTTATATCTGGGTCTATTTCTTAATTCTGTAGTTATCTCTATTCTTTTTTCTATCTTTGCTCTACTGTCTGCTTTTAAGTGTTCCCAGAATTTTATACTTAAGTACAGCCCTCTTACGCTTAATAAATTTTCTTTTTTTAAAGTCTCTTCTGAATTTACATAATTTCTTTTTGATATTAATCTTATACATTTCGTTTGTAACTTGTTTACTTTGCCTATATACGTTTTTCCGGCTATTCCCCATGCTTGTGTACTCCATATCTTAAGTGCGATTCAACCAGGGCATAATATATCATCTTTCATGTTTTATTACTTACATATTTCTTCAATGTATACACAATGATGGTATCACTCCGCTTACCTTTTTTGCTATATAATCTGTATGTTTATCCCCATCTTAAATGATCATCTATTATGACTCCTAAATATTTGTAACTTTGCACTCTTTCAATTTTCTCACAATTTATCCTTTTGCATTCCTCTTTGCTTTCTTTATCATGAACACATTCGTTTGAATTGTAACTTCCGAGCTCAAAACTTTCTTTTGTTTTCTTTGGCGTCAACAGCATCATCTTGGTCTTTGTTATATTTATTCTTAAGTCATTGTCATGCGTCCATCTACTTATTGTTACCAAATCCTGCTGCATTTGCGTTTCTAATATCTTGGCATCTTTGTGCGCTGCCATTATGGCTAAGTCGTCCGCAAAAGCAAATAACTCGCTCTGCTTTAATAATTTATGCAACCCGTTTATGTATATTATAAAAACAGCAGCGGCGACAAAATACCGCCTTGAGGCACCCCTTTATTTCCTACTATTTCTTCACTTTGTTCCCCTAATATCCCAACTATTGGTTTCCTGTTTTGTAAATAGTTTTTAAACCATTCCTTTACCTTACCAGTTATCCCAATATCCGCTAGTTTTCCTAGAAGCTTCCGGTGGTTTACTGTGTCAAATGCTTTTGTCAGGTCTATATATGTCACTAAGACTTTATTTCCTGCTTCAAAGTTTTCCCTAATTTTCTCTGCGAAATCTCCAAGTGCTTTGGAGGTTGATTTGTTTTTCTGGAACCCATATTGTTGTTTATCTATAATCTCATATTGAACATATTGCGTGTAACTGCCCACGCAGGGCTTCTGGAAACGAAATTTACAAAATGTCAGTGTTGAGCCATACGACAAAAAGAAGTTATCGGTGAGTACTAACTAAGCAGTCATGAAATACGTTGAAAAATCGAATAGAAGCGGGCAAAAATTAGTCAAAAAATGATCATTAGGGTAACAGCTAAAAGTTTAAAAACGAACAAGGATGAACAAGAAAGTATTATAGCGATAATTAATTTGAAAGTGCCGAAACGCAATTTTCGAGCTCATCGCCGACGTACCGAAAAATAGCATCATTTGGGTTAGAGTATTTACGCTATAAAAATCGTGAAATAATGAAATAGTTTCATTAAATAAAACAATGTAGTTAAGCCAGAGTAACGGCTTCGACTAGATGGAAAATTATGAAACAAAATAAACTAAAACAAAAATATTTGTGAAAAATCTACACATCTTGAATAAACAGTTCGGCATTATTTTATTTATAATTAACTGTGTTTCCTATATTTCTACTAATTGTATAACATTCAGTCGTGTTTTCTATGCTAAAAAAGTTTTTCTAAAACCGTTTTTTAAAAGATAAAGAATTATTAAAATCCCTCCATTGGTCATGCGTAACAAATGTAAAAAAAAAGAAACATACACGAGGTTCTTGTTTTTACAATCGGTTAAAAAAAAGTCTAATTAATGTTGCAAATTTTAAAAAATGCATTAATTATTCATAAACTAAACAATTATTCAGCCGTGTTCAATTACGTAGAAAAATTTTATTCTACACGGATAAAATCAATTTTCTTTTTTTCAAATTATTCTCTTTTTTTTTTTGCGTTTCTGATCCATATTAAAATTTAAATTTTTATATCAGTAAAAAGAACAAATTTACGCGGATAAATAGATTTTCATTAACCAAAAACTTTACGAATATTACATTGATCATTCGAGAATTCGAAACAGAAAATTAATTTTTTTTTTTCTTTTTCAATTGTTGATGTAATTTAGTGTTAAATGTAACAATTACGTTCAACTTTTCATTAGAATCCGTCAAATATGGCAATAATAAGTGAGTGTTGCATTATAACCATAACAGACTCGGTTCTAAAGCAGAGGCCAAATGATCTTGCGGGCCACTTTGGAAAAACTCCGCGGGCCACGTATAAAATCATGTATCTCCATATTAGATTTAGACCAGACTTAAGAGTGAAACATGAAAAACTTGTTGCATTAAATGTTCCAACATGCGCGCGCATTATGAGTTTGCACGTTCTCGCGGGTCGCAAGAATGTTCAAGGCGAGCCGCGGGTTGACCAGCCCGGTTCTACGTGGGTTGAAACTCGGAAGTTACTTTTATTAGGGAAATTATTCAGTCGACTCTAATGGATTCATCCGACTTTTACATCGATACAACTCAACATGTGCGATATATACGGTAGTGTTATGCTTTCTTCTGAGACGAAAGTGTGTGCACTAGTGATGGGCGACTTTGAAAACGTTTCATTCGAATTATTCGATTGTTTGATGACATCGAATGCATTCAATTGTTCCGTAGTTGCATTCGAAATTCTATTTCACTCGGAAGAATCTAGTCGATGTTTAACGAATATTTCATTCGTTTGTGTTCGGATGGCTTCGGTTTTTATTCGAATAATTCATTCGTATTATTCACAGCAATCATTCGAATGAAAATCATTCGATTGTTTTTTGACGATTGTCAATTGTTTCGATTGTAAAAACATTTCGAAATCGCACATCACTAGTGTGCACACTGCGTTTAGTTTCAACTTTGACGGCCAAGTACTACACTACTCCGTAGTTGCTTATCATAAGCTGATGTTGTCTCCGAGCAGCTGATATGATCGAACGTTCGTTGTCTAATTTTTCGCCGTTATCTCGGTCGAATACGGTACACCAATTTGAATCATAATACTAATAAAATAACACTGGTAACGTAAATAGAAACAAAAAAACTTCTGCTCTAAACTTACATTTGTTGTTACAATATTATTTCACCGAAAAAATTATTTCTTTTCTGTTCGATAACTGACGTAATTTAAATTGTTTTATTTTTCAAATAGCACATTAATTTTTTTTTTTTTTTTTGTAATCGTGTTTTATGTACATTTTTCTAACATTCCGTAAAAATTGGAGAGTAACATTTAGTTAGGAGGTGGTGAATTTTGTGGGAAAAAAAAAGCAAAATGATAATCACTAAATCATAATATACCGACATTGTTTAGTAAATTATATTCATCGAGCATGGTTGCGTCAGTACCGATTGAGTGGTCGAATAGCTGTTCGGTTATTTACCTGCTTAAACGGGATTTAGGCGAATGATATGCCGTATCTTGATTGTTCGTATCGATTGCTTTGACTGTCGGAAACTATGTTTAAATCTGAGCGTGGTGATCGGTATTTCTTGTCAAGCACATTTGCACCGGAGGAAGCTACGAATCAGGTGATGACGTAAGAACTGACTCTGTCCGATACTACTAGAACAACGGAGCAGGGCAAAATCAATTTCGGACTTTCGAAACATTTTAAAAACGTGTCTACATCAACAAGAAAAACACGGTCGGTCAAGCTGCGATATAATATGTACTATATGGCAGAATTCGCTCTAGATTAAATTGGAGATGAGGCAAACCACGTGTTGTTTCATTGCTGCAACAACTGATAGACGTTTGTTATATCGAGTTATATTTTTAAAATCGCTCTTCTCTCGTATAAACATGCGGTCGTTCAGCTGGCTAGGCTACGTAAAAGATGAAATAGACGGACCAATTGCGAACATTAATCTGGTCCGGAGAAGGCGACGTAGTATGGAAAAGAGACGCCACTCAACAACGAAATTAGAGACATTGTTAAATAATAACCGGATATTTGTCTCTTAAATTTCCCATTCCGTTGTTCACTTAATTTAATTTTATTTATTTCCCCGGAGGAAAATTAATGTATATTTAGCTTCTCGAGTCAGTTTTTTTATTGCATTGTTCTCTGCTGGAAAGAGCTGAAAAATCTGGCTACAGTCGGGCGAAAAGAAAATAAAGTTTAACGTTGAAGGGTGATTAAGAGACATTAGCAGTGCCAATTTATCGCCTTTTTCATTTTCTTTTGTAGTCATTCATTTATAAACTTCATCCGAAAAAGAGCTGCACAGTAGCCCCCCAGACACGTTGCTATACGAAATAATTAAATTTCCTTCATCCAGTTTATTATACGCTGGTCGATTAATGTTCAACCGTAAATAACTTTTCCGTAAATTTCTCTTTTATCTATATGTATGTAGTACTCTATTATAATTATCGATCAGATAATTTCGCACTATCGAAGAAAATGAGCCGAGTTTCGACCAGCGCGTGAAACATGGATACTTTACAGAAGTTTTTAATTACGGTACAAAGTTCCCAGAACGAGAATGGTGGAGAATGAAAGAGTAGGAAAAAGAATGAATTGGTCGGTTATGTCCTGAAAAGATATGTCTAGTACATTAATTTAAGTTTAATCTAAAGATGTTATGCTGTTTATAATTTTATTACTTTTTCAATAAACGGGATGTACAGATCTATAGTATATTTGAAGTAACGATAAATATTTTTACCACTTTTAAAAAATAAAAATTCATCTTTTGTAAATTAATTAAACGCCGGCAATTAATTTGTAATTACCGGAATCGAAAACGATATTTTTTAAAATATTCAATTACTCGTTTTAAAGGGAAAACGCAAAACTAAAAAATATCGATTTTCAGTCGATTACTCCAACTCCATTTTTAACGATAACACATACGTTTTCGATGATATACAGAATGTGCTCGTTTTTGATTTTTTTTTTTTTTTTTGCCTTCGATGAGTTATTCGACAGCGATAACACCAGCTGCTGCATAAAATTTTTCCACATAAATTAGATCGCTACGAAAAACGAATTTTTTCTCGAGAAATTTTCTTCAAAGATGAAAATAATACATATGCATTGCAATGATACAGTACTGTTAGAGCGAGTTCCACCAAAATGTGTTCTCCTGTGGGATACATATTTTATACGTATAATCATCTGAAGAAAAAATAAAAAACATATGTTATCCATACATAGCGTTTTCATCTAACACGGTTTTTGCAGGAACTGTGATCATGATGTCTTAAATTAATATATAATTACGTTATCATCTCTAATCAACTACAATGATATAGAATATAGAATGATGTAATCGCGCCAACTGTAAAGATGAAATGGGTACACAGATTCTATATTGAATACACACGTGTTTATCCTCCATGTTCCTTATTTTTAGTTTTACCTTACAAGAAATAATACGCTTGTGTGTAAATCCCGTACAGGCACCGAGTATGAATGCTTTTATTTTTCTTTTTCTTTCGTCACGTTATTTACTTTACTATCCGGGTAGCGGCTAAAGAATAATTTGTGAAAAGTGTATTTAGTTATTTGATTTTGTTTGTTTTTTTGTTGTTTTATTTTATTTTGTTTTTTTTTTTTGGAAGGGTCAGGAGTTCTCCTTTGATATATTATACAAATAGCAGTTTACTTTTTTCTCCATCCTTCGTAAATAAATTTTTGGTGAAATTTTTCCTATACACTATTTTAATCCCTGAAAACCGATTAATACACGAAGGTCTTTCTGGCCATTAATCCAGAAGTATACAAATACAGCTATTTTAAGTTCTATCTCGAACTCGATCTAGCCAGTTTCCACTTCCTAATTACTCTATACCGTAGTTTTATGGGAAAACATTTATGGTCATCTATGTCTGATATTTACTATCACAAAAGAATACGTTTATTCGAATAATTCCAACGGTTGAAGGGTGTTTTGCCTAATCGTTGTTACTTTTATCCTTATATAATTTATTTATTTAAAAAATATATGTGAAATAGAAAAAGAAAAGAAGGAAAGAAGGCGGAAAAAGAAGCGAGGAAAAACAGACCAATAAAACAAATACAATATGGTCGATCTCAAAAGTTTTATTTATTTATTTTTTTTTTTTTGTGAAAGCGTCATCCTGTACCGTTTTTAACTGCTGTGGCCATTACAGTACGAAGATGCGCAGTTTGTTTTTATAGATATCTGATTATTCCGCTAGTTCTGATAAATTGTGTTATGGATAAAATTGCATCGGGGGAATTCTCAAGAATGTTGGCGACTGTTTTGTTATTAATTGAGGGGGCCGGTGAGGTGATAATGCTGGACAGTCGCATAGTATATGAGGAGTTGAGGGAGCAACATCTTGGCCACAGAAAGGACAATTCATAGGAGAGGGAGTTCTTTGCAAAATAAAATTATGCGAAATGGCCGTATGGCCTGTGCGCAAGCGGCTAAGTGCACAGAAATCTCTGCGGGAAATGCTTTTTTCCGGCCACCATGGTTCCGTTGAGGGTTTATTAACCTCGAGAAAGTCTGACACGAGGACCAATGGGTTTTCCATAAGGACGTGAGATTATTAAAGATTATGTTCGAGAGATAATGTGGAGGTGGGCTGTTACTAGGCGAGGGGCAATATATTTCTGCTCGGGCGGATGTATCGACGCATTCATTTCCAGGAATCCCTGCAAGGCTGGGCACCCACAGAAAGGATACGGAGCACTGTCTCTTAATATGTTCGTATAATACCTGCTGGGTTCGAATTGCTACAGGATGTTTGGTGAGGGGATTAGAAATTGTCAATAAAGCTGCGGATGAATCAGATACCAGAAGGGCTTTCTGTGATGTAGGCTCTGTAGAAAGAAAATATTCCAAACAGAAAAATACTGCGTATATTTCAGCGTCCAGTACCGAGCAATTGTCATTCAGTCGAATGCTTCTAATCACGTCGCAGACTTCAAAGGAACAGGGGGTTGGGGAGGAAGTAGCCTCTGGGGTAGCCTTGGCAGAATCCGTGTAGAAAAAGAGGTGGTCGGAGTATTTTTGCATTGTTGCTCTTGTCAACTGAACGAAATTCGGATGCAGGGGTTTATTATACTTCGTCAGGGAAAAGTTAACATCAATGTTTAAAGAGGCCCACGGCGGAATCATGATGTTAGGGGCTAGGTTAGGGAAAGGGATCACGCTCACGTTGTGTTGCGATAGGAGAGCCAGGATTTCTGGGAGAGGGTCATTAGGGAACTCTGGGGTGTTGGGGAGGTCATTTGTGTCGATAGGACAGGCACGTTTACTAGAGAAAAGAGCGAGGGTCTCACGGTGGTAATAATAGGTTCGGAAATACTTTAGTGAGGCACACCAACTTACAGACGGTGAAGTTCTATGTGCGCCAAGTATCGTGCGAAGCGCCGTGTGGTGTATTGAATCAAGGGATTTAAGTAAAGAGGGACTGGCTGACGCATACGCCTGGAACCCGTAGTTTATTCTGGAAATGACTAAGGATTTGTATATGGAGAGGAGAGTTTTCGGAGGTACATTATACTTTGTGTTTGATACATATTTAAGAATAGATAGGAATTTATGACATTTAACTTTAAGATTGGATATGTGGGATCGCCAAGTTAGCTTTTGATCGAACAGTAGTCCAAGGAAAGTAGCAGTAGGGTGGAAATGAAGTGAGGAATTTTCTAGATTGAGGCGGATGCTGGAAGAGTTTTGACGTCCCCTATAGAAATCAATACAGATAGACTTAGACGGAGAAAACACAAGACCATTATTGTTACACCAGGATTGTAGTTTTGAAATAGTTTTTTGTAGGATTTTTTGATCATTTGCTGGAAAACTGGAAGACAGGGAAATGTTTAAGCCGTCAAAGTAGAGCCGGGCGTTTACAGGCGGAGCAATACAATCATTTATATCATTGATATAAAAAATAAACAAGGTTGCACTAAGGGCAGATCCTTGTGGTAAGTCATTCTCAGTTTGAATGGTGCTCGATGTTGACGAACCAATCTTAACATGGAACGTTCTGTTTCTTAAAAAAAAATTATTCAGATACTTGGCCATGTTTCCACTTATACCAGCTGTTGTCAGCTTGGATAAGAGGCCGTATCGCCATACTCTGTCGAACGCCTTTTCTATATCGAAAAAGACGGAGTATACATGTTGGCGTCTGTGAAATGATGTTAATATTTGCCTTTGTAGGCTCAGCAGATGATTAACTGTAGTACGCTTCTTACGCCCTCCGGCTTGTGACGAGGATAGGAGATTATTCTGTTCAAGGAAGAAAAGGAGACGCCGATTAACCATTTTTTCCAGCGTTTTTGAGAGGACACTTATGAGGGATATAGGCCTGTAGTTTTGTGGAAAAAGAGGATCTTTATTTTGCTTCAGAATAGGAATAACAACTGCTAATTTCCATGGCTCAGCGATCGATCCGGAGAACCATATTTGGTTATAGATATGTAAGAGGAAGTTTTTCGCTGATGGAGGTAAGTGTTTTAACATATATGGATGGATGGAATCGGGCCCAGGTGCGCTGTTTGCAGTATGGTACTGGAGTTGATAGTCTAGTTCAGAAATGGTGAAATGGCAATTGTAGGAAAGTGAGGAGTCAGAGATGATAGTTATTGGTTGTTGTTCCGTGGAATATTTCTTTAAAGAGAAGGCAGACGAATATGACGATGAGGATGACTCGATTGCAAAATGATTCGCAAAAGCATTTGCGACTTCCAACGGGTCAGATAACATGGAACCATTCTGATTTATCGAAAAGGAAGGGGTCGCACGATTAATACCGTTCATTGCCTTAATTTTGTGCCAAATATTGTGACTAGAAGTATTTCTGGAGATTGAATGCATAAATTGCTGCCAAGATTCCTGTTTTTTGCGCCTAATGAGGCTTCTCGCAGCTACACGGCGTTTTTTAAATTCGATCAAATCAGGATATAAGCCTGTTGATTTAAACTTCCTAAGGGCATGTTTACGTTGGCGTATGGCTGTTCCTATTTCGGGGCACCACCATGGGACCCGTCGGGATCTGTTTGTTGGGACAGACCTAGGAATAGATGCTAGAGCAGCATTCGTAATAGCGTCGATAAAGGAGTTGATGTTCTCTGATAAAGATTCGGCTGGCTCGCTGGGAACGTTTACTTTAACTGAAAACATATCCCAATCCGCCTTGTGGAATAGAAATTGAGGCTTAGGTGGGGGGGGGGGGGGGTTGGTAGGGAGGGCTTTGGACGGGCATATGAGTATAGGAAAATGGTCGCTAGAGCATAAGTCCTGTAGCACAAAAGTGCTCAGGTGAGGGAAGATGGAAGTGGAAACAAGTTGTAGGTCGATTGTTGAGAAAGTATTATGGGACAGATTGAAATGGGTGTAACCTGGGTAGGGAAGCAGTGTCAGATCGTTATCTAGGACCAGTTTATTTATGACAGAGCCATGTCTGTTTTCCAGTGTTGCTCCCCACAAAGGTGAGTGGGCATTAAAATCACCGAGTAATATTAGTGGCGGGCTGATATCTGCAGTGATTATACAATTCGGAGGCACATAGCAGTTACATAGAGTTATCGGGGTGGCAGATATCTGAGGAAGATGGACGACCACTGCAATCATTTGTAAGGGGGTACTAAAATTCAACTGTGTTGCTGGGACAGAGGAGTGGACACCATAATGGTAACCCCTCCGTTTGCTCTAAACCCTTGATCATTGCTGAAAGTGAAAAGGGAAGAGTTTTGTAGGGCTGGGTTATCTGTGGGCTTCAAATGAGTTTCCTGTAGACATACCACAGCAGGAGAGTGATTTGAAATAAGTAGCTTTAATTCAGCAAGTTGAGGGTAGAATCCTCGACAGTTCCACTGCAGGATAATGTTACGAACCATGACCACTATTAGCTTTTCAAATATGTTTAGTCTGCTGTTTGATCTGAATCCGACTGTCTAGCAAGTTTGTTGATTAGCTTAGTGAAACGTGTCTTCATTGATCGGTTTTGAAGTAAGGAGTAATTATCTGAGAGCATGTAAATAAATCCATCTATGTCTTCAGTGAAGTTGGCTACTATACTCGCCGGGTCGTGTTGTCCTTGAATCGTTTCGATTAAGGCTACGAAGTCATTGAAAGACAATGGATAGTCTTTATTGTTGATGTTGCTTTCTGCGGGCTTTAGGAGTTCAACAGTAGGCAATTTTTGTTTTTTCAGTTTTGATGGTGGAGGTTTGAAATCTACGTTTGCTCCATTGTCTCTGGTTTCTACCGCATTTGGATTTTCTCTGTTTTCTGGTTCGTTTGTCTGCATTTGTAGAGGGAAAAGAATAGCTCTTGTGCTATTTGTAAAGTCGGGCTCCGTAGTATTTTGAGAAGCATCAGGGGTTTGTGGGTGGGGTCGCTTAGTTGCTGCTGGGGTTTCTTCGGTGCTGACGGTTGTGTTATTTTCAAAGATAGAGGCTTGAGTGTTTTCCTCAGCGATGGCGGTTATGTTTTGCGGGGCTGGAGCGGCTTTAGTGTCTGTAGCGGGGGAAACACTATCTTCTACAGATGGGGCAATGGACGGCATGTTCTGCACACCCGTTTGGATAAATATTCGATGTTCACGTTCATTATGAACTATTAAGAAAGAGTCGGGTAAGGGTGGGAGATTGGCGCTATCAACATACAGCTGCCTCCTCCAGCTGATTATATGGTCAAACTCTGGATCATTGGGTTTAACACGGAGCAGAGAAATTGCCGAGACTAATTTTAAATTTAATATTCCCTCAAGATAGGCTTTGACAACAGAGTTTGGGATGGTTGGAGATACGTTAGATAATATATTTTTTTGAGTAGGGTTTTTTAACCTTTGACCGGTGATTGTATTATTATTTACGGTAATAACGGCTCCGTTATGAAAGAGGTTTTCTGTGATGATTTTCGATTTCAAAAAAATGAGGACTCGATTGTTGCTAATTTTGGAGCCTGCAGTTATGTTTTTTGGACCTCCTACTAGGTTTTTAAGGGCGTTAAAATAGTCTAAAGAATTCGCATTTTCGACGTATGGAAATAATGCACCTTGGTCTTCTGTAGGAAAATCGAAATCTGTTATAGGAGGAGTAGGTTTTCGAGATTTTAGTTTGTCGGAAAAAGAGATTGAGTTGGTCACGATGTTTGTGCTTGGAGATGTTTTATTTATTGCTGTTAAGTTTATTGTAGTAGCGGTTGGAGTGTGTGAAATAGGTGTATCGAGCTTGTTTTTTAAGTTTGCAGGCTTACTTGTTTCATTTGGCGTTAAATTTGTTTTTGGAAAGGCGGAAGAGTTTTGCGGGTTAGAAATATTTAGCGAAACGATCTTACTTGTGTTTGATGAAGAAGCCGCGTTTTTATTTTTCTTGTTATCGGACGCTGCAGGTGTAACTGTCCGGCCGGTTTGTACAAGAAGAGATGCTGCTGTTGTCTTTGTAGGTAATGTCTGCGACGTTGATAAGCTCGATTCACCGGGCATCGTTAATTGTTTCCGAGTTGGCGGGGGGGTCCGCTATATACTGATAGCGTTGCGCGGAGTTCATAATAATACGAAATCCGATAACGGTCGAGGTAAATTAAAATCAATTAACAGATATACTAGATAAAACCGAAACGCACGAAAACGACTTTTATTAATTTCTGATAATTTCGAAACAAGGCTAACTTTTATTAAAAAAAAAAAGAAAAAACAATTATCAATTGCATGACCTCTACTGATACTCATAATACAAAAGTGGCTATTTTGGCTCACTCTATATACCTTTTCAATACGCCCCCATTCTCTCTAAAAATATTGAAGCGGTCGGAATTTTAATGACTTTCCCCAAGTTCTCATATTTTAAAGCTTGGTCTTCCTGCTCCTTTCAACGCCTCTTATGTTCTTTCTCTACCTATTATCTCTGTTGTTCCTGTCCTAGGGGTGTTCCTTGATTTCATTGTGGACAGAATAAAAATATAATTTCTATTCTATTCCATGTATCTATTCATATTTGCTGGGCTAATGCTCTTTGGTAGCAAACCCAAAGGGGGGTTAAAAAAAAAAAAAGTTCTCAATTACGCTACTTTCACTGCCCTCCAAATGAAACCGAGATCAACGTTGATGTGGACACCCTTGTCTAAATCTTACAAAAAGGTTGGCTGCAGATTCGAATGATAAAAGTAGGATCTAAAACTGCTACTACAGCAATATTTCTGTCTTTCTAAGACACATTTTCAAAAAATAATGCAAATTAACAACAGCAGAAAATAACTCCTAGACAAAAGTATTATGTTGTCTAGAGAGATCGGTACCATTCAACAAGTTCAGCGATACCAAAATAATAAATGTCGTAGAATTTGATTCTACTAGCATAAATTATACGCTCGCTGCACTGAAACTCGCCTTTATCGAAAATGTAATTTTAACAAGCTAAAAAATTCTTTGACGACTATTACGTTTTTGTCAATGAAGTCGCAGGTTACGAACTTTTCTCTAGTTGAAGAGTAAATTAAACATATGCCGGTCTAACTGTTTTTCGGCTTCTCTCGATACATCAATAATAATTCAATGAAGTATACTTTTTTACATTCCTCTAGTATATAACACTGTGTGCCGATACAATATATTGTTTGTTATATATTTTTATATATTTCTCCTGAAGTTAGGCTTTTTTGTTGCAACTTTTTTTTTTTTCGTAATCTTGTAACTTGAAGTAATTCACTATACCTTAACGTAAAGCAAGCGTAGATGTATGCACATTAGAGAGGGAATCGATAAGCATATACGATGTTGCTAAATTTGTTTAATAAACTTTTTATTCATTCATTCGTAATATCAACTTTCTTTCCGAAGGTTGCAGCAGTTTTTTATTTTGTAAAGTACAAATGTCGGGCAATTGATCGAATAGCATAACGATAATTTTTCAAGTTGCAAATGTAGCGGAAATTTGCACAAGGAAAAACATTTATGAAGCAAAGCTAAATTTAGTATTCTGAAATATCCGTAAAATTTTATTTCGTCGTTTATTCGGTCCGGTAAAAATTCTTTTTCGATTTTTACGTTGTTTCGCAATTTTACCTTCTTTTTTCGTCACAGATTTTTTAAAATATATAATACATATACATATATATATTTTTTTTTATGTGCACTTGTGCACTATAATCAAATAATTAGCACACGAGCTGAAGATGTTTAGTATGAATTAATAGTGGTCGGCAGTCGCTCTTTTGAGTAATCTGCCGCGTACGAAGCTGTTCAGGTTATTGGATTTGCATCGAGGCAAATTCTTCTTTTTGCCTTTGGTGTGATCTACCTGGCAGTGTTGTCCTATACATCCTTCGAACTAGTGGATTTACGTGCAGTTGTAGTGCCCGGTGAAAGTTTTTATATTTCTGATGATAGGGATTTCTGCGATTGTTTTTAAATCGTGCCAAAATTCTTTCGCTACCAATGTAATATGGAGGGAGCATTGCATATTATCTCCGTAGTGCCTTCGACTGGAACTGCTGAATACGTTTACCGTCGGTATTTTCAGAAGTTCCGCAAAAGCTCAATTCCGTACTCCGATTTTGAGGCTAAGATCGTATCATATATCAGGACTTTATTTCTCTTCCTATTATGTAATACGAACGAAATATAATGTTGTTGAAACATTTCACGTCATTCGATCGCTTGATGAAATAAAAGAATCCAAGCAAAAAGCACGTGTCCACAAATCATGTAAAATGATCGAGCCGATGTCCCCTGCGTCGATTTAAAGTGGTCAAACACGTTAAGCGTGTCTGCCTTCGTGAATGCGTGACTTTAAAACGTTAGAGCGTTCATTTATTTTCAGATTTTTCCGATTTTGTCTAGGCGCAATTCTGTAAATTGCCAGATTGATAGAGTTCCGATCGTAATAAACGTACTGATTTCTAATACGGCTAAATATATTTTGATTCCATTTGACACAATCGACTTGCCTTCGATATGCTGATGACAGCTTAATATTGGCAGACAGTAATAAGGAACTCCAGCGCATTTTAGATAAGATCGTGGAAAGAAGTGCTGCATACGGTTTAAAAATGAACACATCTAAGACAAATTGTATTCTCGAAGAAGCCAATTAAATGCTCAATCAAAATAAACGGTGAAAAAATTGAACAAGTCTCACGCATATCAAGTATTTGGGAAGTATACTTGAAGAAAATTGCACTTCCAAACCTGAGATACGTAGCAGGATTGAGCAAGCGAGAGGAGCGCTAATAAGAATGAAGAACCTATTCACGCGTCAAGAACTGAAACTGGAACTCAGAATCAGACTCCTGAGATGCTACGTTTTCTCCATCCTGCTGTATAGTTATGAGTGCTGGACACTAGACTCAACTTTAGAAAAAAAAAAAATCAGCGCTTTTAAGATGTACTGCTATCGACGTGTCCTAAAAATACCATGGACGCAAAAAGTAAAGAATATTGAAATACTTAATAGACTGGGAAAGAACCTTGAACTACTACGAACTATCAAAAAACGGAAACTACAATACTTGGGACATGTATCTTAAGAGGATCAAATCATATCTAAAAATACTACTTGAGAGTGAAATTGTGGCCGGGAGGAGATCGAGAGGTAGACGTCAAATTTCACGGATGGATAATCTTAACAACTGGTTCAACTGTTCCTCATTAGAACTTTTCCGAATAGCTGTTGATAGAAATAAATTCCAATTATGGATTTCGAGACGGAGACGGCGGATGAAGAAGAAGACGATAAATTAAACATTTCCCGTCTACTTAATCAAAATTCACACGTGCTATTCCAGGATACTATAAATATACTCGCAAATTTACGCAAAATATGTCATTGCTGCTGTGGTACCTTCCTCATTACACTGATTTATGACACACACGTAAAAGCAAAATAAAGTCGAATCGGTCAGTTTTTATTATCACCACCTGAGCGCGCGGACTAAATACAAAACTGCGTGCGGTACAAAATTTATTTAGCTGACCAAAGATCGTACGCAGTAGGACCTTTTTATATGATGCAGGCGATGGAAAATAAGGAAGAAAAAAATTCGTAGGACTGAAAATTCATTTTTATACCCGCATTCGATGACGAGGAAACTCAAATAGGTACAAAAGAGCGAGAAACTTTACAATAGAACGGAGTCTCCGGGAAGGACTTGTCAAGAAAAATTCCATCTAATGTATAAAGGATTCTCTCAGAAGCGCGAGACCAAATTCAGGCCCTAGTTTTCCGCGAAAGGCCGATGAATAGTCTCTCACGTTTTGTAGGAAAAGAAAATGCCCAACACGAAATTGAATCGGACCATGGCTGATACATATATATTGAGAGTTACTAGTCCAGTTGCGAAATCCACTAATATTCTACCCGAGAAGCACCGAATAATCGAAGAAAGAATATGCGGAATTTTTGTAGTTTTTCCGGAAATATCCTGATCATTTAAAATGATCGCCTACAAATAACAGTGATTTTTCTTTTAACGATTACGCGAAATAACTTCTGTTTGTGATCAAATATCGTATTAAAAAGAAATGAAAAAAAGAAAAGGAAAAGCTCATTAGTGTAGAAAAATTCCGTATTTCGAAATGTCGCCGCCCTTTCTTTCAACGGCACACAACCGTGAACCGAATTCGAGACGTGTAACCAAAACGGTTACATTTAGATGCTGCCTGTTCTCTGTACTGGTAAACATCATTGAAAGGCATGCTACTTACTCTCTAGGGCCCCGCATAAACCATCGACCAATTTTCGTTAACTGGAAAAAGGTGTGATTTCATACGATGACGACGAAGATGACCCGGCGACAGAACTTTATCGATCTTAAGTCCGGTCGGAGCAGATGGCAATCGAAAGGCTAGGCACGTTCGTGCAGTTTAGGAGTTCCGGGCGAGTTGAGAGAATGAAGATGAAAATTTCCATAGACTATCAACAGTTAAGAGCAACGCCGACGATAAGTTGACAGTTATCCGAAGAGATGGCTTGCGGCGAAGTTTACCGCTACGCAATATGACGCTGCCTACTAAGTGCTGAATCGACGCACATATGATGCGCACATTAGGAAAGAGTATGGTGTCTGGCTTTATGGCGGGAGCAGTCCGAGAGCCTCGCTAAAAAGCTGGACAAGAAAATAAAAGCTTAAGATGACAAAGAGACGCCTCTGTAGGTTGGCAATTTGATTTATCAGTTTCAAAGAGGTAGCAGCTCCGCGTGAATTACGACCCATTTCGAAGTCGATCCGCTTGAGCTATTCCCTGCAATTCCACAACATCTGCTAGTTGTTCTTTTTTTCGTTTTTCGTTTTTGTTTTTTTTTTCCATTCATTACTTTCATCTTTTGAAAAAAATAAAATAAATAAATAAATAAATAAATAAAGCTTTGTAATTTATCTTGTTTGAGAAAAATTTCCAGAAAAATTCCGAGCGCCGGACAGATTAAATTTACAGCGAGCCGAAAAAGCGAAACCTCGAAATAGTTGAAGGACGACGAATGGCCACCCGCCGAATAAAATTCTCGCCGAAATAAATTTAGCGCAACTATTACGGTTCGTTCTTTCGCCGGGAGAACAGAGGCATGACAAAAAAACCGTTCCTCCTTTTTGTCTCTTCGTTCCAACTGTGTTTCAACATTTTCATTTTCCTTTCATGCGAATTCCGCGCGGAACGATGATGAAACGAAATGGAATCGATTTAAAATTCGCAGATAACCGACAACGCTGATCAAAAATGTAAACTGCTAATACGATACAACGGTAGATCAAATTCCCGAATTATGCTCGACCTTTTTTTCCTCCGTTTCTTCTTTACCAATCTTTCTTAAGCAAGCACCGATTTTCATCATCGGTTGTGATTAATCAGATATTCCAACTACTCGCCGAAGAATCGACTCGACCTATATAATTCGTCCGTGCAAAAGACGCTATTCATTACCGGGTAGATATCGTAGAAAGTTTTTCAACGAAGCTATTATTGTGTTTACGGTATTTAAGTTTCAATTTGTTCTCGCTCGATTCTTCAGCGACCGCGATAATGATAATGCTAATGCTAATGATAATGATAATAATAATAATAATAATAATAATAATAATAATAATAATAATAATAATAATAATAATAATAATAATAATAATAATAATAATAATAATAATAAAATATTCTCTCCTTCTGATTTTTATGTATAATTATCACAAATTTGATATTTCTAAATAGAAATATAGTATAAAAAATTACAAATTACGTATACATTTTTTTTAATGGAATTGTTCAAGAAAACTCTTTTTTTTTTGCTTCAAATTTAAATTATATATTTTATAACTGATACAATATTAGATAAAATTTGTTACAAAACATGAAAAACCATTCTTCTTCTTCTTCTTAATGTGCCGTACTCATCCTAGAGCGTTGGCGATCAGATGGCAGCTAAAACTTGTGTTCTCTTGCTCCTTGGATGAGATCATTGAGCTGATGCCGGTCCAGAGTTCTTAATGTTTTGTATTCACTCCGTCTTCCTGCACATCTTTTTCCCTCCATTTTCCCCTGGATAATAAGCTGTACGATCTCAAATTTTTGTCCTCTTATGATGTGGTCAAAATATTTAACTTTTCTATCTATTATCCATTTAACAGTGGTAGATAATCTAATTATACTTGTGCTGTTAATAGTACTATTTCATTTTGTAGTTTTCTTCCTTTTCATATTTTTTATTGGAGTTTCGTGACGAATCTACCAACAAAAATCGGCGAGCATTGCTTCTAACCATTTCCGGTTATAGAGCGCCTCTCTATGTGCACTATGTCTTGATGAAACCTTTCACCATGTTTATCTGATACTGCTCCAAGATTTGTCGGCGAAGAAATCAAAGTGAGAGTTTAAAAAAAAGAATTTTAAGGGCCATATTGCATTTCAGATGCAGAAAGAAGTTCTTGTTCCTGGTAGTTTTCATCTTTTTTTGTTTCCAAGAAAATGATGACACACTTCTACGAAAGCAGTCCATACTCCTCTGTTTTCAGCTTTATTCAATGTACTTATAAAATTTGAGTCCTTCATAAGCTCTCGTATTTGGGGACCTACAAAGATTCCTTCTTTCAATTTCGCGTTGCTGATTCGAAGGAATTTGGTTTTATTGAAAGCCTTCAACATCTCTGTTCATGGTTTTTACAGAATTTTTCATACGGAGTGGTGGTAAAAAAAAATTTTCACTTTGATCTAAAGGTTCTTCTTTTACATGCTTGACCCTAGTCATCAAACTCGCTCTTTTTGGCCAATTTTTCACTAGGCAGTATTTATTTCTTGCACAACTATCCCACTTGCATAAAAAACAACAAAATTTTTTCTGTATCCTCCTTGCAATCCAGTTAACACTGCTGCAACTGTGCTAGATCAGCACAGATTTTCTACGTGTACTATGAATATTGCACATTTTTCCGATAACAACTTCATATTTCCATAATTTTCTTCCCCATGTTTGTTGCACGTGCTAGGAGAATTGAAGAATATTTATTTCCATTGTGAAGTAATACAGCTTTTAAACTGATTTTGGACGAATCTCAATAAAAATTCACCATTCCTCCTATCCTTCAGGAAACCCCCATTTCTTGTAGAAGAGTCCTTTAGCATCATTACAAAATACCAAATCACCCTCTTTGGTGAAATAACTCATAAAATCTTCTTGTCTGTTACGAAAATATGAGACCTTCGTATTTTTATCTAACAAATTCCATTTAATCTTGATCCGAGAAGTTGAGCCCCTTAGATTTTGGGGGTCCTAAATCGCGAATCATTCAAATCAGATTGCGTAAGAAGACGACATTTTTTTAAGTCTGTATATAATGATGAAGAAGTAGAGGAAATACTCGATTGACTTAAGTGTTAAAACCCCGTCATATAGTTCTCTCTCTTTCTATCAGCACGAGTGTCGTTTTTGTGTGTACAAATACGAGCTGAACTGAATAGAGCACCGTTAATGCAAGAACGACAGACAAAATATGTATAATATATAATTTTGAACTATTAAAAAAAACAAACATTTAAAATAAATATACAAGTCATTGCAAAAAATGGAAAGCAAATCTGGATTCAGCACGTTAAACTCCTCATATTCGTCATATTTTGCTTTAAAGGAGGATTTCGTTGCAGACCAGTGTAATCGGTGTTGCGCAACTGGTCGAATTTTGAAATAATCTCGTCTAACTACGCTTAATTTTTCGACTTACATTTATTGTCCGACAGATTTTGTTGGACCAATTACGTACTCTAATCTCGAAATTTCCAAAGTTTCTTCGCAGTCCAGTGAACGATGTGCTTGTACATTGAAGACGAACAAACGCACATACACACAGATTAAGTTTTATATATTGAGCTGTAACACGTTATACTTTTATTTACAGAACGGATTTACTTATTGTCGTGATGAACTCTGAAACGGCAATGTAAAAAATTTAACACTTCAATGTAAATAAATGCTTAACTAAATCACTAATTTTAAATACTCCAAAAACATGTTACAATTTTTAGTGGAGCTCAATTTCTCTGTCTTTTTTTTTTCGTTTAATTTAGTTTAGAAGCAACTTTTTTTAAATTTCCATCATTACACGATTGTAAATTATGAACGGGATGCATGCGTGTTCTATTCTAGGGACAAGTAATAGTTTGACGCAGCCGACGAACGTGTGAATTTAAAAAAATCAACATAACTGTCGTCATTACTGATTTAAAGGAGGAAAGGTTTTTGTAGCTATTGAAGTTATCCATTTCCGCTAGAAACCACGTTGAAAGAATTCATAATTAACTCTAAAACGTTTATTTAATTTCCTCAATTGTTTCTCTGATGATGAACAATGTGATTATACTATTCATCACCAGAGAAACAACTGAGGAAATGAAATAAAACTGAACCGTATAAATAGTAAGCTGGTAGCAGAACAACAAGAATAATCTGTTCCGAAACGTTTTAGAGTTAATCATGAATTCTTTCAACGTGGTTTCTACCGAAAATGGATAACTGTCGTCTTTGAAGGAGAAATTATTAAAATCTAAATTTCTAAACGAAATGATGGAAAACGTTTAACTGAGGTAAGAGCAACTTTAACGTGTAGTTCAAGAATACCTCTGAATATATGAATTAATAAGTAACAATATATTAAATTGTAACAAATAATAACAAAAACAAATTTAAATGTATGATACTACTTAGAAGCGTTTTCGGTCATACACTCGTTTATACATTTAAATTTCTTTGTTACAGCTTGTATTTGTTACAATTTATTATATTTTTATATTTTAACAACCAGCATGTTGAAAAATTTTATATTAATAAGTAAGCAAACTAGTAATTTTAGAATAAACGTCATAGCGTAGTTTCATTTCATAAATTTGCGATAGCCTACTGGCGTGAATTGTTGATTATTAAGACAATGGTCACGAGTTCGATTCACAGCGACAACCAAAAAAGTTAATTTAATGATTAGTTAGTGAAATCCAGGCTAAACAGAAAAAAAAAAAAAAACCAAAGTTGGCGGTATTAATAATTTATCTACTTTCGCACGGATAATCCTAGTCTAGCAATTTAACTCATTTGAGATCTCATGACGGGCATCCCTGAATATTTCCAAAACAACTTCACAGGCAACCTTACCTAGGCATGAAATGAAGCTAAAGTAATTGATCAATTATTAAAATTAAAAAAGTAATCGATTAATTTTACTTTAGTATTCGATGGTTACAAACACATTTGAAATTTGGGAAAGTATTAGCTTTTTTTTTTTTTTTTAGTAAGTTTCTTTAGTCGAACATTGCAGATGCGCGCAGTCCATTCAAAAGAAGGAATAAAAAAGGAAAAAGATAACGTGGCGGTATGGAGGGGGTGGATAATTTAACGGACGAAAAGGTTTTTCAAAAAGGGCATTTTCTTCTTCTCATACGTGATCACTTCCGGCCTTTGAAAAAAGGCAACTTGAAAGCGGGGTGATTAAGCACTACAGAACGACAGCGCGTTGATTGTGCCCGTGCAAAATTTTCACACGTCATTTTCGTGATATTTACATTTTTTGTACGGGTTTTAAATTACCGTTTATCCGAATTCAGAAAACGATCTAGCGTGTTGAAGTGCGCGCATTACGGTCTTTTTAGCATTCGGAAAACGGGTTCGGACCGTTTAAAAAGAAGTGCCTGAAATTTCGAACTATCTTTCCTATTTTTTTTTTTTTTTTTTTTTTTTTTTGTGGAGGTAATGTAAAATTTTTTACGTCAAATATTAAATTTCTCTCTCGGTCTTTCATTGCCTCGAAAGCCGGTTGTTTCATCAATTTTTTACTACAAAGGTATCCGAACACAGTTTTCTTTCTCCACCGCTCGCTTTATTTATTTATTTTTATTCGTATTTCTCTATTCATTTATTTCCCTCTCTCGAACCGGAAAAGCTCAGAGTTTTTGAATGTGGAAAAAGGAAATAAAGAAAGAAAGAGAAGGCGGATTTAAAAGGAATAGATAGGATTTTATTTAAATTGTCGTTTCCGCTGCGTTGGACCTTTTGCACATGCTTTTAAGCCTCTCCTTCGTTCGAAGAAATTGGATACGACCCAGAGATCAGGTAAATGTACGTGAGCGAAGCTTCTCGACTGTCTTTGGCCGGAGGCCAAAAAAATTCTGTAGATGTAATTTGCCGATTACCTTCGGTATCGTGACAGGATTTACGATCTTTCACACGACTGAGCGAATTCTATTATAATTGGTTCGCGGTTTTTGCATCGTCTGAACGCTTCATTAACCGGCGTTATCGTCAGAGTCGCATCGGTCACGCTACGATGCGAGTAGAGATTTACTTCTAAACTATGATGCCGATAAACACTTTTAAAAATCAATCGTATACGCGTGGTGCTATGTAGATTTTTCTCTTTCCTTTTTGAATCAATCAGCGACCATCGTCTAGAAACGATTTCGGAAATAGCTTATGAAATATAAAAGGAAAGGACAATAGAAAATAAGAGTTAGGATACACCTTCACTCCAAAAAAAGTAAATACAGAATATAGCACTTCAACAGACAGAGTAGAACATATTTGCGAGAAAACATAATATTAGAGTCATAGGCAGCAGCTTCACATATGGGGCAAGCAGGGAGAGGAAACCAAAGAAAGACGTATAGCGTGGAGAGGACAATAAAATAGACAGAATAGCGGAGCGAGGAAGAGAGACTCAGTAAAACCAGAAATTAGAAGGAAGATTAGGTTCAAGAGATAGAAGGAACGATTATTCGCCGAGAAGCGTAGTATATCACATCAAAACTTGGAGTGAAATTTTTAAATTACAGATAGTATATTAGCGTCCGGAATTTTGTCGAAATTAGAAGCGAGATGAGGCAAAACATATGCCATTTTATTTTCTCGATATCTCTACAGGATAATAAAAAGAGAGATTACGAATGAGCGAAGGATGACGAAGTCGAAAAAGGTAGAAGGATAAGGTGAACATATAGTCTAAAGAACAATCGTATTGTCGGACGGTATCAAATAATCGGACAAGTTACGATTAGAAGAAAAATAAATACTGGCACTTAGGATAGCCACCGATTCGGCTGTAAAAGTAGAACAGAAAAGCGAAAGACAAAAAAGATTGGGAAAAGTTAAAATGTGGAAGAACAAAAACTTCGACACGGTCAGGCTGATCCCCAGAGCCATCAGTAAAAATGCGTATATGAGAAGAAAATAAGCATCATCTGGTTATATTATTCAACATCAGTCTGCGTTATCTTAGACACGCGCATAGTTTAGTGCGTAATCCTGTAAGCACAATTGGATTCTAGAGCAGTTTGAGTCGTACTTGTCTGTATTGGGGCCACTCTGATTTGGAGTGATCTAATAGTCTTTCTGGACTAGTTGTATGCTGGAGCAAGGTCGGCTCCACTTGGTTGCGGACGTGACTATATTGCTCTGGAATCATTTTTAATATATAATATCGAGCATGGTCTAGAGCTGTATGGGCTCTACTTTACTGTGGCTGT
This sequence comes from Icerya purchasi, assembly GCA_039619475.1. Lineage (NCBI taxonomy): Eukaryota > Metazoa > Arthropoda > Insecta > Hemiptera > Monophlebidae > Icerya > Icerya purchasi. Next base: position 138,934,862 of record CM077115.1, on the reverse strand, counting down.
GACCGTGTCGCTATAACTCTTTTCAGTTGTTATGTATTAATGAAACCAAGGCGGTGTGTGCACTGCTTGATTGCAGATGCGGCCATGCTGTTCTGCTATTAATTTTTTCCTGCTTTAGATCACACATCGTGAATATCGTTTGGAGGTACCGATGTGGCCAAGCGTAGTTGAGACCATAATACTTGTCTATAATTCCGGCAAGGTAATTTTCGTGGAACACTTTGGAATCGTAGGCATAGCGCTTTTACTTCCTATTTTACTAGTCGTTTCTCTTTTATTCGCATTTCTGGTTGTTGACGTGTCATTAGTAGTACATCAGTAAAATTATTTTCATTTCATTCTTCTCCTTCGGTGATTGTGACAATTTCAATATTAGCCACCCTTGTCTGAGTAATGAGTATTATTTTCTGCTATTTACTCATGTAAAAATTGTTGATGATTTAATATAATAATTTCCATTTCCTTGCTAATCCATTAACTGTGGTTTATGGACCAGCCCTTGTTAGCGTACCCAAGGGAAAAAAGGGGGGGTTAAAAAATATATATGTTGCGTTTTTCATCCGTAGCAGAAAAAAACAGTCGAAAAGCTGGGATGACAAATTACTTTTTACGCTGACGTATTCTCTTGATTAAACTTGCAGTTTTGTCAGAATCGATACATAAATGATAGACAAGGTCTGCAGCTAAGCATAAGGGAACAAAACTTAGCAATTCGCAAACTATTGAGTCGATATATATATATATATATATATATATATATATATATATATATATGTTTAAAAATATATATATAAAAAGAAAAATTTTAAAACGCAATTTATGACTAACTAGCTGTTAAACATGGCTTCGCCTGTGCATAAATATCAAATAAATCTGTACCTGGAAATTCATAAAAAAATTGTTGGTTTATCTTGAATTACGAGGTCTGTCCGGTAAGTTCGTAGAAACAATTTATTAAAAATACAAAAATACATTATTTCGGTAGATCAACGCGGTCTTCTTCGAAATATTCTCTATTCAACGAAATGCACTTGGCCCAGCGCCGCTGTCACTGCTCGAAGCGCCCCTGAAAGTAATCTGAAGTGAGGGTGTTTAAAGCTTGCGTCGTAGCTCGAATGACGTCTTCTCGGGACCCCCAGTGGTACCCCTTGAGGTCTTTTTTGGTCTTGGGGAACAGATAGAAGTTCGAGCGGGCCAGATCGGGCGAGTAGGGGAGTGGTCCAAAACCGTGATACCGTTTTTCGTGAGGAACGACTTGACGAGGTGACAATTGTGTGGGGGAGTGCGTTGTCCTGATGGAGAAGCTAACTTTGATTCGCGCCAAATCCGGTCTCACACGCTTCACACGCGCGTTCAGGTGTTTCATCACGCCTAGATAATACTGTTCATTAACGGTCTGGCCCTGGGGTACGAATTCTTTTTGTGCACTATGCCGCGGTAACCAAAGAAAACGATGAGCATGCACCTCTCTTTTGACTTTGACATCCTTGCTCTCCCGACCCTCCTTGAACTGCGTTAGCCACTTGTATACCGTCGCAGACTTCGTAGCTGATTCGCCTAATGTTTCACGTAAAGTTGCCACAATCTCCGCTTAATCACACATCTTTGTTCTTCGAAATTAGTTTTTAAAAAGTTCGACCGAAGTAAATAAAAAAACACTTTACGCAAAAGGTCAATACACATAGACTATGAACTTTATCAAAATAAAACTCAGACTGAATGTCGACACAGCTGCTTAGTTGAAAATCCCGCGGTGCAGCTAGTTTCGGAGAAAAAAAAGATCCTTCTACGAACTTTCCGGGCAGACCTCGTATATTTATGTAAAGATTTTTTCTCTCCTTTGGTGAAAACATGTTTATCACCGTCCGACAAAAAATGGTCTTCATGTTTCACGTTTAGCCGAAGATTGTCGATTTTTCTATAATTTGTCTATCGTGATCTAACAAAAAGTTTCCCTCAACTAAACAGCGCACACAACCATCGTTTTGAAGGGCCTTAGTTGTTCACCGTTTATTCGAGTTAATTCCATTTCGGCATTTTTCTACTTTGAAGAAGTACCAAAGAAAAAGTCACGATTTGCCGCTGATACATTATACATGCAGCAAAAGTACAATAATGAATACTATTAGTACTGATCATTCTAATCACGCGTGTAATAATTATAAACGAACACCTTTATCTCGCATAGATTAACGGTAACCATTAGCAAACAAGAACTAATATTATTAAACGGAATGTGTCGTCGAAGCAGGTATCTATATAGGTAATAATTACAATGAAATTATCCGTTAGAAATACAAAGTAATACAAGGATAGTACAATATTATTCGACTAGAAAAAACACGCGACAGCTAATTTGCTAGAACGATCGGTTTACTAAATCTAATCATCGGGGTTTTGAGTTATCGGAAAGTTTAACGGCGGCGAATACAAATTAGTAAAAATCAATAATCCACAACAGCGGCATGAAATCCAGTTATAAACATGCATGCCATCTATTGTACGCGTATATCTATATGCAGATATATATCGAAAGTTTACAGTTTCTAAGTTGTAGTCTTTCATATTCATTCGTTTAGTATTATAGATTATTATGAATACAATTAGTACAATAAACAATGATCCAGATTAAGCAGTAGGAGTAAGAGAAAATGAGGAAGGTATCCGATGTCTGCATCGAAAGAATTTCTATTCCGTTAAAATAACAAAATCCCGGTATTAAAATTAATCGAACAAATTGGTATTGTGACCGGTACAAAAATCACGGCGCTCGAGAATTCAACGAAGAGCATTTTTACAAAATCACTGGAAATGATTTAACCCGGCGGCGTCACTGTTCGCGGGTATCTCATACCCGATCGTTTTTAAAACCCGAATAAAATTAAAACTAAATACGCTCGTTATTTGCCGCTCGCAGTGGCTGCGGTCGTTGACCTCTTTGAGCGTATTAGCTATTCTATTTAGTGTCACTGCAGACACGGTGCCGGCTACAATGGCCATGTAACATTTATATATACATGGCGTTTATTGTTTTTTTTTTTATTGTTTATTGATGGATTGCATATCATTTTTCACAGTTTTACGAACGATGTCATACGAAAATAGTCGACTTCTAGCCTTGTTTGAACAAGCTTGTACTACAGCGAAATTCAGTTCAGACAACGAGTGAGGAAGAATATGGAGAATTTACCGAGAGGCTTATGTATACACGTATTCACGAACGAGTTGGGGAAACACTATGACCTGCCCTCCGAATAAAAGTTCAAAAACCATATATGAGATATACATGTCCCTCTCTGTCAAAGACAAAAAAACAAGGCATAATTGCAATAAATGTAACAAGCCTACTTGTATGCAACACATTATCCCAGTATGCCAAAGTTGCGTTGATCTCGATTAACTTACAAGGAAAGCACTCGAACCCGAACTCACCGATTTTGATGAAATTGATATATGTTGTAGAACACAAAAAAATAAAAGACCCGTGTTTTTTTTATATCTGCTAATAAACATATTAAGGGGGTGAAAACTACCCCAAAAATTAGCAAAAAAAAACGTTTTTTTCTAAATATCTCGACTAACAGTTAATATCTTTTGGTAAAACAAAATTGACATTACTACGTTGCGGTTGGTGCAAAAAATCAGTGTGTTTTAAACAATTTTATGAAGATTACCATTACTGTCGAAATTTCGTTGAATAATATGATGTATACACTTGCAATGAGCTAAAATAAAAATAATTTCTATACTCCTTTATATTTAAATTATAAATGTTCGTATTCATTTTTTATTTTGTAACTTTATTAAATATATATACTAAAAAAAAAAAAAAAAAATTGATATCAGATTCGTAATCAGCGACGTCGAAAACCCTGTATCCGAATTGAATTCAAAATCTGACCGCTTGAAATTCCTATTTTTGGTTTATCTGTGTTAGGAATAGTTTACCACTTTAGGGGCGAAATTAACGAAAATACCGAAATAGGTCAACTTCATTTTATCATTTTATTAGTTAAACATTTTTTTTAGATTTTTTACTGTTTTTTATCTTCAAAATAATAAATTAAATATGGGGTTTCAACCCCTATAGAATAGGGGATGCATCAATTATTGTTCAAATCATCATGAATTACTTGCTTTTCCGAAAGGAGTAATGTCAATTTTGTTTTACCAAAAGATATTAACTGTTAGTCGAGATATTTAGAAAAAACGTTTTTTTTTGCTAACTTTTGGGGTAGTTTTCACCCTCTTAATATGTTTATTAGCAGATATAAAAAAACGCGGGTCTTTTATTTTTTTGTGTTCTACAAGATATATCAATTTCATTCAAATCGGTGAGATTGGATTGGAGTACTGTTAGGGGTTGTTTACCCCTTTAGGGGTGAAATTAACGAAAATGCCGAAACAGGTCAACTACAGTTTTTCATTTTATTAATTAAAAAAATATTTTTAGATTTTGTATTATTTTTTATCGCCAAAATAATGAATTAAATATGGGTTTTCAACCCCTATAAAATAGGGGATGCATCCATTATTGTTCAAATCATCAAAAATTACTTGCTTTTCCGAAAGGAGTAATCTCCATTTTGTTTTACCAAAAAATATTAAGTATTAGTCGAGATATTTAGAAAAAAACGATTTTCTTGGCAAACTTTGGGGGTAGTTTTCACCCCCTTAATATGTTTATTAGCAGATACAAAAAAAACACGGGTCTTTTATTTTTTTGTGTTCTACAACATATATCAACTTCATCAAAATCGATGAGTTCGGGTTCGAGTGCTTTCCTTGTTAGTATAATATAAGTAATAAATAAGCTTTGTTTTACATAATTCATAATTTGATGTTAACGTATTAAAAACAGCAATTTTATCTTTTCTACCTAAGTAGTCTAAAAATACCGGACCTGGACGGTGTGACGTCACAAACCCCAGAACTGTGTGCAGAGGGCAAAAAGTAACCCAATTTCTTGCACGGGCGCCGAAAATTCACCCAAGTTTTCCCCGATTTCCCCCAATTTTCCACAATTTTCTGCAAATTTTCCGCAAATTTCCCCCAATTTTCACTGTACAGGTTCCGCGCATTTCCGATAGTTCGAACCAATTATAAATCAACACATGTATATTATTTAAAACCTGAAACTAACCCAAGTCCCCGCCCACCCCTCCTGTCTACAGCGTTACCGTGATCTTTTTAATTAATTCAAAGTCTAAGTATATGTAATATAAAATTAGCCTAAGCATTTATTTTTAATGTGTAGAGAGTAGAAAGTAACCGATTAAAAATTAACCCAAGTATGTTATTTAACGTCTGAAACTAACCCAAGTCCCCGCCCACCCCTCCTGTCTACAACATTACCGCAATTTTTCAAAATTTAGGGCCTAAGTATGGAAATTCCAAATTTAACCCAAGTATACTATTTAAAGCCTGAAACTAACCCAAGTCTCCGCTCGCTCTTTCCACGATCCCGCGCATATATCCAACAAAGCGTTAGTCACTGCGAAAGCATACGTACCGTTCCCGCGCACGCGTCGTCTGTTCCCGATTCTGCAATCTTTTTTTTTTTTTTTTTTTAATATTTCGAAGCCTAAGTATAAAAAATTCCAAAATTATCCTAAATATATTTTTTTCATTATCACATTTCCCCGTTTGTACAGGTAAATGTGGAAACACACACGCCGTCCCCGCGCATATATCCATCATAACATTAACCACAGTGAAAGTGCACACCCATTCCCACACATCGCGCCCTCTACTATCATGTGTATGTATTACACATGCCTTTGCGTGTAATATATGTAGCATACTTTTTAATTTTCATTTTTCGAGGTTGGGAGGGGTAAAATTTTGCCGGAGTGATAAAAACGTTTGAATCTCAACACTTAGAACCCAAAATTTAAAGGAATTTTTCGAGTCGTGCTCCGTTCCGGCATTTTTTTTTTAAATTTTATTTTTAAAGAAAATATTTGAACGTTCCATCAGTCGAATGAAAGCGGGCGAGTGTGCTGCTACGAGATGTATTATGTAAGCGCGACCGCGGCTGTACTAGAAATATTTAAATGTTCCAGCAACTAGTTGAAACTGTCACCAGGTGAGGTGAATTCCAGTCGTTCGTTTTGAAATTAACCAGCCGATCATCTATGCACACTCTCACACGCCACCGTTAGAAACCTGTTCGCGATCGCTACAAGTTCATACACACGCACGTACACACCACCACTTGATAAATATTTTTTCGTCTTTTTCCGCTTCCGATCTTATTTGTAATCCGTTGATTCTTTTTTTTATTATTTTTCCGTATTCTCCGTTCATTGCAAAAGCACACCATCCATTCATGCACACATATCAAGCATTATGTTAACCTCTACAAAGCTACACTGTACTATTCCACACACGCTCCGGTCGCCGTCGAAATAAACGCCGCGATATCACTCCCACACACACACACATACACACAACCACTTCATATATATTTTATTTTCGAGTCAAATTATTATAGAATTAGCCTAAGTATAATTTTCTTTTACATTTCTGTTTACTTCTTCCGAAGTTCATAATTTTTATATTTTTTTTGTTTCTCCGATTCTAAAAATAAATCTGTCAATGTATTAGCCACTCTCTCCGGCGCACAGAATGTTCCCTCGCACTCATCTGCTACCTATCGTTCTTATTAATTTTTTTCAAGTCTAATATTATAGAATTAGCCTAATTATATTTTTTTTTCGCTTCCAATCATTTCCTCCGACCGTTGATAATTTTCTTATTTTATTTTTTCTCAGGTTCTAAAAATAAAATCCATTGTCATCTTCACTAGTATGATTGCGCACATATCTTCTGCCGGTATTTCTCATATTGTTCATAATAATTTTTCATGTCTATGTATTATGGAATTAGTCTAAAATATATTTTTTCCCCTCTAAAGACTTTTTCCAAACGTAAGTATTCAAACATTAATTCGAGTATATTTTTATTTAACGCTGTTTCATAATTTCCCTCTCCCTTATCCACCCTACACAAATTTCAATTATTTTCTATTATTTTTCATGAGTACATCCCCCTGAAACTACAGTGAAACCACACCAAACATTCCCACGCACCATATAGATTTTAACATCATTCGTAATAATTCTTTTCGAGTCTATTAGTTTAAGATTATTCTATTTTTTTCAAACTCTAAATATTTTTTTTTTTTCAATATCTTTCATATTATATTTTTTTTCCTCAATATGTCCGCGTACCCTCATAGTGCAAAGGTACTCTGCTTATTTCCATGCATGAATGTTGCTTTGTCGTTGATTTCGATCATGTGTCAAGGTCATCGAGTCTGCCCGAATCTTCCATGTCATATCTTTTGTAGAAAAACGGTTCATATGTTCACACCTACACACAAACACCCATAACCGAAAGAACACCTCTCAACTTCGTTCATCTGCGTATGTAACCAGCTTTCACCAAAGGAATGTGGTTTATCTGATACGACTCAACATCTTCAAAGACTTGCATCGAGCTAGAATCTCGAAAGGATCTGTTCAGGCAGTCAGTATTAGTGCTATGTCGAACGTGTAGAATTTGTTGAAGCAGTGTTCTTCACGCATTAATAAAAGTTTGCTCTAACGTTAAAAGTAATAATTTTCTACATTTTTTAGTAAAAAGTTAAAAATATTATTCAAACATGAATAACAACATTGTTTCGAAATTCGACGAATTTATTCAGAATTCATTTTCGAGTGATAGTGTCACGCATACAACTTCATCACCTCCATCACCGCAGTCAGATGATTGTTATACAGCAGAAGAATCAACATCTTTTGTACATAATATCATTGGTCCTGTATTATTAACAGAACAAGCAGATATAGCGGAATATTTTGTAGATATCAGCATCCATGTAGATTGTGATTATGGTTTTCGAGTAACTGAACTAGCAATGATTGATATGTCCGGTGGAAAGTGTTTGCATACGCTGTATAAGCCAAGCAGAGCATGGCATGCATCAAAAATGCCACATTTACAATGTCCTTCGATGAGTCATTACTTGAAAAATCCTTCATTATTTCCCTGTCGGGAAGAAATATTTATGGCACGCGATATATTCACGATATTATCTCAAAAACCGAGAGCTCGCATATATATTTTAACAGTATATGCTAAACTTACACTAATGGAACTTAACGAAAAGTCTGAATTGTTGAGTGATTTAGACTATGAAATCGTTAATATGGATCAAGTCTTTCGACTACATAGTATTGAGAATCTACATGAAGAGTATTTTGGTATAAGCAATTTGATAACCTGTAAACATCATAATGAGATTGATAGTTTTCATTGTGCAGCGAAAAACGTTATGGTGATGAAGGCCTGGTACGATCATGTTATCCATCCGCTGAAGCTTATGAATAATCTCAATATAAATGATTTAAGTCAGTTGTTCATTACAGCCACCAAAGAAATGATAATTACATTATTTCCAAGTTGTGTTGGTGACATTTATGCATTTCTACCAGATAGATTAAAACAGGATGATACGATAAAATCACTTCTACCATGTTACGAGCATGAGCATGATGAAGAATATTATATCGATGATGATATATTGCGACGGAGTACTCGAAATTGTATGAAAGTAAAAGATTGTATCGATTGTCAATGTAAAATTCGCACGGATTAACTATTCATTATTTCGATCGTTTATCAATTTTGTGTATATTTGTATATATTTTTGTATATTAATGTATATATTTTTTTCCCTAATCGACAGTCCGTTCGTTTTTTGTGTTTTGTTAATCATTTTGTAAATATATTTTTATACATATTTAAATTTTATTTCTATATATTTACATATATTTTTTCTTTGCCTTCAATTCCCTCCATATCTTTCATTCTATTGTATATATTTTTTCCTAATTAATTTTAATCTTTTTTCGCTCCTTTTCAATTCAGTTTATTTAACTATTTAACTATTTCTCTATTTCTTTTTCCTCCTCTTAACTTAAAGTACTGGTAATGATGAATATTACAAAAAATCTGAACCAGTTGTATAAAGTGTACGTGTAATTATTGTCTAATTTTCGAATATAATCCCGCATAATTTGTTCATATCTTTTTAGACTAAAACATTATATTTTTTATTCTTTCTTTAACGAATCTAACTGTTCAACTTTTTCATGTACATCACGTACATCAAGTATTTTCCGCAGCTGTGTGAGTTTTCATTAATTTGTAAGACACAACCTAAGACCCAGAGAGTTCTCTCTAATTGTTTAAAATCTTTCATAATCACACTTTTTTATTTTACATATATTTTTTGAGGTATATACGGGATCGTCTATGAGGTGTGTTGATCAATAGAGCAACAGGTAGAAAACCTACTAGCTTACGAGACACAGCATGTTTATAGAAAAAACGTGCTAGCATGAGCAGATCAGAGTTGCAATGTGCGAGTGAGAGACTGTATGCATGTATGTGTGCGAGAGCAACAGCTTGATTATAAAAAACGTCGAAGATACATGCATCTATCTGTGAACAATTATCACATCAAACATAAAAAGGCTGACTAAAAGATTATTATTTTCTTTTTTCATTCATTCTCGCCACTATTACCACTCGCGCCCCACTGTCAAGACCTCTGAACATACATTACTAACCTCACCGACACTATAATATTTTTTCTCTGTGTTATTAAATTAACCCAAGTATATTTTTATTCATTTGTTACGCAAACTTTTGTTCAAATCTTTCGTAATATGTCGTGCGCACATTTATAGCCCACAGACACTACTCGCTTCATTACCACGAATACATCTCTTTCATTGTTACTTATCATAACATAGTTTTTCCTGAAATTGTAGAAAAATTCTCTTCGCTCCATTCTTCCAAGGTGTTTTATTTCCTAATTTCAAATCATGCATAATAATTTTAAAATCAAATTAAGTATATTTTATCATTTCCAAAAAATCAATCATCTCTGTACAAGGCATTAACTCATTTTCACATCAAACATATTATTTTTTTTTAATCTATCGTACATATTATTTTTTATCATTTAAATTTTTTTCTCAATTCACAAATAGCTAACCTATAGAAAACATATTGTTGTAAACATACATGACAAAATTACTCCTCATAATTACATCATGAATTATTTTTTTCTTCATTTTTTTTTTTTTTTTTTACCATCATGACAAAAGTAATAGAATTAAGGCATTTATGAATGTGTACACCATACGCTTCCAGTAACCTATCATACATTTTTTTAAATTAGTCCAAGCATACTATTTTTTCAATAATAAAGTCGATCATACATACTTTTTTCTTCTATATAATCACTAATCTATGAAAACACTTCGTTTGTTTTACCCATACCATAGCATTCACTCCTTTTCCCTCATGCTAACAAACTTCAAAATTTAATAATATAACACGAAGTTATTCTAAATACATGTTCATGCTATTAAAATTAATATATCAATTAATCTATATATTCCTTTTGCACATTTCTGAAAAAAATCCTACAACATGTTTTAAAATTAATCGAAGTATACTATTTTATTACCTAAAATCAATTATTCTCCCATACAGTTTTTTCCAATCATACATATTTTTTGTTTCCCATATTGTCATTATTGCAAAGTCATACAAAACAACAACATATTTTTAACCATAATGAATCCTTCATCCGTTCCATTCATGCTATATACCATTATCATTCATTTCAATGTTATGAAATTAGTCTAAATATACATTCATGCTAGCAAAGTTATTATCTCACCCTTTGCATTATTCCAAAAATGATTTATTTTACATTTTTTCTTTAAATTTCCCTTATACTATTATTTTTGAAATGCAGGATGATGACTATGATTAGAATTCATGATTACAAAGAGAGAGACGCATGCGGAAATTGTATTGTCATTATATACGAGATGATGTGTGATTGTTGGTGAGTATGCTTGCATGCATGTAAAATATATGAGTGTGTTAGTAGAAAACAACCGTTCAAACGTGAACACAGGTACAGATACAGTTATAGAATGAGAGAGATAAAAATATATATTTTGTTATGTTTGATATGTGTATGATAAAGAGGTTAACAAAGAATAATCACATTACCCTCACAACTTAGACATTGAGTTATACCTTTGTAATATTTTAGATGTAAAAGCAGTGGCATTGACATGTAGTAAACGTTTTCATCACTTTTGACTAATTATAAGCAATTTTCCAACATTTCTCTTTGTTTTCCTACATTTTAATACCTTTACACCATTTTAGTCAATTTTTTGATATTTAATGCCATTTTTCCAGTGTTTTTACCACCTTTCTCGCAATTTTCATCATTCTTTCATCATCTTTGTTAGGATCTTTTCTTACAACTCTTTACCATTTCGACCGTCGTTAGTGATATCCATCATTATTTATGCTTTCATTCCTTCTGCTTAATCTATGCACACATACAGCTTAGCAATCACTGCAGCTGTTGAACGTTGTAGGACCGCAATCGCGATCTCCATTTGATTATTAGGATTTAAAAGTCACATCTTTGAACGCTTGATCTAATGCATCAATATGATCTTTGTATTCGCCCACCCGCTGCTGAAGGTTCCACCTAATATCTTCAACAGACTATCATACAGTCGTTTAATAAGAGAATCCGTAAGACCCAAGACATTTACTTAACGTTTTCCCAACACATTCACAGACCTACCCTGTACACTAAGGAAATCTTTAAACATCTCTGTAACCATTCCTTTTAAGCTGGCGGGAGCAAGGAACTCCTATAAACGTTTCTCAATCAGCACTTCATCGTTCATCGCCCATGGTTTCACTCGCCATTGCACAGATATGTAATAAACATTTTCTTCTTTTACTATTTTGTTATGCTTTAACACTATTACATCATTTTTCCTCGCTTCTAACTAATTGTAACCAGTTTTCCATTATTTCTTAGCATGTTCTTCTGTTTTAGGACGTTTTTGCGCTATTTTTTTTTTCATCAATTTATGTTATTTCACATCGTTTTTCTGCTGATTTTAGTGCCTTTCACATAATTTTACTAATTATTTTCGACTATTTCTTAACATGTTCTTCCGTTTTAGGACCTTTTTGCACTATTTTTCATCAATTTATGTTATTTAACATCGTTTTTCTAGTGTTTTACTACCTTTCACACAATTTTACTCAATTTTTCCCACATCTTTGAAGATTTTTTTTCATTTATCTCATACATTATATGTCTGGATGTGTCGAATATACATCCTTTTAACTATATTTTATAATTTGATACGATTATAAATAATAATGAAAGATTTAATTCAATATTGTTTACAATTTATTCAATAATTTTTATGACATTCATCATAACCATTAAAAATAATCATTTGCTTTAATGCTTCGATGTTAAATTGTAATATATCATTATCAGCTATTAATAATTAACACCATAAAACGTTTAATTTAACTGAATATATCCTTCTTCAGCCAACTTTTCTTCAATCATCCGAATTTCAGTATCTAATCCATTATTTCCTGATTGTTTAGATGTGTGTAGTAACAATAATCGTTCAACCAATTCATTAGGATCGTCAGAATAATTGAAATGAGGGTCTTCGAGATATACTTTTCGAACAGTACTATATGCACGTTTCTTTTTCGTTTTATCTGGATAAACTTTTACATTCTGTATTGTAGATTGAAACAGAGGACGTATTATTTTTCTGTATTTAGGAAGTGGAGTACCCTTTAATACACCAGTAACACGTACATGAGCTCTGGTAAATTCCAGTATTTGTTTATACAAAGCTAAATCATTATTTGTATATTTATTCTCATCAACATTTGTTTCCATCAGTAAATGAATCAGTCCTGGTGTGTAAGGAAATTTAGTTAGTGTTCTTCCTTTTCCTAAATAAATTTCACCACATTTTCGATTCCACGAAACTGGTGTTGAACCCATCATATACTCATGAGTGTTAGCATTATATTGTATTCCATATACAGGATCATTTGGTACAGGTTCACCAACATCTATTTGAAATGGAGCCATTTCATGCATATTAATGGTCTTATATCCAGACTTATTATCACTATTTTCATATTCTTCTTCATTTTCAATATCAATCTCATAATCATGTTTCCTACTCTCATTAGAAAGTTTATGACGTTTTATTATTGATGTATCACTTATTCCATTAGATTCATTTTTCATCCTTTTAGGTATTTGTAGTGTTTCCCGATTATCCGATAACTGTTTTGTAACAGGTTCAAGCATGACAGATGAAATATTTGTAATAGATTTCCAGTTCTGTAACGCATTATACTTTTTCATTATATCGCTGCGTATCCTTTCCAGTTCACTTTTAAGATTTGCTCCTTTATTTATTCCATCATTACCAACATTAACCATCACTTTACTTGTTGACATCGTTATTACAGATAATTAAAAATTCAACAAACTTACATGTAAATTTTCTCTACATATATAAATCACAATCTATTTTGATCACAGAAAGTTAATGCTTATTTAACACAAATAATTTATAGAATGTTTTTAAAGGCTTAAAGAAACATACAGTGCTAACATGCTTATTATATACATACTGTAATTCAAACTGTTCCCTAAATACACTATTCATGAAAATAATTCTTTATAAATAAAAATAAACAACAAAACTGGGCAGAAATTTTAGAGGAATTTAAGAATCACATTATTTAATTTTCAATATATTAATATATCAAAATATGTGATAACGCCTAAACTTTTACCAACAACATTATACATATATATACACATATATATCACCATATATACATATATATCAACATATATACATATATATCTACATATATACATATATATCTAAATATATACATATATATCTAAATATATACATATATATCTATATATATACATATATATCTACATATATACATATATATCTACATATACATATATATATCTATATATCTACATATATACATATATATCTACATATATACATATATATCTACATATATACATATATATCTAAATATATACATATATATCTACATATATGCATATATATATAAATATATACATATAGATCTACATATATACATATATATCTAAATATATACATATATATCTAAATATATACATATATATATCTAAATATATACATATGTATATATCTACATATATGCATATATATATCTAAATATATACATATAGATCTACATATATACATATATATATCTATATATATGCATATATATCTAAATATATATATATATATATATACATATATATATCTACATATATACATATATATATCTACATATATACATATATATATCTACATATATACATATATATATCTACATATATATATATGTGTATATATATGTATAATGTTGTTGGTAAAAGTTTAGGCGTTATCACATATTTTGATATATTAGTATATTGAAAATTAAATAATGTGATTCTTAAATTCCTCTAAAATTTCTGCCCAGTTTTGTTGTTTATTTTTATTTATAAAGAATTATTTTCATGAATAGTGTATTTAGGGAACAGTTTGAATTACAGTATGTATATAATAAGCATGTTAGCACTGTATGTTTCTTTAAGCCTTTAAAACCATTCTATAAATTATTTGTGTTAAATAAGCATTAACTTTCTGTGATCAAAATAGATTGTGATTTATATATGTAGAGAAAATTTACATGTAAGTTTGTTGAATTTTTAATTATCTGTAATAACGATGTCAACAAGTAAAGTGATGGTTAATGTTGGTAATGATGGAATAAATAAAGGAGCAAATCTTAAAAGTGAACTGGAAAGGATACGCAGCGATATAATGAAAAAGTATAATGCGTTACAGAACTGGAAATCTATTACAAATATTTCATCTGTCATGCTTGAACCTGTTACAAAACAGTTATCGGATAATCGGGAAACACTACAAATACCTAAAAGGATGAAAAATGAATCTAATGGAATAAGTGATACATCAATAATAAAACGTCATAAACTTTCTAATGAGAGTAGGAAACATGATTATGAGATTGATATTGAAAATGAAGAAGAATATGAAAATAGTGATAATAAGTCTGGATATAAGACCATTAATATGCATGAAATGGCTCCATTTCAAATAGATGTTGGTGAACCTGTACCAAATGATCCTGTATATGGAATACAATATAATGCTAACACTCATGAGTATATGATGGGTTCAACACCAGTTTCGTGGAATCGAAAATGTGGTGAAATTTATTTAGGAAAAGGAAGAACACTAACTAAATTTCCTTACACACCAGGACTGATTCATTTACTGATGGAAACAAATGTTGATGAGAATAAATATACAAATAATGATTTAGCTTTGTATAAACAAATACTGGAATTTACCAGAGCTCATGTACGTGTTACTGGTGTATTAAAGGGTACTCCACTTCCTAAATACAGAAAAATAATACGTCCTCTGTTTCAATCTACAATACAGAATGTAAAAGTTTATCCAGATAAAACGAAAAAGAAACGTGCATATAGTACTGTTCGAAAAGTATATCTCGAAGACCCTCATTTCAATTATTCTGACGATCCTAATGAATTGGTTGAACGATTATTGTTACTACACACATCTAAACAATCAGGAAATAATGGATTAGATACTGAAATTCGGATGATTGAAGAAAAGTTGGCTGAAGAAGGATATATTCAGTTAAATTAAACGTTTTATGGTGTTAATTATTAATAGCTGATAATGATATATTACAATTTAACATCGAAGCATTAAAGCAAATGATTATTTTTAATGGTTATGATGAATGTCATAAAAATTATTGAATAAATTGTAAACAATATTGAATTAAATCTTTCATTATTATTTATAATCGTATCAAATTATAAAATATAGTTAAAAGGATGTATATTCGACACATCCAGACATATAATGTATGAGATAAATGAAAAAAAATCTTCAAAGATGTGGGAAAAATTGAGTAAAATTGTGTGAAAGGTAGTAAAACACTAGAAAAACGATGTTAAATAACATAAATTGATGAAAAATAGTGCAAAAAGGTCCTAAAACGGAAGAACATGTTAAGAAATAGTCGAAAATAATTAGTAAAATTATGTGAAAGGCACTAAAATCAGCAGAAAAACGATGTGAAATAACATAAATTGATGAAAAAAAAAATAGCGCAAAAACGTCCTAAAACAGAAGAACATGCTAAGAAATAATGGAAAACTGGTTACAATTAGTTAGAAGCGAGGAAAAATGATGTAATAGTGTTAAAGCATAACAAAATAGTAAAAGAAGAAAATGTTTATTACATATCTGTGCAATGGCGAGTGAAACCATGGGCGATGAACGATGAAGTGCTGATTGAGAAACGTTTATAGGAGTTCCTTGCTCCCGCCAGCTTAAAAGGAATGGTTACAGAGATGTTTAAAGATTTCCTTAGTGTACAGGGTAGGTCTGTGAATGTGTTGGGAAAACGTTAAGTAAATGTCTTGGGTCTTACGGATTCTCTTATTAAACGACTGTATGATAGTCTGTTGAAGATATTAGGTGGAACCTTCAGCAGCGGGTGGGCGAATACAAAGATCATATTGATGCATTAGATCAAGCGTTCAAAGATGTGACTTTTAAATCCTAATAATCAAATGGAGATCGCGATTGCGGTCCTACAACGTTCAACAGCTGCAGTGATTGCTAAGCTGTATGTGTGCATAGATTAAGCAGAAGGAATGAAAGCATAAATAATGATGGATATCACTAACGACGGTCGAAATGGTAAAGAGTTGTAAGAAAAGATCCTAACAAAGATGATGAAAGAATGATGAAAATTGCGAGAAAGGTGGTAAAAACACTGGAAAAATGGCATTAAATATCAAAAAATTGACTAAAATGGTGTAAAGGTATTAAAATGTAGGAAAACAAAGAGAAATGTTGGAAAATTGCTTATAATTAGTCAAAAGTGATGAAAACGTTTACTACATGTCAATGCCACTGCTTTTACATCTAAAATATTACAAAGGTATAACTC
Organism: Icerya purchasi; assembly: GCA_039619475.1. Taxonomy (NCBI): domain Eukaryota; kingdom Metazoa; phylum Arthropoda; class Insecta; order Hemiptera; family Monophlebidae; genus Icerya; species Icerya purchasi. Next base: position 138,917,834 of record CM077115.1, on the reverse strand, counting down.
AATGTCTAAGTTGTGAGGGTAATGTGATTATTCTTTGTTAACCTCTTTATCATACACATATCAAACATAACAAAATATATATTTTTATCTCTCTCATTCTATAACTGTATCTGTACCTGTGTTCACGTTTGAACGGTTGTTTTCTACTAACACACTCATATATTTTACATGCATGCAAGCATACTCACCAACAATCACACATCATCTCGTATATAATGACAATACAATTTCCGCATGCGTCTCTCTCTTTGTAATCATGAATTCTAATCATAGTCATCATCCTGCATTTCAAAAATAATAGTATAAGGGAAATTTAAAGAAAAAATGTAAAATAAATCATTTTTGGAATAATGCAAAGGGTGAGATAATAACTTTGCTAGCATGAATGTATATTTAGACTAATTTCATAACATTGAAATGAATGATAATGGTATATAGCATGAATGGAACGGATGAAGGATTCATTATGGTTAAAAATATGTTGTTGTTTTGTATGACTTTGCAATAATGACAATATGGGAAACAAAAAATATGTATGATTGGAAAAAACTGTATGGGAGAATAATTGATTTTAGGTAATAAAATAGTATACTTCGATTAATTTTAAAACATGTTGTAGGATTTTTTTCAGAAATGTGCAAAAGGAATATATAGATTAATTGATATATTAATTTTAATAGCATGAACATGTATTTAGAATAACTTCGTGTTATATTATTAAATTTTGAAGTTTGTTAGCATGAGGGAAAAGGAGTGAATGCTATGGTATGGGTAAAACAAACGAAGTGTTTTCATAGATTAGTGATTATATAGAAGAAAAAAGTATGTATGATCGACTTTATTATTGAAAAAATAGTATGCTTGGACTAATTTAAAAAAATGTATGATAGGTTACTGGAAGCGTATGGTGTACACATTCATAAATGCCTTAATTCTATTACTTTTGTCATGATGGTAAAAAAAAAAAAAAAAAATGAAGAAAAAAATAATTCATGATGTAATTATGAGGAGTAATTTTGTCATGTATGTTTACAACAATATGTTTTCTATAGGTTAGCTATTTGTGAATTGAGAAAAAAATTTAAATGATAAAAAATAATATGTACGATAGATTAAAAAAAAATAATATGTTTGATGTGAAAATGAGTTAATGCCTTGTACAGAGATGATTGATTTTTTGGAAATGATAAAATATACTTAATTTGATTTTAAAATTATTATGCATGATTTGAAATTAGGAAATAAAACACCTTGGAAGAATGGAGCGAAGAGAATTTTTCTACAATTTCAGGAAAAACTATGTTATGATAAGTAACAATGAAAGAGATGTATTCGTGGTAATGAAGCGAGTAGTGTCTGTGGGCTATAAATGTGCGCACGACATATTACGAAAGATTTGAACAAAAGTTTGCGTAACAAATGAATAAAAATATACTTGGGTTAATTTAATAACACAGAGAAAAAATATTATAGTGTCGGTGAGGTTAGTAATGTATGTTCAGAGGTCTTGACAGTGGGGCGCGAGTGGTAATAGTGGCGAGAATGAATGAAAAAAGAAAATAATAATCTTTTAGTCAGCCTTTTTATGTTTGATGTGATAATTGTTCACAGATAGATGCATGTATCTTCGACGTTTTTTATAATCAAGCTGTTGCTCTCGCACACATACATGCATACAGTCTCTCACTCGCACATTGCAACTCTGATCTGCTCATGCTAGCACGTTTTTTCTATAAACATGCTGTGTCTCGTAAGCTAGTAGGTTTTCTACCTGTTGCTCTATTGATCAACACACCTCATAGACGATCCCGTATATACCTCAAAAAATATATGTAAAATAAAAAAGTGTGATTATGAAAGATTTTAAACAATTAGAGAGAACTCTCTGGGTCTTAGGTTGTGTCTTACAAATTAATGAAAACTCACACAGCTGCGGAAAATACTTGATGTACGTGATGTACATGAAAAAGTTGAACAGTTAGATTCGTTAAAGAAAGAATAAAAAATATAATGTTTTAGTCTAAAAAGATATGAACAAATTATGCGGGATTATATTCGAAAATTAGACAATAATTACACGTACACTTTATACAACTGGTTCAGATTTTTTGTAATATTCATCATTACCAGTACTTTAAGTTAAGAGGAGGAAAAAGAAATAGAGAAATAGTTAAATAGTTAAATAAACTGAATTGAAAAGGAGCGAAAAAAGATTAAAATTAATTAGGAAAAAATATATACAATAGAATGAAAGATATGGAGGGAATTGAAGGCAAAGAAAAAATATATGTAAATATATAGAAATAAAATTTAAATATGTATAAAAATATATTTACAAAATGATTAACAAAACACAAAAAACGAACGGACTGTCGATTAGGGAAAAAAATATATACATTAATATACAAAAATATATACAAATATACACAAAATTGATAAACGATCGAAATAATGAATAGTTAATCCGTGCGAATTTTACATTGACAATCGATACAATCTTTTACTTTCATACAATTTCGAGTACTCCGTCGCAATATATCATCATCGATATAATATTCTTCATCATGCTCATGCTCGTAACATGGTAGAAGTGATTTTATCGTATCATCCTGTTTTAATCTATCTGGTAGAAATGCATAAATGTCACCAACACAACTTGGAAATAATGTAATTATCATTTCTTTGGTGGCTGTAATGAACAACTGACTTAAATCATTTATATTGAGATTATTCATAAGCTTCAGCGGATGGATAACATGATCGTACCAGGCCTTCATCACCATAACGTTTTTCGCTGCACAATGAAAACTATCAATCTCATTATGATGTTTACAGGTTATCAAATTGCTTATACCAAAATACTCTTCATGTAGATTCTCAATACTATGTAGTCGAAAGACTTGATCCATATTAACGATTTCATAGTCTAAATCACTCAACAATTCAGACTTTTCGTTAAGTTCCATTAGTGTAAGTTTAGCATATACTGTTAAAATATATATGCGAGCTCTCGGTTTTTGAGATAATATCGTGAATATATCGCGTGCCATAAATATTTCTTCCCGACAGGGAAATAATGAAGGATTTTTCAAGTAATGACTCATCGAAGGACATTGTAAATGTGGCATTTTTGATGCATGCCATGCTCTGCTTGGCTTATACAGCGTATGCAAACACTTTCCACCGGACATATCAATCATTGCTAGTTCAGTTACTCGAAAACCATAATCACAATCTACATGGATGCTGATATCTACAAAATATTCCGCTATATCTGCTTGTTCTGTTAATAATACAGGACCAATGATATTATGTACAAAAGATGTTGATTCTTCTGCTGTATAACAATCATCTGACTGCGGTGATGGAGGTGATGAAGTTGTATGCGTGACACTATCACTCGAAAATGAATTCTGAATAAATTCGTCGAATTTCGAAACAATGTTGTTATTCATGTTTGAATAATATTTTTAACTTTTTACTAAAAAATGTAGAAAATTATTACTTTTAACGTTAGAGCAAACTTTTATTAATGCGTGAAGAACACTGCTTCAACAAATTCTACACGTTCGACATAGCACTAATACTGACTGCCTGAACAGATCCTTTCGAGATTCTAGCTCGATGCAAGTCTTTGAAGATGTTGAGTCGTATCAGATAAACCACATTCCTTTGGTGAAAGCTGGTTACATACGCAGATGAACGAAGTTGAGAGGTGTTCTTTCGGTTATGGGTGTTTGTGTGTAGGTGTGAACATATGAACCGTTTTTCTACAAAAGATATGACATGGAAGATTCGGGCAGACTCGATGACCTTGACACATGATCGAAATCAACGACAAAGCAACATTCATGCATGGAAATAAGCAGAGTACCTTTGCACTATGAGGGTACGCGGACATATTGAGGAAAAAAAATATAATATGAAAGATATTGAAAAAAAAAAAATATTTAGAGTTTGAAAAAAATAGAATAATCTTAAACTAATAGACTCGAAAAGAATTATTACGAATGATGTTAAAATCTATATGGTGCGTGGGAATGTTTGGTGTGGTTTCACTGTAGTTTCAGGGGGATGTACTCATGAAAAATAATAGAAAATAATTGAAATTTGTGTAGGGTGGATAAGGGAGAGGGAAATTATGAAACAGCGTTAAATAAAAATATACTCGAATTAATGTTTGAATACTTACGTTTGGAAAAAGTCTTTAGAGGGGAAAAAATATATTTTAGACTAATTCCATAATACATAGACATGAAAAATTATTATGAACAATATGAGAAATACCGGCAGAAGATATGTGCGCAATCATACTAGTGAAGATGACAATGGATTTTATTTTTAGAACCTGAGAAAAAATAAAATAAGAAAATTATCAACGGTCGGAGGAAATGATTGGAAGCGAAAAAAAAATATAATTAGGCTAATTCTATAATATTAGACTTGAAAAAAATTAATAAGAACGATAGGTAGCAGATGAGTGCGAGGGAACATTCTGTGCGCCGGAGAGAGTGGCTAATACATTGACAGATTTATTTTTAGAATCGGAGAAACAAAAAAAATATAAAAATTATGAACTTCGGAAGAAGTAAACAGAAATGTAAAAGAAAATTATACTTAGGCTAATTCTATAATAATTTGACTCGAAAATAAAATATATATGAAGTGGTTGTGTGTATGTGTGTGTGTGTGGGAGTGATATCGCGGCGTTTATTTCGACGGCGACCGGAGCGTGTGTGGAATAGTACAGTGTAGCTTTGTAGAGGTTAACATAATGCTTGATATGTGTGCATGAATGGATGGTGTGCTTTTGCAATGAACGGAGAATACGGAAAAATAATAAAAAAAAGAATCAACGGATTACAAATAAGATCGGAAGCGGAAAAAGACGAAAAAATATTTATCAAGTGGTGGTGTGTACGTGCGTGTGTATGAACTTGTAGCGATCGCGAACAGGTTTCTAACGGTGGCGTGTGAGAGTGTGCATAGATGATCGGCTGGTTAATTTCAAAACGAACGACTGGAATTCACCTCACCTGGTGACAGTTTCAACTAGTTGCTGGAACATTTAAATATTTCTAGTACAGCCGCGGTCGCGCTTACATAATACATCTCGTAGCAGCACACTCGCCCGCTTTCATTCGACTGATGGAACGTTCAAATATTTTCTTTAAAAATAAAATTTAAAAAAAAAATGCCGGAACGGAGCACGACTCGAAAAATTCCTTTAAATTTTGGGTTCTAAGTGTTGAGATTCAAACGTTTTTATCACTCCGGCAAAATTTTACCCCTCCCAACCTCGAAAAATGAAAATTAAAAAGTATGCTACATATATTACACGCAAAGGCATGTGTAATACATACACATGATAGTAGAGGGCGCGATGTGTGGGAATGGGTGTGCACTTTCACTGTGGTTAATGTTATGATGGATATATGCGCGGGGACGGCGTGTGTGTTTCCACATTTACCTGTACAAACGGGGAAATGTGATAATGAAAAAAATATATTTAGGATAATTTTGGAATTTTTTATACTTAGGCTTCGAAATATTAAAAAAAAAAAAAAAAAAAGATTGCAGAATCGGGAACAGACGACGCGTGCGCGGGAACGGTACGTATGCTTTCGCAGTGACTAACGCTTTGTTGGATATATGCGCGGGATCGTGGAAAGAGCGAGCGGAGACTTGGGTTAGTTTCAGGCTTTAAATAGTATACTTGGGTTAAATTTGGAATTTCCATACTTAGGCCCTAAATTTTGAAAAATTGCGGTAATGTTGTAGACAGGAGGGGTGGGCGGGGACTTGGGTTAGTTTCAGACGTTAAATAACATACTTGGGTTAATTTTTAATCGGTTACTTTCTACTCTCTACACATTAAAAATAAATGCTTAGGCTAATTTTATATTACATATACTTAGACTTTGAATTAATTAAAAAGATCACGGTAACGCTGTAGACAGGAGGGGTGGGCGGGGACTTGGGTTAGTTTCAGGTTTTAAATAATATACATGTGTTGATTTATAATTGGTTCGAACTATCGGAAATGCGCGGAACCTGTACAGTGAAAATTGGGGGAAATTTGCGGAAAATTTGCAGAAAATTGTGGAAAATTGGGGGAAATCGGGGAAAACTTGGGTGAATTTTCGGCGCCCGTGCAAGAAATTGGGTTACTTTTTGCCCTCTGCACACAGTTCTGGGGTTTGTGACGTCACACCGTCCAGGTCCGGTATTTTTAGACTACTTACCTAAATTGTTATTATTTCTTGTTTTTGAATTCTAAGTTAGGTTCTAATAAATTTATCTCAGCAGAAAAATGTTTAGTTTTTTCAATTTTTGATGATTATATGCTGCTCATTTTATAATAAATAAATGTTTAATTTTTATAAATAATGTATCTAATTATTTCCCTGATATAGAAAATTAATATTGACATAAGATTGATTCAGTGTACAATAATGTTGTATATGGGTAAAATGTACCCAGCCACAATGGGGCTGTGTTCCGTTTCGTCGCCACAACGACGCCGGGTTAATGTAATAATATTAAGAGTAATGTAATTTACATAGCAAATTTAACACTAGAATTTAGAAATTAATTTGCAAAATCAGCAATAAATTTTATATCTTATTCTGGATTAAAGTCGCTCCTAGGTAATGCGAAATTTAATATTGGCTACACCAGAGGAATCTGGAAAAAAGTAAAGGCGACCGAGAGAATAGAATTAAAATATTATTTTCAGATTCATTATAGTACATTATGGGGAGCTTAATTCCGTAACCCATGATACACTCAGGGGATCAATGGCACTTGCTTTACTCAAGTCTAACAAGAAAGATTTACTCCCATGTTAACGTGTGAATATGGTTGTTCCAAAGAAATCTGAATTTTCTAAACATCTAAGTAACCAAAAAAAAACACACAACATTACTAATAACATATTCATACTGGCACTTAATAATTAGTATTTAAAATTCTAAAATATTAATTTCAACAAAGGCTTATTACATAAATAAGCATTTGAGGAAAATTGTATAAATATTCGGTTACCGATGATACAATCAATTCAATGTATAATTACAGTTCACCTATTTATTTTCATTATTTTATTTTTTTAATAGTTTTTAATTATCGATTTTAAATAATACTGACTATTTATTTTCGAGTATTTATATGTATACATTTATTATACATATATATATATATATATATATATATTAATGACTATGTAATTTTTACCTGGGAATGTTACGTTAATGAAATGACAATCTGAAACGACTGCGTTAACGGTAGTTTAAAAGAAATGTCACTGTCAATGTCTTAAAAATATGTTCAAACATCATTTCAGAATTTTCAACTGAAATTCCAGTATTAAAATATTTCATATCACTTTAAACGCATTATATACGCTGGTACATATGTTTTTGTAAAATCCTATGTTGCATAAATATGTCGCGTAAGCATGCTCGTTTTTTATCAGTATCACTAGGTTACTTGGCTCACTAGCGGGGTTTCAGGAGCGTACCACCGGGAAGTTATATTAACCTTTACAGAGGAGTCTAACCAGCTAACCTTTTAGCGACGTACGGCAATTTTCCTACAATCATCCGTGTCTGTATATTGAATGTACAAAACTATATCTTTACGGAATAATCAGATGAAGCGTCGAAGTATTGACATAGTAGTGGAAACGAAACATATTAAACTTTTAAGTACTTCTTCGTTAATTGTTTAGCCGAGGCAAAAGTATAAACGACGCAAATTATCGCCCGATTATTTTCGAAACATGACGAATAATCTAAGTGTAGTAGCATCGGTCTAATTATTAATTTCTCGCGTTCTAAGTGTATAGCGACAGAATTGCACGATTATAATTAAAGGTTCACTCTGTATAGGTGCGTGCATGTCCGTTTTCACACTCGGAGCTTACTATCGCTGCGATATAACTTTATTCTAGAATATTTACACGATATTTATGGCTCGTTCCTAGTGCAGACATTTGTTGCGAGCTGCAAAATCATTTGTTCCTGCTGAACATGATAAATAATAACATGTTCGGGCGCGGTTGGAAATTTGCCACTCCTCCAAAACACCGCCGTACAACATTGAATGGCGAATGTGTTGTTCATTAGTGAAATAGAACAAAAGACGAACACAAGCAAGTGTAACAGCCGCAGATAGGGAACGCGTTGTGTTCCCCATGTCACTTTGAGCACACACGATATCATTTGGATAGGAGAGTCTATGTGTTCTCGAACTTGTCAAATAAACTACAGCTGTGAATAAAACAGAATTATTTACAGTTAGTCGAGGGATTATTTTTATTTTTGATTTCACTTTTTTTTTGCCTTTTTTATTTGTTTATTTTATTTTACTTTTTCAATTACAAAAAAAAACCTCAGTAAATACGTTTATTCTGCGAACTATTGGAATTCCGAATTCCGATTACGCGACTAATTCGACCAGGAATAATATCGAAGATAAACGACAAATTTATCACTCCGTAATAAATATTGAATCTATGGAAGTATTCGAAAAATTCTATTCATCTCTAAAGGATTTATACGATTCATTCTAAATAAGTATTATTCTACGGTAATGCACGTAGAGAAGAGGGTTTTTTGGTCTTCCGATTACGTCAATATCGTTTTGTTTTCTATTTCGTATTTTCTGTTTTTTGGTCCAGCTTTCACTGTTTAACCAGTTTTCTTTAAAATTGCTTTTTACAAAAAGGAAAAAAGAAAAAACCGAAAAATGTGTATCACCTTGTTAGCTAAATTCGAAATGAATAAAAGTTGAATTTCTATAACCAGAATTGTGATGAAAGAATTCCGACGATGCTTCCGGTCATTCAGACCATATCACGCGTACACTAATCGATTTTTTCGGGAAAAAGGTAGTTGACGCGAAAGAAGATGTCGAAAACGCACCTTTTGTTCGCCGTAATATTTTTTTTTTTTTTTTTTTTTATATGATATTCCCTGATCTTCAGTATGCCGTATTTAACTGCTGTGGCTATCACGACATACCGAAACGGGATTTGCGGTTATATAGTTTTAGCTATCCTGTTTATGTTAAGAAAATTTATGACGGAATCTATTGCTGTTTGGGTGTTTGATAGCATATCGGGAAGTGTTTTATATGTTAAGAGTTTCTTAGTTGATAGGAATGCTGTGCATTCTATTAATAAGTGTTGAACGGTTGGCATGAAATTTCCCATACAGAAAGGGCACTGTGTTGGTGGAGATGTCCCATTTAGAAGGTGGTCGTGCGAGATTGCGGTGTGGCCTGTCCGCAGTCGGCTGATTATACTGAATTCTCTGCGGGAACAATTTGTTGGAGGCCACCATGGCTCGATCGTTGTCTTTACCTGGGCCAGAAAAGTCTGACAGGCGGTCCATTGTCCCTTCCATTCTTGTTTGCTTATCGCTAGAAAGAATTGTGCCATGGATGAAGGGGGAGGCGAGTATCTGTTCTGCGGAGCTCGTAGTGCTGATTGTGCCATTGCGTTCGCTTGTTCATTCCCTCGTATTCCTGCGTGACCAGGGACCAATATTAATTTGACCAGAAAGTAGAAAGCACTAGATTTTTAAACGTCAAAGTAGTCGATTTTCGCGTACTCCTTTTTGAAATCGGGTTTTCAGTATCCCCGGCACTTCTGCTCTTGTAAAATTGCGTGTGTCTGATTTTTCTTCTTCAATAATTGTTTGCGCGATTCCGAACGGATATTGCCTATTTTTGGTTGCCGTAATGTTTTACCTCGTGCGCTACCGTGTGAAGCTGTGAAATTTATACCAGTTTACTGTTTTTCCATTCCAGGTATAACTTGCAGATGATAAATTGCGTGTACATGTATTTCGTCGAGTATAAGTCGGAATATTTAAAAAAAAAGAAAATAAATGAAATTTACGCGCTTAAGAAATTAATTAATTATATTACACCCCCCCCCCCCCATCTTTTCAGTTCTACCAATTCTATATTCTTCATCGATAACTCTTAAGGTAAATCATTTAAAAATAATGAAACAGAAAAATCTACTTATGCTGAACATTTATTAAGAAATAAACATAGACCAAATTCATCAGAAAAAACGGTCACTGTGTCCTAGCTACATATAACAAAGGTAGCATCATGAACATAACTGAAAATGATTATATAAATAAACACAAAATTAATATATTAAACGACCAAATAGCAAATAATAATAACCCACTTTTTAATATAAAACTGTAAAAAATGATACCTTTTAATATTTATATTATTTAAATGTTCAATATATTCTTAGATATTTATCATAGTCTATGTACATCATCTCGATCTAACAATTATAATATATCGACTTTTAATTGTTGATTTAAACTATATAAACCATTTTATTTCCTATTTGACCTCGGTGTGATTTAGAATTTGTTTCTGACCACAAATATATCATGAGTTGTGTTTTTAGCTGATGATGAGTTATACCCGAAAACGTTTCTAAGTAAGCGATCATTTTATTCTTAAATTTCTTTGTTATATTTGTATTTGTTATAACTTACTATAAACAATTATTTTGATTATGTTATATAAGGTTTTATGGATTAATCAGTCTAATCGATTTTGATTGATTCAACAAAATATACCGATAGTGAAAAAGAGAGGAAAGATACAAAAATAAATGATTTGGATGGCCGGAACGGCTGCTATAAAAAAAGGAAAAATCTGCAATTATATATATCAATGGCGGATCCACAGGGAGGGGGGGGGGTTTAGCTCCCCCCACCAAAAAAGAATCAAAGCCTCTATGGAAAAACTATTTATAACAAAGAAACTTAATTTATATAAAAGATTTGTATAAATTTTACACCTATGGATTTAATTATAACTAATACTTAATACTGTTCTGTGGTAAAACTATTAATGTTACGTTTTTATTCTGATTTAAACCCAACACTGTCATCGATCGTTTGTCTTTCTTATTTATTTTTAATTTTTATCTTGTAATGTAAATGAAAATAGATCAAAGATAAATATTTTTTGAACTTGCTCACAAAGAAGGAATTAGGATCGGATTAATACTATCTTTCTTACTATTCAAATTCTAAACTACCATTTTAGCTAGAATTTTATAATTTTGTTTATTTTTTACCTAAAAATAAAATAAAATTTAAATTAAATTTTAATAATTATGTACTTTTAAAACATTTTTAAATTTCTATAATTTGATTTTCTTTATGAAACAATGTATTTCTCAAATCTACTGCCTACTACAGAAGATATTACATAATTATATTTCCCCCCCAAATTTTGTTTGAAAATGTCAAACCATGGGGCTTAAGCTACAAATTAATGTTTCTGAAATCAAACAAACCAGAAACAGTATTCCAATTTTCACAAAAAATAACGCCGATAATATCACCAATGTGACAGAGAATCTAAACTACTCCCTATCCTCTCTTTTCCCGTTAGATAGCACTGACAAAGACAGCAAAAAAACAGAAAATACTAAGAGAAAACTTTAAACCTCCCATACAGGAAAACATTGCTCACTCACAACAAGCTCCTCTCGATACTCCCGCATTAAATTTATAAAAAATTTAAAAAAAAAACAAAGCTGTTGGACCTGACAATATTACAAATAAGACACAAAAATTAATCCAAAAGGTCTATCAAAAACTCCTTTCACTCCTATATATAAAAAAAAAAAAAATCTTCTCCTTAAACTATTTCCCTAAAACCTGGTGCGAAGCAAACGTAATACTACTTCATAAATCAAACAAAGATGCAAATCTTATAAGTTTCTATCGCCCGATATGTCTTTTAAATACCATAAGCAAAATTTACGAAAAACTATTAAAAAATAGGATAACTTGCCATCTGAACTCAACAAACTTTTTAGATAAAAGACAATTTAGATTCAGACAAGGTCTGTCCATAGAACATGCTGTGAATTATGCGATGAGTAAGATTAACAGCAACCTTAAGGAAAAATCGAGCGTTCTTGTCATAGGAGTGTTGATAACTCCTGCATTGTTTGACATTTTAAAATCTGTTCTGATCAAATACATACTATTGCTAAGTACAATATATTGCTATCTTAAAAACAGATGTGTAACTCTTCAAATAGGTGATCATAGTGCAAACACTGAAACCAATAATGGCTTCCCACAGGGTAGCATTTTAGGTTCACTTTTCTGGAATTCAACCAAGCTCTACTATACGACAAGAACGTTGACCTATGCACATATGCAGAAGACTTACTGTTCGTAATAACGGACGATACAAAATTCAACTCGAAAGAACAGCTAACAAAACGCTTAAGTTACTCGGAGCCTGGTTAAATGAAGTAAAGCTTAATCTTTCAGTTGAAAAATGCTCTGTGTCCCTTTTCACAAACTCCCTAAAACTAAAAAGGAAAAATATTAAAGGGCTTTTCAAGGGGATCGCTATAAAAGTAGTGGAACATTTTAAATATCTAGGAGTTATATTAGACAATAAACTCTCTTTTAAACAACACATGGACTACACCGCATCTAAGTTGGACGCTAAATACTACCAATTATTACAAGTGTGTAGACATACATAGGGCTTTTATTACAAGTCACTTGTTGAGAATTCACTGTGTTACTGTAGCTCTGTGCTTTTCCAACAGTTAAAAAAGAAAACCCCAAAGCAAAAGATCTATTCTAAGCAACGTAAATACTTATTAAACACCTATAGAACAATTTCTCACAGCGCCGCTGTTGTTCTTACGGGAGTCCTCTAGACCTAGAAATTAACTATAGATCAATCATTTTAACCATAAAAAACCATAAAAATTTTAAATATATTAACGATCGTGTCTATCAAATAATGAACTTTCTACCTCCAATAAATCCTCTTCAGAACAGTTCCTACATGCGAATCCGCCATGACTTACATATAAACATGTCACTAAAACAACTCAAAAGACACATTAAAAACTATCTCATGTTCATATGGCAAAACTCCTGGGAAAGAGATACAGCAGGTCGGCATACCCACAGGCTAATCCTAAATATTAGAAAAGGCTTATAGTTAATATCTGACTTTTACACTACCCAACTCTTCACTGACCACGGACACTTCGGAGCCAACTTAAAAAAATACAAAATTACTGAAAACGACAAATGTGACTGTGGGGAAATTAAAAACGCCAATCATGTAATCTTTCATTGCAGTAAGTATGACTACATCAAACATTTTAACATAGAAAACCTCAATTTGAGCAATTCAATTTTGGCAACTAAATTTCAAAAATTCGCGTTCTTAGTTTCAAAGCAAAAATTTACTGGCAAAAATAACAACCTATAATGATCTACATTACTCAATTAAATAAAAAACATTACACTTAAAAACTACTCATTTATAATTTTCAATATTAATACTCGGACAAGACAATCTAGCTTAAATGGTAAATCAAACCGAAATCAATCACTATTGCGTCTTTCAGAAAAAAAATAAAAAGAAAAAAAAGAAAAAAAATATTATTGTCTATTAAATACACATTGCATAACCCACCAGATCATGTAGCATTAAGTTTCTCAAACCTCGATATAAAAAAAAATAAAAAATTAAAGTTTATTACTTAAGTTTTATTGTAAGAAGGTTCTAGGTCGAGATTAAGCTTAACAGCGGTGCTTGGCTTGGCGCCTTTATACTCAAACTCGTATTGTAAAAAAAAGTGCTATTGAAATACAGTTCTCAATCAAAAAAAAAAAAACTCCCTCCCCCCCAAAAAATGTCTCTCTGGATCCGTCCCTGAGTCCAGTTGTCTCGAGTAGCTACCTCGGTTGGCCGAACCTAAAAAAAAAAAAATCTCGAAGAACATTTCATTGGGTTTTCCTATCACAAAATTGATCTAAGATCGTTTTGTTTTCAGTAGGCTAAAGTAAATTTCAAACACTTTTTCTCTATTTTTCCTATTTGATTGATTTCAGCTTTCTTAGCTATGCTCCGTACTATCTATATTCCGCATAAAATTCTCGACACTATTACTGCGTTACAGCGTACGTAGCGTTTCCTACGGCAGTGCCTGTCTCATTTCATATAACGCTAAAATTGACTATCTTACAATTTAGAGTTTATATTAGGGTGTTTTTTTTTCCAGTTCAAAGATTTATCTACATGAGAATTTCTGGGTATTTTAAATCTTTTACCCTTTCTCAATAAACGTAATTTCTGAATCGTTATTAGGAAAAATAATTCGCGGTTCGCGCATCTTACGTTTAGAACTATTCCGAATAAATTAAATAATTCATTTTTATGTTGCGATACTGAAATATTGTATGCACTCGAAAAGAAAACTTGCACAATTTTTATGTCCCTCTTCGAACTAGGACGAATTTCGAAAAATCGGGACATTGGCGATGTTGAAGGTGGCGAAATTTCATTTTAAACGAGTGCAAAAAGGTGGCAGCGTCTGCCGCGAAACGGGTTGCGTTGAAATTCTGAAATTCTCGTTTTTTTCGCTGTAACGCAATTATACCAGTACAACGCTGATCATTCTCTGCTGCTGATACTGGCTGAGGTTTTGGCAAGTGACCGCAGACCAAATGATGAAAGTATTCTCCGCCTCGCCTAATTTTGGCACAGTTCAGCTTCTTTCTTCTTTTTCTTCCTTCCTTTGTTCTTTTCTGCGTCAGTCCTTCACACCGCCGTTGACCTCGTGCCAGCATATATCTTTATTTCGTCTGAAAACCGACAGCAATTTAATTAGACGCCTCATTTTAATCCGGCACGGCATTTCCTCTAGCTCGTTAATTTCTCTACCCTCCTTTGCCGGCTATAAGAGTACATGTACACGAAATAGTCAGAGCAACGATGAACCGCTATTCGATTGCATTTCTGTTAAGGGGTTATATCTCTTTGGAGCCCGAAAATAAAGCCTGTTTTCAAGAATTTTCTTTAAGCATTGTTCTTTAATAATCATAACAACCAATATACCAGTCATCAAGCAACTCTTCAGGAGTATGATAAAAATTATTTATCTAAAATTTGTTACAAAATGGCGGCTGTAGGAGCGGGCGAATGAAAGTACATTTTTGAAAGGTCCTTCGCGGTGAGCAGTAGAAGTCCCTTGGATCAGCATCTGGAAGCATACAATTTTTTCTTTCACAAACTACAAGAGTTTCGCTAATGAAATACACACGATTATAATTTTAGGATTTTTTTTTTCGCAAAGTAACGAGACTTTAGACAAAACACTCGAATTTTCGCCAAAAAAATCGGCTTTGATTGTTTATAAAAAAAAAATCCTTTTGACCAATTTTGAAAATCGTGTGTACTTCACTAGACAATCTTACGAAGAAATGTTACAGCTAAATTTTCAAGTCGATCGGATGAAAACTCTTCAAGTTCTGCTGCTCGCCGATTTGAAAAACACGTTTTCGAGAAAAACGCGGTTGAATTTTGAGAAGATTTGGAAATCTAGTAATGTGCGGATAAACATTTTTTACCTTTAC
Organism: Icerya purchasi; assembly: GCA_039619475.1. NCBI lineage: Eukaryota > Metazoa > Arthropoda > Insecta > Hemiptera > Monophlebidae > Icerya > Icerya purchasi. The sequence continues at coordinate 138,902,376 of CM077115.1, read as the reverse complement.
TCTGCTATTCCAGCACCATATAATTGCCCTTCCAGTGCCGCATTTTCCTCTTTTCTGGCCGAAGTAATGCTACGTCGAGCCTCTTTTGTAATAATATCCGAGATAGAGTCTTTGGCGGCCTTGATCCGATACTCGTCAGTTTGCAGATAAAAATCGTACATATTCCGTCCAAGAGTCAATTCAAAGGTATCGTACACGGAATAAAAACTAGATATACCTTCATTATAAGTGATGTGATATCAGTGGCAATATCAAGCACAGTTTTTCCGCTCGACACAGTCTTTGGTGCTATTGACGACCACACGACCGAATTGAACGATTCATTCGAATTTTGGGTGTATCCGCCCAAGCAGCGCGAAAGAAGATCGTCCAAGGTAAGTTCTTCATAGATCGGTTTTATAGCATTGAAATCATCTCGGTGCATAGGTGGCTTGTGCTCATGCGTTGATAGTGGGGCTGACGCTCTCTCACGCTGCCAGGAGCACCAAGAGTCGATTCCAATCGGGCACTTCTCATGCTGAAGTACTTCATCAGTCGAGATCTTATGATATAAAGTAGCCCAGATCTCGACAGATCCAGTATTACGTTGAATAGCAAGTTCGTAAAAAACAGAAAAGTTCGTCGATCAATTTACCAGTTAATTTTCCTTGACCGCCGAAACCTTTGAATTTTTTTTTATGGCACACAGTATCCGTTTTTGTACATGACCGCGATGCACTCCTTTTTCTTAACATGTTGATTATCACATGGCATAGTATCAACGATACCCTTATACGTTTTGGAATCCTCATCGCCGATTCAGTTTACTACACGTCGTAAAGACATCGTTCTTTTTAGCCGCCTCTTTGCCATGTCAAGAACGCTTACTTGGCCAAAATCGAAAATCCTGTGCCTGTTCGTTCGAAATGTGGTACTGGGATGAAACTGCATCAGTGTATGTGTGGTAGTGGTCGAGGGCTAAGGCACTGACATGTGCTTGCGGCGAAAGCGCGTATCCGTACTGTGTGTCGAATGACATTGACCTGAGTGGAGATTTTATATGTACCCCGTCAAAAGTCAGGCACGGAAGTTAGTGCGGCGATCTACGCACAAGTGTTCTTCTAGAAACTTCTTCGTAGCCTTTTGTTACAGTGGCAAGGGGCACATTATACCGTCTTACTGTATCGACGATAGAAGCGAAATTGGCAAATTTGCTGTTTTGACGCTTAAAATTGCATCAGGAAAATTAATTTTACGTATATTTCCGATTCTTTAACATGTAAAAATGTTTTTGATTATGAATGTAGAGGGACGTTTTAGAGTATTTTAAGCCAATAAGAAAAAAAAAATGGAAAAAAAAATTTCAAATTGATATAACCCCTTAATTGCCGCTATAAATCTACATGAAAAAAATCGAAAATTTAAAATTAACATTACGATAAGATTGTAGAGGCTGCTAATATTTTTTTTTTTTTTTTTTTTTTTTTTGGGCTTGTCAACCAGGGACCTTTACCCAGAAACAATTAGAATAGGAAGGAATCACTTATATCCTGATACGATCAGATATTGTTAGGAGAAAGGAACAAATAATAGGAACAATTTGTGGAGAGGGAAGAGATAGAACATAAGAGGCGCAGTACGGAGTAGGAAGACCAAGTCCCAGCAAACTAAAGTAGAAAGCCGAGCACTCAGCAGAAAGAGATGAACACTCAAAGAACACATGGTCTGCATCGCAAACATGCTCTTCGTTCGAGTGGAGAGGACAATATGGAGAGGAAACCAAGGAAAAACGAAAACGGGAGGAAGGCAGCAGAGAATGGTTAAAGCGCAAGCGAATAACGGAGACAACAGCAGAACGACGAAGTGAAGGAAACAAAGAGAGCCACGGATTGGCAGGAAGACTAGGTTGGACAGACAGATAGAAAGAGCGATTGTTAGAGAAAGAGGAAACGTACATATCCGACCAAAACCTAAGATGAAAATGTTTGCACAGAGGAAGGATATTGGACGAAGGGACTTTTTTAAAAAAGAAGTGAGAATAGGCAGCAGCCCGAGCCAATGAGTCCGCCGCTTCATTACCGCAGATGCCCGAATGGCTAGGAACCCACAGCAAATCAATTTGAATAGAATGAAGGGAAGAAAGAGCGTTGATAAGTGAGCGAATGCGGAGTATAATGAAATCACAGGAATAATCAGGAAGGGGAGAGCAAATGGCCTGAAGGGCGGTTATGGAGTCCGATATAATCAAGAATTTGGAGGAAATGTGATTAGAGGAAATGAAAATAATGGAACGTAGGATAGCCATCAATTCGGCTGTGAATATGGAGCAGAAAGAAGGTTAGCAGAAAGATTCTGAAAAGCCAAAATCTGGGAGGATGAACGAAGCACCGACACCATCCGGTTTCTTCGAGCCATCTGTAAACACAGTTACATGCAAGGGAAAATCAGAATTGATATAACTGCGGAATTCCTGTATGATTAGGGCCTGCGGAAGAAACTTAGAGAGCGTAGGAACAGTAATCATATTTGGAGGATGGCAGAGATCGGTGAAATTAAAAGTGAAATAAGGGAGATTGGCATAGGATATTACGTAAGGACAAAACGAACTGAGCCGAAGAGAAATGAGAGATAGAATAGGAATTTTCCTGGGTACGAAACGCCAGTTCCGAGAAATGGAAAGACAGGAATGGATAAGAGTAGAGTGAGTGGGAGACGCTTAGTAAGAAAACGATAACCCAAATAAGATCTGCGAATAGAAAGGGGTGGTGTATTAGATTCGGCAAGGACTGCTGGAACTGGAGAGGATTTAAAAGCATCAAGGCAGAGACGAAGGCAAGAGTTTCGGATTACATCCAATTTAGAGAGTCGGGACTTAGAGGCACAACCATAGAGAAATGAACAGTAATCAAATTTTGAGCGGATGATAGATTTATATAGAGAAATAAGGACATAAGGATCACCACCCCATTTGGTTGGAGATAAAGCTTTCAGCAGGTTTAGTCTTTTGATTGCTGAAGAGGAAAGATACTTGATGTGTTCGGAGAAGGATAACCGACTGTCAAGGAAAATACCAAGATAACAGAAACAATTAACACGAGAAAGAAGTGTATTTTCTAGGGATAGATAGACAGAAGCAGGATTATAAGGTCACAGAGTAAATACGGCATAACAAGATTTAGTAGGAGAAATAGAAAGGTTAATTGAGGAAAGGGAGTGATCCAACACGGAGAGAGACGAATTAAGTGCCTCACTGGCTGATATAATATCGTGAGATGAGGCATAAAGTAGGATGTCATCAGCAAAGAATAAAGACGACGAATTTAGAGGAAGAGAAGCCACACTGATAGTGTATATGTTGAAAAGAGTAGGACTGAGGGAGGAACCTTGAGGGAGACCTCGAAAAACCATTCTTGAAGATTCAAAAGAAGGAGCAGAGAGGTGGATGGAACGATTCTGCATGAGATTGATAATAAGAGAAGTAAAGTGCAATGGAACGTTAATTGCTATCATCTTATCTTTTAGAGTGGGAAGATGGACATTATCAAAAGCACAGGATATATCGATGAAGGAAGCCAGAGTATAGTTTTTTAGGATAAAGGATTGGTAGATATGGGAGACAAAAAGACTAATGCAGTCGGAAGGACCAATACCAGGCCGAAAGCCGAACATATTGCTAGGAAATACATTATTATGCTCTAGCCACCAAACAAGGCGCTTGTTTAACATACCTTCAAACAATTTTCTGATATAGGAGGCTAAAGAAATAGGGCGTAAAGAAGAACTTTTTTTAGGAATAGGAATGATGATAAAAGAATTCCAAGAGGGGGGAATTATACCTCTGGAGAGGAAACAATTAAAAAGATGTAGGAGAAACGCAAGAGACAGTTCAGACAGGTTTTTAAGGACCAAAAAAGGTATACCGTCAAGACCTGGAGTGGGGCTGGAAGATTTGGAAAGGACAGATTTTAATTCATAAATATTGAAGGCAGAAGTTAGGAAATGCGTCTGGGAATTATGCGGAGGTGAAGTTGGATACAGTTCATCAACGTTGGGAACATAGGCAGGAGCAACGGAATCAATAAAGTATTCTAAGCTAACTTTAGAAAGGTTGAGATTTGAAGGACGTTCAGAAGATGGGGATTTGAAAGCTCTAGCCATTTTCCAGATATGAGAAAGAGGGGTATTCCTAGAGAATGAAGAACAGAAATTCTTCCAGGAGGACCTTTTTGAGACTTTAAGTATATACCTAGCTCTTGCGTTCGCTCGCTTATGAGCAAGAAAGTTTTCCGTTGTAGGGTCTAAACGAAAAGTTCTAAAGGTGGCACGACTGTAGTGGAATGCGCGGTTGCATTCCTCATTCCACCAAAGAGATGAGGCTTTATTGTAATTGTTAGATGTCTGATGACGGGTAGGTGAAGATAGGGAAAGAGCAGACTCAATGGAATTTAAAAAGGAATTATAGAGAAGTATGGGATCGGAGCGAGTTGAATACTAGGAAGTGATGAGTCGACACATGAACGAAACATAGTCCAATTTGCTTTGGAGAGGTTCCACCGAGGAGAATGTAGAGGCCTGAAGCAAGTTGGAGAAGAAAAGTTAACTGGGGTTATTAGGATAGGAACATGGTCACTACCGTAGGAGCCCATAAGAGTTCTCCAGTTATAATTAAGACCAATAGTGGAAGAAGCAAAGGTTAGATCAAGAGAACTAGAAACAGTTGGATATCTGAAATAGGTTGGGGAGTGATCATTAAGAAGAATTAAATTATTGGAAAAAATACCACTCTTAAGGACGGAACCGTTGGAATTGTAGGATGTGCAACCCCACAAGGGTGAATGGGCATTCCAGTCACCCCCGATAATAAATGGTTGCGGGATAGAGCTGAAAAAAGTGGAAAGAGGGAACTGACGAAGATCATAATTAGGAGGAACATAGATGGAGACAATGTTAATGGGATGCGGAAGGGTGGTACGGATAGAGATGTGGACTATGTTGGGTTGGTTAGGAACAAGAGGTAGGTTCAGAGAAACATTGTGGGTGTTGAAAGATATATAATTTTTAACGAGGATAGCGGTACCACCATACCCGTCATGCCTATCACATCTAATTATTTTATACCCTCTAATATTAAAGTTCGTCCCCGACCGAAGCCACGTTTCTGAGATGAGAGCAACACTAATGTGATGAATATCCAATAGACCCTCTAATGGATTTTTATTGGCTCTGAGGCTACGACAATTCCACTGAAGTATATTGAACGCAGCCATCATGGTGAAACCGGGAACGTATTAGAAGCATAAGGATTGAAAAAAGGGAAGACAAAAACAATAAGAAGGCACAGTAGTTGATATAAGATAAAAACAAAAATAAAGACATTCATATTAATGGGATTGAAATAGATTGGAAGGTAAATGGAGGAAAGTAAATTATAACGATTAGAAATCCGGAGAAAGTAAGTCGGGGCTAATAGATTAGAAGGGAATTCTAAAAGTAGTGATACAAAGGAAGAAAGAGTACATTCGTGTGGGAAAACGTAGGAGGCAAACCAAAAATTTCTGCTGGGAGCAAACCGGTTTTGAAACTTTTGCATAGATGCAATAGTACCCGTTAGGGTTAGATTATGCTGCGCAAAGCTTCTTGTTACATAGCTCTTGCTGTATGCGCGAGTCAATCTCACCGCTGAACCAATGGAACAGCAAATGTGAGACAAACCAGAAATAATTCGAATGCAACCGAGTTCAAGTATTAAGTAAGTTATCTTGACGTCCGTGCGTTCGAAAGAGAAAAAGATGTAATAAATGTACTGAAGCCCGACAGTGCTTTTGAACACTGCAGCAACCGCATCATTTACAAATAAGGAAGAGGAGATATTGAATAATACAACTAAACAGTTATAAAACTGATTTAAATATCTTGTTTTGTGCGTTAGCAGAAAGATTCGGTAAGAAAGAAGTAAAGAGAATTTAGGGTATAAGAAAAGAAACAAAAGAGAACAAAAAGAAGAAAATTCAGCCCCGAATCTTCTTACTTTTCTTCCTATTTTCTTAATCATAACAAGAGGAATTAATTTATCTGAACGTTACTGGAAAGGAAACGAGATAAAGAGTCGACAAAGGAAGAACAAGAAGCAATGTTATTAGAGGAGAGTATTTCCAAGATGGCTGAAGAAATATTTTCAATTAAAGGAGAAAACATTGGATGAGAGGAGTTAGGAGAGACCAACGAGGCAGGAATGTCCTTAGCAGGATTTGAGGGAATATTAGACGGAGTAGGAGTAGATTTGTTGAAAGCCCATCCATTAGAGGGAGATGGGGTACGGTTAGATGGAAGAGGAGGAAACTGCGGAGAGGGTTTATAAGTCGCTTTAGAGTTACGAATTTTATGGAAGGTAGGAGATTTAGGACGTGGGAAAGAATTAGAGAGAAGGGAGGGAGGCGATGAAGGAGACTTAGAATTATTAGGAGAAGAGTTGGACATTGAGGCTCGGTCGGCATATGAAAAAGCACGAGAAGTTAGATTGTTATTTTTAAAATGAGAGGCCTCCTGGAATGAAATATTCTCAAAGGCCATAATACGCTTTATATCCTTTTGCCTGATCCATTCAGGGCAGGATCGGTCAATGGCAGAGTGGGTGCCTTTGCAATTGCGACAGACGGGCGATTCCTGTAGGCTGCTGCATTCAGAGACTGAGTGCTTAGAAGAACAGTGTGAACAAATGACTGAAGAACTACGACAGTGCTTAGCGATATGTCCAAAAAGAAAACATTTAGAACACTGTGTAGGCGATCGGATACTAGGGGAGACAGGAAATCGCATCTTAAAAATCGAAACGAATTCCGGGAGGGTGGTACCATCAATGACTTCGTAGCCTTAATCGAAAAGATTCAAGGACAACACGACCCGGCGAGTATAGTAGCCAACTTCACTGAAGACATAGATGGATTTATTTACATGCTCTCAGATAATTACTCCTTACTTCAAAGCCGATCAATGAAGACACGTTTCACTAAGCTAATCAACAAACTTGCTAGACAGTCGGATTCAGATCAAACAGCAGACTAAACATATTTGAAAAGCTAATAGTGGTCATGGTTCGTAACATTATCCTACAGTGGAACTGTCGAGGATTCTACCCTCAACTTGCTGAATTAAAGCTACTTATTTCAAATCACTCTCCTGCTGTGGTAGGTCTACAGGAAACTCATTTGAAGCCCACAGATAACCCAGCCCTACAAAACTATTCCCTTTTCACTTTCAGCAATGATCAAGGGTTTAGAGCAAACGGAGGGGTTACCATTATGGTCCACTCCTCTGTCCCAGCAACACAGTTGAATTTTAGTACCCCCTTACAAATGATTGCAGTGGTCGTCCATCTTCCTCAGATATCTGCCACCCCGATAACTCTATGTAACTGCTATGTGCCTCCGAATTATATAATCACTGCAGATATCAGCCCGCCACTAATATTACTCGGTGATTTTAATGCCCACTCACCTTTGTGGGGAGCAACACTGGAAAACAGACATGGCTCTGTCATAAATAAACTGGTCCTAGATAACGATCTGACACTGCTTCCCTACCCAGGTTACACCCATTTCAATCTGTCCCATAATACTTTCTCAACAATCGACCTACAACTTGTTTCCACTTCCATCTTCCCTCACCTGAGCACTATTGTGCTACAGGACTTATGCTCTAGCGACCATTTTCCTATACTCATATGCCCGTCCAAAGCCCTCCCTACCAAACCCCCCCACCTAAGCCTCAATTTCTATTCCACAAGGCGGATTGGGATATGTTTTCAGTTAAAGTAAACGTTCCCAGCGAGCCATCCGAATCTTTATCAGAGAACATCAACTCCTTTATCGACGCTATTACGAATGCTGCTCTAGCATCTATTCCTAGGTCTGTCCCAACAAACAGATCCCGACGGGTCCCATGGTGGTGCCTCGAAATAGAAACAGCCATACGCCAACGTAAACATGCCCTTAGGAAGTTTAAATCAACAGGCTTATACCCTGATTTGATCGAATTTAAAAAACGCCGTGCAGCTGCGAGAAGCCTCATTAGGCGTAAAAAACAGGAATCTTGGCAGCAATTTATGCATTCAATCTCCATAAATACTTCTAGTCACAATATTTGGCACAAAATTAAGGCAATGAACGGTATTAATCGTGCGACCCCTTCCTTTTCGATAAATCAGAATGGTTCCATGTTATCTGACCCGTTGGATGTCGCAAATGCTTTTGCGAATCATTTTGCAATCGAGTCATCCTCATCGTCATATTCGTCTGCCTTCTCTTTAAAGAAATATTCCACGGAACAACAACCAATAACTATCATCTCTGACTCCTCACTTTCCTACAATTGCCATTTCACCATTTCTGAACTAGACTATCAACTCCAGTACCATACTGCAAACAGCGCGCCTGGGCCCGATTCCATCCATCCATATATGTTAAAACACTTACCTCCATCAGAGAAAAACTTCCTCTTACATATCTATAACCAAATATGGTTCTCCGGATCGATCGCTGAGCCATGGAAATTAGCAGTTGTTATTCCTATTCTAAAGCAAAACAAAGATCCTCTTTTTCCACAAAACTACAGGCCTACATCCCTCATAAGTGTCCTCTCAAAAACGCTGGAAAAAATGGTTAATCGGCGTCTCCTTTTCTTCCTTAAACAGAATAATCTCCTATCCTCGTCACAAGCCGGAGGGCGTAAGAAGCGTACTACAGTTAATCATTTGCTGAGCCTACAAAGGCAAATATTAACAGCATTTCACAGACGCCAACATGTATACTCCGTCTTTTTGGACATAGAAAAGGCGTTCGACAGAGTATGGCGATACGGCCTCTTATCCAAGCTGACAACAGCTGGTATAAGTGGAAACATGGCCAAGTATCTGAATAATTTTTTAACAAACAGAACGTTCCATGTTAAGATTGGTTCGTCAACATCGAGCACCATTCAAACTGAGAATGGCTTACCACAAGGATCTGCCCTTAGTGCAACCTTGTTTATTTTTTATATCAATGATATAAATGATTGTATTGCTCCGCCTGTAAACGCCCGGCTCTACTTTGACGGCTTAAACATTTCCCTGTCTTCCAGTTTTCCAGCAAATGATCAAAAAATCCTACAAAAAACTATTTCAAAACTACAATCCTGGTGTAACAATAATGGTCTTGTGTTTTCTCCATCTAAGTCTATCTGTGTTGATTTCTATAGGGGACGTCAAAACTCTTCCAGCATCCGCCTCAATCTAGAAAATTCCTCACTTCATTTCCACCCTACTGCTACTTTCCTTGGACTACTGTTCGATCAAAAGCTAACTTGGCGATCCCACATATCCAATCTTAAAGTTAAATGTCATAAATTCCTATCTATTCTTAAATATGTATCAAACACAAAGTATAATGTACCTCCGAAAACTCTCCTCTCCATATACAAATCCTTAGTCATTTCCAGAATGAACTACGGGTCCCAGGCGTATGCGTCAGCCTGTCCCTCTTTACTTAAATCCCTTGATTCAATACACCACACGGCGCTTCGCACGATACTTGGCGCACATAGAACTTCACCGTCTGTAAGTTGGTGTGCCTCACTAAAGTATTTCCGAACCTATTATTACCACCGTGAGACCCTCGCTCTTTTCTCTAGTAAACGTGCCTGTCCTATCGACACAAATGACCTCCCCAACACCCCAGAGTTCCATGACCCTCTCCCAGAAATCCTGGCTCTCCTATCGCAACACAACGTGAGCGTAATCCCTTTCCCTAACCTAGCTCCTAACATCATGATTCCGCCGTGGGCCTCTTTAAACATTGATGTTAACTTTTCCCTGACGAAGTATAATAACCCCCTGCATCCGAATATCGTTCAGCAACAATGCAAAAATACCCCGACCACCTCTTTTTCTACACGGATGCCGCCAAGGCTACCCCTGGGGCTACTTCATCCCCAACCGCCTGTTCCTTTGAAGTCTACGACGTGATTCGGAACATTCGACTGAATGACAATTGCTCAGTACTGGATGCTGAAATATACGCAACATTTTTCTGTTTGGAATATTTTCTTTCTACAGAGCCTACATCACAGAAAGCCCTGCTGGTATCTGATTCATCCGCAGCTTTATTGACAATTTCTAATCCCCTCACCAAACATCCTGTAGCAATTCGAACCCAGCAGGTATTATACGAACTTATTAAGAGACAGTGCTCCGTATTCTTTCTGTGGGCGCCCAGCCATGCAGGGATTCCTGGAAATTAACGCGTCGATACATCCGCCCGAGCAGAAATATATTGCCCCTCGCCTAGTAACAGCCCACCTCCACCTTATCTTTGGAACATAATCTTTAATAATCTCACGTCCTTATGGAAAACCTATTGGTCCTCGTGTCAGACTTCCTTGAGGTTAATTAAACCCCAAACGGAACCATGGTGGCCGGAAAAAAGCATTTCCCGCAGAGATTTCTGTGCACTTAGCCGCTTGCGCACAGGCCATACGGCCATGTCGCATAATTTTATTTTGCAAAGATCCCCCTCTCCTATGAATTGTCCTTTCTGTGGCCAAGGTGTTGCTCCCTCAACTCCTCATATACTATACGACTGTTCAGCATTATCACCTCACCGGCCCCCTTCAATTAATAACAAAACAGTCACCAACATTCTTGAGAATTCCCCCGATGCAATTTTATCCATAACACAATTTATCAGAACTAGCGGAATAATCAGATATCTATAAAAACAAACTGCGCATCTTCGTACTGTAATGGCCACAGCAGTTAAACACGGTACAGGATGTTGCTTTCACAAAAAAAAAAAAAAAAAAATTATTTGTTAACTCTATTAAGAAAAAGTTGCCGTTTATTTTTTCTTTCTAGAAGCCGACAAAAATGGAGTTTGGATGACAGAACGAGAAGGAAGGAAGAGAACAAACAAAGCGTTGCAGGAAATCGATATATACTGTTTTTGATAAATGTGAGGATTAAAATAAGTTTGTTCGATTGAAAGTGACGATCGTTCGAACATTATGCGATTAGAGAGTCACAAATAAATTGTGGTTGCTGGAAGAACTTTTACTTGAGGGGTGCAAAAAACAATATAGAGATGGCCCCCCGAGAGAAAAGCGGGAGAACTATGAAGGAACCAAATTGTGCCTAAAAGTACAGCCGACGGCACCTAAGGCTGGATAGAAAAGAGAATAAAGTGTTAAAGCATAGTTTAGAATGAGCAGTTGTAGACAGAAGAGAATGAGAATGTGGTGAAAAACTTACCAAGAAGTTAACCAATGTTACTAATGAAGAAACTATCTCAGTTCCTTCCGGAGTGACCGGAAATCCGCAAGAGATTAATTCGGATGAAATGAGAAAGGGGAAGAGATTTCACATTAAGGAACGTATAAGAATGAGTTCGTAGTCGTTAGAATGTGAAGGAAGAGGAGTTGCGATAGTCTGCAGCATGCTTTGAAAATCTGACAAAATAATGATATTGCGAAGAAGATCTGAAAAGGGCAAGAGGAAATGGTGGCACAGAGGAGTCAGTGCAAACTATTAAGAACAGAAGGAGGAACGTTAAAAGGTACGATGCTATTATGATTTTCCCGCACTTATTTTATATGGTACTGTTGATTCGCTCGTAGAAATCTTACAGTGGGACGATAGATACGCATCACCTGAAGCCTTCACTTTGTTAAATTCCGTTCAGACGTCAGAATTTATAGTATCATTATTATGCACGGAAAAAGTGCTTAGTTATACATTGCCGTTGAGCCAAAATTTACAGAGGATTCAATCTCTGATTTGCCATAAATTATCGATTTGGTAAAATTTCTATTAACGCTGATTATTAAAAGGAAAAGAGAAAATGCTGATGGCTGCTTGCATATAGCGTATTTGAAGAAGCCCAGAAAATTGCCGATTCTGTAAATATTATCATCACAACTGCTTGTACGGTTCCCGGACAAACCGCAAGATTTCAGGCGAAAGCTACAGAGGAACATTATTGACGCAGCGTTTATATTCCACGGGTGGATAAATTTAACCGTCGCCAATAGTGGCCTAAGGGCTGGAGTGGTATAAAATAAAAAAAAAAAAAAAAAAATTTAACGAGCAACTCAATTCCAGTTTCTCGAAGCATGAAGCTCTATATACTTTCTAGTTTTTCCTACTTAATTCTTACGGGAAGTTTAATAGATGAGAACAGAAAGAATCAGTTCCTACAGCTATGCGAATTTTATTACGATGATTTGCGCCACTTGCTTCAAAGGCTACTCTGACGCCGCAAATTGAACTGTGCTAACGAAAATTTGACAATTCTCCAAAGAATGCATATGTCCAATTAAATTTGTGCGATCGAACTATACACGTAGACACGTTCATATTTTATTGAAAATATTGTACAATTTAGCTTTTGCTGAACGATCATTTTCTATCTTAAGACGTCTAAAAACATATCTAAGAAGCACCACAAGTGAAGGTCGACTAAATGAATTGATGATTTTAAATATTCATCAGCAAATAAATATTAGCACAGATCTTTACCGATGTGTTAGCGACGAGAAGCCCCCCCCCCCTCGCGTCTGGATTTCATTTTATAATTTTTGTTTTTCGTATTTTAGATAATAGTATGAAATATTTACTTATTAACACCTTCATACGTGTTGATGGTATATCATTTTTGGGAAATACGCGTTCTCGATAGAAATTGTATCAAGAGCTTTTCAACCCGCATATGGGGTCAACTAAAATCAACGTAAAAAGAAGCAACAATTAAATAATAAAAGAAAACACACTGACGACATTTGAACAACAATTGTTCACGATCACAGTTTCTTTATACAGTTAGTTCGATTTCGATTCGCAACTATGGCAGAGTGTTTCGTCGATGTTGTAGATCTTATTGAAAAGTAAATAAATTAAAACCACAAAATTGTTATTTAATTATTTAAAATCAAAATAAAACACCGACTAGTTTCGGATAGTATTATCCATCTTCATGGTGTATATATATATATGTATATATATATATATATATATATAAACAACTAAAATTATAAACAACAAATGTAACTGTCAACATTAATAAAATCACCATTAACTAGTAAAATTTGAATCAATGTAAAAAATCACAGCAAGTAATTATTATTTAGTTAAAATATAAAAAATAATAAAATGTAAATTTTAATAAATTTGAAATGTAAATTAAAAGATGGAAATAAATCAATTAAATAAATAATTTTAAATAAATTAACACGATGGATATTAAACGTTAAATAATGGATTATTGTTAGGTAAGTTGTTATTAATGACATTATGTTTGTGTTTCTAAATATAATAATTTTCGGCAAAATCCAAGTATTTAATGTTTTTAATAATTTTTAAAATAGTTAATTATTTATCACATATTTTTCTCTAAGATTAAATGTTTGGCAAATGTGGATTTTTCAATATAGCCATATTTTAAAGCATACGTGTGTTCCTTATATCTGATTGTGAAAGATTTTTTTGTTTGTCCTATATACACCTTTTTACATGATTTGCATGTTAGCATGTATATGCCAGAATTTTCAAATTTATTATTTAAATTGGTTAAGCTATGGATATTAATTAATTTATTGTATAAGTTATTATTTGTACAGTACGATATATTAATGTTGTTATGCTTTAGTAGTTTTGTTATTTTATATATTGAGGGATGTAAAATTTACAAATTTATAATTTTGTTTTTTATTTTGAAATTTTAAGTTTTTCTTAACTTTTCTATATAAAGAGATTACGTTGTTTTCATCATAATTGTTATCTGCCGCTATTTGTTTTATACAATTTAATTCATTTTTATAGTTTATTCTATTTAATGGTGTTTTTTGTAATCGGTGTAGGTAAGCTAATAATGGTAACTGTTTACGATTTTTTGGGTGATTACTGATTAATGATTGTACTAGTTTTTGAGTATTTTTTCTATAAATATTATATTCTAGTTTATTATTATAAATAGTGGTGGTTAGATCTGAATAATGGATACTGTTGTTGCCTATTTCCATAGTGTATTGTGTAACCTATTATTAATGGAGTTTATAAAATCTAAAAAATTACAGTAATTATCTACATTATCATTATTAAAAATACAAAAAATGCCATCTACGTATCCGGTATAAAATAGTGTATATTGTATTTATTTAAGTTACTAGCTATATAATTCTCTTCGTAATATTGTAGAATTATTTCACTCAATATGGATGAAATCGGCGAACCATTTTCTTGAGTGTAATCATTGTTATTAAAAGTAAAATAATTTTGCTGACATATAATGTTAATAATATTCATTAATTCATTTATAAACAGAGGGTTATGTGATGTTTTATTAAGTGTTTTTTGTAGATATCTCGCGCAAGAATTCAGCGACCATCGAAATTGTTAAATAAAAATTTCAAATAAAGTATTACACTTTGTAATGTTTTAGTTTCGGTTGTTCTAAATTTCAGCCCTCACGGATGCCAACCAGAAGGAGGTCCTAATGAACTTGTGGATTTAAATACAAATTTATTATTTATGATCGTTGTTATTATTATTATTATTATTATTATTATTATTAATTTGCACGTAATTAGTTTTATAGAATATATTGATTAAACCTACGACTATTTTGCTGAAACGGCCGACCGCTAAAAAACACGATTTATTAAAATTAAACACAAATTTAACAAGATGACTGTTATTAAAATAATTAAATATGATACACATCTCTGTTGTCGGCGGGGTAATGCGATATCTATAATGGCGGTGGTTCGTTGTTCCTCTGGATCAATTGATCGGTGGCGGAAAACTCGGTTCGCAATTGGTTTAGGTATTTTAACATCTACGGCCAATACTTTTGTGGGATCACGTTGAACGATGGCGGCTATATTTTACTAAAAAGAAATCGAGTGGTAAGGCTTAAACTAATGGCTAAAGTAATTTGCTTTAACTGACTAGTCCGATGACCGAAAATGTTCCGTACTGACCTCGACCGCGAAGAAAATCAGATTGACTCGAACCGTTTTCAGACGGTTTCGCTAGCACTGGACTCCGGGTTATTTCAACCGTTTTTTTTTTTTTTTTTTCGTTTCCTTGTTTTACAACCCTGACGATGGCACTTGTCAGAATGGAGGAAGATGAAGGCGAAGGAGACCGCGCAGGTTCTTTGATCTATTCAAATTGCCGTGCGTTTTCGGAATCCTTAGAGACCTGCGTTACTCGCAGGCCTCATTTTTGTGATTCGTACAATTACACTTCGCCGAATCGTCATCCGTGGGTGGCGAGACAGTATTCCATTCACCCCTAGCTGACAACAGGATTACACGCATACGCACACTTACACTCACCCCATTTGTTCGATAATTTATTAAATTTAATTTTTTAGTATTTTATTTATTTATTTATATTATTTTATTTTTATTTTATTTTTCTACGGTTTTTATTTTTTCCGTGTAATGGACACACTACAGCTTAAACACTAAAAATTTGCATCATAATAATCGTTGCTGAATGATCGCTGTTTAACTTAAATAATTTTCGAAATCAACTCTGTTAAAATGCATATTTATTTTTGCCGTTTCGTCAGAATTCGATCTTTATCAAAATCTTGACACGCATCGTTGGAATGAAAAATCGCTCTTCAAGAATAGCTAAAGAAAACCGGGATAGTAAAGAATTAATTAAATTACAATTAAAGAAACGAAAAAAAGTATAAAGGGTTCCACGTATTCAGAATGTGAGAAAGAAAAGATTATAAAGTTCTTAGTGTATTTGCAGCCGGCCTGATGCTCGTAAGAGCAGTCGGTGTAGTTACGGTTATTAATGTCTAAGAAAGCTGAGAAGGTACACACCGTTTCGAGGAAGCATTTTTTCCCCAATACTACGAGCTCAAAAATCACTAATCAGGTCAATGGGACCGTTTTAATTTTGCTACTCGTCGAAAAGGTCCGAAGCGTGCGTGTAACGCGCCAACATTCGAAGACTGAAAAGGCGACTGTTGGGATATTTCGAAAAGTGCAGCCCGGTAGAAAATTAAATGTAATTCTTCTATTTATGGGTCTCGCGAGAATAAAGAAAGTTCAAAATCGTAACGCGTGAATTTTCAATAACGGTTCAGCCTCTGATTAAGTGAGCGACGAGCTAAAAGGTCTCAAATGCGTACGGAGGTATCCGAAAAATTTAACAAACAGCCATCTATCTTTGGTGTATTGAGTCCTGCATGACTTGACACGAGACTCGACGTTAAGAGGAAAATATGGAACAAACAAAAGGTGAAAATACGTTAATAAAAATCAGTTTTACTCTCTAGTTTACATCACAATCTGGCTAATAAAACCTCGTTCAGAGAAATGTTTAATTTTGAATTGTCATAAAAAGAACAGCGCAATATCCGTCATCCTACAAAAGGTTTACACGGTGCCTTAATCAGCGCACATCACAGGTGGTTGTACAGCCAAACTGACCTTCTAGTCTCCTCTGCGTGTTTCCGTTGATTATATACCAGGGATTTTATTCCGAACTGTTTGAATTATTTCTACATTTGTTGATTTAGCACAGCCCCAAAGCTGTAACTTGTAGGTTAGTATCTAGTAATAGTAGTATGTAGCGCGAGCCTTTATCATCCAATGACAACACGCTATTTCGGCCTATTAAGCCAGTTAATTTTTTTTAATTCAAATATTAAGTCCCTATTTTTTTAATCAATATGTTGCTTTCGTTCTAGTTGCTCATCCGAGTTCACACCTAGATATTTAACATTTGTTTGGATTAGTATTACTGCATTACGGATTTTATGTGACACTCGTCTAAAATTGGGGATGTCAACAGGTTTATTTTCATTTATTTTTCGCTTTTCGAACCAGGCTTCTGCTTTGTTCAACGCATTCTGCAGATTATCACGGACAGTGTTCTACACGAAAGTAAGATTGGATCATCAGCGAATGCAGCCATATGTACTTTAAAGTAGCTGCCGTCTATATATTTCGCAAGTAATGTACTCTACCGAGTTCTCAATGTATTTATAAGCTCTTGAATTTTCAAGTTCAACTCTAAATAGTCTCTATAAGATGATTATGAAGAAATAATTAAGTTTAGGTATAACACTATCACTTAGTGTACAACGGACGAATGATTACGGAGGAATGATTAAAGGAAGAGAACTAATATCTATTGTAATGATAACTTTTCGTAATATAAAAATCTGGTATGTAACAAGCAATTTATTTCGATCAGTTGGCCAATATGTGTAAGTTGCCATGATAAGATGTTATTGTTTTCATTACCCATTCTATTTTTGAAAATCCGACTTCTGGGAGTTAGAATTGCAGAGTCTTCAATCGCTGTAAACCTGCTACCCATAGTGAATCAAAA
Organism: Icerya purchasi; assembly: GCA_039619475.1. NCBI lineage: Eukaryota > Metazoa > Arthropoda > Insecta > Hemiptera > Monophlebidae > Icerya > Icerya purchasi. Next base: position 138,885,008 of record CM077115.1, on the reverse strand, counting down.
TAATTTGAAGGTTTTAAATTTTGTTAACTTGCGACGTGGAGGACAATAAATTCCTGATAGCTGACTGCTTACTAAGCATACTTTGATATTGGTTTCTTATAAATATTCTTTCCTGAAATGATTTAGTTCATGACGCGTTTTGTGTTTAATTTTATTAAAATGGCCGAACTATCAGACGGATGAGTGCAATAATATGTTAAATAATTATTAATTTTAAAATTGTTCGAGGTTAAGTGAGATTCCGATATTAAACATATGTCTATAGAATTATTATTTAAAAATACTTTAATTTCAGCTTTACAGCGTTTTGGACTATTCGCAGTCCATGTCGCTACCGTTAAATAAACGGAGGAATTATTTAACTAGTTCATTAATCATAGTGTGTAAAAATTGTATCATTTTTTCGTATTAGTTGTTGAAACGTGAATTTAAAGTCTGACAGAAAACATGATAACTATTCAGTTATCGTTAACGTTTGCCCCGTTTTATTCAGACTCTTCAAGTGAGTTAGCTTGGAATTATTATATTTTTTGGATTATTTAAATGGTCTAGAGAAATGATTAATTTTTTAGGATTATCTGAATTTACGTTCGAGTTTGAATTTCAATATTTTTCGTGGTAACATACGAATAGCTAACTCTCGGCTACCGCGATAGGTTGATTGTAAGAAATCTTTTTTGCCTCTTTTTTGTTCACCTTTCACCAACTTCTGCTACACTTCGCAGCCTTTATCATTTGCCGGATGCGATCCGCTACAAAGACCACGCATTTAGTTTAGCTCTTTTTTACAATCTACCGTGTTTCACCGTTCCGCAGTTTACACACACTGATGGCCGAGAGTACAGCAAGTGTTTAATATGTTCCTACATTTGACGGTTCTGGAACTGGGCAATAGAAAATATCTTATTATTAGGTGGTTCAACTGTAATCAAAGTATTACCTAAAATCGTCAAACTGAATATTTCTATACAGTTTTTTGTTTGTTCCGAATATCTACGAAGAACAAAGGAATACTTTTGTATGGTGTTGTTTAATGTTATGACATACTTTGAACCCTTTTCCGGTTAGTTCTTCTGCAATTGTTGTCGGCTCCAGAGAATGATGAAGATGACACCCACTATAATACTTTATATGTACGATCCGGCGTCATAGGAATATTACGTGTTCTTCTCTGAACGTCTTTTGTCTGTTTTGTTTTCTGACTAGTGTACGTTTACTTTAACAACTTTGTCTGCGAGAGCTTTCGCCGGGTAATTCGATTTGTTGACTAACAGTTCTACTTTTTCTCTTATTTTTCGGAAATTATTTGGTGGCGGTTTCGGAACAGGTTAGAGTTTGTTCACTTTTTTCATCGTCATCAGTCGATAGTACGTCATAGCAGGCTGCAAGTCAATTTTGGCAGCTTACGACTACCATTATTATTAACGAGTAATTGGCGCTTTTTACCTGCGTTCTCTCGAATGTTTGTCAGTCTCGTTATCATTTCCGACGTGACTTCTACCGGACGGTTACGCTTAGTTTTCGCTCATTCTTGATTGTTATCGCTATCTTCGGTTTGATGACGGAAGTGATCGAGTGTAATTCCATCGCGTAAATAAATATTTGGCACGCTGTAAGTGTTCAGGAGCAATAATAAGTTTGTGCTACTGATTTAGACTGGGCACCGCCGCCGCCGCCGGGGGAGGCCTGGTACATAATACGAAATAAATTTAGCCGGCTGTAATATGCGCGTTGCGGTGTACTGATGGCGTGTCTTCGTATAAGTTCATTATGTAACGAGATTCGGTGTAGCCGAAATTGTCGATAGACCGTATTAATTATGCTTATGAATATCTCTGTACAATAACGTAAATGATTACGACAACTGTGATAGTAAATAATACGAATACGATGTAGGTAAAGTTTGGGGTAATCTCATCCGTCATTAAGATGTTCGCGAAATAATTGGTACGTAATAACTGATTGATAGTATAGCTTTAGCGCGAAACGCGCAGCAATCGCAACAATCGAATAATTCTAGTATTTGTTGACAGATGACTCTACACATGTACGTTAGAATACCAATTTTTAAATATTTCCGGTACTTTTTTGTTTTTTTCTTTGGTCCGAACAATATAATATAATTTATTTGGCCAGCAGGCTACCGTTCAAATCGTACTGAATGCACGGAAACAAAACAATGTAAAAAAAAATAAGAAAACAATTTCTTGTTTTTATCTAACTGTTTAAATACTACTTATACTACTAGAGATAAGTATAAGGGACTTGTAACTTCATCCTGCAATATGGCCGCAACTGCAGAGCAGTGCCCACAATTCTCATATGAAATTTAAGGAAACAGAAAGAAAATACAAATTAACATTGATCACATCTCGCAATATGGCCGCAACTGCAGAGCAGCGTCCACAATGCTCGATGAAACAAACTCGATAATCAATAATAACGCCATGTGTGAAGGAGAGGAATTACTTCACCTGGAGTAGACAAATAAAAAAATTCTCATTAATCCGGATATTGATTGGATTTTTAAATTACAATTCCATTTCTTCTGGTAAATGAAAAAAGGATAAGCAACGCATGAACACTAGAAACAAGTAGTTGCAGAATGAAGCATATAAACCACAGAACATCAGCTGTTCAAAAAGCAGAACATTATCCGTGGATATTGCCTCATAACTGAATAATAAGTGGTCGATATCCTCGCGATACGTTGTGCTTACATGATCGCTACAATTTGGATGAAAATGGTTTCCATCGAAAAAATTAAGCCGCACTCTGGTATGACCTGAACGAAGTCTGCAGATAGTAGTGACAAAAAGCCGAATTAAGTTAGCCGGGATAGAAGTAATATTATTATACCAAGGCATACTTGGTAGAGACGATTGGACAATTTCGTATGTCTTGCCTAAACTAGGCGAACTATTAATTCTTCCAATCAGTACAGTTGTTCATTTTAATCATGTCCAAAAGGGTCGTCGCGATAGCCTAGTGTTGCTAGAGCGCTTGACTTCCGATATGGCGGTCACGGGTTCGATCCCGAGCGACGACGAATTATTACAAGAATTAAATAAAATAAATAATCGCTAATAATCACGTGTGGAAGGCAATGGCAAACCACCACGTACAACATCATATGCGCGCTAGGTCAGTACACAGCAGACCCACACCGGACGGACTGCACTTGTATATGTCGATATAAATCAAACGATTACTATCAGTCCCGAATGTGGTCTTGCGTGTGTACACCTGCGTTGCATAATTGCCTGGTACACAACCTATATCGGTACAGCTAAATGTACGAATAGGTTGCGCCAACGCGCTGTGTAGCGTACGGCACTTGAGAGAGAGAGAAAAGATCTGTAGATAGTATAAAGAGGTATACTACCTTAGCCGCTTGATCAGCAGCTACATCATTAAGAATGATTCCGCGATGACTAGGAATCCAACAGAACTTTACGGCACCTCCTTTATCGATAATTTGTGTGTATTTTAACTTAATATCGTAGATCAGTGGGTGACAGCGATAATTAAAAAACTACTATAACTGAGCGCTAAGAGGCTGCTAAGGCTGTCTGAGCATATTAAGGTTTTTCTCTCAATATCCAATGTCTCCAGTATAAAATTACAAGCTTATCAATAGTAAGCGGCTCGGCAGTAAAAATAGACGCCTTAGGAGAGAGTTTAAATTTAAATATTAAGTTATTATCATGCAGCACCCACTGTACCCCGGAACTTAGCTCAGTCTTTGAATATTATTAAAAAGGAAGAATATTGATTTGTAAAAAATAGGAGTTGATTGCTTGGTTTGGAAGAGGATCTCTATTTAAATTGTTGAAAAGATTTATATTTACATCAATGCTGCATAAATTAATACCGTACGGTAGACTAAAATAGCCAGATGGCAGCGTGCGAATAAGAGCTGCACCATATTGAATGTAGATATTGGCTCTTTTGACTAGAAGCGGCTTTTTCTGTTGAGCAAACCTCCATTCATTGGATATTTTACTTATCTTATCTAATATTGACGGAAGTTGGTAATTGCAATATTTGTTTAAAAATCTGTCTGCCGTAAGAGTTTTTCTTATATGACTTCGGGAGGGATCTTAGTCTCCACTTGGAGATTTACAGAAAGAGACGACTTAATGTTATAAGTCTCAGTCCGAGGTTCTGCAAAACATCTACAATTTTCCTCGAGAGTGATTTCGAGGCCGATCCGTAAAAATTTCCGGTACTTCTTAGGGTTATGGTAAGTTTTTACCCCACCACTACTGCGAGGCATAATTCTGGAATGTAACAGAGAATACTTTCTGGACGCACCGATCTCAAACGACAACGAAGAGAAAAAAATGTAAATTATAAAAATAAATTGTCAAATTTTACCAACTTACAGGATCTTTTACCTCTTCTAAATCTTTTTTTTTTTTTTTTTTTTTTGCCATACAACACGAATGAAATCGTAGAACGGCGGAACAGCAGACAGTACAAGTTGTTTCATTTTTCATTTCTTAGTATTTCTCATTGAAGCGAATAAAATGGAACGCGCGTCAAATAAAATAAAAGACAGTGAGCTCAGTATACGTTCGAAAACACTGGTTTAACACACACGTGTCTCGTTCCAGATCCTAATCGCTCTCAGGTCTATACCTAATTTGAAATTGAATATTGGTTACACCAGAGAATTATCTGCGGGAATGTAAAGGCGGATAATCCAAAAGTAGAAGAAACTTGCTCCCCAGTATTCTCATCAGATCCCCATTAGGGACCCTTAAGTACATTCAAAAAAGCTTAATTCTACCATTCCCTACGCCCTGCTAAGGGAATGTGACTCACTTTACTTACCGATTAAAGTGTACTCGTTTATAGTTTTTCGTTACATTACCGCAATGTTGAATTTTCTTTTCGGAGTAAGAGTACCGGGGTTGAGAAAAAGAAGTAACACAGTTACATGAAAAAAACAGATCAAAGAGAAATATATTGTAGTCAAAAGCTCCTATTAACCAAAAAAAAACAAAAAAACAGCTAAACTTATTCAAATTCAAACTGACTTCAGTCGGCCAGTAAGAATCGGGTAAAAATTTCGAAAAAAAATTAAACTTAAACGATTACGCCGGTAATTAACATTTAAACGAAGAATCCACGGAGCTAGGTAATATTTTCATACGGACATTTTTTAAAAATATAACAATAATATGTATTTTACCCTATTCGTATTTTCAATGTTAAAAGTTTATTTTACTTTACTTTATCATGTCGAAATCGCTCGCCATATAAATATGTCGTAAAATAATCAACTTCATCGCGAAATTCCGATTTTATATTTAACGTAGCAAATATTTTTTATTAGCACGTTTCATTAAATTTTAAATGCAAGATCGAATAGCCTCCCATTTTCTAAAACAAAACCGATTTTTACACCTTAAAACCACTATAATTCGTGAATTTAATCGAAAACCCGTTGAAGCGATTTCCGAGAACCCGGTGGTGGTTACATATTACATACAATTTTACGTGTCTACAAGAATTTCTCATTTTATAATCCACAACGAAAGCTCGGAAATCGACCAATGAGGATTAACAAATTTCACGAGCGATGAAACATTTAGCAATAATATGTACGCCGAACTTTTTTTTTCCATATACATTTTACATCTACTATTATTTTGAAATATTTCCAACACGCTTTTATTTATTTTTAATTAACAATGTAAATTACAATTTATTACCGTTTACACACCATGGCGTGTAAATAAGCGAATTATTCACTTCTTAAGAAAACCCTAAAAATACGATGATCATTTAAACATTGCTCACCTCCTCTTTTTAATTGTTCCTTTCGTAGAATTTCCTCGGCGCCTAGGTGATTTATTTAAAAACCCTTTCATAAGAAAACACTATTTCGTGCATTTCATCAAAATCGCTTGAGCCGTTTTCGAGCCGGTTACGAGATTATTCAAATATAATAATTATTAAGCAGATTACTCATCTCTGGTTCCGAATTTATTCCTTCGTTACAAGATGGGTTTATTACGGTTTTTTTTTGTTATTATTATTTCAATATTTGTATCGACGCTGTTGTAATTGCATTTAATTTTGACAGCTTTCTACGTATCTAGTTAGATATGTAAAAGCAACATTAGATTCTTGAGCAGACGTCAAGATAATCTTGCAATGTATTGCAGGATCCGCTTAAACAGCTTCGTGCCGTGGGTGTAAAAAAAAAAAAAAAAAAAAAAGGAGAAAAAAAAAATAGGCACACTTGAAGGGGATTTCGGAATTTAATAAATCGGATTAGGAAGGTGGCGTGGATTATTTGAAGGAACCTTTCTGGAAAATAAAACTGAGCAAAGGTTATTTCTGAATTAACAAAAGTCCGTGTTTAATGCGAAATGTCATCTCGCCTCGATTAAATAAAAGCCCATCTTCACATTCTCCTTCTCTTGCCTGCAGCGTTACTTTCTGACTAACTTTGTCGCATTAGGAGGCCACCTAGGCTGGTTGCCTTTTCTCGCCTTAAAACCTACACCCCCAACACCGGTGCACCATATCGTTTAATCGTCGCTGCGAGTTTTTCACGCACCAGTTCTCATCGGAACAGCTTTTAACGCGTCACTGTTATCTAAGCAGCTCCTTTTATCAGTTAAAACGGTTTTCAACTTTCCGACTGGTTAATTGTCATTTAAGAAAATATTAACCGGATTAGAACGAGAACAACCGTTTAAAAGGAGCTAAAATAATCGTCGCGGAATGAAAGAAGGAACGTTATGGAAAAATCGAGGAAAACGCGAAACGTATGGCAAATAAAACCGTATCAAGAAAATAAAACGGGCCAAAAAGAAACGATTTTTAAAGCTAATTTTAAAAAACCAACCAGTGATCATTTTTTCGCCGCGGTCCATAAAAATTTCAAGAAATCATCAAATACGGTCGTCGCAATTAGTTGCTAGAGCGCTTGACTTCCGTTACGGAGGTCAGGGGCTCGATCCCGAGCGACGACCGAACTTATTACAGGAATTAAAATTAAATAACCGCTAATAATCAGGTGGAAGGTAATGGCAAATATACATACAACATCATATGCGCGCTAGGTCAGTACACAGCAGACATAAATAGGACTACTGCACTTTTGTAAAACGATGTAAATCAAACGATTACTGATCAGTTCCGAATGTAGTCTTGCGTGTTGTGTACACCTGCGTTGTATAGAATAATTGCTATGAACACTATGCCTATGTCTGTACAGATGTACGAATAGGTAATCGCCGACGCTCAGGAATTAAGTATGGCACTATAAAGAAAAAAAGATCAAATACGCTTTGAACGGTGTAAAACTCGGAAAATATTTTTTTTTTGTCTTTTTTGAACTTTTGGGCAACTTTACCCAACTTTTGTACCGTAGAAATTTTTTGATTTTACGAAAGCACTGCTGCATTTTAGTTTATTTTTCTTCTAAATCGCTTTGGTCAACATTAATATAGCGTCGGTGGTTAAATTTTCCTTTTCGAACTTACTGAATATGTTTACCCTTCCGCCATTAAACGGACTTGTTGAAAACGCTATCAACCGCCGAATGGGGTGCTAATCCTTACATTCCGATTTCCTTGTGTGTAAATCCATCACTCACTCGATTACCGTTCTTTTATCTACGATTGTGCCGCCAAATCCGGTCTGTTTAAATTAGGTGTACAGTACGAAATTCATACGTTCGGCTCTGTCTCAGTGCTCTTCAATCCTCTTCAATACTGAATACATCATCCTCTTTATATTATCATTTTCTCTCACCAGACCCTCCTTTTTCATTCCTACCTTTCCATTCTTACCATTCCATTTGTAAGAAATGTCGTTTTACATCTATCCAGAAATAATCATCCGTGTTTTAGCTCTTATTCTTCTTCGCCTTAGTCTGTTTTGGTTTCACGCAAGCTCTTGTATAATTCTCGCCAAACATTTTTCCTTCAACTTTACTACTCTCCCAAAGTACATATTTATTCTGACTTTTCCAAAATTCTTATCCAAACCGTAATTAAACAGGGGAATTCTACAGCGCCATAAACTAACAAATTCCTCGCATGTAACACTGTTTTTTATTAATGACGCCCAGAGAAGGGGGGTCTGAAGTTGTCAGAGAATTCCCTTTATCCTGCAAGATCGTAACCCTTAACGGAATCATTTCATCATCCCGCTTTCTATTCCAGCATTATAAACAAATTAATGGCTGTTCTTCTGATCGCCGTTATTTACCCGAATATTCAATTATCTTCGTCTGCACGAGTGTCCGCCTCCAGGCAATTTGTTCTCCGTTCCTGACGGCCCTTTTTTTTTTTAATTTCATTATTCCTCGCATAAGCCGTATGATCCATTTTCTTTCTTCTCGCTACTCTATTTGTGCTGCAGATATTTCCAACCGCACAGATGGGTGATGAATGATCATTCAGGTTGCTGCTTCCTCTCATTTCCTTCTTTGTCCCTAGATCTCACTAACCTTCTTCGGATAACCATTTGTAAATTTTACGACTGATCATTCTTTCTTTCTTTTCTTGTTTATTAACGAACAGTGATTTTTAAAAATATATTTTCTTTATACGTCGTCCCTTTGTTTCCTTATTATTACGAGTGTGTGTGCTGCTGTGAAATGGCCCAAATCCATCTGGGACGGTGGTTTCGCTCTAATTTGTGAAACTTTTTGTCTGAAATTCGTTTATTCGCACATTAGAGTAAACCTGGAGATGGTTCCGGCTAACCGTTCTCCTTTTATGATCCATTTGGTCTGTCCTACAGTTCATCTTGGTCGTTATGGAGCGAATCTTTGCTACACTTTTCAAAATTTCCTGTTTCACTTGATTCGCATATTTATAATGAACTGTAACAAAGATGGGACAAAAATTCGTAACATATACACATGTGTGTGTGCAAGTAAGGTAAAAACTAAAAAAATACGTAACTAATTCAATTGTCAACTTATGCGCTTAAAACCACTGTTTTAGTTTTCAATAATTATTAAAAAAAAAATAGAAAAGCAAAATGTGATAATCTCAAGATAACTAAAAGTAACTTTTTAAAAATGTCAAGCGTTAAGAAAAACATATTTGAAAAATTTAACGTAGTTTTCTTTAAGAAATTATAATGAAACGTCATTTTTTACATTTTTCGTTTTATACAACTAAATTCATTCTTCTTCTTCTTCTTCTTGAGCCGCCTTCGCTATCGAAGGTTGGCGTCCACATCTTTCACCAATTTGATCCATGCGTTCCGGTCTCGTGCCAGATGAAACAGTCTTCCTGTCTCTCGGTAACAGCCATCCGTTTTTGGACATTGGAAATCCATGTCGTCCTTCTGCGACCAACACCACGAACACCTTCTACTGCACCCGTCAGTATTGTTTGTAACAGCGTATTATTATAATAATTAAAATAATATTAAAAGTTTATGAAAAATTACTACAAGTTTTTATTTGAACCCATTCTGAATAATTGATTATTAAGCATCGCAGTGTACGAGAAATTACAGCCTTTTTCGTAATAAATCGTTTCTCCCGTCGCCTTAAAATAAATCCTTCGGAAGAAAATTTACGACAAATCTTTAAAACTATCTCAAAAAAACTCCAAAAGGCAGTAAGGAGAGCTAAGTTTGATTATTACAATAACACTCTAAACAAATATCAAAGCAAGCAAAAAAAGTATTGGGCAATTATAAATAAAACTATCGGAAAAGACGCCTGTAGATTAAAATGAATAAATATAAACAAAAATTTATCATCAGTGGATGATGGTAATAAGGACATAGTAGAGCAAGTTACTTTAATATTTACTTTAAACATTGCGTACGTAACATTGTAAGCAGCGATCAATTCTGTTGTAGCAATACGACAATGTTGAATAAAATCATTAGGACAGCTTATAAAGATTCCTTTGCGTTTACAAAATTTTCTTATGTGTAAGGAATGCAGCAGCTTTATTCATACCGAATATCATTTGGATTGGATAAAATTTCAATTGATCTGGCAGAGGAAAACTTTCACAACCGTTAACGTTTTTATTTAATGAATCTGCTTTTTGCCGTAGCATTTCCTAAAATCCTTAAATTGGGAGGGGGTTCTTGTACCGGTTCATAAACGTGGTGAAAAATCATCAGTTTCCAATTACAGGCCCATATGCATTCTTTCCCTAACAGTGACTAATTATTTCAGTAAAAGCTAATACGGGTTTTTAATAGATCGGGGAACGGATGCTGCTCTATTTGAACATGTATCTCACATTACAGAAAACTTAGAAGCAGGCAGATACACTGCTGTTATTTACTTTGACATAAAAAGAAAAGGCATTTGATACCGTAAATCACGAACTGATAATTCTTAAATTGGAAAATGCAGGTTTTCGAAGGTTTATATTAAACTGGTTAAAATCTTACCCAGTGGGTAGGAGATACGCTATTAAAATTAACAATGTATACAGTAATGAACTGGTAAAGAACTTCGGCGTGCCGCAAGGAAGCATTTTGGGTCCTTTCCTATTTTTGATTTATATAAATTTAATTATGCAATCTGAACGTCCCGGGTAAATTAATAGTATATGCCGATGATACAGTTTTATTAATTAATTCTTGTTATCTAGATATCGCGCAAAATCTTGTTCAATCGGGAATTGATTCTTGTGCGGATAATAAAGAATTAAATTCTAGTCTAAGCCTATTTTTGTACCGGCTGATGTAAATTCTTTAATTGCATCGGTGTTTGCAGAAATTCGTTTAGCAATGGCGATGTAAAGCTGTAATGTTTTTGTCGATACTTTCAATTAATATGTAGAACGGACCTACATGATTGGAAGGAAATAAATTAATCGAAATGTTTTCTGAAAAAGTATTGGTTAAATTATGCTCGTTAGATGTTATTAGTTTAATTTCTTTCTCGGCTACACAGCTGATAACGAAGATAACGGTTCTGAAGTTTTGCGTTTGTTTTTCTTGTCATTAACAACAACGAGCGGTAAACTATTCTTACGCGTCGAGGAGGCTTTAGTTGGTTTATTGCTAGTGGCAGGGGCCCCTGGCGTCCCCCTTGTGAGTACACTAGCTGCTCCAGTAAGCTAGAATTGTAAAAAAAGGGGCGAAAATAAAAAAAGAATTGCGCAGTATCAAAAAAAAAGATAATAACATCTCTGAAAACAAAAAAGGTAACAGAGATAATAAATATAAACACCGATTAATAGCAGAGAGAGCTGGTTATCGGAATTATTTTAAATGGAAAGATCTTATCCGATTCAGATGAACGCAGGAATACACACACTGTCCACATACACGACGAAACAGTTCTCTACTAAAATTATTTAAAAAAAAAAAAAAAAGTATTTTCAAATTGAATGAAAATTTTTCAAATCAAACTGAAACAAAAGTGCATCCGAGACCGAAAGTGTAGGTGCTTCAACAGTTACTGTATTAAATCGTTGTTGAATTTTTAATTAAAATTCTGAAATTTGCAATTGGCTAACTAAAATTTTAACGTCAAAACGGAAATTAAAAATGTTTTTTTTTTTTTTTTTTATTATGTCTGATGCCGAAACCATCGTCCGTCTCCTGTATAGTAGTTTTTAAATCGCGCTCTCGTTATAACAATAGAGTTCGAATTTCGAAAACAAAACTGAATTAACCGTTGCACGCTGTTTGAACGTTTAAATTCACTCCGCGATCATTCGGTCAACATGGCCATCAACGGTAACAAACGGCTTCGGTTCAAATGAAAATCCATTTATTTTCCAATTATTTTTCAGTGTAGGGAAATGACTTTTTCTTTTTTTTTTCTTTCCTCCAGGCCTCATTTTTACCTAAGACAGCGATGTTTTCCGAATCATCCATCAACAGCGACTCCTCGGCTATACCGTTTTCTCGACATTCCTTCGTGTTTAGGCTTCACGTATTTTTCAATTATCTGTAACCAGTTCAGCGGACACAAATAGATGATAATACAAGAGGCACTTCGACAATAATCTCGAAATTGGAACTGCACTGTTGTGTATTACGGAAAGCATAAATTCTGTATTCGTGTGTGTGTGTAAGTGTGTGTATGGGGGAATATAACTTCCAAAAAAAAAAAAAAAAAAAACTTAAAAAAATATGTCGACAGAAAATAACGTTTTCTTTTAATTCTCCGAGTAATTTCCGTACTGTTAACTAATAGTGAATTATTTCACGTGTAAATTATTCACAAATCGGTTTGAACTCGAACTTTTTTCTATCTCGGGTGCACGTAACGTACAGGCTTCGTGTGACTGAAGAGTTCGCGTGTAAAGGTAATTTTCAAGTTATGTGTATTATACAGTATAACGAAAACAGGGCAACATCTAATTACCAATCCCACACATTTGTGACACAAAATTAGTTACACTTTTGATAACTTTTTTTCCTTTTGCATCACTGATTTTTTTTATTTCCCCTATCACTCTCGCACACTCTACATATCGCTCTTAAATAAATCTTAACCTTCCTAAGTTGGTTTCGATAATGTATATGTACTGTAATTTCATACATTTGCTAGTGATTAAATTAACAAAACCGTAATAATAATAATGATTTTTTAAGGTCTGCTGAACAATAATACAATTGTGGACACGATAGTTGCTACCGCAACTATAGGAGCATTAGTATGTAAAAATCGTCTTTTTCTCCATAATTGACAAAAGGCCTGCGACTTTTTCTTGAATGTTCTCGGTGTCCGGAAGAAGTTTATTACAGCCGCCGGCAAAATGTTCCATGGTGGCGTCGTATCGGAATTATTTTAATTATAAATTTAATCCGTCAATTAAACATACTTAAATACGAGGTAATTAGTAGAGGTGGAAAGATTTAAGCTTTTGTAGAATCGGCGTGGGCACTTCGAAATCGCATTGAATCACCTTATAGATCGCGCTGCTAAGAACAATGCCGTAGATCAAACAAGATTTTATTTCCACTTTGATGTTCGGCGGAAGATCGAATTTGATAACCGTAACAATTTTACTTTGAATATGGAAAATGGCAAGTTATTGATAGGTGTTATAATATTATTCAGCCTTTAACCCTTTCAACACTTTGTCATGTTTCCATATATATATGCATGTAATGATGGTCTGTTCGAGTTATTTTTATGTACATGTTATTTCTGTTACTGTTGCAGTGATGCACCTGTTATAACTTATTCTGTTACAATCACTTTAATTGAATCGGGAAAATTTGCAACATAACGAGAATTGCAGTAACCTATACTGTTTGAGAATAATAGAAATTAGATTTCGTACAAATACACGTTTTTATCTTATTTCTCTTTCAGAATATCTTTTAAATTTTTCGTACTTTTGCTTATAAAAACTTTTAAACTTCCCCTTATTTTGTTTTCACCGCGCTTATAATAATTTTTTATAATTTTTTTCTTCAACATTTTTAAGCAATCACTAAACAAAATTTTCCTTATACTTATTTCTGTTGCACTAACAAAATTATAGGAAATTTTTATAATATTTCAAGTTTCCCAGTTAGAAATAAGAGAAAAGTTAGTAGATCGTTTCTATGAGTATTATTGAACATTTTTCCAAAAGAAAATCCGGCATATCCAGTAATAATACACAGTATATACGAAATTATTGTATGTAACTGACAATTTTGAAAGATGCAGAACATTGCAGGAAACAACATATTGAAGGTTGTGGTCAATACTAGCTTCTAGTAATTAATAATCACGAGTTATGCGAGAGTGGCCAGTGTATATACAATGCTTATCTGGTTCAAATTTTATGATTGGCCATTTCTGGTATTGACAGGAAAAAAAAAAATTGCATATAAAAAAATTGTAATGCAAGCTGATATTGCCGTAGTTGAGATGTACTCGGATATCTCTACAGTTGACACACATCCGAATTGGACTTGACGCTGAAATGTACCCGAAACAGAAAGCGTAACTGTGACAAAAAGTGCAATATTGTAACTGGAACAGTATAACTGGTAAAAAAAAAAAACTGTTACTGTTATTTAACAGACCATACTACAAGTACGTTCTATAGTGCGCTTGTTCGTTATTATTACGAATATGGCACACTAGTGTAGCTCTGAATTTTTTGACTGTTTTGCGACCATATTCACACTGCTTACTTTGTAAATTATGTTAATCATCCATTGTCTCGCTGCGATAGGGGTTTAATAATTGCAAGGCTTTGCGCCGAATAAATTACTAATAATATTCTTCCAGCATGCACCTTGTACCTCCGTATTGCGGGGATGCTGCTTTATTTGCGATATTTAAATTTATTATAAAAATAACGCTTTAATGCAAATTTTTGTTCGTTGCTAACTGGTTCATCACCGGCACGAGAAAAAATAACAAACAAAAAAAAAAAAACAATAAAAAACTACCTGTTATTCCTTACTATTGAAGAATTGTTGACGAATCCTAACTAACATGAGTAAATTACTAATATAAAATTATTTCTTTATAATGTATGTAACTATGTTATTGTTACTCAAACGGAATACAAACGTGAAAAAAGCAATACAATTTATTATTGGGGTTACGCATTTTACTATAAAATAGTGGAATCGCACTAAAACTGAAATTTTAAATTACCTTGTTCTATTTAACATTTATTACATCGTTTGCTGAAAAGTGTGATGAAATTTTTGCATTTTTTAGATTTCTTGAAAGAACAAAAACACCTTTGAATATATCTATTTTTTTTTCCCCTTCAATATCGTTTTCACCTTCAAAATTAATCGCAGAATTCGAATAAAATTATTGCGACGCTTCCGATATTTCCATGCAATTACTATACACCTAGCTCTGTTGTGATGTGACACAAATTTTCATATATCCACAGTGAAAAGTTTCGCACTTCCCGCTCCCCTGACCTTTTGGGTTTCTTCGCTTTACATTATTTATTTCTTTGATCAATAAACAAAGTTCAATTAAATACACAATAAATGTATGCCACAGTACAAATAAGATCGATGTCTACTTGTTTTTTTTTGCTTTTTTAAATAATTAACTAAAGGGACAAATAGGAGGCCCCTTTTTTTTATTACCACTTAAAGTCTGACCGAACATTCTTTGCTTCGACTACTTTCGGTTAAAATTACACCGAAAACGTTTAATATATTCAGAAAAACGAATAGTTACGTGTTCGATTCCGGTCCAAAATTTGAAGAATATTTGGAATCATACTTAAAAGGGTACTTCCAAGAAATACCGATATTTTTTGAATATTGCGACTTTGAGGCTTCTCATAGTTATTTTTCAAAAAAAAAGGTAGTTAACAAGTATTTATCCGCTTATGCAAGCGAATTCATTGCTGTCGGGCAATTTTTTCCTGATAGGAAAAGCCAGTTCACGAGGCGAAAATGTTGAGAAACTTTTATTTTCAACATAAAATATAAAGTTATTTAATTTAAATTATTAGAAATTTTTTCTTATTTGTCATTAATTTTTTTCTACCAATGAGGAGTGGGTTTTTCCCGTAATTAAAAATTAAGGGGTTATACTGCCTTGCAATATATTTTTTTTTTCATTTTTTTTTTTTATTGACCTAAATGATGCATTAACTATTTAAGAATGATGTTCAAAAAAGTAAAAAAAAAAAAAAAAAAAAAGTCATTTTGTGGAAAAAAATTCGATAAACGACATTTTCAGCATATTTTCCAAGACGTCTTTGTTATATAGTAAACACTTTTTGAAACTTTAAATGCGTTTTTCTCGAAACTATGTTTTTTAAATTGGTGTACATCTTCAATTTTCATCAGATTTACTTCAAATTTTAACAGGAGCTTCTCAGATAAATTATCTATGGAGGTACACGGGGTTTTTAAGATTAATAAATAATTACGCTTGCAATAAACAATTTATGGTCGATTTTATCTCAAAAATAAAAAAAAAATTCAAACTGCTGTCAATTTACGAATTTTTGAGAAAAGTTAAAAACCCCGTGTACCTCCGAAGAAAAACTAATTTAAATTAATGAGAAATTGTTTGTTTTTTTTTTTTTTGTTCTAAGTGGTATGCAGAATTTTCTACAGTGTACACCGATTTTTTTCTCGGAAAAGATATGTTACCTATTGCCACGACGTCGTTTGATATCTTCTTTGTTTTCAGTCGTATCGCTCGATTCCGAGCGTCGTGACTACCTATTTGTACATTCTAGTTGTACAGAATAGGCAGCGCTCATGTCAATTATTATATGCAACGCAGGTGTACACAACACGCAAGAAGACTACATTCGGAACTGATCGGTAATCGTTTGATTTACATCGTTTTACAAAAGTGCAGTCCTATTTATGTCTGCTGTGTACTGATCTAGCGCGCTTATGATGTTGTACGTGGAGATTTGCCATTGCCTTCCACCTGATTATTAGCGATTATCTATTTTAATTCCTGTAATAAGTTCTGTCGTCGCCCGGGATCGAACCCGTGACCTCCGTAACGGAAGTCAAGCGCTCTAGCAACTAGGCTATAGCGACGACCTAAAGCCATATAAATAATATTTTTGTGTGCCTTAAAACATGTAAAATAAAACCTGAAAATTTTATTTAAATCCATTGAGTAGTTTTCGAGAAAAAAATTCCCAAAAAAAAAGGTTCATTTTTCAGGTCGTCAAGGTTAAATCATATTTTTCATCAAATAAGAATAGAAAATTTTTCTTTTTAAATTTCACCTTTTTATTTTTCTGTTTAACAGGAAGTAAAATGCCGCTGATTTTTGTATTGCACAAAGCCACGTATTGGTTTGCGTCAGTGATGAACTTGTAAATCACGCTATCGTGATTATTTCAGATTCGTTATCTTTATTCGAATCTACATTTCCGCATGGTTTATTAATATTTTAAGTCACTAGCGTTCATCGCTCCTTTAATTTTAAAATTTTTGGTGTTCATATTTTCCCATAATTTTAATGAAAATTATTTGGCTAATTTTTGTCTGGTTATATTAAGCAAAATGAATACACTTTTCTTAAACAAATTTCGTTTTTTTTTTGTATTTTTTTTTTTTTTTTAAATTTCAAAGACAACTAAGTAAATAATCACCAATAGTACGGTAACAATATACTCATATGGTAAGCAGTACAAATTTTTAACAAGGACTGATTTTCGAATCGATTTTTATAATAGCAAAGATGTTATATTTCCCCGTCAGTGACGAACTTGTAAAAGTTACTTCGAGGGCTTCAAGTTTTCTTTATTCCAATCTACACTTCCATGGTAATTAATGTCGATAATATTTTAATTTTTCGTCTGGCTACATATTAAAAATCTATTCTTTTTGTTACAATTTACGTTTTTATAGTAAATAACATAGTTAATATTTTAGTGTCAATGGCGTTTGTAATGTTATTAAACATTTCTCGGAGAATATTTTCACATTCTACTGAGCATCGGTTTTCTTTGATAATTCTCATCTCGTCAATTACAGGGAACTCTACCAATGGTCGATGCTTTTTTAATTGCACTAAGAATAGCTTAAAATCAGTCTAAATAATCAAAAATGTTATGCGGAAACAAACATTAAAGAAATGTAACATTCATTTCTTGAAGCCGGTAAAATGTAAAATTCGTTTAAATAGAATTACCCGATCATTTACAATGCATTTTACGAGTAATTTAAAACGAAAAAAAATAAACTACAACAGATTAATTTTCATACACCTCTCTATTGTCAAAATTATAACAGACAATTAGGAACATACTGCAATGAAGGCCCGCGTGATATCTGTATGAATCGATATTATACTTTCTAGATCTATGCTATGGTCTACAGACATGATTTTTATCATTAGACCGCCACCTAAAAGTTGTGCTTATGTGACTTTGCTCAGTATATATACATATATATATATGAAATATTTTTTAAGAAGTGTTGCGCGCATATATAAATACTTGACAATCAAAGATTGCCGTGGAAAAAAGTAGTTCTATTTTAAAATTAATACATTTAAAATATTGTAACAGAATATTTGTAGAAACCTGGCATATCAAAATATTTGTGTTAGGTTTAGAAGTATTCAGTAGGAAGTGTTAATAGTTTCATTCTTAAAGGTACCACTAATAATTGTTTTTACGAATTAGACAAATAATATGCATAATGGTTGAAAAAAATGCGATTAGCCAAAGTGGAGACAATAGTACTCTTTAAACAGACGCTAACGAGTAAAAAATGTGTGACCCGAGCAAAAATCGTTAGCGAGAGAGTATTTTCAAAAATGTGTTCTCATTCATTGGCTGTAACAGCTGCCGCAGATTTTCATAATTACGATAAAATTATATGGGGGACAAGAGTGCCCGAAATTTCAACAGTATGAAACGGCGATCAGGCTGATGCGGTTTCTGTTTCCTTTGTTTTCATGAATATCACTGAAATCTTTTCGAAAAATCATTTACGTTCGGTACCAAATTCTGTACGAATTTTATTGTTTCTTTTTTTTTTTTTGAAGATCACCTATAGAAAACTGTATGTTTCGAATAATTAACGATTAAGTGGGAAGAAAAATTCAGCAAACAAAAATTATTTATTTATTTTTTCTCCTTTCTCTGTGCCTAGCTTTCGTCATCTGGTCATTTAACACAAATTGCGGTTCCCATGCCGGGTTTCAAACCAGGTATCCTAACCACTAGAAGACCACATGGGAACCTAAAGAAAAATTAAATATTAGTTATTCTATTGTAAATAATATGATTGTATAATTCATTACTTGTCTCATTCCAGATCTGAATCGCTCCCAAGTTTATACCTAATCTAAAATTGAACTGAATACCAGAAAAATCTGGGAAAGGAAAGAAACGAACTGGCCCTCCTACTCTCATCAGTGCTGTTGGGGTGAACTTTAACTACACAATCCTCGGGGACTTATTTTACTTTATTGCTTATCAGTGACGATTACTTCTGGCGTGGCAATTGGCTTTTTAATTTTCGCGTAAAATTAGAAAAAAAAAAAAAGAAGGAAACATATATTATTTTATTCCTTCTCTTTACGTATACATTGATTGAACAACTGCAGCACCCGTCATCATCAGGAACTAAACATTATTGGGTTCAGGACTACTGTTATAATCCCAACACGCTGCCCCAAGGTTTAACAGTGTACAGAGACTTATTGATTATTATTATTATTATTATTATTGTTATTGTTATTGTTATTGTTATTGTTATTGTTATTGTTATTGTTATTATTATCATTATTTGAATATTAAGCAAAACTTCGTAAACTAATACAAACGGATTTTGACTCCGGTACAGATGTTAACTCCGAGACTGCAGGGCAATACAAGTACAAATATTATACATAGATACCGAAATAAGACCTTTGCGGACCCGTAAAGTCAAATTGTACGTACATTGTATTTATACAACGCATCCTTCTACTCGTATGTACGAAATAAATTTAATTTTCAATGTTATGGCGCTTCCTTACCATTTTATATTCCGCGTATAAATGAAAGTGGTATATAATCAACATAATACTCGCAGAATATAATTAACACCATTCTCAAAAATATACCAATTAGGATCAGGTAGTGGTATCCGTAATGGAAAAATTATTTACAACGGAAAAAATAATCGTGATTTACTTCCCCTCTGCTAATGCCATGGACATGAAATGTCATCTCTACTTTACTTTTGCGCGAAGGAAAATAATAATAATTTCTTGCCTGGTTCTATAATTTAATTTAAATTAAGTTACAACGGCGTGTCAGGAATAATCGCACATCTCTTACTGGTGGCAGCGGTTTGTCGCCATTCTCGGAGTGTCGATTTGTTCGAGGCCCCTCGAAATCTGATTGACCATTTAAATATGAGATTTTCAATAATGGCACCGCCGTCGCTATCAATTTCACTTTCTTCGGAGTTTGACGCACTTTACGTAGTTTCTTCATCAGGGTCAGTGCCATAGTAATACATTAGTTATATGAATGCCCCGGACGATCAGCGGATTATTTTTTAACCCTTTAACTTTAAAGTTGTTCAATGATAGCATTCAATTTCTGATGCCAAAATGTTGGAGACTGTTGCTCGCGCCCGCCGTTAATTTTAGTCTCAATTGCAGGCGTTACTATCGTCACTATCGATTTTGCTTCCATTGGACTCTTGTACATTTTCATCAGGACCGTAGTGTAACGCCCATTTCACTAACTGTAACTAAATCAAATTGTTTACCTATACATACATATATATATATATATATATAAAAAAACTCGGCCGTTTTAGTTTCGCAAGGGGCTGTGCCGATTAGCCCCTCTTGTTTACATTTCTATCTCTTTATTTTCTATACTTTGTATAAAATGATAAAAATTTACAGCGTAATTCTTAGGCCGGCCTTGTTAGATTTTATAACGAAATAATGTCCCAATTTTATAAAATATAACCAATAATTTATATCATAAATTTGATTAAACTACCGAAATAACTTAACATACTACAACACATACAAATAATATTTTTTTTACGTTTCCCCATGGTATTATTAAATTAGCAATATAGTGTCTTTATATGCTTAAACTTATAGTGGCATTTCCTATTCATCAACCTACATGCAAGTAAGAAGTGTATTCTTTATGTGTTTCCAAAAACAAAAATCGCCACCGAACGCAAACATGAATTGCGGAAACGAAAACGTGACGACGAACTGTGCAATAGCAAAGAATTTGCCACATTTATACGTGATTATACGGCTTTTGGTTTCAAAATGACAGATGTAGAAAATATAATAAAACAAACTTTAATAACAAACAATATAGAACAATAAATTAGATAAATACCTATTTAGAAACGTTTTCGGGCATAACCCATCATCAGCTAAGACAAACTTAAAGGAAACTTAAAACAAAAGTATGTTTTAAGTTTCCTTTAAGTTAGTGTTAGCTGATGATGGGTTATGCCCGAAAACGTTTCTAAATAGGTATTTATCTAATTTATTGTTCTATATTGTTTGTTATTAAAGTTTGTTTTATTATACAGTTTTAACAAACAGGATGTATTCACCTACATTTAGATGTAGAAAAGTTTAAAAAGCGGTTAATAGCATTTTAAGTCAACCGCCGCTGTTGTACTAATAAAAAATAATAAGAAAAAAAAATTATCCAAAAGGGCCACATTTTTTCACGTTTTTTGACGAATATTTAATTAATGTTCAACGATTTTCATCATTACTCACATAGTGGTACCTAAGTTGAATGGTACTCTTTCTAATGGACAAACCATCAGTAAAATCGGTCTCTATATAAGTATGAGTTATGCGCGAACAAACCGTATAACCTTCTTTCTTTTTCGAAGTTGGTAAAAATTAAAATATAACAAACGTTACATAATTTTTTGGGACATTTTTTGTTACATAAAATCGCTAATGGGGGCCGGCCTAAGAATTATGTTGTAATTAATATATACTTGAACGTTCGGAAAAATTCAATCAATTCTGTAGTCTCCGCCAACCAAGACATGATCGTCGATGTCGATATTTGAACTGAAATGCTGTGGTATAAAATTCCTTGCTCTCGTATTCTCACAGCGTGTGTTATATACGTGTAAATAATGATTACTATGCAAACGAGATATTTATTTTTGTTATCGTTTAGTACCTGACGACCGATTCCCAATTACTACTATTCATAAAACAAAAAAGAAACAATAACTCATTTAATACGAAACTTACAATTTGCGTACGTTACTTATATTTTTCAATTTTAAAAATATATTTAAATTTCTACGTAATATTTAATATCGTCGTGTGAATTGTAAATAAATTTTGTATTCGCAGCATTATTTATGTTGAAGTATTCCTGCGTTCCAAAAAATAAAAACAAATCCAAAATTCGTAAGCAAGACTGCAAATTATCCATCTTCTTAACACTACGACAATTACATATTTAAAATGACATAATATTTAACCCCTTGCATAAAGCGTAAATAATTATGTTTTATTACAAATAAATAATGTGATGTCTTTATCTATTTTCAGTTACTACGGTTTTTGCTTACTTTTTAATAAACTCTGGCTTAACCTTCCTTACGAACAAAGAATTCGGATTGGATTATTAACAAAAATAAAAAATAAGTAAAGCCTATTAAAAATACCATCTTTCTTACTCCTTCTGGATCCACCCCTGATATATGTATATATATATTGATACGGATTCGGTACTTTAGGCGCTATCTTTGTTCGACGTTCGAGCTAAAATTATTCTTCGATTTATTCATTAATTCTCGGCTTCTCGAACGTCGATATATTTTACATCGCCGCTTTGTCGTGTCTTGGTTGCTTATTTCGCCGATACCAAAAATCTCCGAGATAAGTGGCGTGATCGTCGAGTACACGGTCGCGCTTGGGTAGAGGCTTTATAGTGTCTGGGTGGTAGTGGTCAGCAGCTAAGACAATGATATATACGGCAAGAAGCGCTAAATAAGATGTGCCAAGTAATGTCGAGCCGAGAGAATATTATAAAAGGCAGGGTAATTTACGCGGTATTATTATAAGAAATGTTCTAGAAAATTTGGCGGTTATATTATTAATTGATAAGGTACCGCGGGTAATTTCAGCGATTCGACTATGTCGTTCGGTAAAAGCCCATCGTGTACCGAAATCTTCGTACGTGCATCTTGCACTGTAATCCGATATATTATTAATTCGTTGCTCGAGTCATTAATGGTCGTTCGTTCAATTTTGTCGTGAGACCACGCCGTCGCGTGTATCTGTTTTGCTTAGTCCTTGTTAATTTCGGCGTATACTCGTTATAATTTGATCAGACTTTTGAATTTTTTTTTTTTGTGTAATTTTTTCACTAGTCTAAACCGCATTTCTTTTTTTTCTTACGCATTTATTACGCGGTCGTATCGCTTTGATTGTGATTTTTTTTTTTTTTGAATATACGCGTTTTAATAAAAGGTTTCATTTGGACACGTGGGGGGGCCCGTGACATCTCCACCGGGGAGACACTACCGTCTTCGACCGGCGGATTTCGTGAATTATTTATATATTTATTTTTTTTTTTACCTTAAAAGCCTAGAGCTCTGCTCGGCAGAGTTAATCCGGTTGCGGTAGCCGTTACCTGCCACTGGCGCCCGTTATTTTTTTGTTTATATTTTTTTTAGTTTCTAGTTTTTCTTGTAAAAGTCAATTAAAATAAAAAAAAAGAAAAAAGAAAGAAAAGCCAGAAGGAAAACTCAAAGTCGTATTCGTATCTAATGGCCCCCTAAACAACGACTCGAGAACGTGATTTACATCAATATATATGTATATATTACGTGGTAGCCGAACCCTGCCCGGATTTATTTCGAACTTGCGCATGAATCAAAATACATTCATGAGACACTGTAAAAGAATCAATAATACACGCTTAATACAGAAGTTACTATTGCATATACAGTATGCTATTTTTCAATTTTGAATATGTATTTTAGTGCAACTGCCCGATTCATAGAATTTTCCAGAAAATCAGATGCGGACCAATCAATTTTTAGACACTAAAGGTCTTTAATTTGTGAATTTCAAAAAAAATTTACAGTCGTTTCTGAGAATCCATTATAATGACTAACTGGTCCATTGTATATATATATATATATATATAATAAGCAACGCGAGTTATGCAAGACTGCACTTATAATTGATTGTAAGTGTTATAATACAAAGTATAATATCCCCGCCTACACACCAATCCGCGCGTATATGATGGTATATGTAGTGATTTTCCATTGCCTGTAATTGGACTATTAGCGATTATTTATAATATGTAATAATTTCAGTGGTCACCTGGGATCGAACTCGAGACCTACGTGACAAAGTCAACTGCATTAGCAGCTAGGCAATCACGATGACACATAATACACGAATAAATTTATTTGCGGTACTTACATAACAATTTTAAATATTATGGAAACTGAAATACACATTAAAAATTAAAAAACAAGGTATCGTATGCAACTGTAAGTTTTACGTTACACGTGTATTATTGGTTTATTTTTAAATGTTTATGAAACCCGTGAATATTTAATTAATTTGCGAGTTCAAAATAAATCCAAGCAAGACTTGGTCACCAAGTACTCTAGACACACACATATATATATATATATATATATATATATGCAATTATTGTTTATACCCTAACGTAAGATTCATTATTGTTTATATGCGCCCTTCTTAATTTCTCGGATATCGCCACCAACGTTACATTTTTTCACATTTAGTTATTTTAAATGTCACGAAAGAATTTATTGCCTTTTAAATATTTATCTACTACCGTTTTATGTGAAAAATATAAAAATATTCTCAGTTGTTTAAACGCATAAAATTTCTAATTTCAATAACCCTTGCAAACATACTAGAAGTTTTATGTTTACGAATGAAAAAAAAAAAACATTTAATTTCTTTTTATTGACATACCCTAGGCCGAATAATTCATTTTTCCATGTTTCTTCTGAAGGTGAAATATAAATTAGTTCCAGAGATTTTTACATGAACTATTTACTGTCATCTGTATTCTAAAAGTCATAGTAACATATTATACATCTCGCTTTTAGTAGATTCTAAATTAAAATTTAGCTATATTCAGTAATTAAGTAACTACATTAAAAATCAGAAAAGTCGCTGTTTAACATATGTATGCTCACTTATATTTTTCCAAATGCGATAAAATTGTGATACAGCAAACCCACTCTAGGATGACAGTTCGATTCTATCGGATAGTTAAAGCTCTACAGTTTCGTTATAACCGTTTCACACTGTGTATTTCAAAGCGCCTTGTCTCGTTCCAGATTCGAATCGCTCACAGGTTTACTCAGCCTGAAATAATTGGATACCAGAGAAATCTGGGAAGGTAAAGGCGGATTTCAAGTAGAAAGGAACTGGCCCTTCTACTCCCATCAGTGCCGTTAGGCTTAGTGCATTGTGAACCTTAACTTCACAATCCATGATACCTTATCAAGGATATTTAGTTTACTTTGTTTTAAAGCGAAGAGAATACATGGGAACATTCGATTGATCCGATAATTATTTCGTGTAGTTCGTATAATTTATTCGCATTTTTAACTGATCGGTGCGATATTTGAGGTGAGAAAAGTTTCCACTTAAGCAGCAGAGGCTAAGCAAACAGGGTTCAATATTGTACCAGCAAGACCGTGTTAGCGAGTCATTGGTACGAGGAATTTGAGAAATATCTGCTTACTGTGTGTGAAAATGAACTTGTAATGTTGTTGTGCAACTGCACAAAGCATCATTATAATTTTACCTCTGACTGCTTATTTATTCGCCTTACTTTCGTGCGGAGGTAAAACATTTCGCCACTACGTGGGCAGCATATTTCGCAGCACATGAGGACCGTAATGGAGCAGGGAAAATGACAAAGTAGGAAAGAAAATATGTGAATAGGCAGTTATTGAGCAAGCATTAATGCGTTCAGATATGTGTGTGCCGGCTAAAGTGTGAAAGGGTTATAAAATTTTTCGGCAAATCCGAACAATGGTGTGCAAAGCTGTTTCTACGAATGAGTCGTTATTATAAATCACGTTAAATTTTATGGTCCGTCTTAAGGGAAAACTACAGCTACCAGATAGATACGGCCCCAAAATGTGCGCAATTTAACCGAAACCCAACATTACGCTGCTCACACCGAACGAGTGTCCCTTCTACGATTTTTGTTTAATTCGCGTTTACAGACCAGGTAGCGCGATATACTAACAGCGAAACTGTTCCATTCCAAGAATGTGTGAAAAACAAAAAGCGATGGATGATCCGATTAGCGCCGAAATTGTCTCGACTATATCAACCCTTCCCCAATCAACTTCGAAACTAGTCGAAACCCGGACCATGAAATAAGTTCAACTCAATTGGTCTTGTTTTGAGCAGATTTAGAGAAAAAGGTTAGCTCTTAAAGTTGGTTATTGCGACAATGTAATAAACTGTATCTTTATTTTACGGTTCAGTTTGTTTTTTCCGCTGGAATTCTTCGAATTAGTGAAGAATTCGCTTTAACATACTGCATTATTTCGTTTTCGCAATAAAATGTTATGTCAATGTAAAAAGATCCTCTTCATATGTCTGTAAGCTAAACCGGAATACCGAAATAAATGTAATAACCGGCATTTACAGTCGAGTATACCATTATTAAAGTTTGATGTACACATTATTTCGAATTATTCTAAATTAAACATTTATAAAATCATGTATTTATGCATTGACGCTGGTGCGTTTCGTAGCCAATAGTTTCATGATCACAGCAAGAGTATACCATAAAAATTGCATAAATATTATATATACATATACATATACATATATATACATACATACATACAATACACACACATATATATATATGTATATACATACATATATTATATATATGTAGAGAGCGAGAGAGATGTAAAGAGGAAAGTGGCAGGCGGGAGTTTTCAAATTGTGGTAAAATTTTTAAATTCAATCTTTTTAAATTTTCTCCTTAATTTAAAATAATATATTTATTTATGATCAATACGGATATTTTTGTTGAGAACCTTCACAATCACCCCATTTTCAGCAGCGGTGATATCACTGAATATGGATGCATCCTGTTAAAAGTCGATATTTTTATTCCAATCAATCATTGTATTGATAGTAGTAATTTATTTTTGATTGCTGTATGTAGTGGCGGAGCACTGTTCACAAATCTGATAATTCATTTTTTGTTAATTTATATTTTTGAAAAAATTAATTGTAACTTTTGTTTTAAAAATAATGGAAACAATAAAATTTACACAGATATTATTGTGTAGAACATAATTATTCTATTAAGTTCTTGCAATCGTTTATTTGCAATGAAAACGGTAATAATTTTTCGTCTAAAAATAAATTTAAAAAAAATTTCAAGTGTCGCTTGCGACCGTTGGAAGATGTGAACACATACACAAGAGCCCAGCAACACAGATTTATTATGCAGAATTTTTAACATATATTCTTAACTTAAAAAAACATACATCCTTTCATACAATTTTTAGGATCGGCTTTTTCAAAATTTTTAAAAAGTATATTTAATGCTAATACTCAATGTTCATTAAAAGAAACGTTGGAAAATCAGATAAAAATTGGCTGAAAAATTTTCATTAGAATATAGGGGAAAAATACGAACTCTCAAAATTTTAAAATGAAAAAGGCGACAAATTCGAGAAATAAATCAAATTAAATCAATTAAATTTATTTATATAAGACAGAGTAGAAATACATAATATAAATTTGAATTCGCTTATGAGTTAGATAGCACGAACAGCGAAAGTATTATGAAATATACACAGTTCAAGTTTTGTTTTTGTTTTTTTTTTTTTTTTAACCCTCTTAATTATTGAATTTACAATTATTGAAAAAACTAGTTGGCCTGTGTTTACACATTTCTGATATTGAGTTCGCTGTAAACAATATAACAATAATTAAACAGCTTAATCTAATATTAATAATTATACTAATTATAGCTAACATTAATCTCACTCATACCCCAATTCCTTGGTTAATAAAAAGTGAGCTTTAATCACAATGCGTAAAAATTACTCACTAAACTAGCGTTAAAATTACAATAAAAATACCGATAAATTACAATGATTGAGGTATCAGTAATAATATTTATAATAGTAATATTAATGATACTAATACTAATTGTGTTATTAGTTACATGATAATTTATAGTGATAATAAATTTACAGTCTGCAGTGAATTAATTATAATAGTGAATTATTGTTACATTTGAATAGATATACTGTAATATTATAATACTATATGTAAGAGTACAGAGGTCAACTAGTTTAATTAGAGAGAAAATTTAGTTCAAATTGAAGACATCAAATTAACCCCTGTTTGCAAATCTACATTTTATATTAATTAAACCGATATACTTGACATTTTAAACTACTGTGAGGTAAAGTGTAATTAATAATGAAAAATAGAGTTAAATTAAAAGCGAAAGCGGTATAGATCCTAATTGGAGTAAATATAAAGCTATATAAAAATTACAGAAAAAGGAATACATTCAGCTATCAACAAGAAGTTCCAGATATAAATTAATACTACAATAGTGGTATGAGCAATGGAATGTTATATGCAATTATTAAAGGAGAGCATTTAAACTTAAAATTTCAAGTAATAATGTACGATCTTCTTTATAGTGCCATACTTAATTACTGAGCGTCAACGACTACCTATTCGTACATCTCAGCTGTACCGATATAGGTAGTGTATTAGGCAATTATTATATGTAACGCAGGTGTACAGACGCAAGACTACATTCGGAACTGATAGTAGCCGCTTGCTATCGCGCTACGAGTGCAGTCCCGTGTATGTCTGCTGTGTACTTGACCTAGCGCGCATATGATGTACGTAGTGGCTGCCATTGCCTTTCATGTGATTATTAGCAAATATTTATTTATTTATTTAATTCTTGTAATAAGTTCTGTCGTCGCTCGGGATCAAACCCGTGACCTGCGTAACGGAAGTCAAGCGCTCTAGCAACTAGGCTATCGCGACGACTAATATGATTTTTGATTTAGCCTTATTTATTTCGAGCCCATATTTGTGACTGATAGTTTCAACCTTTTCTCTAGTAGAAAATTTCGTCCAAATCGGTCGCAATAAGTGCTGTATCATCATCGTAAATTGTAGATAAAGATCTCAAGGACACCCCCCCGTTCCATCCATCTAGTACTGCTCCCATAATATGTTCTCCATAGAGATTGAACAAAATGGGTGACAGGATGCATCTCTGTCTCACACCCTTCTTCTTTGTGTAAAATTCATCGGATTCTATTCTTTGACCTATTCGAACGATACTACTGTTATGTTCGTACATGTTCTTAATCAATGAAACGACATGTTCTTCCGAAACACCCATATATTAATCAACACTAGTCATAACTCTGACTCCATATTACATTATCGAAAGCTTTATGGTAATATATAAAACATAGAACTAACGGCATATTATACTGCAAAGATTTTTCTATTATTTGTCTTAAGTTCAAGATTTGTTCACGTGTTCCGCATCCTTTTATAAATCCTGTCTATTCTTCAGTAATCCGCGTTTTCACTATCCCTTTCAAACGCTTATGAATTATGCGGAGCACATTATCTTACTCGAAGGATTCAAGAGATAATTCTATAGTTTTCACATTTTGTTCTTTTTTCCGTTTTAAATAGAGTTGTATATACACTAATCTGCATCACTCTCTAGGTCATTTTTCCGAATTCCAAATGGAATTGCACAATGAATGCAATTCATAGATTCCAATATCGCCGGTAATTTTTAATAGCGCTGCAGGTATCTTATCAGCTACGACTGCTTTATTGTTTTTAAGAAATGTTTTGGCTTCCGAAATTTTGCGTTTTAATATTTCTGGCTCTTTCGGGTATATAGGTTTCACTGTATTAATTTCCTTAGTGTAATCATAACTGCTAATATTACAGACAAGTCGTTGTATCTTCTTGGAGATATTGTATCCTGCTATGGGGCATGACAGCCAATTCTAATTTTACGAAAGTTCAAACGCTTCATAACAAATCTCTTCGACGTTTATGCGACGCGCCATGGTTCGTGCGCAACAGTATCATCCAAAACGATCTACGAATACCCATAGTGATTGAGGAAATAAACTTCCATAGTTTTCGATATTATAATCGCTTGATTAGACACATCAACCCTCTTGCTGTCTCTTTGACAAATAACACTATACAACGACCTGAGAACTGCTTAAAATGAATGCGTACTATATATATATATACATATCGTAACTCTTTAGGCTTATAGCGTCAACATCATTATCTATGATCATAAGATATAGTATGTAATATTGATTATTATTATTTTAAATAATGTTGTAATTAAATTTAAAAAAAAAAAAAAAAAAAAAAAAAAAAAAGAAATAGTGAATGTAATAAAAAACACGAGAAAACGATTAATGCTATTCAAAGTTTTTGCGTCCTATAAATTGGCGGTTTGCCGGAGTAAATGCCACAAGTGGTGCCGAAAGCTGCGAACGAACGAAAGTGCGGTGTTTTTTTCATAGCCTGCCGTGTTTTTCAAACTTCGTAAAAGGAATTTCAATTTTGCATCCGTTTCGCTAACGCCGCTGACAAACTCGTCGCAACGATATAAAAATAAAAAAAACGAACTTTTTCGGTATTTTTGCGTTCCAATAGTTAATACGAAATTATTCGGAAATTATATCTGCATAAGTTATTAAAATATTCTACATTTTTTTCGCCCCAGTCGTTTTTGGTACGATCTTAAATTTTTTTGTTTTCTTAAGTTCATTTTATTGTTTTAAATTTTCTTAATATCGTAAGTATAAGTTCGCACAGTAATTCACCCAGCTTTGAATTCTGCGCAAAAATATCTGTTCGGAAGGATTGAAAACCCGTTTGAACATCCATATAAAGGACCTTTGTCCTTTCACTCGCGATGAAATAAATTAAAAATCCACTACCGTCTCTATCAGTCGTATCAAGTCAGTCACTTTATTATTTGAAGACGTGATTAAATTTCTCAACACGGCCGTACAAAAACTCTAATAATATAGCATCACGAGAATTCAATATTGATGACGATGACTTCAGACCCAGATGTACACTTATACTACCTAAAATCCGGTAGCACACTACTTATTGACATTGAAGTCAAACCTTTTATTGGACTACTAGAAACCGATTGAGGCGTTGTATCACATACCTATGACTATACAAATGCCAATCAACATCATGGATGAACAAGTAATTCCACTCGCGGTAGACGTCCGATACAATTTCCACAAAAAATCACAGAATTTGTTAACTAACCTAACAAGTGTACATTCATCTGCTCATGATAACACCCGTGAGTATCGAGGCAGCACAACATTGCGCTGCGGAGAATCTTGAAGGTAAGAGGCACTATTGAAGCTCCTGTGAGTCACATCTGACCATAAATGCTCCTTATACACGCCGCTGTATAATAACATTTTAGCCGGGCTTACAACTTTATATTTCAGCTATCGGAGCGCTGAAAGCTCGACACATTTGAGAAAAATATTTTTTTTCCGGGAATGTTATATATATATATATATATATCGGTGGAAAGATCGCGCTATTTGTCAAGAACGAAATCGTATATCATTTTCTTAACGAAACTTTCGAAGTTGGCGAAAAGTTCAAAAAACGCGAATAATGGCGTGTCTTTCCCTCTTTGTGGCGCGAAAAATGACGAGTTCTTTGTTTTTGAATTTAGTATTATGTAAATGGACATTAGGGAGTTTTGTTTAACTTAATATACGAAATATTCAGCGCATGAAACGTCATGCTTGACTGACCTTGTTTTTCTCTTAAGTTTATTACACAGTATTGCCCACATGAAAAGTAGTAATGTGACTGCATTAGTTTCCAATTTGAAGGTCGCACTTTTTTTTTTTTGGCCCGGCGAGAAATTATCCGTCCACCAACAGCTTCTACGGATAAGCTAGACTAACAGAATAGTGTGTATAAATAAGTAGATTGAATCCTAAAACGTCATGGAATAGGAGCAAAGAATATCGTTAGCAATAAAGTTCGAGCAAAAATGGCCGCAATGACGTAACATAGCCCACGTATGTCGAAAAGAAGGATATGGCCTTAACACTGATAATTAAACGTTTACGATACAATTCGAACACACATGACCGCAATGATATGACATATCCCAAGAGTGTCAAAAAAGATAGAATATAAAATTAACACTGACTATAAAAGCCGTCGCGATAGCCTAGTGGCGTGAATTCTTGATTATTGAGATAGTGGTCATGAGTTCGATTCCCAGCGACGGCCAAACAGAAATAGACTGATTTAATTTAATGAGCACTTAGTTAGTGGCCAAATGGTATTTATAGCCAGGCCAAAAAAAAAAAAAAAAGTATTTGTACGGAAAAAAACCTAATGCTCAATTCGGTGGAAAAAAAGATAAAAAAAAAAGAAAGAAAAAAAAAATATCACATCCCAAGTGCAATAGGCACTGTGGTGCGACTGGATAGCACAGTAGATTTAAGGATAAGTTGGTGAAGTAGTTCCAATTGCGTGATGGCAACAGTAACGGTCATTGCGATACTAATCAAAAGGCAACATTCAATCGTTATCAGCAGCTGTTGTTACTGCGTTGTCTTAAAGCTCGTTTTTCGTTTTTTTTACGCACTAGTGTAAACGTAATGAAAAACCGGAGAACAAAACGATTAATACTATTCAAAGTTTCTGTGACATTTTTGTAAGTTATCGGATTGGTGACGTAACCGCCATGAATGACAAAAAAAAATGGAAAATATGACATACTGCTTTTAATCTTTTTGATTTTTATATTTGATTTAATTAATACTTTCGACTTCATTTCTTTTTCATACGTTTTTAATCGTAAAAATAAAATGAAATACTTCTGAAAGTGGTAAACAGTTTTACTGAAAGAAATATTTAAATGTATTTCAACTTTTATTAGAAAATAGACATAGTTTACATAATTTCCTTGTTACTGCGTTTTTTATATTAATTTTTGAATTTTATAAAGTTGAACGAAGTGGGAAACTTTGTAATTGTAACCTCAGGAATTTGTTTCATTCAATTCTAGGTTAAGACGGCGATGTTAAAAAGCTTCTACAAAAAATACATTACATCGTGTTTTAATAAAATTCTTTAGAGCACACCATTGCGGGAAATACTGTGTGTACATGGAATTCAATGGCATAGCATTAAAAAAGAAAGTGTTTTACATTCTTTTCTCGAAATCTGTTGGCGAATAAAATAACATCATCGGGTGAAGTAGAAAATAAAAAATTGTAAATAAGCAACTGAAAAAAACAAAAAACAAATATGAAAACAATAAAGAATCCAAACAATTTAACAAAACGATAAAATAAGGAGCGTCTTTAAATTAAAAACATTTAATAAAACAAATACACACATGTACAAGTGCAAAAGCCCATGTTATTTCCTACCTGAATATTACCAATATATATATATATATATATATATATATATATATATATATATATATATTTACTTATATAAAAAATGTTTAATTAATTGTGAAGTAAGGAAAATACATACTACGTTTTAGTATAACTTTGTTTTTTCTAACTGCATATAAATTTAAATATTCAACAACTTACCCAAAAATATAAATAGAGAAAAACAACAAAAAAAAACAAATATACATTTTCTCTTAACTTTCGAATACAAGCGTTTTTTATACCAACATTTCGAAGTATATTGTATTTTATTTTTTTATTTTTTATATTTGAATATTTCATTGTAGAACACTTTCGTTTTGTAAAAATTTTGCTCATAAAACAATATTGTACAAGTGCAATAATTACTGGTAATAACAATGACAATTGATTTCGAAAGACTAAATTAAGAGCAGCCTTCTAAATGGTGGCCGTATCTTTTCGACTTAGGTAATTTCGGCCTCGTTACGTTTAGGCCCCGTTACGTTTTGGCCTCGTCCTTTTTGCAAGTAGATCTGGATTAGTGTTAACGAGTTTATGATTTTTTTACTTTTAATTAATATCATATTTAAGGCGTAAAATAATAATCATTGAATCAAAAACATACACGCGAAATTAGTAATATCGTTGGAGTTGATTCGTTTGGGCCGAAACGATAGAGAATGATCCCATTTTGGATAGACCACAATCACGCACTGTTTTTATTTTATAAACAGTTTAAAATTTTAGATAATTTTAAATTGTTTTACATTAATTTCACCGATAAAAGTACTCCATTAACAAACCTATTGCTTTGATATTTCAACTTCGTTTTTCTTTCAATTAATAATATAGCATAAATGGCGGCAAGGTAGTCGCCAGCCGATGAACCAAGGGAGCAAGATGATAGAAAGAGGATATGAGTTATAGGAAAAATAAAATGTATAATTTGTAAAGGCTTAATATTTCATTAAACAAGAATAAAATCTTAATTAAAACATAATTTTCGTGGGTTTCTGGCAAATTGTTCTACTACTTTATTATAAAAGTCTTCTAAATTGTCCGTGATTACGTCATTAAGGCCAGTTAATTAAATATTTTCGAGACTCCATGGGGGGGCAACGACCTCCCATGTCCCCCCACCACTTTGGTGATGCCCATGAATGGCAGTACTAGTTATGCATCGACTTTTCTACGTGATCGAAAGCTTGTGTTTGTCTCCAAAGCCGTGTCCACGGGGTGGTTACCCTCTCACTATATGAGAACCAATAAATACACAAAAATCTGAAAAAAATCAAAAATTTAAAATAAATATTGATGATTTTGTAGGGTATTTATACCTTTAAAAGAGAAGAGAAAAAATATGCCCCATATTTTTAGGTACTTCATTTATATTTAATGCAAAATTTTTTATTACGAATATAATCAATAACATATGTAATTTTTATTAATGGACGACAGTAATTGCTTGTATCCTGCTCGGCACAAAAACCCAGTGTACGCATCCCCTTGTTAACACAGGAGCATTTAACCGCTATCCAGCAGTGGGCGCTTAAGTGGAAGATTAAGCTAAACCACCAATAAACTAGACTAGTAACTTTCACTTTAAACAAACAGGAGGTAACGTTATGCAGACTAAGATTTGGGCACACTCGCCTTACACACTCATACCTGTTAAATAAAGAACCTGCACCCCGGTGCCAGACATGTGATTGCTAATTAACCGTCGAACACCTACTGATTAAATGTCCAGTTTATGAATATTATCGGAAACAACATAGAATACCATCGAATTTAAAGACGAAGAAACCGTGCTTACCCAACTATTTCAGTTTCTAAATTCTTCTAATTTATTAAAGTTGTTATAATTTTGCTAATCCTTGTTAATTTCTCTTTATTTTCCTTTTTTTCCTTCCTTTCAACTTTCATAATTTTGTAATTTCTTGCCGTGTCTCTAGCTTAAGTTGCTGTGCACGACACGTAAAATAAATAAATAAATAAAATAAACGTGCAAAATTGCCTCAGCGCCTAATTCAAAAAAATCACATCAAATACCTGCGTATGATATTAGATCGAAGACTTACATGGAGAAGCCATGTATCGTTCATCCGGCAAAAAATGGCTTTAAGAACTGAGGATCTCAACAGCATATTAGGCAAAAAATTAACAATTAATTTGAAATGCAAGAGCCTAGTTTATCTTTCAGTCATAGCGACAGTCTGGAGATACGGATTAGAAGTATATGGCGAGCCACTGCGAAGAGTAACCTAAATAGGGTTCAACAGTTCCAATCGAAAACGTTGAGGCAAATGGTAGACGCACCGTACTATCTATCAAATCACACTTTACATACAGACTTAAATGTTCCGCACGTAAACGATTTATACTTGAAGCAATATAAACACTTTTATGAGGCACTTCAACTCAACCAAAACTCAGAGATATCGAACGGAGACTCAAAAGAACATGGGCCGGTGACGGCCTACGCGCCAGATGCGATAGATAGCATCGTCGTTAATACCTCAGCCGTCGAACGAACAAAATCCAGCACTGTAGCAAACAGTATTAGATATCAGAAGCAGAAGATAACTCCGTCGTTAACATCTCGGATGTGAAATGAGTGAACTCCAGCTCTATAGTAATCAGTTTTTCCGATCGACTAATGCTTATGCTGCCGCTGGGTAATTGAGCATGGAAAAACAAAATAAAAAAAAATAGACTCATCAATTGGGTCTTAGGACCGGTGTGATGTAAAAAAAGAAAAAAAAGTATTTTTACGGTAATTCATTTATGTAAATTATTAATATATAAATGAATATTAGTGAAAAATGTATTGCTATTTATAAAATAAATATGTGAAGAAAATTTTCAACTATTGAATCTACCTTCTCGTAATGATGAAAAATGTAAGAGAATAGTTGCGGCAAATGTGTGCGTTTGCATTTTATTAATTTTTAAAGAGGTGAACTGATATAGGAAAGCGAGTGTTGAAATGTGATAGACGAATCCAGACAATAATATTGTGAATTATCAAGGTATTTTAAAGTTAAGGAACATAGACTGTGCAAGAATAATAATGGAAACTATTAAAAAAAGGGAAGGGAAATAGCCTTCAATGGTCCCTTCACATAAGACGGCGTAAAAACAGATTAGGGGGAGCGTCCCGAGAATCGCGCAAATAAGATGCTCATTACTGAAAAATATCTGCTACTATGAAAAGAGCTTAATTTCACCATCCCCGACGCCCTGTCAACGGCATGGGACATACTTTACTTTACTTTATCTGCACAGCGAATATTAAAAGTCGTCGATTCTTATTGAACAACAATTTATACCAAAGTATTTTGTGCACAATGATTGAATATAGCATTCGTCTCAGGTTTGTTTGAGAAGGAGAATTCCAGTAAAAATACCGACTTTCTTTCATTAATGCGCACTCGAGAACGAATAAAATATCATCCGACTTTAAAACCAATAGTAAATTTTCTCTATATTATTTTCGGACTTGGAGGATATGTTTCTATGACTCAAATTGTACTTGTCCGAACTCTCGTTTGTGGTTAAAATAAATGATTCACTCTTGGAAATACATTCAATCAGATCGTCAGTACCTCAAGGCAGTTTTCTAGGGCCTATTATATTGTATTCCATCTATATCATGAACACACTAATTTCTAATCTAACGTTACTAGCTACATTCTCTGATGACATAGACTCTCGTCTAATACGAATGTTACGTATGCAAACGCTGCTGTTCAAAATCATCTGAATAGACTAGAGAAATGGGCATGCCTCTGGCGCATATCGTTCAACCCAACTAAATGTCATCACATTTTATTCACAAACAAACGAGTAAGGTGTCCATACTTGATATTTGAGAACACGCAAATTCCACAAGTAAACTCCGTGCTCTATCTTGGAATGCATATGGATAGACGATTAACGTGGCGTGATCATGTGGAAAATACAAGAAAATCTATAATAATTAGGGCTAGACTGCTATGGTCGTTGCTAGGACGAAAATCAGTTCTAAACCTGACTGTAAAGCGGAATGTTTATTTATCGGTTATCGCTCCAATATAGAGATATGGATTGGAGCTATATGGAATAACCTGTCGAAGTAACCTTCTCGGAATACAGCAACAGAAGTCCAAGTTCCCTACGAAGGCAATGGTATCTTCGCCTTATTTTGTATCGAACGACACATTGCATGCGGACTTTTCCATATGTGAAGGATGTTTATGCAGAACAATACAAAAAGTTCTTTGAGAAACTTCAGTTTAGCTCGAATCCACATTTATAAGCGAATGTTCACTGTTGACCTTCCAGTCAGATCTAGCAGGCGACTGAAAAGGAAAAAGTGTTGCCGCGATATACTTCCGATTACCTCGGTACTATTGTACTGCTCTCGGAGACACTACTATGTACTATGAAAATAAATTAATTAATAAAAAAAAAAAAAAAAAGGATAAATAAACCACTTTCTTCTTAAGACCTGAATCGGGAAATTCGTTGGAACTGTCAGGTTAATATTCGTTTCCTTTTCCTTTTCTATTCATTCCACTTTTCCACAATCTTCGCCACCTTTCCGTCTATTCTTATATCACCATTGTTTATGGTAGGCTGTCGGTACAATGGAAAAAAGAAAAACATTTTTCTGACGTATTTTGCTTTTGAGGTATAAATGATAATTACAGACTATTTTTTGGAACAGTTTAATTAGTAATATCATCGCGCGTTTTATCACGCACATCACGAAAATTAAATATTTACTCCTAGCCTAAAAACACGTTGTTTCACGTTAAAATTGTTCAGACCGGTTTCCAAAAGTATTTCTTGAAGAGTTTTAAACCTTATTTCAAACATTTTTCGTTATCGGCGGGTTTCTGTAAATGCTGCGAGCATTTTTCCAAAAGCATGGGGAATCGCGGAACACATTTCCAATATGATATAAATGATAAAATTATAAATTACTTTTTGTAAAACATAAACTAGTACGGTGTTACTTGTTCCGCGTTAAGAAAATGAAATATTTTCAGCTTAAAGGCGACATTCAAAAAAAAAAAAAAACAACAAAAAAACGGGTTTTCTAATTAATTACCTCCTTTTTTTTTTCTTCCTAAAGGTTTAACATTAAAGCTAACAATTTTCATCTTATCGTCTAATCCCATTCTGCTTTGTAAAAGTTTTCATTTTAAGGTTTTGGTCGGATTTCCTCTTTCTCTAATTCATTTTTTCTGTCTGTTCGACCTAGTCTTCCTGCCAATAATCCGTGGTTCTTTTTGTTTCCTTCACTTCGTCGTGCTGTTATTGTCTTCATTATTATTCGTCAGCGTTCCTAAGCTATACTTTATTATCTTCTTCTCGTTTTCGTTTTTCATTGGTTGCTCTTTTCCATATTGTTCTCTCCACGCAAACGAAGAGGGTGTTTGCGGATCATGTGTTTATTAAGTGTTCAATTCTACCTGCTGCGTGTTCTGCTTTATACTCCAGTTTACTGCGTCTTCCTACTCCATATTCTTATATCCTGTGTCTTTTCCTTCTCCACACATTACTCCCATTATATTGGTTACTTCCTAATGTCTGACAGCATACAGGTATAATTAACTCCTTTCTTTTTCTAATTGTTTCTGGGTAAAGGTTGACAGTCCCAACAAAAAAAAAAAAAAAAAAAAAAATTTATCATTTATATCATGCTGAAAACGTGTTCGGTACTTTTCCGGTTTCAGAAAAATGCTCGGAGCATGAAAAATTCCTTTTTTAAAATCAATATTAAAAACCTCGCAAACAACAAATAATATTTGGAAATTCTTGAGAAACATTTTTCTCTCAAAAATGGGCCGAGTTTAATGTAAAACACATTTTTAGGCTGGGGGTAAATATTTAATTTTCAGAATATAGGCGATGATGCGTAATGATATTAATTTATGTTTTGTAAACGCAGTTCTAATAACCATTTTTATAAGGTTCTTAAGTTTTACATTTAATTTACTTTTTTCTTTTATTCACCTTGGCAGGTTTGTTGAACGTTTTTTCTTCTTTTTTTTTTCAGGCACCCTCACACGGAAGCTCAAGAAACGGGTCAATTGGATACTGTAATCTTGTTACACTGTGCTCTGCCTTTGTAAAAAAAATTTAAAAAAAAAAAAAATGCAAAGAACATATCCAAAAAACCGAAAAGAGCTGACACGCACCTACACTTTTTTAAAAAAATGTAAAGAACATATCGAAAAACTGAAAAGAGCTGAACACACATCTACACTTTTCTAAAAAAAATGCAAAAGAGCTGACACACACCTACACTTTTTAAAAAAAATGCAAAGAACATATCTAAAAACTGAAAAGAGCTGACACACACCTACACTTATTTTAAAAAATGCAAAGAGCATATCGAAAAACCAAAAATAGCTGACACGCACCTACACTTTTTTAAAAAAATGCAAAGAACATATCAAAAAAGTGAAAAGAGCTAAACACACATCTACACTTTTTTAAAAAAATACAAAGAACATATCGAAAAACTGAAAAGAGCTGAACACACACCTACACTTTTTTTAATTTATTTATTTGCACCACTCGAACAATAATGATCATTATGTAAACACTCGAATGTTAACAACGTATGCTATTTTTTTTATATTTTTGGGCGCGTCAACTACGGACATTAACCCAGCTTAAGTGAAATTTTTGAAGGTGTCAGTGTGCTGTTTGGTTCTACCCAAAACGAAACACCAATGCCTAACCACCACGCCACGGTAATTATCCGATAAAACAGTGAACTACTGTTAAAATGCCAGGTAGGAAAGTTTTGTTATTTACAGAGAGTTAACAATGTGAGCGCCGGCTAGAAAAAACACGTTTTTAACATCAGAAACACACGAAACAAATGTTGGTGGCCAAATGGTTTCTTGGCGGGCCAAAAAAAAAAAAATTCTAAAAGGGAATTTAAAAACACGGTTGCTTAAATATTTAACTGTAAATTGTGAAAAAAAAACAAAACGAAATAAATATATTTCGTGGAAACGAGTGTGGAACGAAGAAAAACAATTGAAGAAGTAGAGAAGAGTTTAATTAAAGGGCACACTATAAAGATATAGGTAGGTTAAAAAAACAGGGAAAAAAAAGAGGGGAGGGGGATCAAAAAATGTCTGTTGGAAGGGCGCTGTTGCGGCAGATGTTGCATAATTAAAATAGTAGTTGCTTAATGAACGGGAGTTAATGACAGACGGAGAGTTGCCTCGTTAGATTTTTATTTGCTTTAATTTATTTCTTTTTTAATGAAATTTTTCTGACAACAAAACTAATTTAAGTTTTTATTGTTAGTCCGCGTTTTCGTGATGTTATTATTATTTGCGTCTATCTTGGTCGACGGAGACGACTGCCTCGAAATGTGCACATTCAGAATGCTTGATTTTTGTCCTTCTAACCTATTTCGGTAGGGGAGTAACATCATTTTCGGCTGGCTCTCCCTCGAAATGTGCCTTATCGAAGCGCCCAATACAGTGCTTTATACTGCACGGCCATTCGTTTTTATTACATTAGAGGCGTCATTCGATTAACCGAGGCTAGCATATTTATGGCCTTATCACGAACAGATCAATGTGGCGGCCAAATAGGATTTACGTGAAAACCAGTTGCTTCCCAACTGCACGAATTAACCGATTATTTCGTCCGCTTACACCACCGCTAATAAATATCTTTTTACGCTGAAATATCGCAGCCATAGTCGTTGTATAGCAACATAGATAGCGCGAGATAAATAAATAAATTTAATGAGAAAACAAAAAATACTGACTTTAGATTTACTAATAAATCAAAAGTAAACAATATAATACAAGATGAAAATAATATGTTTTCCGAGAAAGTATATGGAGACTCTATGATTATTTATAAAACACCTTAATTAGGGTCGTCTCGGTATACAGTAAATTTAAATTGTAGCAATTAAATGAGTTCAACAACGAAATCACTCGTTTTCTGTAGGCCAAGTCCGAGACATCGCGAATATTTAATACGGTTTCTTAATTGATGAAATTTTTTTTTTTTTTTTTTTTGGGCGTCGCAAATTCAACCCATTGACAATGTAATATAATTGATGCAATTTTAATTTGATATACCGGGACTCTGATTAAGGTATGAATATATTGTTTACGAAAAATCGTAATATCTTCGCTAACATATATATTTTTCGGTTCACGGACAAAAGCGCACAAGACAAAAGCGCACAGGACAAAAGCGCACATGATAAAAAAGCATCGGACAAAAGCGCACACGGATAAAAGCGCACACGGGCAAAAACGCACACGGACAAAAGCGCACACGGACAAAAGCGCACATGGATAAAAGCGCACACAGATAAAAGCGCACATGGATAAAAGCGCACACGGACAAAAGCGCACACGGATAAAACCGCACAGAGATAAAAGCGCACACGGACAAAGGTGCACATCGATTTGCAGAACAGAAGCTAAATTATTAATTTTTCCATTCTCGGCAATTGCATCATTTGCGAAAAGGCAAAACTGGACAGTTGCCCTGCAAAGAATTTAAAATTCAAAAAAATTATTGGTGATCAGCGAAAACAAAGTAAAAATAATACAATTTTTTGTATGATTCACTAGTCATTTTTCTGTTTTCTTTTTGTTCTTATATGTGTACTTGTTTGTTAATAATCATAGTGTCTATTGACTATGACCGCTAGGAAGTTACCGTATATAAAAAATAAAATTTGTATCAATAATGTATTCAGGGGCGTCTCAAGCATGCCAAGTTGTGGAAGTGGCGCATTACCCAAAATACCGATTCGTGAATTCATATAATTTAAAAATAATTTTTTTTTATACTGTATAGCTTATATAACAAAATGTTATATGGTGTTTTTTAATGATTTTCTTTAAACTTTTACAATATGGGTTTTTTATTTTTTACTTTTGCAGTCAAAACTGATTTAGATCGAACTGTGAGGACTAAATGTATTTTTAAAAAAAAATTTTATTAAAAGAAATCTCACCTTTTAATGCTAAGCCTATAAGACTTTGTACTAATGCTTTACTTTGTCAAAATGTGAGGACGACTTTTATTTTACACTAACCGTTTCTTTATAAATTGTTTCAACTGGTCTGAATTTTCTTAATAATTTTTGCTTTTAAATTAGTATCGAAAAATCCGCAACTCTTTGTTAACTTGGTAAAAGTTTTCATTATATTTGACACTTCTATATCGTCAACCGTTTGTTTGCTTATTTCTTCTTCATCATTTTCATCACTGTTGTTTATTTGACTCTTTGCTCGCGGTTTCATTGCTGATTAAAACAACTGTTGCAATATTTTTGTCAACGTTTAATTATTCCTTTGATAATAAATTTCCCGACGATCATTCTAATATTGTGAAAAACTTGAACTCTGTTTTTATTCCGCAATACTTCAAACTTTTGTATTAAGAGAATTTTACCTACTTTCATTTTAATATGATCAGAATAAAATATATAAATATAATGATTGAATGATTTAAAACTGAACAGAATTCGCTGTTAATTAAGCGGCTTCTATTGTATAATTCTTTAAATTTCTACAAGTCTGTTGTAGTGACCTAAATTGTACGATTCTTGGCCGTTGTTAAGAAGTTCGCAATTCGACCATAGTTGCAGACAAATACATAAATTAAATATATTTGCACTTCCTTGTTACTAGGTGAATATCTTGATGCAGAGGAACTAAAAACGTACACAAAAAAAATCTAAAATTTATTTCAATAAAATACTTTGGAAATTTAAATTATGGTGAAGTTGTGAAAGAGTTTCATGTAGAGTTGAGAAAAAAGACGTCAAGAACATTATGTTTGATTTACTTGTTACTTAAAATAATCAAATTTCGTACTTTCAGCTAAAATTCATATGCTTTTAAAATTCATTATTTTTAATTTCTAATATGGGAGAAATTAATTTAATTTTTTAAAATAAAATAAGCAGGGGCCGATACCTTCTGTGATTTTAATAATTTAAAATTATTTTTACTTTTGTTGTTTGTAAAAGTTATGTTCTGTTAGT
Organism: Icerya purchasi; assembly: GCA_039619475.1. Classification (NCBI taxonomy): domain Eukaryota; kingdom Metazoa; phylum Arthropoda; class Insecta; order Hemiptera; family Monophlebidae; genus Icerya; species Icerya purchasi. The sequence continues at coordinate 138,842,053 of CM077115.1, read as the reverse complement.
TTGCGTGAAAAATTAATAAAGAGTAGAATTTTAGTAGATTTGTTTGTTTTTTTTTTATTTTCGTAGATCATCTGTTGTTTTTTTTTGTGTAAACAATAAATTCGTTAGTTTAAAATTTCGGTCGACAACAGTGACTTTAATTCAAATTCTTTCCAATACTAGAAAACGTTATTTTCAAATGATAAAGTTCTTTATAATACAATGCTAAGGCTGAGAATTGTTTTAAAAAATTGAATTCGTATTTTAAAACAAATAAAGATTTTGACAGTAAAACACATGTTTATACATTTAGTCCGCTTAAAAAAAGTTAATCTTTGATTTTATTTGTTCATTGTTTTTTGCTAAAAGTATCATGCTTAAAATCAAAAATTTAATGGAATCATTGAACTATACAACTAATTCGAAGTACGGTAAAAATATTTCAAAAAATGAAAAATGATAAACAAATTTCTTGCATTGATCAACTCTCTGGTTCTTTTTGTAAAAAATATTCATAATCCCGAAACTGATTTTTCAAATACAAAGTGCGTTGTGCGCTAAAAAGTTGTGATGAAGCCCTGGGGAGACTACATGTGATGAAGATTTTATAACATTCCATTTAAAAAAAACTGAGCTGTTTTTGAAGTCTTTACTTCTTGTATTCATGACGACTTATTTAAAATTCTTTCAATTTTTTAACCTTTTCGAAAAATATTTACAATTCCAGTAAAAAAAAATAATTCTTGAATCAAATTAATAATAGATATAATAGATGTAACTTTAAATTTTTGAAGGAACATATAGAACGTTTACATATTGGCGTGCAAATGCTTCTCAACTCTTGCGAAGATTTTACAAGTTTTTTAAGTATTCCAAAAATTGCATTTAAATCATAAAATGTACTGCCTTTTTTATTTTATCATTATTTTTATTGTCACCGTCTTGTGAGCGATCATTTGATCGCTGAAATTAATTTCCGATCATTCACATACAACGATAAGCGGAAACCGTTTGTTTTCATTAATGTTACTTTTTTCTTGATAGAATGTAGTAAATAAAATAAATACTCATAAAAAAGACAAACTGTAATCAAAGTTAAACTTTAAAAAATAAAAACGAAAGTCGAAATTTACTTCGCAATTAATTTCTATTATAAAATATAACTTTTATGCTTCATATAATTCAATGCGTATTGTCCTTTTCAGGGTCGATAAAAGTAGAAAGAGTTTTTCAAGTTTAAATAAAACACATATTTTTAAAGTCGGACTCATTAAATTCGGAGATTTTATATTTTAATTAAAGATTTTATAATATGCTTATTGCTGTTTTCAAATTCGGCCCATTTTAAAATTTTTTTATTAATTTCAATAAAATATATATTTCAAAATTAAGTACATTAAATCTCATATTTGAATTAAGAGTTTTATAACAAAAACATCATGATTTTGCCAAATGATTAATGTTTTTTTATCCACCTTAAAGTATTTTGTCCACAAAATTGTATTTCTGCTACAATACTTTTAATTTCTTTTCTTCTATACATCTTTTTCCTACGTTTATGGGCCACTTATTGGCTCCCCGTCAACCACACTCACCACAAAACATAATAATAAATTTCTCCAACAATGAATGCCATTTCCAGATAATAATAAAGCAAATAACCATTTCGTTTAGAATTCTTAGTAAAAATAATTTTAAATTATTAAAATTACAGAAGGTATCGGCCCCTGCTCATTTTATTTAAAAAAATTAAATTCTCCCATATTAGAAATTAAAAATTATGAATTTTAAAAGCAGATAAATTTTAGCTGAAAGTACGAAATTTGATTATTTCAAGTAACAAGTAAATCAAACATAATGTTCTTGACGTCTTTTTTCTCAACTCTACATGAAACTCTTTCACAACTTCACCATAATTTAAATTTCCGAACTATTTCATTGAAATAAATTTTAGATTTTATTTGTGTACGTTTTTAGTCCCTCTGCATCAAGATATTCACCTAGTAACAAGGAAGTGCAAATATATTTAATTTATGTATTTGTCTGCAACTATGGTCGAATTGCGAACTTCTTAACAACGGCCAAGAATCGTACAATTTAGGTCACTACAACAGACTTGTAGAAATTTAAAGAATTATACAATAGAAGCCGCTTAATTAACAGCGAATTCTGTTCAGTTTTAAATCATTCAATCATTATATTTATATATTTTATTCTGATCATATTAAAATGAAAGTAGGTAAAATTCCCCTAACACAAAAGTTTGAAGTATTGCGGAATAAAAACAGAGTTCAAGTTTTTCACAATATTAGAATGATCATCGGGAAATTTATTATCAAAGGAATAATTAAACGTTGACAAAAATATTGCAACAGTTGTTTTAATCAGCAATGAAACCGCGATCAAAGAGTCAAATAAACAACAGTGATGAAAATGATGAAGAAGAAATAAGCAAACAAACGGTTGACGATATAGAAGTGTCAAATATAATGAAAACTTTTACCAAGTTAACAAAGAGTTGCGGATTTTTCGATACTAATTTAAAAGCAAAAATTATTAAGAAAATTCAGACCAGTTGAAACAATTTATAAAGAAACGGTTAGTGTAAAATAAAAGTCGTCCTCACATTTTGACAAAGTAAAGCATTATTACAAAGTCTTATAGGCTTAGCATTAAAAGGTGAGATTTCTTTTAATAAAATTTTTTTTTAAAAATACATTTAGTCCTCACAGTTCGATCTAAATCAGTTTTGACTGCAGAAGTAAAAAATAAAAAACCCATATTGTAAAAGTTTAAAGAAAATCATTAAAAAACACCATATAACATTTTGTTATATAAGCTATACAGTATAAAAAAAAATTATTTTTAAATTATATGAATTCACGAATCGGTATTTTGGGTAATGCGCCACTTCCACAACTTGGCATGCTTGAGACGCCCCTGAATACATTATTGATACAAATTTTATTTTTTATATACGGTAACTTCCTAGCGGTCATAGTCAATAGACACTGTGATAATTAACAAACAAATACACATATAAGAACGAAAAAAAACAGAAAAATGACTAGCGAATCGTACAAAAAATTATATTTTTTTTACTTTGTTTTCGCTGATTACCAATAATTTTTTTGAATTTTAAATTCTTTGCGGGGCAACTGTCCAGTTTTGCCTTTTCACAAATGATGCAATTGCCGAGAATGGAAAAATTAATAATTTAGCTCCTGTTCTGCAAATCGATGTGCGCTTTTGTCCGTGTGCGCTTTTGTCCGTGTGCGGTTTTATCCGTGTGCGTTTTTGTCCGTGTGCGCTTTTATCCGTGTGCGCTTTTGTCCGATGCGTTTTTATCATGTGCGCTTTTGTCTTGTGCGCTTTTATCCGGTCACCATATTTTTCACAGCATATTTATTAGTGCATTTTTACTTAGCTTTTAGAGTAAACCTTGAAGTCCCTACTCCTTTTTTTTTTTTTTTTTTTTTTTTTTAACTATTTAATTTCACAGCTTCCGGCGAAGTAATATTTTTCAGCGATAATACGAAACTACTTTTTGTACTGTCCAAAGCCATTCGCGATGTTCAAATTGCGCCAGTGATGACCTTGTAAATCACGCTATCGAAATTTCAGATTCGTTTTCTTAATTCGAATCTTCATTTCCGCAGTAATTAACGTTGATAATATTTTCATTTTTTCGTCTGGCTATTTAAAAACTAGTTCAGTCAAGCATGATGTTTCATGCGTTAAGGATTCCGTATGTGAGATTATAATAACTTACGTTTACATAATACTAAATTCAAAAGAAAGAAATCTGATTTTTCCCGCCATAAAGAAGAAGAGACATATTGTTTTTGAACTTATTGCCAATTTTGAAAGTTTCGATAAGAAAATATGAAACTTTTCCGACAAATAACACAATCATTCCAACAATATATATCAGATACATGCTCGAAAGAACAAATATCTTTTTCAACAATTTCGTGCTTTCGGCGCCGTCAAATAAAGTTGTAAGCTTGGCTATATTTTTCCTCTGAAGTGGTACTTCACGCATATGTGTTTGAGATTCGTTTTGGTTTCTCCAAAGCTTTTACTCGGGCTATTTTACTTAGGTAAACTTCAGGATGATTTTTGAGCTCGTTCTAAATATCATATTGTATATTCTTGACAGTTTTGGTTTTTTTTTTTTTTTGCCTCCCAGGGTAATCGGTTAGTTTGAAGTTTTAAATTTTTTTAAGGAGAATTTGAAGTGTAATATATGTTTCAGATTTCGAAATTATCAGGTCTAACCGTTCGTGAGTTATCGCATATTTTAAATGAATATTTTTGTCGTTTTTGAACCATCTTACTAGAATTATTCCGTACATTATATGTGTGCGGAATCCTAATTCGTTTCTCTTTCCAATTTAGGTTTCCATGATAAATAACGCTAATACTTTCTTCTTCTTTTTTTTTGTCTCGTCAAATTAATAACTCAGCTTAAAACCATTGATAATATTTTAAGCGCACGGGCGTTTGTTGCACTAACAAACATTTCTCTTAAGAAGAGCCTTCTAGTTTCACATTATTTGGCGATTACCGATCATCGGTACTTATACGGTACCATTGCTGGGCGGTGCACAGACGAATAAAGATTCATTAAAATTGTAAACGCAGCGACCAATATAATATATTTCTCTCTTTGAAAACGGTAAAAAATCATCCAATGTGATAATTGAAAAAAATTTCTCAGTTGCTGAAAGACAATCGCTATTATTTCAATAAAGAAAATTATAGGATCAAATCGTTTTTCTTTTTTACAGAATTTTAAAAAACAAATGTATACGAGCTCGGCAGTTTTAGATAAGCACTTTATTTGTTTATTTCGAATTTCGAACCGTAAGTGATATTTTTAACACTTTAAAATCGCTTTAACTGAATTCCGAACGTATTTTACATGTTGCGAAAGTAATTGGCTTTATAATAAATGCCGTGTAACAGATGAAAAACAATCAGATCTTCACAGCACTTCCACTTTGTCAGAAACGTAGCCCTACCGAGAAATTAATTTTATTTACTTAAATTTTCACTTTCATTCATAGCGCACCAGTTGTATAAAAAAAAATGTTTTTTATAATTTATATAAATATAAACATTATTATTCATTCGTAGTTTTCATCAGTTTATTTCTATTACTTCCTCTTCTCTTCTTAATCATCTTGGTTTATCATTTTCCGCTTTTCGATTTCGCTTTTCGAGTTTACATTTGTTTAGTTAACATTACCTTTTTTCCATTTCCCCTTCTTTCGAATTGTTTTCTATTTCTTTTGCAATGCTCGTCAAAGTACATTTACGTAATGATTATTTCATTCTTTCTTAAATATTTATAATGTCATTAAATTAAATTAGTTCGTACACCAGGCGCCGCAATAAATGGGGAAGCCATTTTCAAGAGGTGGCGATAGTCTTTGTTCGGATAAGATGTTTTCTCGATAACGGTTTGTCTGGAAGACTAACGTTGGTCGTTGTACACCTTTTTGAATATATGCCGGTTAACATGTTTTGTGAAAGCATATAATATAAATTTAATCAAAGGACGATGTCGTAAACATCGGTGTTAGCTTGTCTCGACACAAAAGAGAGAATCTATATCGAAAAGCGCCAGTGTCTGAATATTTTTAAAATCTAGCGAACTAGTTAGAATCGTTTTTTCAGTTGGAATAATACATTTTTTTTTTGTAAATTGTTACATTGCTTTCCTTCGTTTATTATGAATGGTTGGTAGCCGCATTGGCGGTAACTTTTCGATCTCTATCATACTTTTTCCTGATTATTGTCATTAAGAAAAACTTATAATTAGGCTGAGAAGTCATTTACCACCACACTAAAATCAATCAGGAAGTTCCTTAAATTGTCACTTACGATCCTGCCTCAGTCGTTGAGGACTGAATGCTAACAGTCAGCAGCATCGAGTTTACAACATATATATATATATGAAGAAATGTCCCAATTTTATCTAACGAAAAATGTCCCAAAAAAATGTCTCAATTTTGTGTAACGAAAAACGTTCCAATTTTAAGTAACGTCTGTTATATTTTATAGGATTTTTGTGATTATGTTATTATATTCATATGAACTGATTTAGAATTATGTTGTAAATTTTGATAATTTTGTACAAAGTATAGAAGAGAAAGAGACAGAAATGTAAGCAAGAAGGGTCAAAGTATCTTTTGAGTTGTTTTCGTGACATTTTCATATGTAAGTCACAGTGGATCAGCATGTAGGAACTGTTCTGAAGAGGATTTATTGGAGGTAGAAAGTTCATTATTTGATAAGCATGATTGTTAATATATTTAAAATTTTTATGGTTTTTTATGGTAAAAATGATTGACCTATAGTTCATTTTTAGGTCTAGTGGAAGGACTCCCTTAACAGCAACATCGGCGTTGTGAGAAATTGTTCTATAGCCGTTTATTAAGTATTTACGTAGTTTAGAATAGATATTTTGCTGTAGCGTTTTCATTTTTAGCTGTTGGAAAAACACAGAGCTACAGTAACACATTGTATTCTCAACAAGTGCTTGTACAGTACAAGTCTGTATTTGTAATGAAAGCCCCATGCATTTCCGCACACTTTTAGTTATTGATAGTATTTAGCGTCCAACTTAGATGCGGTGTAGTCTATGTGTTGTTTAAAGGAGAGTTTATTGTCTAATACAACTCCTAGGTATTTAAAATTTTCAACTACTTTTAAGGTGATCCCCCCGTAAAGTACTCTAATATTTCTCCTTTTCAGTTTTAGGGAGTTTGTGAAAAGGGACACAAAGCATTTTTCAACTGAAAGATTAAGCTTTACTTCATTTAGCCAGGCTCCGAGTAACTCAAGCGTTTTGTTAGCCGTTTTTTCGAAATTGAATTTTGTATCGTCCGTTATTACGAATAGTAAGTCTTCTGCATATGTGCATAGGTCAACGTTCTTGTCGTATGGTAGAGCTTGGTGGATTTGAGGAGTTACACATCTGTTTTTAAGATAGCAATATATTGTACTTAGCAATAGTACGTATTTGATCAGAACAGATTTTAAAATGTCAAACAATGCAGGAGTTATCAAAGGCTCCTTTGATATCCACTCCAATGACGAGGACGTTCGATTTTTTCTTAAGACTGCTGCTAATCTTGCTGATCGCATAATTCACAGCATGTTCTGTGGACAGACCTTGTCTGAATCCAAATTGTTTTTTATCTAAAAAGTTTGTTGAGTTCAGATGGCAAGTTATCCCATTTTTTAATAGTTTTTCATAAATTTTGCTTATAGTATTTAAAAAACATATCGGGCGATAGAAGCTTATAAGTGTTTGATTTATGAAGTAGGATTACGTTTGCTGCGCATCAGGTTTTAGGGAAATAGTTTAAGGAGAAGATTTTTTTTTTTTTTATATATAGGAGTGAAAGGAGTTCTGGATAGACCTTTTGGATTAATTTTAGTGTCTTATTTGTAATGTTTTCAGGTCCAGCAGCTTTGTTATTTTTTGAATTTTTTATAATACTATTTCGTGCGAAAGTATCAAGAGGAGTCCGTTGTGGGTAAGCAACGTTTCCCTGTATGGAAAGTTTAAAGTTTAAAATTTGGAGGGGAAGTTATATAATTGTGTAATATCTTCAGTAGATTTGAGAAATACATTGTTTCATAAAGAAAATCAAATAACGACCTCTTTAGAATTTTATAAATGTTTTAAAAATACATAATTATTACAATTTAATTTAAATTTTATTTTTAGGTGAAAATTTTAAGAAGTTATAAAATTCTAGCTAAAGTGGTAGTTTAGAATTTGAATAGCAAGATAGATAGTATTTTTATTGGACTTTACTTCATTATTATTTTTGTTAGTAATCCGATCCTAATTCTTTGTTTGTGAGCAAGTACAAAAAATATATATATTTATCTTTGATCCATTTTCATTTACATTTACATAACAAATAAAAATTAAAAATAAATAAGATCGACGACAGTAGGGTTTAAAATAGAACAAAAACGTAACATTAATAGTTTTACTAGAGAACAGTATTAAATATTAGTTATAATTAAATCCATAAGTAACATTTATACAAATCTTTTATAGTATAAATTAAGTTTCTCTGTTATAGCACATTTATTCATAGAAGCTTCGGTTCTTTGGGGGTCAAATGTCCCCTACCCTCCCCCGTGGATCCGCCACTGATATATATATATATATATGTATATACATTAACTTCCTAATAAGAAAACAAAAACAAATCAGCTGAAAACGATATGTAACGAGAATTGTAAAAACATAGTTATAATACCGAGGTAAAGATTTGAGGAGATTTCATATAAAAATATAATAGAGTTACAGGCTAAGCAGAAATAAAGGCAATAGGACTAGAAAGTAGGAAAGCGAAAAGGAACGTTTTTACAGTTCTAGAAAAAATAAACCTGTTAGCAGTTCATTTTCATGTTGGCGAGTGCATTAAAAGAAGTTATGTCTAAAAACAGAAAAAATACGTCGCATAATTCTGACCTTCCAGAAACGCGCTGAACTCACTTGCTGAAAAATACTAATCCGTGGAACCCAAAAAAATGGTACAGTCGCAGTTCCGTGAAATCTCTAATTCATTCGTGTGCACACTAAAATGGATAGGTTCATCATCTCACATACACACATAATTACAGAGGAATAGAATAATTAGGTAGAAATTATGCTGATATATTTTGGCTCGCTTAAATCATCCGTTAAATGTCACATTTGGCTATTTTAGGCGCGGCTTTTACACTGTCGCAGAATATAATCCTTCGTCATCTGGAGGAGATAAAACGAAAACTTCACGACTTTTTAACGATTTCGCGTATTTTCGTTGAATGCGAAGTTTACAGAATTTCGGCAATTCAAGCTACATTAAATTTTTTCGTCCTGTCGCTTCTAGGAAAAAAATAAGCTATGGAAATTTTTTTCGAATGCAGTTCGATTGTGTCGTCCAAATTCTACATTCAATTTAACATGTAAATACTAGTTATCGCGTTCTGTTTTAACTTCATCAGTCTCGAGCATTTCTCTGTATGAAAATCAACGTACCGGACAATTTTTGAGCCTAGAATGTGGCTGAGTTCGATGACTTTTAACCGATGTTACAGCATTACCATTATTATTATTATTATTATTATTATTATCATTCTGTTTTAAAATCGGAATGATATTTATTAGTAGTATGGACATACCGCAAGTGTGTGTGTGTGTGTGGATGGGTTAGCAATTATAGTGATGGAGTTCGAATTTATATGTACTAAAAAACCTCGAAATATGCACTAAAAATTTCATCATAGATAGTGTATATTAAAAAATGATCCTTTCCTCGTTTTTCCATTATTCTCTCGTGCCTTCTCTTTACTGTTCATTGCACCCCTCCAGCAATCAGTTTATTCGTGATCCCGATCTATAATGTTCGGTTTTTCGTCGCTTTCAACTGAACAAGTTTCTTTTTATTCCTTCCTTTTACAAATCGGTATTCTCACTCTATTCTGTGCTTCATTCATTCTCTTCCTTCCTTCTCCTTCTGTTATCCTAGCCGTTGAGTCCATGTTTACGAGCCCATAGAAACAAAAAAAACATCTAAAAGATTGGAAATTAAATACTCTGTTCAAATTTATTTCATTTGTAAAGAAGACAAAAAGATTCTTTATCCTGTTTGTAAAGAGGACAACAATAGTAATCCCACCACCAACAAAGAGAAATAAATTTTATGTTTTTTTTTTTTTTTTTTAGTTTCTTAAAGACGAGGGGCAAGAGACTATTATCGAACTTGGCGAAAAATAAAACAACGATAACCTTTTTTTTTTATACTAAAGTTGAATTCTTTATACGTAATTATGAAAAATATATAAAAATCTTCAAAATATGCAAAATTTACACAAGACGTCTAAAATATGCATTTATATGTATTATTGAATTAGCCTATTTCGAATCTACAACCCTTGAAACGCCTAGATACGAAATATCAAAACGTTAACTACAAGCAAAAAAAAATATGTATTATATGCAAAATCCGAATCCTAGCGACAAAACATGAATATGTTTATGCGGTATTCATATATAGTGTGAATGCAGAATTATATAAACCCCGGTGTGCAATAATCACATATATTTTATGTTGAAATTTGAGTAAGCAGATGCTACAAATAACATCGCTGCTTTTTAAATGGTGTTGCAGAATTTTTTGAGAATGCAAATATGGTCGGGCGTTCTAATTCCACTAATCCACCTTGGCTGGAACTTTTTTTTTTTTTTTTTTTTTTTTTTTTTATGGCTCGGCTTTAGTTAACTATCAAGCCATTTAGCCACCAATCATTTAATATAAGAATACTGCCAACTAATGAAAGATACATAATATTTAATTAGGAAAAAGGAACTTGTCGGCTAATATTTTTTGGCATTTCATATTCTTCGGTCAGGAATACCTCCCCTGTGGTGCAAACGTGTAACATTTTTATTTCTGCTTTTGGAATTATATTATGTTTATTATTATTATTATTATTATTATTATTAATAAATATCACATGTGAAGATTGAGAGTTGCATAGGTGTGAAAAGCTTGTCTGTACGACTGTTTATGGAATGTATAGATTATAAGCGTGTATAACTGGGTGTATAATTGGGTGTATATTTGGGTGTGTAGATGTGGTACGTTAGTGAAAAATACTTTACTATAACGTATTCGTAATTGTGCTTTACATATTTTATACTGTTACTTAAATCTGTACACAATACTTAATATTTAATGAGATGAAATTTTGTAAACAACAGCCAATAATCAATAACCAGGTTGGTTTTTGTAATAAATAGTTATATAATAATATTCACCACTGCTCGCACAACAATGCTCATTTGTGGTAAACATATTTTAGTTACTCTAATATTTAAGATTGTACATAATTGAATTGAAATTGAATTATTATTATTATTATTTGAGATTTGTCAATCAGCGATCTTTACCCAGAAACAGGAAAAGTCATTTATATATTAATCCGATAAGATATATCGTTAATAAGAAGGAAAAAATAGGGGGAATGATGAGTGGCAAAGAAAGGGTTAGAATATAAAAAACGCTATATTTTTGTTGCTATTTATGTCGAAAGAACGTAATGCGGATATTAAGAAAGGATTTAACGCAGATTTTTGGGTACCATGCATGCTAATAGATTGCTTTCAAAAGAAAATATTAAAAATAACGAATAATGAAAAGTAAATGCTCCTCCCCTCTGTTCGATATGATAATGGGACAAATTTATTGAAAGGTATTTAATTTTCCGATAACAGGTGTGTCAGAGACCACCAAATTAAGTTTATGTTATCCCTTCAGCTTTACAAAAATGTGATACTATTTTATACATTAATACAGATAAAGTTTTTATTATTCACTCTTCCGCATTACCCTAAAAGGTAATATGTTTTTTCTACATTATTTCATCTGTATTAAAAATTTGTTAGGAATATTAAAATTCTTATATATTAATTCGGTAAACTTATCCGGATCTTAAAATTTAATATTATTAACAGTTGCATTCATTTACCGTATGTTCGATATTATTTACAAAATTATTTTTCAATTTACTGTTTCCGATAATTTAAACTTGTATTGAACATCGATAAAGTAATTTGGTATAAATTTCTTATTTTCTAATCTTTGTAATATGGTTGAAAAAAAAAAAGTTCTTGTTAATCTATTTGCAATTATAAAATTCGTTTAATATTCTTTTGAATTTCTTCACGTTATGAATTTTTATTTGGTACATAAACGATTGTTTAATGTTAATTAAGATTGCGTAGTCCCAGTCCTGGAAATATGTCGGCTTTTCTATTTTTTTTTTTGGATAAGCGAATTTGATATAAGTCAAATATTTACACATCAACACTGATGGGAATGCGGCTGACTCCGTGGTGCTCGGGTTACTGCTTTTTTATCCGTTTTTCCGAAAAAAATTCCGTAGACTCTTGCCAATGTGTAAAAGTTGCAATTTTAAATTTTGTTGTCGCGTTGAATACTTACTTTTCCTTTATTAAATAATTATTAATTCCATTCGCCTGTTTAACGTCTTCACCTGATCACTGATCTGCTCAGTTTTCTTCACTTTCTCATTCCATTTTCGCCTGTAAAATCCGTCTACGTTTCAGTCATTTTCTACTTCATTTTTCTCGTTTTCATCTTTCCTTAGTTTACGTTCTACATTATCTTTCCTTAGTTTACGTTCTACATTATCTTTCCTTAGTTTACATTCTACATTATCTTTCCTTAGTTTACATTCTACATTATTCGTTCTTATTTCCTTAGTGCGTGTCCTTTGTGGTTCTGCCCTTCCTGTTCTTTATGTTCAATTTGTTGAGACATTCCTTTACTCATTTTCGTTTTCGTACATTACTGTCATAGATTTCATTGATTTCTTGTCCTTTTAATTGTTTGTAGGTAAGGGTCACACTGGTAGGTATGCATGCAAACGGGGAGGAGGAAAAAACGAGAAAAAAAAATATTTTGCACTAAATTGGTTTTACGCATCATCTGTACAAAAACGGTAGGCAAGAATGTTTTTAAAACTAGTCCGATCGAATTCAGATTGGTAACAGAAATATGTTGTATTCAACGTTTGTAGATAGTACGAAAAGAGAACTTTGAAAATGTTTTCATTCGTTTAAAAAGGCCTAGTCGAATACGAAAAGAATAGATAAAAATAGACGACATTACAATAAAACAAAAAAAATCCAGCCATTTCGGTCACGTCATAAGAGGGAAGCAATACGAATTGCTATGCCTAATTATACAAGGAATGATTATGGGAAAACGAGGACGAGGAAGAAGAAAGACGATGTGGATCAACAACATACGAGTATGGACCGATAAAATAACAATGAGAGGCTTGGTGGACGCAGCGGCCAAACATGAGATATGATATTTCGCCAACAATGGATCGTTAAGGCGCATATACATTTGTGTATGACACGAGAAGAAGACGACACTAAAATAAGCCCAATCGCAGAAAATATGACTGCAAAAATTTCAAACAGCATCTCGAGTAATACAATTGAAGACGGCTCAGTAGCAATTAAGAGACTCCAACAAACCCCGGAAGATGCTAGAAGGAGCACAGAACCTAACTTTACGGAGTGGAGGTAGGAGATGCTTCTTCGAATTTCCCAAAAGAGCAAGCGAACAAGCCAGAACACACGAATGGATTGCACATGATGAGATAACTGTGGAAAATAAACCGCACCGACCAAAGTTAAAAAACATAATGTACCAACAATTGAGCTTTTATAACCGACAGGAAGCTACGTAACCAGTGTACTCATTAACCTGTTCCCCAACTTCAGAACCTTAATGAACATGGTCTAAGGCCACCACGACCTAATGAGTGAATAAACACGCCTTCATCAAAGACAATGGTGATCTGATGCACATGCTCTCAGATAATTTTATTCGTTTCCGCAACATCATAGTTTACGCAGCTGATCAACAAATTTATCAGGCGGTCTGAATCTTGCTTTTGTCTGTTCACTGATCTTTCCTTGTTTCGCTTTTATTCCTAAAATACCCAAAGTCAATAATAACTATTAAAAAGAAAACAAGCGTGACAGTGAATAATATTCCACAGTGAAATTGCAGCGGTTTCTATTCACAGTTAGCTGAATTAGGAAAAACTGTTTTCACTCGCTTCCTTGCAATATTACAAGAAACGCACCTGAAAATGTGAAAGAGTCTGACAGTACAGAACTATTCCATTTTTAGGCTCGATAACGATCAATGATTTAAGCTTAATGGAGGTGCAGCTACCATGTTTCACGCATCCGTACTGATAGCTTAGATAATAGTTGCAGTATTCGTTCATCTTTCCCAAATATCCCCTTCTCCTATTTCACTGTTTAATTGCTGTCTGGTTGTTCCTAAATCTCTCATATGCTAGCAGACTCAGCTACGTGCACCATTAATGCTGCTTGGCAATTTTAATGCTCATTCGCTCCTATGGGACGTACGATTCTGATTGCTCTGCCGAACTGCACTTACTTCAATCTATCATGTAATTCTATTCATCTGGTATTCGCTTCTCCTTTTGTCTTTCCTAACCTAAACTCATTTGTTTACCATGACTTATGGTCCAGTGATCGTTTTCGCACAACACTCTGTACTCCATCATTCTTATCTGCAAGTAATAAAAAAGAAAGGAAGTAAGAGAAACTAGTATAATTGGCGCCCGAATATGCGATACCTTTGAACTTTTAGATGTAAGTATGTTTATTAACAACCGCAATATAGATAGCTAGCATCAGTGAGAATTATTGGAGTAATAATAATTACAGAGATTGTACATTATGGAATAAATATTTTCAGATATTTTATCTTAAATATGTTGGCGGCTCTAATAAAATTTCGGATGTACAGATTACTAATGAAATACTTTTTCCCCTTATTCTTGCTAATTAGTATCTATCATAGTTGGCTAATAAATTATCTCTTGCATGTTCACATGTGTGGGAAATACGATGTATTCTTTCCTATTCTTCTCCATATTATTTCTAAGTAACTGGTTTATCTGGAAGAGCAGCTGCCAACTCGTTGCAACGCTCACGTAATCGCGTCAGATGTTTCTGAGCTTGTTCATCAATAACTTCATCAACCGTGGAGATTTTCAGGCCTCTATGTATCAGGTCGTCCGTAACATACCGTGGCATCCGAACTAATGAAATATAAATTTTTCTATGAGAAATGTTCATCCTTTTTATATCTTTTTAACAATTTTTTTTTTTTTCTGAATTGTGCTGTAATACTTCGTTAGAAGTGCTCGAACTGAATTGTAAAACGTATGCAAGTGTTGTGATTTTTCAAGCGCATAACCAGCTTATCCCTATTACTTCTATGCTGCTTAAATATTACTATATATTATTCTGACTATATTTACTAGCATACTAATAACTTCTTTTTATTCAAAGATATGTTTTGTATTTCTGACAGACTTTAATAATATTGTTGAACGACTTTGATTTCGCACCTTTATTTCTAGCTTAGAACAAGGTAAAATTTGGATACGTCTAAGAACATATCTATTTATCAAAATATAGCATACTTCATTTTTTTTTTTTTGTGTGTGTATAAGCCAAAGAGAATCCTTTTGTTTCATCGTGTTTACTTTTGTTTACTTTTCGATTTTGCAAAAAATCGGAGATTGATAATATTCGGTAGAAAGTTATCGTGGAACTTTCCAGAACGTAGGTGAGGATGCGGAAGTGAACCTGTGTGTGTGTGTACGCGTGTGAAACCATCATCGGAAAATGAGAATATTGGCAAAGAATCTACCGCTACATGTTCAGCAACACAGCCACTTCTTTCGCTGCAGGTTATTGATCATAAAGCCGGTGTACGGAGCAGCGCTCACTTTTGTTTTTGGCGTTCTTAGCGCTGTCAGTTGTTTTTCTATCTGTGTACATTTAATAGGAAAAAGCTATTTTTTCGAGCGAAGATTTCGCGGAAAGATTAGAGTAAAAAAGATGGAGGGAACCTTTTATTATTGGCTTCTCGTTCACAGTTCGCAATAAAATTTTATGACCCGGAACCGCTGTCAGTTCCGTTAAAAATAACAAAGAATTGGCTTCTCTTCTATAAACGTGCTCTGTAACTAAATCCGGTGAATTCTTTTCCAGTTTCATCGTTACTTGTGATGCATTTCTTCGTTAATTTCTCTTCTATATACGCTCTTGATTCGAATAAAGGAAACCAACAACGGATATAATAGTTTTAAACAAAATTAAATGAAACCTCTTACGGAATGCTATCGCGAATAAAATGTTCAGTAAAGCATTAAACGCATCTCCGTTTAACTTATTAACGGATAAATAGCTAGGATTTATGCGGCTTGTCTAGTGAATAGTCCGATTTTTAATTCGGTAGCATTTCAAAAGAATCCATTTAAATCAATTTTCACAGATATAGGCTTTCACCTCAATCAATATTTACTGATTTTTTAATGCGACCTAAATTGTGACTGTATCATAAATAAAGACGGCGAATTTGTCCTTTTCTTTCAATATACACAATATCATGATAAGTTCCACTGTTAAATTCTTTAACAGGGCTAAATCTCTACCCTTGGTCTCCCTATCTATCTATCTGCATGGTTAAGTCCTAAAACTGGTTTCCATCCATGGTGATCCTTCTCCAGTATTCCCGGTTTTCCGCAGCCCTCTTTAAATCCGTCTAGCTGTTCAGCCCTGTATCTTTTAGTATTGTCGCGACAAACGAATTTCGTGGCCTTCCGCGTCCTCGTCTACCAGGTATTTTTCCTTCCAGTACAATTCGAAGTAATCCGTCATTAAGACATGACCTATCCAATTTAACCGTGTCCTCTTACGTATCCGGCCAAGTAACGACCTCTTTTCAGAAATTTTATTTAATATATACTGATTTTTTACTTTGTCCATCAAACTTATTTTTTCCATCCTTCGCCAGCACCACATTTCAAAAGCTTGTAGGTTTATCTGACCGTTGGTTATTCTAAATCTTTCTATTTACTTTCGTATTGCGTACTTTTAAAACTTAATTCTAAATGCTATTACTTTAATTTACTTTCGCTCAATCCCCATCCTTTCTGGCATGCTGTGAAAGTGATTTTTATTTACGTTTCTTTGAGTGTTCGGTTATGGTCGAGCTGAAGCAAACGAGTTAGCAGATTCATTAACTCGCGATTCACTATTTTTTTCAAATAACCGACACGGTTTCAAGAAAGCAAAAGTGTTCTCATTCATTTATTCAGAATTTCCTCTCTAGTATGACAATCAAGTGGACACACAGGCTCTTCAGTACTACCTTTTCTTGTTATAATCGAAAACATAATGTAACCTTACGTATCATCATCGTTTATATCAATGGCATGACAGACAACGGTTGTCAGTTACAGTCCGTCTGTCTATTGTTGTTGATCGTAATGTGTCACCTCCTTTAAGTGTTTCCGTTAACGCGTTATTCCTGCAATCAATAATCAATATATTATAAACCCGGATAAGGAGAATGACTCGGATTTCTCGCGTCAAATTTCACAATATGCATCATGTTAATTCATTTCAATACGAAAAACAGTTTATAATACTCCCTCTTGTTAGTAGTTCTGTTCTTGCACTTTTCAATCAACTGCCTGCGATCAAGTCAACATATCTTTCACATCATATACATCCGACTACGATTCTCCCTTAAACAATCTCCTCCCTCTAATGTTTTTAAAATCATTATATGGGTTGTGACCGAACAAAATAAAAGAAAACTGAAAGCAATAGAAATGTGCATCTGGAGAAGAATATTTTAGCTGGACGGAGAGAAACTCGGAAGTGCTCGAAAAAATAGGAATGAAGAAAACAATTTTAAACTGAATTAAAATAATAAGTGGAAAAATGTTTGGTCATCTAATAAGAAATAATTATTCGTAACAAACATAATCGAAGGATTAATGGCAAGAAAGGGGAAAAGGTCAGACGATTATTGGATAAATGATAGAAATGGGGCTGGTTGCAGCAAGTACTCAGAAATGAAGAAGATAGCAACGGAAAGAGAAGAATGGAAGTTAAAATTCGCACCGACAAGGCTAAGCTTTTAGAACAAAGAAGAAGATATACCAATATATATATATATATATATAATAGTTATCAAATTAAATTACGAGTTAGAAATTTAAAACTGAAAATTAAAACAAAAAAAAAACGGTACAAAAATTTCTTTTTTAAAATTTTTGTTCCTTATTAGCGCTTCCCGCATAATGATAACAATGATTAACACATCTACGCTAACAGTTGCTGGTGTTGATGGCGACAGCAAATGAAGAAATGTGAAAATTGTGCATTAGGGAGCTTCGGCGGCGTTAGCGTACGCTATTGAGAGCCTCCTCAGTGGTAACATGTGTGGCGACGCGAGAGTATGTATGTGCGCGAGCGATTAGACGGGTTTATTGCGAACGAAGAAATGGTATAGTTGGGTCAAAATTTGGATGCTTACACTTAAATCTGATCTCGTGCAGTCAGAGAAGAAAGAAGGATTTGGGGGTTATTTGCCACCGGAATAGAGTGCACTCGGGTTAATTTGGAATATTTACACTCAAATATGGAAACAGATCACCCAACGTATACGGTGGGAGCTGCACGGAGGTTAATTTTTATAATTCGGTAGTATATTTAGGTTAATTTTGAAAATTTAATCGGATTAGCTGGCGTCTCCTGCTGGGGATGAACGAGAGCTGAGGTTACTTTTTGATACTCTGGTGGAGCAATTTTGGAATTTAATTTCTAATTTTTGTTTACCCGTGGTGGGAGAGGTATGTCGGAGCAAAAAAAATTGAAAAAAAAACTTGAAAGGTTAGTTTCGAGCACTGAACCAAAATAAAATTTCGGTTAGCTTCGTTTGAAGTCTCATACGTTGGGCGGTTAGCTTTCTTACTCTCACGCGGATTTCGGCTGATGGGACTTAAGTGAAACTCTCCAGCTTTTACAAAAGCAATTTCTGCTAGTTACCAAATTTCCGTTACCTAAAGATGGCAAAGCAAATTTTCTTGCTCAAATTTAATCCGTTCTAAGGTGGTTCTAAAACAGTTTCATCTGAAACATTTTTGATATTTGAATGAAAAGAAACGCTCTTTTCCTTCTGAAAAACGGTCATTACAAATTTACACGCAGTAAGCATAATTACTAAGCTAACGAAGTTCCCTTTTTGAATGATTAATCAAAAATTAATTTATTTTTAAATATTCCTAGTGCAACCATTCGAATTTTAATATTGTTTTTCATAATTTTTCATTTCAGTCATTTTTAGCTTTTATGTTTGCGCAAAAGTGTCCTTCCATATTCGAAAAATTTTTAGATAATTCAGCGTTCATTCAAATTTCGTAGACATCTCGTTATTTATAAGTTTTACACTGTTGTATTTAACTTTAGACAACAACACCACATTCTCTGAAGATGAACGATGTAGCTCGTTCGACGTAGACGATGTTAATATGAATTTTTTAGACGCATTTCGACTAAAAACTAACGTAATAACCCTTTGCTGATAATTAATTCGCTCTTTCGCGTACACATAGCTTCAAAGTTGTAAAAGTTTTTTTCTTTTTTCTTTTTTTGTAATACACACGATGGTAAAACTTTATCAATTTTTCCCTCGGTAAACATAACATAGTTATATTTTTATAATGAATAAATTTGTTAACGGTGAAAGAAATACAAATATAAAAAAAAATTATCTACTTAATGGTTAAATAATAATCAATTTTTTACTGAAAGTTGGTTGAAACTTCTTTTATTTTGATAATTCGTTTCCTCACGATCGCTGCTAATTATCGGATATCTTTAGTTCGTCTTATTTCATACCTCTTTCCTCGTTTTGTTTTTAGTATTCGTATCTTTATCTCGCCGGCGTTTATGATTTAATTTCATTATTTATCACTCGCATAACTTATTAATTTTCGTTATAACTTTTTTGCGAATAACTATATAGCTTCTCCGATACGTTCAGATGAATACGGTTGTTAAAAAACGACTACGTATTGGCTCAACAGATTACAGACAGCTATAGGTAAGAAATTCATCCATAAATATAGATACAAAATTTGGCGATCTGCTATCGCCAACTTTCTTACACTTACTGAATGAAGAAAAAGTCGGGTTATCGCAAATGGAAATCTCAACAATTTAACCGCTAATAATATGGCGATTTTAAATGTTAAGTAAACTAACATGCACATCATCCGAAATTGAAAAATAGTGAGTACCTTATGCAATTGTGAGTAAGATGGCTCGATGTAATTACTGTAGATCCCATTGATACCGGTATTGATTCAGGCCTAACGGTAAACCGAAACAGCTGGAAACGATTAATTTGCACGGCAGACGCCGCACCAACGGTGAAGAAGAAGAACAAGGTCGATTAATATGCAATTGGTTTTTATTTTTTTCAAATTAGTTTCTGAAGAATATCTTGTTTACATTTATTTACCACGCGCGTAGTATCGTAACAGAATATTCTTCCACATACGTACATCCAGATTACAAAAATCATTCATTTAACTCAGATATGGGAGAATCCGTCATGTTTCCCTGAGATACGCCGTAAGATTTCATCTTACATAGGCACCATTTACATTATTTGTTTTAGTGCAATACAAGTTGCCTGTTAAGTATGTTTTAAGTCGGTTCTAAATATCATCTTAAAAGCCACAATTAACCTATTCATGCAGTACGATATACTAGAGACAGTCGGGATCGAAATTGCTTGTTGCTTATTAGTGTAACCGATGTGGGTGAGAAAAGAATATTATTAAACTGTTATCTAACAGTTTCAGAAGATTGTGTCTATAAATTACCAATTTAAAAGTAAAAGAAATATATATAGGGCGCGAAATACTTCTTAACAATATCGGGATTTTTTCAAGTGAAAACTACCGATAAATAATTCAGTGAACTTGTTATTTTGGTATAAATGGTGTGTCGTTGTTCTTGAAATTTTGCTAAAAAGTAACTGTTATTGTAGCGGTATAATGTTAATTTTCTTTAAAAATTTCACAAATTGGCCATAGAAATCTGAAATGAAATTTTAATAATCAATAAGTAGTTAATATTTGATTAATTATGCAAAATTACATGTAGAATATATGCTTCACTTCTAGTGAAAGCCAAAAAAAACAAAAAAAAAACAAAAAAACATAAGTAACTTCGACCCAATAGTCTTACGATATTATAATTAATTACATCAAAAGCCTTTTTTTTCTTTTTTTTTCCATTTAAATAAATTACTGCAATCGAGGTGCCCACCTTCGGAGTTAGATGCAATAAACGAAATATGATTAAAAAGTGCATCATCTGTGCAACATTCAAAAAGGAAACAATACTGATTTTGCTGAAAAAGTTATTATTTGATAAATAACTTTTTTTTTTTTTGTTAAGGGGGAGACACGTCAACAAAGAGCGAATTAATCCATGTTCGACAAAAAAACAACAAAAAACTAAATTATTTATTAAAATTCGTATGCGGTCAGCTATAGCGAAAATGAGATGTAGTCAAGAGGAGGAACAACAGAAGGCGATGGAAATAAATGAACTGATGCAGCATTATAAGGAGTAAGAATATTAAGTTTAAGAAGTTGGGAGTAAAGAGAATGGAACGTTCAGATGACAGAGAGGAACATTCGAAAAGGATGTGGTCAGAATTACATTCTTGGATATTACTAAAGGACAATAAGGAGAGTCTGCAAGTGAGAACCGATAGCGAGATGAAACGACTATGACTGAAACGCAATCGACATGGGGAAGAAATAGTGTAGCGCCGCAAAGAAGGGAAGTTATAGAACCATAGATAAGATGGAAAAACGGGTTGATTAGCTTAACAT
The DNA here is from genome assembly GCA_039619475.1 of Icerya purchasi. NCBI lineage: Eukaryota > Metazoa > Arthropoda > Insecta > Hemiptera > Monophlebidae > Icerya > Icerya purchasi. Next base: position 138,820,690 of record CM077115.1, on the reverse strand, counting down.
TCTACGCTTCATGCATTTTTTAAATGTTATAGGCATGATAGAGAGAACGCAGATTCGTCTGTAATTAGAGTAAATGAAAGTAATAATAATAGTTCACGATAACGGTAATAATAATAATAATAATAATAATAATAATAATAATAATAATAATAATAATAATAATAATAATAATCATCAACGTCATCGTCATCGTCATCGTCGTCATCATCACAATAGTAATAATAACAGTAATAATAGTAAGCAACCATTTTGCAGCGGCAGTTCATTTTTGCTACAATTTCAGTTCGTTCAATTACAGCTGTTTACTGCCGAATTTTTTCGAACACGAACTATACATAACGACAGTAAATAAATGAACTAAAATTTGCGTTTTGGTCATTCTGCTCTCCCCTCCTCTCATTTTCGCTATTCCCTTGTCTCTTCCTTTCTGTCGAACGTTGTATTCTATATTCTTGTGTACTGAAACTCAAACTCCCTACGCCTTATTGTGCATCTTATATTTTGTCCTTCCCCTCGGCATCCATAATTTCATCCATTGGTTCCTTTACACTGTCTATATCTGACGGTATTAAAATCTAACTGACGGCTCTTTTCTTTCTTGTTGGTTCTGGGTGTAGGTCCTTAGCTGGGCATGCCCAAGGGAAAAAAAAAAAGAAAAAAACAAAAAACTAAAATTAAAGTAGCCGTAACATTACAAAAGAACAAATAAATTTAAAAAAGTAACGGTGAAGTGATGGAAAACGAGTAAACTTAAAAAATACATCATATTATGAAGAAAATAATGTTCAAATTATAAAATACTGCACATAGCTTAGTGAGCTGGATATATTTTTGCGACGATTTTAAAAAATTTATGAGCATTTGTTAACAATAAATCTTTGTACGATGAAAAAGTCTCCTATGTTATACAAAAAAAAAAAACAAATTTTTATAAAAAAAATATTCAGTTCCGAAATGATAAAAAATACGAGGTCGGAAATTAAATTAAAGTACATCGCCGTTTATGAATTGGATGTATTCAGGGAACAGGATTTCAAATGACGCGTCGTCGCTCCAAACAATTTCATTGGTCATTTTACAAATTAAAAAATGCAAAAACAAAAATAGGAACAAAAAAAAACAACAAAAAAAGGACAAATAAAATCCCCAGTACTGTAGAACAAAAACAAAAAAAAAAAACCGTTAAATCGACTTGGTTCACAATTTGACAAGCAGCTGTCAAACAACATTTACGCGTCGCGTAGCAAAATAAATTGAAATAGAAATAAAATAACTAATATTGTTGGACGGATTGCGAAGCAACACAAAAGTAAAAACAAATGCGACTTTATTTTAATTTAGATTGGAATGAGTTTTTCCAGATTTTTCTCCGGATCTTCCAGCTTTTTTTTTCAAATCGAAAAAACATTCACTAGGAGCATAGCGAACAAAACAACAAAAGAACTAGGCGTATCTATCGTTCAAATCGTGATGCTCTTGAGCTCATACAAAAATCCCATAGAAAAAAGCATTTTCAGTTTTCCCCGAATTTTCCGATTTTCCAGACCACTTTTCCTAAGTTTTCTTTCCCTAAAAATCTTATTCGGACTACTATTATTAATATCTTTAAAAAGAATAATTAGCGCCCAGCTGTTCTCAAGTGATGCGCTTACCAACGAACAGGATTTAATTTTTATTTATGTAGATAATAAAGTATTTTTTTACGTCGAAAACTATTCAGAAATATCGACACATAAGTTAATATAAATAACAAATGTCCTACCGATGACAAACAGCCTTTACATTGCACTATTATGTAATATGATTTTTCTTTTTTTTTAATGGTTAATTGTGTTTTCTTTTTAAACTTTTCGACTAGTAATGAATGATTTTTTCACGTTAATTTTTTTGCTTTTTTTTTTCCCCGTATTTAATTAACTGCCGATTTTTACATCGATTGTTTAGAGTTTGCATCGCCTATTTATATTTCAGATTGCATATTTATATCAGTATTAAGGGGGGGGGGGGGGGGGGGGGAGGTTATTCTAGTGTCTAGAGGCACGAATTTAGTTTCAACCTGCGTATACGTCTCCTACGTTCCTACACTCTGAGTCCTTCAGACTTCCTTCCCTCTGCTCTATCTTCTCGGCCGAGTCGATCTCAATTCTTCGTGCAATTCATTTCATATCCTCTACGAGTGGAGTTCACAAATTCCTGATTGTCTCTGATTCCAAAGGCGTTCTTCAAGCCATCTCCTCTCCTCCTTCTTATACTTCTGACGGTATCATCCTCTCTATCCGATCTCTTGTCTCCTCTTTGTTCTCGTTCCGCTCCATTTCCATAGACTTTCTATGGGTCCCTAGTCATTCCGATATTGAGGGAAATGACTCAGCTGACTCTTTAGCTCGCTCAGCCGCCCGCACTGGTCCTTTCCTCGACTCTTTCCCTTCCTCAGACATTCTTTCTCTATCACGCTCTAATCATTCCAGACTTTGGTCTGACATGTATCCATCTTTACTCTCTAATCATTATATTCATACTATCGTCTTATTCAACCGGTTTTTCCTGCCTTGGTTTCAATCTATTCCTATCTGTCGTCGTTCCACTGTTGTTTCCTTAATTAGGCTTAGAATCAATCATTCTCTTCTCCCCTCTTCTCGCTTTCGATTCGCTTTGTCCCCTTCTCCTTTCTGCTCTCTTCACGCTTCTGAGCCTTCTTGTATTTGTGATTCAAATCACATCCTATTCGAATGTTCAGCACTCTCTAACGAACGCTCTATTCTTTACACCCAACTTCTAGTTTTGGGTCTTCCTACTCCCTTTAACGCTACCTATATTCTTTCCTTCCCATTGCCTTCAGTTATCCCATTGCTACTGTCCTTTGTCCTCTCCATTTCTGACCGCCTGGTTATTTAGTTATAACTGTTAATTTTTCATGTTGTTGGGTCAAGGCCGCTGGCGCTCCCAGGGTAGGGGAAAAAAAAAAAAAAAAAAAAAGTTTCAACCTGAATAAAAAAAAAATAAATAAATAATTTTGCCGTCCATTTTTTTACCATTTATTTATTCATTGTTTATGAATATACAAGAAAATTATCAAAAAAAAAAAATTCAAAATTCACAAAGTTGCCTGCTGGCGAAGTGAAGGGGTAAAAAAAAGTGTGTGCCCTGTTTGGCACGATTCTAACCCTTCTAGTCATCTGAAAAAAAAAAAAAAAAAAAAGAAAAAGAGATTCTTAATTAGTAAGAATGTGATTATAGTTCCTACCTCGGAGAAGAAAAAAAAAAAAAGTTCTTGTAAAATGGTGACTGTTTAAAGAAAAAAGGTTGATTTTTTACCTATTTTTTGACTTTTCCAAATTTCTTAAAAATAGTAAAAATCAAAATTTTGACTTTATCCGGTAAAGGCTATAGAGGGATGATATATAAAGAAGATCCATACCCGATTTCAAGTAAATCGGCTTATTAGAAAATTTAAGATATCATGTCAACCGTGTTGGAAAAAGTAGTTTCGAGAAAAACGCATTTCAAGTTCCGAAAGATTCAAGTAAAGTTCTGAGGTAGTCTAATTCATAGAACGGTACGTTATACTTAAATTTTCTTAATCGGCGATTCCTGCTTCATACAATGGGGACCTTTTTTTACTTCTAATTGTACATTTTCTGAAGTTCTAAAACTAGACGAGCAGTCTTAGTTTCCTTTGAAGCATTAGAAGCTCGGATTTCGAGTCCCGCCTGACTGTTTAAATGTTGCCTTATTTTTGTCTATCTGCACGCACAGCACTTCCTTTGTTACTTTTTTTTTATCCATTTTACACTTAATAAATAAAATATTCACTGGAAAAGTTTTTATGTTTGGACTGTACACAGAGTACGTATATTTGCGTTGTTTGAAGATTGAGACGAAACTGACCCCTGAACTGAATACTAAACAAGAAAAGATTTCAACAAAATACGTTATACAATGATATCCAATTAATCGATTTTTAAATATACGCATAATGTATAAAAGAGTTTGAATTATCCTCCTCAGGTAGTCGAAGAATGTGTGTCTACCGTGTTTATTGTTTGATCCGATTCGACTGAGCCGATTTAGTTGCCGCGTCACGAAAATAGCTACAATTCCGTAAATAATTTGAATTTTTGCAAAAATCTTTTTAGGGACATATTCTTAAATGTCTAAACTATCAGAATATGCAAAAAAAAAAAAATGTTTTCGATATTTTCATATTTCTAGACTAGAGTAACCGCTCTTAAGGATCTTTAAGAAAAATTTTAGTGAATTAACGATTTTTTAAATTATTAAACAGATTTCTGACAATGGTTTTTCTTTAATGTTTCTACTCTCTTATTCCGTTTATGTACGCTCGGCCACGCAAAATGACGATTTTATATCATTTTTATTTACGCCCCTTGCTTAGTAGTTCCGATCTTTTGTTCCTCTTGTTTATTCTGTCGAAAACTAAAATTTTCGCGGCTTTATTGTCCTCCAGAGAAGCTGAGTAGAATTTCTAATGCCCTTCCGGATAATCCGGGAAATCTTTCTAAAAAGAAACATTGAAAAAGTTTGTTAATACGTCCGAATTTCAATTACTGCCAACGGCGGCGCACAGGAGAACATCTTCTTCAGCTACGGTTAACACGAAATGAAAAAATTACGCACGAATTTTTCATTTCTTTTAGTTTAAACGGATTACGTTCGTAAAATGAAGAACATCTCTGTTCGTTGCCTGCGACATTAAGATTATTAAAAAGAGGATCAAAACGATGCAGCATTAGAGGAGATGAATAGGGTTTATCGACAAACATTTTTCGTAATATTTTGTACGCTTTGGTGGAAAGATGAAATCGTCGAAATTTTATTTCAGCAAAACTTTCAGACATGTTTTACATAAGTTAAAACTCGGCACTCCCATCGATAAACAACTAGATAAATAGATATGCGCGAAACGCGTGTCCTAAAGCAAAAGTATTTAATAGTGCTTTCAATCTCTCGACTATTTGGAATTCAGCTGACAAAACAGGCTGAATCCCGTTGCTCGACTTTGATTTTTTTTTTTACGAACTTTCAGCTAATTTAAGTCCACTCTGCATCCGACGAATTTGAAATCCCTAACTCGCTAATGTACTCTACACATCGTAAAATCAGCTCGGTGAAAGTTCGCGACTTCTGCGGATAATATTTAGAACATTCGGATTTTACACGAGAGATAGAATGAAAAATAATTTACCAAGAGGGTCGTCCGATATTCGAAAGTGCTTAGAATGAAAGGTTAGTTGATGTTCACAGTAAGATTATTGTAAAAAGGTCGGTTGTATCCCCCGTTTCCAACCACTTGGAATTATGATAGTTTTTAGAATAATCTTGTATTTTCGCGAACCCTAAATTTATCTCGACCTTACAATAAATATTTTCGTCTGAATACACTGATTTTTACCCCCAAAGGGGAAAAATGTCTAGAAAGAAATTGGAATAATTAAAAAAAAAAGAGTCTAATCCACCGAGCGTGGATTGTTTTTATTCGAGTAGAAGAAAAAATGGTCAAAAATGCACGTCTAGTTATGACCTTGCTTTACAGCCTTCTCCATCCGTTTCTCCCTGGTTTAATAATTTTCCCAGTATCAGCCGTTCTGTCATTTCTTCCATAGTTCGCCTTCGTTTTAATCACAGTCTGCTCCCGGCTTCTCGTTTCCGCTTTGCTTTGGTTCAATCTCCTTTGTGTCCCTTTCATCCTCCAACCTTCAATGGCACGTGTGATGCAAACCACGTACTATTTGAATGTTCCTATATTTCTACTGAACGCGCGATCCTTTATTCCAATTTGCTTATGGCCTCCCTACACCTTACAGTGCCCTCTATATTCTCACTTTTCCATCTCCTTCTGTTGTTCCCTTGTTATCCGCCTTCATTTCCTCCGTCTCTAATCGTTTCTTGATATAACTTGTCGCTCCATATGTCCTTCTATTCTTTTAATCTTTTGTGCTGGGTAAATGTCCTGTGCTGGCGTGCCCATTTAAATATAAAAAAAAAAAAAAATGACATAAGTAATGATCGTAGCCGTAAATTATTGCCTAAATGTCATGAATTGTGTTCTAGTAACAACGAGGAGAGGTCCATTTCAACAGCCCGAACCGGTTTTTATTTTTAATATCGCGAGGTAGGAATGTGCACAAATTATGAAACCTTGCGTATATTCCCGCACAAACGATTGCGCTATATATATAAAAAAAAAGTATTAAAGTGGGGGAAGCCCAGCGGCGACCGCGTTAAACGACAAAACCCAAAACAACGTCTCCGATACAACTCTTCCGACTGCGCCAAGTGTACCAGTATCTTTCTCTGAAAAATTAAAAACCGCAAAAGAAAATAACCCCGCTAACCGATTTCAATTACCCAACAGAGGAACAGGGTATAATATTCCCATACATTCCGACGAGCACTAATCGTGATTACTTCGTAGCATTAAAAGATCTAGTTGGCGGACCAGCTAACATAATAGCAGGCTCGAGAATTAGAAGAGACCGAGTTGCAATATTTTTAAAATCGAAATCCAACGTTGAAATGCTGTTTGAACATGGAGGCAGAATTAAAATAAGCTCACAAGTGATCACTGCACGACGTTTAAAAAACCCATCTAACAAACTAATTATGTCAAACATCTCTCCCATTATCCCGAACCAGCTTATACTTTCACATCTTGCCTCAGTTTTTTCACTGAAATTAATCACTCCTATAGCCATCCTTCGAGTCAACCCAAACGACGCTGAATTCGGACATATTGTCAGCTGGCGCAGACAAGTCTACATCGAGCAGGTTAATTGTTCCAACATCCTTGACTCCTTTATACTAACCCACAATGAACATGAACACCGAATATTCCTCCACTTAGACGACCACTCATGCTGCAGCTGCATAAATAAAAAAGGGAAAACTAATCAACCAATTACATCGCCTCCCCCCACAACATCTAGACATTGACAGAGCAATGGAAGCCGACCAAGTAATTCCAAATGCGAAACGCCCCCATCCAACAACACCAGATTCTCTGCCTGGCGACCCTATATTATCTGCAACATCACAACCTGCAATAAAGAAAATTAATATCCCGTTACCGGAAGATGACAACAACCAAACAGTACAACTAGAACAAATAAATAGCCCACCAATCCAATCAGAGTTCAAAAATACTTCGAAACCACAGCCAGAAGGGAAGAACGTTTTACAGCAACAGGCCCAACAGAAAACCGAATTCAAAATACCACCAGACATGCAGCACATCACTGAGCCGGTTAAGCAGAAGTCAAAACAGAAAAAAGTCACTAACATCGACGAAGCATTTGAGAAAATCAAACCGATGTTTGACAATGACCAATCTAACTTCATCACCAACCTTGACGATTTCAAAAAAATATTCTTGAGTAACATTGCTTCCAAACCTAACTACATAACCTATGCACACAATTTCACACAGGATAAAGATGGACTGTTTCACCTAATTGCAGCCGCCAAACCATCTCTGAAGAACACAAGTTTAAAAAATAGATGTACTCGCATACTGAAAAGTCTGAGCAGCCTATCCACAGATGGTAATACGTCTGAGGAAAGTTCTACCCACTAACACACGAATACTATGACAAACTTGACATCAAACATCGACTAGCAACACTCACAGACTTCACAAGACAACACAGAAACACCCAACATGGCGAGTAATAATATAATTATGCAGTGGAACTGCAGAGGTTTTATTAATCATCAAGCCGAACTAGAACACCTATTAGCCACATATTCTCCATTAGTAGCCTGCTTGGAGGAGACGCATTTACAGTCTAGAGACAAGCCAAGAATAAAACACTATAGTCTATTCCGATGCGATAATATCGGAGGCAACCGAGTAAACGGAGGAGTAGCAACTCTAGTGCACACGTCGATCACGGCTGTATCGGTCAGAATGAATACACCCCTTCAGATGGTAGCGATATCTGTTCTCTTACACAATCTATCGAGGTCCACACTAACGATCTGCAACTGCTACTTTCCCCCCAACCATATGGTACACTCGGCAGACCTTCAAAATGCCATATCTCAACTAGTAAGCCCAATGGTCATACTTGGAGACTTTAACGCTCACTCCCCACTATGGGGAGCGACGTCCACCAACAGACATGGATCAATTATTACAAACATACTAACGGAGCACGATTTGTGCATTCTCTCCCCCCCCACCTAACCATACACATTTTAACCTCTCCCATAACACTTTCTCAACAATTGACTTGGCATTAGTATCCTGTTCCCGAAACTTAAATCATCTGTCCATGACGACCTTTGCTCCAGCGATCATTTCCCTGTATTTCTGCATTTCACAGGATATCATCCATCACCACCAATCCCAAGACCCCCAAGATTCTCATTTCACAAGGTGGACGGCATACACAGCCGGAATTAAAATCCCAGCTCCTAGCGAGTCCCTATCAGACAATTTAAAGATATTTCTTAATACTATACTAGATGCTGCCTACTTATCGATACCCACCTCCCACAATTTTCGAGCTAAGAAAGTACTATGGTGGAGCAAAGAGATCCACATTGCAATCCAACAGCGTAAACGAGCACTCAGAAAGTATAAATCGTCTCGGTCGCTTTCTGACTTAGTAGCCTTCAAGAAGTGCCGAGACCTTGCCAGAGCTCTCATTCGCGACAAAAAGCAAGAGTGCTGATCACAGTTTATTTCATCCATCACCTCATCAACGTCAAACGGGACCATATGGAATAAAATAAAATTCATCAATGGAATTAGCACTGTCCCAAAACGCGTCCTTCTCAACATCAATGGCAGTCTAATAACGGATGAAGCTAACGTTGTCAAAGCGTTTGCCAATCACTTCACCGCAGCATCGTCATCAGAAAAGTATCCCCCCGCTTTCCGTAGCATGAAATACCATGCAGAGCAACAGCCAGTGCACTTTCCACCCGAATCCAATGAATCGTACAATAGTAATTTTACCATCTCAGAACTAAATTTCCAACTCAACCACCATACATCCAACACTGCTCCTGGCCCCGACGGCATCCACCCATACATGCTTAAGTACCTCCCAATTTCCGGAAAACATTTTCTCCTACACATATACAATCAAATCTGGAATTCTGGAAACATCCCCGCGCAATGGAAGTCGGCAAATATAATCCCAATACTAAAGGAAAACAAAGACCCTTCCCTTTCCGAAAGTTACCGTCCTATCTCGTTATTGAGTGTCATTTCCAAAACGCTGGAGAAGATGGTTAATAGGCGTCTCCTGTTTTTTCTCGAACAGAAAAGTCTTCTTCCTCCTAACCAAGCCGGCGGGCGAGAGGCAAGATCAACAGTCAGCCAACTACTTAGCCTGCAAAGGCAGATACTCTCGGCGATTCAGCGTCAACAGCACCTCTATGCAGTATTTTTCGATTTAGAGAAAGCTTTTGATCGCCTGTGGCGTCATGGCCTACTACTAAAACTGCGAACGGCGGGAATCGCCGGAAAAATGGGTAAATACCTACACAGCTTCTTAGACAATAGAACGATCCAAGTTACGACTGGTTCGTCAACGTCTGAACTGATGCTGTTGGAAAATGGTGTACCACAAGGCTCTGCTTTAAGTGCAACCTTGTTCATATACTACATTAACGACTTAACTGACTGTCTTGCCGCCCCTGTAACGTCCCGGCTCTATGTGGACGACCTAAACATCTCCCTATCATCCAACCATCCTATAAACGCTCAAAATATCTTACAAAAATCCATAAAAAAGCTCCAAAAGTGGTCCAATGACAACGGTTTGACCTTCTCCTCAACAAAAACAATATCTGTTGATTTCCACAGGGGACGCCAAAACGCACTTTCCAGCATATTCCTGAGTCTAAATGGTGTTTTTTTTTTTTTTTTTTTTTTTTTTTTTATTGGCCTGAAAAAATACAGTTCATTTGGCCAGCAAGCTACACTATGAATAGATATGGAAAATTAATATTAACAGAAAAAGGAATAAAAAGCAGAGAAGGAAATTTCATTCTATTCTACATTATGGCCGCAACTACAGAGTAGTGCCCACAATGATCAATGAAATTAGCCAAAAAGAAAAAATAAATAAAATAAGAAATCAAAATAGGTTATCATTCTACAGTATGGCCGCAACTGCAGAGCAGTGCCCACAATGCGCAATGAAATTAACCAAGGAAAAACAAAGAAGAAATTAAATTGGGTTATCATTCTACATTATGGCCGCAACTGCAGAGCAGTGCCCACAATGCGCAATGAAATTAACCAAGGAAAAACAAAGAAGAAATTAAATTGGGTTATCATTCTACATTATGGCCGCAACTGCTGAGCAGTGCCCACAATGCGCAATGAAATTAACCAAGGAAAAACAAAGAAGAAATTAAAATAGGTTACCCTTCTACATTATGGCCGCAACTGCAGAGCAGTGCCCACAATGCCTGATGAAACTTAATAAACAGAGATCAGATTTTTCTTTCAGAGGAGAAAACAAAAAACAAAAAGACAAAATGAGAAATACAAATTAAAAAATTGAAAAATTCCCATCTTACAATATGACCACAGTTGCCTGGCAATGTTCACAATGCCTGATGGGAAAAGGAAGTTGTAAGAAAAATAAATAATTGAATAAAGAATGTATCAAATAGACTGATAAAGAATAAAATGAAATAAAACTAACTGACTTCATCAATAAAGTAATAAACTTCAATAAATAAGAAAAGAAACGAAAAAGAAAAAAAAGTAAATAAAATAAAATAAAAAAAATTCTGGTTCCTTTAATAAAATCTTTCCTTAATTTTCTTTTTTCTCTATCTTGTTCTTTTTTTTTTCTTTTTTTTATTTATTTATTTATTTATTTTTTTCTCTATTTACTAATATTATAATTAAGTCAAAATGTTATTATTAATTATAAAGCGAACCATAATAAAAATTGCTGTATGTCCAGAACACAGTAAGTAATGAACACTATATGGAGGGAACAATCCGCATGAAATTAATTCTTTATAAAACCTTTTCCTATTGTGCTCGTATTTGTCACAGCTGAACAGCAAATGATTAATGTCATCAATGAAGGTAGACCTAGTATGATTACTGTTGCATCCAGAGGAGTCTGCAAAATTTAGAGGCACTCGGGAATGCCCCATACGCAATCTACAAACTAGTGTGACATACTTACGAATAAGACGACCGGGGATAGACTGTGGAATATCGAAATACCAAGGAAGCGAAGGTATATCAGACTGAACCATATTGTAATATCTACCAGTATTCTGCCTATCTCTATAAGTTATCCAATCCTCCAAGGCAGTGACCTGACTCCTGTGATATAAGTCTGAGGAAGGAATGAACGGGAATATAATTCCATTCAAGGCAGCGCATTTAGCCGCGGCATCAACGTCATCATTTAGCCCAATCCCGCGATGACTGGGAATCCAACAAAAGTTTAAACAGCCATTGTTATTAATAATTTGAAGGTATTTAGTTTTGATCTCGTAAATAAGCGGGTGACATTTATAATTAAACGAACTATGATCTAGGGCGATCAGGGCACCCAGGCTATCGGAGAAAATTGTAAATTTATTATCCGGGTTAAGAACATTTAATATGAAATCAAGAGCCTTATCGATAGCCAACAGTTCGGCGGTAAAAACAGATGCATCAGGAGGAAGCTTGAATTTTTGAATTGTAACGTTAGCTACAATGAAAGCGGAACCAGTGAGACTATGGGGACCTATGAGCTTAGCACCATCTGTAAATATTTTGATGCAATCCGGATATTTGTTATTAATAAAATTATTGAACCACAGTACGGATAACGATAGATTAGTATCTTTAATTTTCTGAACTAATGTGGTGTCAATATTTATATTTATTATATTAATGAAAAACGTATAAGAGAAATAGTGAGATGGAACCTTAGGAATAAGAGCGAGGCAATACTTGTGATAGATCGAGATTCGTCTTGCTAATAATGGTAACTTAGAAGAAACAAATCTCCAATAGGTGCTGATAACTTTGAGTTGATGCACTAGAGAGGGAAATCGGTAATTACAATATTTGAGCGCATATCGATCAGTAAGAACATTCCTTCTTATAAATAGGGGAGGTGTTTTATTCTCGATCTGGAGACAAGCAATCGGAGAAGACCTCAGATTACCGGTAATAATTCGCAGGCAAAGGTTTTGTATAATATCAAGTTTAGACAGATTAGATCTGGAGGCCGAACCGTAGAACATAGAACCATAGTCAAGAGGGTTCTAAAAATTAAGTTAAGAATTGCTGGATCCGCGCCCCAGGAGCTGTTACCAATGGCTTTCAGCAAGTTAGTAATTTGTAAGGTTTGTTTATGGAGTAGTAATATGTGGCGAGACCAGGTAAGCTTCATATCCAAATGCATCCCCAAATACTTAACGCAAGTAACCATGGGAATAGGCTCATCACCGATGTGAATTGCAAGATCACGAGAAAAGGATAATCTAGTTGTACAGATGAAAAATGCTGACTTAGCGGGAGATATATTAAGCCCAATATCATGTAATGTTCCATTACAACGAGATACACAAAGTTGATTTTCGCGAACACAGCGAGAGACATTCTTATGAATACTATAGATAACAAAATCATCAGCATATGACAAAATTCGTGAGTTTGGGGGTATCGGTGTATGAAATAAAGCTAATACATAAAAATTAAATAATATTGGACTCAAAACAGAGCCCTGAGCCAGACCCGTGTAAGCATGCTTAATAATGAATTTGTGTTTGCCTGGATTAAGGAAAAAAGAGGGTTCTCTTTGAAAAAAGTGAACAGATGAATTTAGCAAAACTATCAGGGATACCCGATTTTCTTAACCTTTCTACTAAAATGGGAATCGATACATTATCAAAGGCTCCCTCTATATCCAAGAAGGTCGCAACTAAAAACTCTTTGTTTAAAAAGGAGAGGTAGATGTCATTAAGTAGATGGGCGATGCAATCTATGGTTCCTAGGCCAGGTCTGAAACCAAACAGACCGTGCGGGAAAATGTTATTATTTTCAGTCCACCATGTGAGTCTGTTCTTGAATACAATCTCGAAACATTTCCTGAAACACGAAGCCAGCGCAATCGGTCTGTACGATGATGCTTTATTAGAAGGTTTGCCGGCCTTGGGAATAGCAACTACCAGGAATTTCGACCACTGTAGCGGAAAAACACGTTCGTGTAAAAAACCATTAAATATATCCAGTAGGTACTGTTTAGAGTTTTCACCTAGATTGTTTATGACAGAGTATGTTATGCCATCTAAACCCGGAGAAGAGTCTTTTTTATTTCTTATCGGTAGGAATAGCTCATTATAACTAATAGGGCTAGACAAAAAGTGGAAGGTAAATGGGGGGATTGTAGAATCAGGTACTTCTTTTACAGAGGGGACGTAAGGAGGAGCAACTCTATCTGTAAAGTCTTCGAACCAAGAGGTGTCTGCAGCATCTTTAGAATGGTAGTTTTTGTTTTTAAATCTCTTGGCTAATGATCAAATTTCTTTCAAGGGGGTGCTTCTATTGAACTTCGCACAATAATTTTCCCAAGAGTCCCTCTTAGCTCTCTTCAAAATTCTACGAGTTTCAGCTGAAATCCTTCTATAGTTCAGGTATGCGTTCATTGAGCCATCCATTCGAAATCTCCGTAGAGCAGCATTACGCTCATTAATCTTATTTTTACAGTCTTCGTTCCACAAAGGAGAAGGGGATTTCTTCCCCTTATATGGGTGAGCGAGAGGCACAGAGTTATTTAAGGAACAGTTCAGAACTGTACAAAAAATTTTATATTTCTCTAAGAACGAATTCGCAGATTCAACACTACCAATATCTCGTTCCATCAGATCTCTAAATTTAACCCAATCTGCGTCCCTAAATCTCCAGGCCTTTCGGCTGACAACTCCTCTAGTATTATATGAATTCGAGGTACTTGACGTTCCACAGTAGATTTCAATCATTATTGGGAAATGGTCGCTTCCCAGAGATAGGGGAGCGACCATCCATGAGCAGTCGAGATAAATATCGGATGAGACTAATGTTAAATCTACTGGATTACTGGTATAAACGGGACCATCTATTCTAGTAGGAGAACCATCATTCATCAAACACAGCTGAGAATTAGTAATAATTTTTAAAATTTCCCCGCCCTTCGTGTCATTTCGATTGTAGCCCCATAGGGAGTTTAACGCATTGAAATTACCGGCGAAGATAATGGGTATGTTGCCTAGACTGTCTAATTCATTGAGAATAAATGCCGAATCAATATTATGCCCCGGAGGAGAATAATATGAGATAAAAATGCCTTTGAACTGTTTATAGCTAACATAAACACAAATGGCGTTTGATCTTGTATTATTATTACACTCCGTTAAGTCCATGGAAAGTAATTTATGGTTAATACCATTTTTAATTAGTAATGCTACTCCACCATATCCATCCTCCCTGTCATCCCGATAGCAGTTATAGTTGTTGATGTTAAACGTTTTTACTGGCGATAACCAGGTCTCTGCTAAAAGCACAATATCTGTATCATGTGTTGCCAGAAATATTTCTAAATCACCTTTATTCGAGAGAACACTTCTCGAATTCCACTGTAGTACTTTTAGCATATTTGGAAGTATACAAAGAAATTATAAACTATAATAATAATATATGTACACAAAAGAAATTGACACACATAGTACTAAGTAAATATAGTATGATAATAATTGAGAAAAGCAGAAATGAATATTACTTTTTACTTATATTAGTTTTATTATCTTTACTGTTTCTATTTTTTTGATTAAGATCTACGCTTTTTTTAGTGATATTAATTGAATTATTTTTAGTAGACAATTGCTTTGATTTTTGGGCTTGAAGCTTCTGGATTAGCGGATTTCAACGGTTGATTCATGAATGTCATATTGTGTGTTCGATTGTCTACGTAAGGTGGCTTTACATTTGAGTTTTCGAAGGTTGTTCTCTTGGAAATATGTTTCCGTTCTAGACTTCTTTTTTCTTCATCTGATGAAAGGAAGGATTTCGATCTCTTTAGGTTTTGATCCCTCTTAAAAACCAATAAATTTTTATCAAAGAAGCCTGTTTTCTTTGATATAGGGGGCGGTTTGTATGCTGGAATATTGTATACATCATTATTATTTTCTTTGCACGAAATCTCCGGATATTCGTTGTAATCTGTCAGCAGACTGAATCTGTTACTAACTCTATTCGAAAATAACTGGCTCTGTCTATAGGTTTGAGGTATTTTCAAGGAAGCCTCTTGGAAACTGAGATTGCGTGAAGCCATTAGTTCATTAATGTTTGTTTGGCGTTTCTTCTCCGGGCAAACTGGATCGGTGGATTTGTGAAGATCGCCGCAAAATACACATGCTGCTGTCTGGCTGTTACACTGTTCCTCGGTGTGATCTTTATCTCCACATCTAGCACATCTTGGACTACTTTTGCAGTGAGCTGATATATGTCCGTACCTCAAGCAGCAGTAGCACTGCTTCGTTTTTCTAACGAACGGTTCGCAGATGAACCGCACGTTCCACATAGCAACGTAGGATGGCAAACTCTGCCCCTCGAACGATATCAAGACTGAAGCACTAGGAACATATTTGACTTCTTTGTCTACGATTGATCGTCTGTTTAATCTTTTGATGTAATTTATTACATACGGGTTACAGTCAATCATTTCCATCAGTTGTTCCTCTGTGTAGTCCGTATCCACTCCTTTTATAACGCCACATCTGGAAACTAGGTAAGAAGGAATGTATGCGTTGTAACCACGCGACAGGAAGACGCGACTATCGATTAAATTATTAGCAGTGGAGGGAGAGGAAAAGTGAATAATCACTCGATTCCGTCCGACTTTTTTGATTTCGATGATGTCCTTACAGAGATTATTAATTCTTAAAATTTCGGCGACTTTAAGTGCACTTATTGATAGACGCACAGCTTGATCTAAGTTATTATTAGGCGTTTTTTCAACAAAAACTTTGAAGTTCTTAATATTATCAGTATTATTTAAAAAGATGTTATACTTGTTTTTATAGATTCTGTTATTATTATTATTATTATTATTATTATTATTATTACTACCATTATCGTTATTATTATTACTATTATTATTTTCGCTACAATCAGTGAAATTAGTATTTATCTCGTTATTGTTATTTTTATTATTTTTACTATTGCCGTTATTATTATCATTAGCGGAGATTCTGTTATCGGTAGACGTGTACGAATTGCTTATATCAGCTTCCCGAAGTGGAGAAGAATTCACCACAGCGCTATCGCTAACTTGCTTTACCGAATTAATTGTACTAGTGCTATCGTTGTTCATCTCAATGTCCCGATAGTTATCATTATCGGAGGCATAATTAAGAGTACTGTCGTCAACCCAACTAGTACCACCGAATGAAACACGACGTTTCCCCCTCCCGGATCAGGTGGACGATCTGGATCGTCCATCAGATGGGAAGGAGAGGCAAATAGCGCAAAGAACGAGATAAAAAGGGCAGATTATACCAAGTCTGCGTATGTGTGTGTATATGTGTAATATTAAATGAAGAAGAATTTATCAATCGGAACTAAACGAACGAATTATTAGATAAGATAACACTGACTTGTTCCGATAAACACACAAAGCACGACCGAATTACCTTTTCGTATTTACTCTATCCCAAACCGTCCATCAGTTAAGTTTCTAGGCTTAATATTTGATAAAAAACTCTCCTGGCGCGATCACATACGTGAGCTCAAAGCTAAATGTCTAAAATCCTTGTCCATCCTAAAATATCTGTCGAATTACAAATACAACATAAATCCAAAACTACTCCTTACAATATATAGATCAATCATCCTTTCGCGAATCAATTACGGGTGCCAGGTGTACTCCTCAGCCGCCAATAGTGTGCTAAGATCCTTAGATCCTGTACATTTTGCGGCCCTCCGGTCTATTCTTTCCACTCATCCCTCTACTCCTGTTGTAAGTTTGTGTGCACTGGCAGGTTGTCCCCCACTATCCTATTATAGGAAATATTACAACTTTAAAGAACTGAGCTCCCTCCTTAGTAATACTAAGACCCCGTCACTCGAGCCGGCCACCATATCCCCTAATGGGAGTTTTGGGAACGATCCAGTGCCTGAACTTTTTTCAGTTATGGGTCATTTCCAAATCCCCTCAATCCCAAGAGCTTTACCAGATTTTCGCAATAACTGTACCTCCCTGGAGTCAGCCGATCACAAATATAAACATATCTCTCACAAAATTCAATAAAGCACAATATCCCCCAAACGTAGTACAAATAGTAAAAAACACCATAGCGAGCTACACCGATCATGTATGCCTCTACACAGATGGAGCGAAGGCAAAAGGTTATCAGTCACCGGCGGCATGCTCCTTCGAAGTATCAAAAACAGCGGAGTCAGTCAGACTGCATGATTGCTGCACAGTACTGGACGCTGAAATATATGCGATTGTTTTCTGCATTCAACACTATACTGATACTAACCCCCAGTCCCAAAAGGCCCTACTTATAACTGACTCCTTAAATTCCCTTCAACTTATTTCAGAGATAAAACCCAAAAACCCCCTGATAAGAAAAGTCCACTACCTGCTATACAAACTATCCCACCTAAACTCTGAAATATCCTTCCTATGGGTGCCGGCCCATGTAGGAGTCCCAGTGAGCGCGTCAATCGAGCAGCTCAGGCGACACTATTCTCTCCAATGCCATGTAATCCCCCCCTTCCCCCCGCAATGGCCCATTTATTTATGCACCAAACTGGAGAAGAATGGCAGCAGGAATGGAAATCCGCAAGTACATTCCTCCGAAGCATAAAATTAACCACAGAACCCTGGTGGCCCATAGACGAAATTTCTCGCAGAGATTTTTCTGTCTTGAATCGCCTCAGAACAGGTCACACAACCCTTTCGCACGGGTATATCTTCACGGGACAAGCACCTCCAAATGTCTGCTTCTTCTGTGGTCAACCAAGCGCCCCGTCTACATCTCACCTCCTTTTCGAATGTTTCTCTTTTGCGGCACCAAGATCCACCTATTTCACTACCAACTCTATCTCTAAGATCTTATCGAACGTTCCGCCTGCGGTTGCAGCTATGTTGGCTTTCGTGCGTAGCAGCGGCCTATACCATAGAGTTTAACCTTCCTAAGTAGGCTCCATGTGCTGTAATAGCCTCAGTAGTTAAACACAGCGCATGGAAATCCTCACTATTATTTTTATTTTAAAAAAAAAAAAAAAAAAAAAAAGTTATCAGTTTGGTCTCTGCCGTTCGGCTATAATAAAAAAATACAATTTTTTATGCATATATTTATATCGAACCATCGGTGTTCTGGGTCGCCCTTTATCCCAGTTACCAATCAGATGTTCTCAAACTGAAATACCGCAATCTCAGGAAACGCTGTACAAGTAGCTAGCAAGTAACATTTTACGGTCCGAATGCAATAGATCTAGAAAAATTGTTTTCGGATAATTCGACAGATAATTCCGAACAACGAAGAGCTATCATCGAGAGTTAATCGATTTTTAACGTGAAAATGGCCGGAAATAACAAATTAATATCGGTAATACATTTGAAAGTTAACGCGATGCCGTACTTAAAATGAAAGAAGAACAAAAATATTTAAAAATTTGTAATCAGATTATCATTTTTGAAACATTACATCCGACATCAGGTAACACTTATTTTATTCAAACTAGTTGTATAGCGATAACCGTTTTTTTTTTTTTTTTTTTTGTTTTTTTTTGTCATAATTGAAGTGTAGTTTGTATGCGAGCCACCTGTACGATCAGCATCCACAAATTTACCTCTATCATCAGGGCGCATAAAAAGGGGAGATTGACTGACATTTTGCTTATATATAGAGTAGTCTGAGGTAATCTGTTCAAATCGCAATATCGTATAACTCTGAATTTACAAATAATATCAACGTACCACGGCAATGTAAGAATATCCAGTAAATAGATTTAAATAGTTCTGATTTGTGCGGATTATTAGGAAATTTCAAAAATATTTTTTTGCGAGCAAACTTAATGAAATGATAAAAGATCTTTGCTAGAGAATTTCGGAACAAATAGGGAAACATCACCACTGCAGACTTCAACGTTCTATCCTCTATCTCTCGCATTAATGTAACTACGGGAGCCGGAATCCATGACAGTTTGATATTTTTTTTTATTTTTATTTTTTTCCATTCTCCTTAATTACAAAAAGTGGATGGGGTAAGTATATTTTATATTATAATGTATATAAAGAGGCAGGTACTAGGATAGTTATTTTCCAAGTATACTTAAGTTAAGGTGTGAAAGATGAGATGAAAATCATAGTCCCCTGTCACCAAGTGTGTATGTAATAGTGGGTGTGCTAAGTATATACACATATATATATATAAAACTCGTCCTCTTCGGGCCTCGGAATGGGAAAACCCCCCTTCATCCCCAGATCTAGTTCTTCTATAATTCTTATAGAAGAGTAAACTTTTTCATTGGCTACGCCGTTCCACAGAAAAAATTGTTCTGTTCCATTTTTCACCACCAGGAGATGTATGAGCGCTAATATCGCATTAAAGTCATAAATGGAACAAATTTCG
The DNA here is from genome assembly GCA_039619475.1 of Icerya purchasi. Taxonomy (NCBI): domain Eukaryota; kingdom Metazoa; phylum Arthropoda; class Insecta; order Hemiptera; family Monophlebidae; genus Icerya; species Icerya purchasi. Next base: position 138,801,067 of record CM077115.1, on the reverse strand, counting down.
TGACAGGACACTTTTCTTGATGACCCCTGGCGTAAAAATGGCATAGCCACTAATATAATCTAAATATATAGACAATAGCCTGCCGATAATCTAATCTAACCAGGAAGTACATGGGAAGTAATGAACACACTCCTTGGATTAGGGTTAACGTTTGAATTCAGAGTGAATGGAGTGAAAATTTTAAGATTATGTACGACGCTTCAACTTCCTGATCGTAGCAGATACAGCAAAATATTATGTGAATTAGCTTTAGTGATAATAAGAGACTGATTGAATTTTATATCATGTTTTAAACGTAGATCTGTGAAGGCGGAACAATGAAACATGGGACGGTCAATGTCGTCATCGGCTTCACCTGTATTACACAGGGAACACTCTGCCCCTCGGTAAGTTGGAACCTAAATAAATCGGATTCGAATTTTCCGTGGCCAGAGAGCACCTGTGAATTGTAAAAAGTGATAATTAACTTTTTTAATTTAAACCGTTTACTACTCCAGTGAAAAGAACAAATACGTTTTCCTATCAGAGTCAAGGCCGTATCCCCCATCTGGCTTGCCAAGTTGAAAGCAGAGATGAATGTATGAAATTTTTTGCAGTTTGATATCTAACCAGGTGGTACGATCTTATTATTATAAATGTAAGCAGAGGTGCCGTATAGATTGTTAAATGTTTCGGAGAGACATTAAGCAACTTTTAGAATCATTAAAAATATTACGAAAATTTTTTGAAATTCTGTCCCTATAATAAGGAATAATAATAAAAATTTAAAAATTGCCAGTACTGAGCAGAAAACGGGTCTAATTTTCCGCAATTCCTAAAATTATTTATTTACAAAAATTGAAATAAGCGAAATCGATAAACTCGACCGGCGAGACGCGAGACGGCGTCCGAGCTCGGTTGATATGATGAAATAAAGAGGTAGATTACCGAAATGAAATAGAACTTCGAATGAATTAATCGAGGTTGTTAAAAGCGGAATAAAACATCATCACTTTGTACAATAAAAATGATACGTGAACAATTCATCCTTGGTCGGTTATCGTTTTGTCGGTATAGTTCCTTTAAAGAACTTACACAACGTTAATAAAATTTTTGTTTGAAAATAAATAAATTAACCGTTATACGTGAGCTTTTTCTTAATTCCTTTGCCGTTGTCTTAATCAAGCGATTGTTGTTACGCTAGTAATGTAAACAAAAAGGCTAGTCAGTTTTGAAATATCAAACGCATAACGGAGAGAGAACGAACAAATGGAGCTGGTCAGGCGGAAGCTTCTCGTAAGTTCTGGTTTATGGTTTACCAGCACGCACTATTAAAATTAATATCAATAAACGGGGAAAAAACGAAAAGCGGCGAATCCGGAGAGATTCTCGTTCGGGAAAATCATTTTTTCGATTAATTTTATTGCCGTAGGCCCGCTAAAGGAACTCCGAATCACAAGCTAGTTTGTAGACACGCGATGCTGGGTCATTTAGCGAATGAACATTTTAATTGCCTTTCTCTAAAAATTTCTCGTGGATTCTGCCGATTTCCAATCCGATCGGTTAGAGAACGTGCAAATATAAAAGCAGCAAATAACATCGAAATCGAAATTTTTAAAAGTATGCGCGAATAAGAAGTTTAAGCAAATTAGAATCAGTCGCCGAAAAATACGTCTATGTTGGTCCTGCATGGAACCAATAAACCAGAGTCTACGATGAAGTCAATCGGAGGAACACGAATATTATGAAATAAATAAAGTATATATTACCGGTAAAAACTTTTAATTAAACTAAACGATATATGTAGATTTAGGCAGCTATTTATAACCAGAAAGATTGAAAATGTATACCAAGTTCAATCGAATTTTAATAAATAAAAATAAATAAAAATAAAGACGTGTGTAATATTATTTAAAAGAGTTAAAGTAATGCGCCGATCGTGAATTTCAATATTTCTATGATACAGGAAAATAGTAATAGTTAATAGGCTAATAATGCGGTCTTCCGCGATTAAATTTATATTTCGGTGCGTCGTATATATTTTGAACGATGCTTAAAGCACGGGTTTTTTTTTTTTTTTTTTTAAACCTGTCAACCTTGGTTAGACTCCGGGCCGTGCATAATATCTAGACTAATACGGTCCAAGAGTCTCCGGTTACAGGAAAGTACGGAAGTTGATTACACAAGGTAATAACGAAATAGTGGTTAGCGAAAATAAACAAAAATAGTAATGTAAGTTGCTGGTTGATTTAAATATCTCCAATCGCTCTACCCGCTGAAGTCCGTTAATCTATAACTTGTGTTACCTCGGGGTTTTTCTGAATTGACACGTGTGTATCATATCAGAACATAATAATTATTTATACACATCTCCGCTCATGAAAGATCAAATATCTTTCGGCAACTAACTTGGGGGAGGTGATCCGGTTATTTTCATTATACTCTACATAAGTTCATTATCAGTTCAAGATATTGTTCACTTTTTTATAACAGTGCATTTCAAACTCCTATCCATAATATTAACAAGTGTTTCTAATAACCTCCGATTTTCCGAAAATGCATTATCCATTTCTTCTTCGAATTGTCTCCCGTCCTTCGGTTCTGTTATTCTTCGCGTCGAATTAAATTGTTTTTTGGGTTAACTACATACATCTTCATCCATCCGAATATAGACATCCTCTGGACCTCTAGCCATGCCGGGATTGCAGGAAATGAAAAAGTTAACAATTTAGCACACTTAGATTAGTAATTTTCCATCTCATTATCTCTTTTCTCTCACAAAAAACAGCATTTAAAATTTTGGTAAGTATATTTGTTCCTTTACCAATTTTGGCTCCCTTTTTTTCTTTTAGCCTTCTCTCTTCCTACCGGTTTGTACTCTTCCGAGACTTTGATAACCTTCGTCGTCACAGCATAACATCATTGTGTACCCTGTTTTCGATTTAACCATTCTTTACTCCCTGCTATGCCGTTTTTCTCTCCCTCTCTTTGACTGCATGCTGTCCTCTCTGTTCGCCGTATCATAATTTTTTATGGGCCTCTAATCAATGTTCTTCCTTACGCTACAAACAGTCTCTATTCTAAACTCCTTCATTCAACTCGGCATTCCTACACTCGTTATAATATCTCGTCAATCCTTCCATTTCCTCTATTCTTGTATAATTTTCTATTCTTACTTCCTTTATATAATTATAGTGATGGTCTCTGTTCTGGAGATAACTGTTCTTAAAGAACAGGTTTTAAAAAAAATTCTAGTTTAACGAAGAGTACTATTTTCAATTAGTAGAACAAAAAACTGCAGCGTAGAGGCAGTGATGGCGATGTAAGTTGAACAATTTCTGTTTCATTTTTAGTGATTTTCGTTGTAGTAGAACCAGCGAAGAGTATTGCATCGCATCGCGCACGCTTCAATGGTAAATATTCATATAGTAATGATGTGTCACTGTCGCTAACGTCGTGCTAATGCGACTGGAATGAGCTCGCTGATGCATTTCGCGTGAAAGAACTCCGTTTGGCGCCAATATTACACTTTGACCATTCATTCAATGCATTGCTATGTAAGATCGACAGAACTATAGTTACGTAAAAATTTCAATTTTAAATAATTTAAAATTGATTTTTCTAAAAAATAAAAAAAACTTAACCTGAAACCACAACGTTATTATAACTGGCAAGGCATTTGTTCAAACTGTTTTAAAACACAGCTAACTGTTATAACTTCTAATCACTGATCGGCATATACAAAAATTGAGGGGCGTATCGTAAATTGCGGTACTATTTATACCTATTCTTAATCAATGAGAGTTGAAACATTGAGATGAGAACTATTACACAAGAGCTGCCGATTATTTGATTGAGGGTTCATCGAAGTTCGTTTTCATCAGCCCCGGTCAAATTATTAGTTACAATCAATCAGTCGTCTTAACGTAAATTTATATCGCTTGAAACTTTCAATAGAGATGAATTTCAACTGATGTTGACTGATTTTTCGTTCTGAAATATTTCTAAGCGGATTAATTGCGAATTCGCCGTTTTTATTTAACGGCATTTCGCTGACGAATCAGGTAAAAAAGAAAGCAACAAATTCAATCCTTAAACGTATTTGTTTTCGTTCGTTTTCGTCTAACATCTTTCGGCGAATGTCTATCAATCAAACATCGGTGAAATGCGGAGATATATGTATCATCAAAAAAGTTACTGCGCGTTAAATTAACACCTTTCGACTGAACACTAGGCTTGGGCAATGTCTATATTTCTACATCGCGATATCACGATGTATCGCGGTTTTTAGTTTCTAAAAAAAAAAAAAAGCAATACAACTGAATTATACTGTATACTGGATGCTTAAAATTAAAGTAGTCATATTAGTAAATAGTTTTCTTTAATAAATAATTCAGCTTACACTTAAGGTAGTACTTTCTTTTAATTAAAAAATTAAAGCTATTCAAAAACTATTATTACTTAACTTGTAACAAAATATATGAACATTAATGAAACAATGGAAAATAAAGTCATTGATGTAAAATATAGAAATTTATGCATATTTTATATTTTGAGCCAAAACAATTTACATTTCTGCATTTTTTGGGAGTAATGCTGCTCTTTGACGTGTTATTATATTTCTCCCCGTACTGAAAACTCTTTCTGAAGGTACACTAGTACCTTGAATTGCCAAGTATCTTTTGGCAAGATTTTTCATGCAAGGAAAATAATCCTCATGAGTTTTCCACCATGTCAATGGATTTTTCTCTAAACTAATTTTAGGCATCAATAAGTAATTATTAAATTCATTTTTAGCTCTTTCAGAGTGATTACTTGAATCAACTTCATCAAGCTCTTCTTCCATTTGTAATAATTTTGCCAATCCTCTTTTTGTACATGATGCTGATTTTTCGACCTGAGATGGACAAGACTCACTAAATGAAGAATTAACACAAGCCATTTTTTCTAGGGCCACGGCTTTTATTTCAGCAGCATCTGATGAATCGAAAAAATGCAGTTTGAACCTTGGGTCGAACGGGGTAGACATACATAATATGAGTTTTAGTCCCTGCTTTTCTTCATAGCGTTCTCTCAATGAAGATAAAATTTCTGCTTTTATCGATTTCGATAATGCAGTATCTTCAACTCGTTCTTGCAGGCTACTTTTAATTTTGCTGTATAGAGGCCAAATACATGAGGCAGTTACATACTGCTCTCCAGAAAGAGTTGTAGTTATTTCTTCTAACACTTTTGTATTTTGAACAAAATCTTCTAATGCTGAAACATCACATCCCTCCGGCGTAATATTTTTCTTCGTGGGATATTCTTGTAGCATCTTACAAATCGGTAGGTGGTTACCCAAGAATCTACGAATGAGTTTTAAGGTACTCCACCACCTTGTTGGACAAGCACTGGGAAGTGATAGCACTTCCATTTTTAAAAACTCCTGTGATTTTTGAAGATCCCGTTTCATTTTACAACTGTGCGAAATAGTATTTTGCATTTTCTTTACCTTTGCTACTGCTCTGTGGAGTTCTGGAAGTTGTAATGCTCGATTTATTCCAATGTTGATATTATGTGCAAAGCAATAAATGTTGGTTATTTGCAGTTTCTCCACCGCTTTTACAATGTTTGACCCATTGTCAGTTGTGCATGAAACCACATTTTTTATATCTATATCCCAATCTGATAAAATACTTATCAGCCTCTCACATATGTTAGTGTGCGAGTGATCTGCTTCAAAGTGGACACAGCTCAAACACATTGACTTCATATCCCAATGTTCGTCAATGAAATGAACTGTGACAGAAATGTATGGCATATTAGCTATAGAGGTCCAACAGTCTGTTGTGATGGACACATTTTTTTGATTGACTCTAGCCAATTCTTGACGAATTTTCTCTACTGTGTCACTGTAGAGTTTTGGAATTCCAGTTTTGCTAAAATATTTCCGGCTTGGTAATTTATACCTTCGATTTAGGGTTTTCACCATATCGATAAACGGTTTCCGTTCAACCAAATTGTAGGGCTGCATAGTAAATGCAATGAACTTTGTTACTGCATCTGTGCAAGATTTTGATGCAGTAGTATCTAAAGGCTGGTAGTCAAATAAGGTTTTCTGTTTTTTTGAAACAGTATTTTTTTCAAGTTCCGGATTTACATTTGATTGTAGACCTTTTTCAAAACAAGAACTTGAGTGAGGGTCATCAGCATGTTCATGTTGGGACTGGAACGATGAAGGAATATTTCTTTTGCAAGACTTAGACAGTTCAGTAAACTTCATTGGATGATGCAACTTCATGTGACCAATCATATTTGAAGTTCTTCCTCCTTTTGATGATACTGAATTCATACAGATTCTACAGATGGCAATATTGCAATCAAGAATTGTCTCATTTTCATCTGCAGGTACTCCAAAGTTATCCCAAATGGCGCTCTTAGTGGTTTTTTTTCTGACTAATTTGTCATATTTTATTGTTTCTTTTGATGGTGTCATAGTGGTATCCTAAGAAAAATAATAAAAAGTAAAACTCATATCGTAAAAATTAATTAAAACAATGCATAAAATTGAGTTTTTTATCAAGATTAAATTGAATTTTTATCTTCAATAGGACCAAAGTTACAAAACAATTAAACGTGACAGTTGTAAAATTCCAAATAAAACAAACATTTCCACCAGGTGTGTGTTTTCAAACGTGTATTTCTTTAATTTGTCTTCAAGAAAAACGAAAATACTGTCAACTTTGGTTTTCAAGATTTTTAACCGAGTACAGATTTAAAAAGTTCATAATTTTAAAGTTACATAAAAATTTCATGAAGACAAACATTTATAATAAAATATTTAAATTTAAAAAAGTAAAAACTTCTTTTATATTTTTGTACGTATTAATACAATTCAATGAAAATTACAAAACTTTAATTAACTTAGCAAAAAGATAAAAAAAAAGTGTCCCGTCCTTTCCCTTTGTAGGGTCTTCTATGGGTAAGAAAAAAGTCCTTGTAACTTTTCATTTGTTTTGTTTAGACAATTCAGTCTATACACTAAATCGCTTGATATTTGATTTTTTTAGCGTTTTTGAATTTTGAGGTAAAATTGCGCATAAATTATAGCTTACAGTATAAGATTCAGACGATTTCATGTACAAACGATCTAAATCGACTTAAAAAAAAACTGAAAGATTCCAAAAATTTCAGTCATATTATTAAAAACTATTAATTATTTTGCTCTGGGCTTAACATGGATCGTCTTCCGTGGAGAGGGATTTTCTCCTCATCCGAAAAAGAGCAATTTGAGAGACAAAACGAAACTGAAAAAAAAAGTAAAATTAAACTTACCAAATTAGTAATCGTTAGCGCAAATTATCGAAAACACTCAGTTCTTCTAATTTTTCTCTCTGGCCTTTAAGAAACTTTGTTTAAAATAAAACGATGCCATGATGTACTCGTAATTATTTTCTAAGATAAAAGCACGTTCGATGCAAAATTATCAAAACACCGTGCGAAAAGAAACACCGTGAAGATTCATTCGCTACAGAGAATCAAGAGTTAAACCGGTTTAAACCGTGTCTAACTTGTCTGAGAAGAGTGGCGCCTTGGCGGTGAGCCAGGTTCTAGGCGATTACTATTAAAAGCATCGTGGTTATTTTTTAACCTTCATGAGGGTTAGAAACATCGAGCATGTAAAACCGTGATACATTGTGAAGGTTCGGTAACACCGCCGTCCACGATACATCGGTTTTCAAAAATTTTCGAAACCGGTTCGACGATGTTGATTCCACACCGGTTTTTCCTGATGTACGGATACATCGCCCAAGCCTACTGAACACTTTAACCCAAAGTGGCAGGGCCGTACCTTTAATTACGGGGGGGGGGGATTTTTTTCACATATTTATTTTATAAAAAACAATACGTTTTTCACTAATATTCATACTATTAATATGAATTACCACCGTATGAACTTTGATTTAAAATTGAACTGAGAAATTCTACCTAAAAATATGGAGTAGATTTTTATTTTTTTCTTAATTTAAGAACACTCTAAAAAAAATCAATGATTATTAAAAATTTTTGATTTTTTTCAGATTTTTGTTTGTTTATAATAACTATTTCAGTTCTAATAGGAGCGGTTTAGCCTTGAACTCGCGTAGATACGGCCTTGCAAAGTGGAACTGTTTTTAAATGTATTCGTTCTCACTGATTTTTCCTTAACGCGTGCGTGCCGGTGGGCGGATAAAATCCAAAGAAAGCGTAAAGAAAAGAAATCTTTAATATTTTTGCAATTTATATATTCCTTAACAATTTTCGGTTAACGGCTAAAGAGAAAGCAACAAATTCAATCTTTAAACATGCCAGTCGCATCAATGATCTTATTCATTTGCGACAATAATCTGCCTCATACGTTGCTACTTCATATGGCCCCGCTACGCAACACGTTTCTTTCAGAGAAATTTTCAACTGATAAAATGTGAAAATTAAGCGACAAAATAAAATTTAATTCTCCAGCAACGAGCCGCCGAGTTTCTTTTTATTGACAAAATTTTCGCAATTATCCGAATTAGCCGTTTATCAAAAGACAACAAAGAAAGTTTGTAACGTTATATATATATATATATATGTTCACATTCTTCGTCGGTGATAAAAATGTATAGTTCCATACGTAAATGGGTTTGTGTGTGTGTGTGCGTTTGCGTGTCCCCGGATGTGTATACAAATAAAATTCAGTAATAATCGTCATTACTACAGGCCGCTCCGTTCACTAGGGCCCGGGTTAATCAACGAAATTATTCTCAGAAAAAGGGTCGACCGCATATGGAATATATTAGTGGCGGCTTTCGTGAGTGGCATAGTCGGCCATCATTGGAAGAACTAATTCAGAAACAGACCGACCGAACGGCGGAGGGACAAATTTCGAGGTTGAGGGAAACGTGAGAGAAATAAATTTGCCGCGCGGTACACGTTGCTAGGAGGATGCTCGATGATGACCTGTTAAATTTCCGAATATTTCACGGCAGCGCTATATAAGAGTTGTTGGAAAGTAAGCACACTTCGCGGAAACACTGAAGCAATAAATAATGCGGCCCGGTTCCGTTGCCGAGCTATAATACAGTTAATGTTGTCAACCGGGTCTGCTGTTTTTTGGTTGCGAATCGTAAAAACTCGCGAAGAAGATGGAACAGCAGAGGTGCTAGCGAGCGAACAGGAGGTAGAAGTAAAGGACAATAAACAAGGAGAAAGGAGCAGTTCTGAGACGTGGCAGCTGCTAATTTCAAATACATCTCGGAGATGTGAGTGCAATTTTCTGGCTCGGCGAAATTATTACTCTGGCGAAAGTACCACGAAAGGAAAGCGAGACGGAGAATCGATTTTTGTTCCGACAAATATTTTAATTCGCGGAAAATTTCGGAAATTACTCTACAGAGACAACGTTGCCCTGTCAGCCGTAATTGCTTGCATACCAGACTGAAAAATGCGTCAAAAGTCGCCGAACAAGTTTAATTAAAAATGCAAAAAAAGAACCCTGACCGTCAAATTACTCTTAACCGGTTGTCACTCCACTCTTATCTGACTCGAGTTTTCCGCTATTTCCTAAATTATTAAGCGGGAAAAAAATTTTTTAAAACCCTCCGCAAAAAAGTTATTTTTTTCTTTTTGGTTTTTTTTTCCGGGTTGCGCTAACTTAAAACGGAAAGAAAGAAAAAATAAAAAGGACTTTTGGCAAATTCCGCTGGAAAAGCTGAACCAGGACCGCGTTTTTTTCCCCGTTTTCTTTCGATATCTATCATTTTTTGTCACTTTCACAACCATTTGAACTCTATCTGCATTTTAGTTTCTTCTTCTTCTTCTTATTTTTTTTTTTTTTTTACACGGATTCATCAACATGGACATTGGCCTAAGAACAAAGAGGAAAAAAGGGGGCAAGAGAGACTCACATCCTTACACGATCAGAAGTAGCCCCGACAGAAAAGAATCAAGAGCTAAGATAACAGGAGGAAGCGAGAGAATGAATGAAGTACAGAATACCGATTCGCAAAAAAAGGAAGGAATAAAAAGAATCTTGTTTAGTTGAAAGCGACGAACAACCGAACATGATCCGGATCACAAATAAATTGGTTGCACAATGGACAATAAAGAGAAGGCGTGAGAGAATAAATTAACGAGGAAGGGAGAAAAGTGTTCCCGAATCGCAGAGAGATTGGAGCGGCGCATAGAAGGAAAGTTAAAAAACCGGAGGAAGCGAAGAAGGAACATTACAGAAAGAAAAAGGAATCCGAGTTGAAAAATGAGGAGATGTAGGAGTTAAACCGTAGTTTGGAATGGGCAGCTGCAGACAGAAGGGTGGTGGTAATATTGGAGTTGAGAAAACAGGAAGAAACCTACCAGAAAATCAAGGTAAAACTAAAACTAACTCATTTTCCTCGATTCCGGCATGGCTAGGAATCGAAAAGAAACCCGTTTGGATTGAGCGGGAAAGGAAGAGATCGTATATGAAAATCAAGGAGCGATTGAGAAGGGAGAGGAGGTGTGATAGCATCCGACATGATAAGGAGATTGCGAGAGACAGGTGAGGATCTGATTAAAATAAGGGCACGTGCGGAACAGCTCAGAATAAAAGATTAAGCAAAAGAGGAGAGAAGTTTAAAGGACCCGACGTAATTTAGAAGAGGATAGAAAAAAGCTACGTCACCCGCTCGAAAATAGAACTTTGGTCAGTCGGCGTTGCCTCAATTTTTAAATGTTGCATAACTTAAAAACAATCAGACGCTGGACAAGTTCGGAGGCGGCGATCATCTTATAACATTAATATTAATCAATCTGTTTTTTTTCTGTTTTTTTTTTTAAATTTGTTGGGCTTGTCAACGACGGACAATCATCAAGAAAGACGAACGTAGGACGAAGGAAAAATGAGGTCGCTAGGAGAGCTATTTAGGGAAGAAAGAGACGGTCAGAACTACTATGAGGAAATAACAAAGGGGTCAAAAGAGATCGATACTAGAACAACTAGCAGTCCGAAGGGAAATAAATGTATCGAAAAAAAATATGAGGAATGTCCTAGAGGAAAGGCTTTCATGTCTTGCAGGCCGTTTTACCTGTTTAAGATATATCGTATCTATATAATGGCTACATGTTTGATCGCGGTATGTAAGTATCCGGTCAATAGTTGCTTCGTTTCCGTTAATTTTTGATAAAACTCTAGCGGATAGGGAATATCGATAAAATTGATTTGGTTATTTTTCTATTTTTTTTTATTTTTTTTATCGTTCTCGGCAACCAGGGAAACCTTCACCCTGAAAAACGATAAGAAAGGGAAACGAATCAGTTATATTTTGATGCGGTCAAATATTTTTATTAGGAAAAAACAAACAAGCCGCGGAGAAGGGAAAGACACAGGATGTGGCAGGCACAATATGGAATAGGAATACTAATATTCGCAGAAAATTGGAATAGAAAGCAGAACGCTTAATTCAAAAAGAGATGAACACTTAATAAACACATAATCCGCAAAAATGCTCTTCGTTTCGGTGGAGAGGACATATCGAGAAGAAAATGAAGGTAATATGGCTTAGGAACGCTGACGATGAATAATGGAGAGAACCACGGATTATTAGCAGGAAGACTAGGTTGAACAGACAGATAGAAAGAACAATTGTCAGAAAAGGAGGAATACCAAAATCTGAGATGAAAACTTTTACATAGCGGAAGGAAATTAGAAAATTTGACTTAAAATAGGTGGGAAGGAGCAGCAACCTGAGCCAAGGAGTCCACCGCTTCATTACCAAAAATGCCCAAATAGCTAGAGGAGCTCATAGTGAATATCAGTGCAAATAAAATGAGGAGAAGAAAGAACGTGAATAAATAAGTGTACATGGAGAATAATAAAATAACAGGAGAATAGCTGGCCTGAAGGGTGGACGTGAAATCCGACATAATTTAAGAATTTAAAAGGAAAGTGATTGGAGGAAATGAAAATAATGAAACGCGGGATAATCATTAATTCGTTCATGGAACAGAACGGTGGTAAAAGATGCTAAAAATCAGAATTTGGGAAGATAAAAGAGGCACCGAACCATCTGACCTCTTCGAACCATCAATACAACCTCGTTCATTATTCGAATGCTACCACTCGCCGTATTGTTGTAGTCCCACCTTTAACCGCGATTATTAACAATTTCGTAGACGCTATTTTCGGTTTCTCGTAAAATAGAAACAAAAAAGACAAATTAAATTTAAAAATCCAGTGAAAATCGGTTATACAATGACATTGAGTAAGTTGAATAATCTGGGGTTCCTATAATTATTTGCGATACCAAATAAATTGTTTTAATTTTATTATGTCTCCGAGATTATCGCAGGTGTTATTACGAAAAAAAAAAAAAAAAACTTTGCGGCCTTTCACCGATTAAGCGGCGAATCAAATTCTTTATTTTTCTTTATACGTGGAAGAAAATGATGAATACAAACCAAAAAAAAAAAAAAAGAGTTCAATTTTTGCTTATTTTTCAAAGAAATTTGTAGTTTTTGATTTTTTTGTTTTAACGAGATAATAATATTTCTAATATTTCTGATTTCTCATACTAATATTTTCAAAAAAAAAACAAATTTAACATGTCTCTTGCTACAGCACAAAATATCTGTTCGGTTTTTGTAAATTTTCGATGTTTCTTTAGATGGATGATCGATTTTTCTTTTTACCTTTCAGTGTTAAATTGTACACCGCCCAGTCGGTATAAACGATAATTGTCTATCTGCGTACGAAATTTTTTTTTACCGCAACAGCCTATTTTTCATTGTAATTAACATCGTTTTATATTCGATATAGAGATTTACAGTTTTATAGAATTCGCCCGGTTCTTCCAGTAATATGCCTCTCTACAATACGTCGCCAGAACAGATGTCGTTACAATCGATTTTCACTAATATCACGTTAAGGGCTCTTAAGGAAGCTGGTGCGCTCAGCATTAACCGAAAGGGTTATAATGAAAATTTTTCTCCAGCGTACGGCCTCGAAGAAAAAAGAGAAAAAGAAAATATCCTGACACGAACATACAAGCAATTTCAGTAACGGCACTCACCCTCTAAGGTGATTTCGGAAAGAATTACTTTCAATTAACGCATGAAGAAGCAGCAGCAGAGTTAATAGCAGTTTCCTTCTTCTTCACTTGTTCGAGATATTTCTTCGATTTTTTTATAGCATTCTCGTGAGCTGACTTTTAGCTGTAGCATACAAATTAAGAACAGTTTTGTTTAGTCCTGCTCCGTGGATATTATTTAATTATTTCTCCTTAACGAGGTCACTTGTTCTTCGCTAACTAGCGAATAACCGGTCAAATTTCTAAAAACATCGTAGAAAAAAAAAAAGAACAATAAAAAAGTGTGAAATTTAGTCTCTAACTCGCCAGTTAAATTACAATTTACGATCGCCATTAGATCATTCGTTCACCATCTCTCAAGGGAGCTGTAGTAGTGCAAGATTTTTATTCTACCCTGTGATTAGTTGAAGACGGTTCTGTAGGAAGTTTTTTCAGTTGTTCTCCTCATAATAATACGTAGAAGCAACGTGTTTATTTGACTTTCGAACGAAAAAAAAAGAGAAAAGAAAAATGTTTGTTTTATTTTATTTTTTTGCTTTGATAGGTGGCAAAAAGAGAGACCACTTTCTATATCATGCATTTGCAATTTCAATTTTTGTAACTAGCTCTGACAGCGGGCATTCCCCCCTTTTTTTAATTCTTCAGAATTTCTTCTTTACTTTCATTTCTATTTTTGTAATTTCTCACAAATCATTCTCATTACTTGTTGGACTGTGGATGTTTATGTGTGTGTGTGTGTCTTTGCGTGATCCGGGCTGGGCAAATATCGAGCTGCGTCCATCACGAAATGTTATCCATGGCGGCAGCAAATAGATTGAGTTGTCCGGAGAATATAATAAAATATACGAGTATACTACGTATGGTAGGATTATAAAACTCGCGAGTTACATTTTAGGTTTTTTCTTCGGCACATTTATTTGATGGACCTCATATCCGTTATTATTCTTATCAGGATTTATTATTAAAACTTCTTTCCTTGCCTAATGTTAAGTGTCCGCGGTGTTAGGAAGATATTTTAAATTTCTATTCCCTTTTTGCTAATACTATTACGACGCGAAATTAGCTGCTCAAGTCGACTTGCAAACTCACACCGGAAGGCTGCGTGCAAAGAAAACTCATCAAAGAGTAACGGAACAGGAATAATCGTTCCGAAAATCGAAATAAACTACTAAACAAGATTTTTCACATTCTAAATTATTAATTAGGGTACGATGTACGCTTAAATATTTCGCCAAATCAGTACTTTTTTCATTAAAGAACCTATCGCGTTGGTTTCCATTAAAAAAAATTTTACTAAAAGTTTATACTGGTTTTTAATTATTTTTCGAAAAATTGTTGCAGCAGTGAGTAAAACTTATATTAGTTTGTATAATTTACTAACTCTTACTATCACTTTTGTATACTCGGGTAAAGTTATGTGCCTAATTTCAGGATGTTTGAAAATCGTTTCACTTTAACGAATTCGTTAAATACAAGAATTTCCAATTACCGTTAATTACTAGTGCGGATAAACAATCACAGCGTCAACTTTATTGGGGGAAGTGACATCGTGGTACCTTTTGCTTCACTTTCTACTAAATCCGTTAAACCCGGAAAGAGTCTCCGAAATTGCGGTATTGGCGGTAATGGATTGACTAATAAAACGTTTTATTATTAACCAGTTCAGTCAGAGAATTTACAAAAAATAATTGATAGTGCATAGTTAGTTACGGGTAACTTTTTATTAATTATTTTGATTTCATGGTATGATCTCTGGTTGGCAATAAATTTTTACTTTATTGAACAATATAAAATCTTTATTAAACAGAAATTATTTTTAAATTAAAAATTAAAACGTGCCGACATGTTTCGGAGTCACTTACTCCATATTCATGGCGTTAGTGTTAATACAGAAATGGAAGAAAATAATTTTAACCTAAATATTAAAAAGTATGTATACAATAAATTTTTAATTTACAATACTTTTTTTTTTTTTTACCCTGTACCGGTATGTGTTACCACAAACAGCGATGTTTGTAACGTATTATAGGGAACAATTTTAGACAACCAGAGTACAACCCAATGTATCCATTGAAAGACTTACACATGTTATGATTCATTTCTCCCTTATTTACTATGTTTAATAAAAAGGAAAGTTAGATAATACTTTAACATCGCATTATATTAACCTTCTTTTTTTTGGGGGCTATTGTAGATAGTTGATGCACTTTTTTAGATACCTTTTTGTATTCTGAAAGCAAGATACCACCATACACATTCTTATTTGAAAACTTAATTCATGTTTACTACTATACGCCTAATCTAAAATTTCACTAGTTTCCCGAGGAATTTCAGTACGTGCTTCTTAACTTGTTTTCTACACGTTTACTTTCTCGACTGAGTCTAACGACTAAAAGTCGCAAATTCGATATCCACAGATTGACCCCACTATTATAATACAGATAATCAAGGTTGATATCCGGTAACTTTTTTTCGGGAAAGAATTTTCGTCAATGAAAAAATCAGAATCATTGGAGGCTCTAAAAAAAGCACGCTCTACTACAAATAAAGATATACATGCAACTCCCCATGATCCGCGAACGCGACGTCAAGTAGCTCAAACTTAGAGGGTTGAAGTTAGTATTTTCGAGACTTCTCCGTACTAAAACATAATCTAAATACGAGACATACTCATTATTCTGACTCGCAAAAAACTAGGTGAACAATTAATTAAGATATTCCGAACACTTTCTAGTATATTGATATTTAAATTGGACTAAAATTACTGGCATAGTTCTTGCGATATTAATAATAGTGTTCAGTAAGTTTTCCAGAAATTCAAAATAATTTGAATCACAAAAACCTACATGTACACCAGAAAAAGACAAATTGTTGTTGTTAAGAAGGTTCATTTTTAAATAAACATGATATTTCTCCTGTTGGAACGTTTACATTATAGGAGAACGACTAGCCATGACGAAACAGGTTCTAATGAGAAAGATAAAAGTAATCGAAAGCGCATAGTCAAGACGTGCGTGCGGCCCGTAGTGTCTTACGGCTCGGAAACGTGGGCATACAGAAAACGAAAGGAAAAAAAAAAAAAAACTTGACGGCGGATGCCACCTACTGCGGCTATTCGGAAATGAAAAACACGGCCGATAACCAATATGAGTGGTAGAATAGGGACGAACCAGTCCATGGACTGATACACCGAATGATGATGGGAGAAAAATTAATTAATAATAATAACTTGCCAGAAGAATGGGCTGTGTATTATCTAGAACCCAAATACTTTAATGTAATAAATATATGACATAAATCCATGTTATAATAGTACTAATAAAAGTAGGAGTAAAACATCTAATCCTTGTGTATGTCTTTACTTTGGAACCATTGGATTTTCAACTTTAAAATCAGGCTCTTGCGGCGCCGAAAGCTCGAAAGTTTCAAAAAAAATATTTTTTTTCGGTCATGTGATATAGTTGCTATTAGAGTCAAACATTGTGTTTCATGTGCTGACCATTCCGTATGTATTGTATGAAAAACAAAAGACAATATAATTGAAAGAATGCGATCCATTATTTAATAATAAAATGTAACACAAATTTTTGTAAATGTTCTATAATCAAGATATTGAATAGAATAAAGCAAATAAAATTCTAAATTTATTGTTTTTTATTGAAATACATGGTAAAAATTGTAGACTAAAAAATAAAAAAAATAACTTTTTTTTTATTTTAAAAAAAGTCTTTTATTTACGCACTAAAAAGTGCAAAATAATTTTATTAGTATGCGACCACCAGATACGCGTCTTAACATTAAAATTTGAAACTAGAAAATATTCTGTGAAAAATAAAAGCGGGGCCCGCAGATTAATAATTGAATATTAATAATACATCCTAAGCCAAAACTACAATCACTATTTAATGTTGTTCCATTGTTGTGCATTACAATACCACACACACCGAATATTTTTGTAACTGCGGCCCCCGACAGAATATTTTCTAGTTTCAGATTTTAGGTAGTCGCACACTAATAAAGTAATTTTGTACTTTATAGTGCATAAATCAAAGGCTATTTAAAAAAAAAAAAAAAAAATTTTGATGGAAATTAGAATTAAATATGAGAAAGAAAATACGAGTAAAAGCCCGCAATACGCTATAAAAGAATAACCAGAAGAAACTGTAACTATCTAAAATAAATCCCCGCAACTGTACGGACACGCACATATTTAAACACGAAGAAACGAAATATACGAAATAGAAGATGAGATAAAATAAAAACTCAGGTAAGAATAAAAATAAAGCGGTCAGCTATTATTTGAGAATGTTCCTCACACGTGATATAGAGACGATTGCCGTTTACCAATGTAAATTGTACCTAAAACAAACTTGCACTCGACACAAATCGTAAATTACTTGCGGGTGAAAAGAGTTGGGAATTATCACGGATAAGGTGCCCGTTTATAAATATTCGTCTATCACTCGCTAAATCGATATCGGTTAACTTTAGCAACGCGATTATTTTAAATTAGCTTTCCCTTCAGCATTCTGCGACAGAATTTAAGTACGATGGTCAGCTAAATTTGCCTGAGCCACTTAGAGGCAGTCGGTAAAAGACACCAATATCCTGCGCGGACATGTTTGTATTTGTAGCCCTAAAGGCAGATGTAGAAAATTTTCACCTGGTGCCGCAGGAACCTTTCGTGAATATTATTCTACTTCTTCTAGCCCCATGCCTTAGGTGTGCGTTCTGCTTCCTCCATGTATCATTCTGCTCCCTGGTAGCGGTTACCTCATTGAGCACCTTTATAAGCTGCTCATTCACGCAACTCGCTTATCATAATAATAATAATAATAATAATAATAATAATAATGAAATCGATTTTATTTTCAATAATGAAAATTTTCATTTCTATAATAAATAGACACCTCTTTATGACCAATTTTGGACGAGTAACATACGTTGCACTTTTAAAATTAACCTGTCACCGCAACATAAATATTCTGTTAAGAGACAGCACCTTATGTTTCCTATGTTCATTATCGGTCCATTAATTTGATAGAATATTAATTAGTAAACACGTTATATAAAAGTGCAATGCAATAAATTAATCGATATTGACATACAAGAGCCAAATTGAGTCTGAATGACAACCGAAAATTTTGTTCTATGTTAGACAGGTTCTGCTCTGCATGTTCGGAAGAAGAGTATGTCATGCAACTAGAGCTACACGTGCACTCATTAACCCATAAATCTCTTCAATGTTTCGAAAATAATGTTTCGATTTAAATGTTAGAAGTAACTGAATAAATCATTATAATCCGTGTAATTGTAATAAAACAGCAGCTGCACACCGGTAGTAAACGTGCTGATAAGAATGATAATTAAAATTGATAATAATAATACTATTAACGACAGCCGAATTAGTGATAGAGCAAAATAAATAACAATTGCATTTACAAGTTAATAGGAAAAAAAAAAAAGAGAAAAAAGTTAACTGTGAGGATGTAACTGGTAATTGTAGTAAAAATATTTATAAATTACACAAAAGTAGGAGTTACGCAATTGCAAATTTGGCAATGTTTATGCATTTTAGCAATGTTTTTTGAATATAACGTTATTACTTGGGTTGTTTTTAAATTGTCATCGAGGCAACATAGAATATAAATGAAATTCTATCTTACTTTTCTACCGTTATAAATTCAGGTTATTTAATAACGAAGGAGGGAAAATAAAGAAACAAAATTCGCCAAAAAATGATTAAATCTACATCTCTATTAACATTTAACTTATCGAATTTATTAAGTTACTTTGAAGATCTGTGAAATTGTGACTTTTATTATGTCTCGATTTGCGGTGAATTATTTTAATTTTATTGATAGCTCGTTATTCTATTTTGACTTGTTGTATAGTATGTGTTTTAAAGAGTTTTCTCATTTTGAAAAAAAACAAACTCAGTGTTTTAGGCGATTTTTTTTTTTTTTTTTGTTACTTCAAAATTTAATATTAGAGATTCTGGTAAGCGATTAAATAAAACTGCATTACCTTACATGATATTTCGATTATAACCGCGTTCTCTATTTCTGAAACTCTTGTTAGGGCCGGATGAAAAACAATATCAAATTGTTCCGTAAAAATAAATTAATAACTATATAAATTTCATAAAGTTAATAATAAAATAATGATTTCTGATTTTTTGATTATAAATTGTTTTAAATAAGTTATCGGTGAGGGTATGATAATTTGTATTCCCCTGAAATATTATTCCATAATACAAAATAGGCTGCTGATATATAAGAATAATAAAATTAGTCGGGATCGGCTAAAGAATTTTTCTAGTTATCGATTAATAATAATAATAATAATTAATAAAAATAATCGTATTAGATAATAATATTGCTTTAGTTTTATTATTGAGAAATCTACAAAAAGAGAGAATGTGAAACTGCCCTTATTGTTTTGAAAATCCTTCATTTTCAGCTTTTGTCAATTACTTGGAAAGCGGATGGGAACAGATTCGCGTAATTGCAAAAATAACAACAGATCCTCTAAGCAATTCGAAGAGGCAACTGTTGAAAACAGCGCCAAATTTCAAAATCTTCCGACTTTATTTTCTATTTAAGTTTTTCCTGAGAATAAAAAACAAAAAAAAAGAGAAAAGAATATAAATACTCGCCTAGAAAAGCGTTTCGAAGAAACTCTCTCCGGTTTATTTGACAGACGGGAGGAAAATAGTGTAACGATTTCCGATGGAAAGTTTTAATTGACGCGTTGGGCCATCCAAAGACATTCATTTTTCCCAGTTCGAGGGCAAACATAGGTTCGAGATTAAGTTTCAGGTGGTGTGAAACTGAAAGGTAATTGGTGTATTGCGACTTGTTCATTCCAGCGCTTGAGCATTATTTACGGTATTAATTATTCGGCGGCAACTGAGGATGAGGGGCGCTGTTGAGCGGGATGAAGGGTGTAAGAGCAAGCTGACTGATGCAATTTTTGCGAGCTGTTGATGACAGCGGGTTTTAAAATTATTTCCGAGAAAATGCAAGCGAACCAGATAAAAGTACACTCTTCTCCGCCGAGAAACGAGGCAATAAAAAGAAATGACAACAAAGAAATCCTCTAGCGCTCGAACAAGAACTTTCAGATGCAGGTCTGCTGCCCCCGGTTAGACTCTTCAATCTAACTTTCCACCTCAGACAGTGCAGCCTCCTTTTAGTATTCATCGCGCGCCCGCTTCCAAATTGTATATTCTCGCCGATAGTCCGGCAGCACTGAATTGTCGTCGCCACAGGATGCCGAGCATATATTGCAGAATGTAATATTTCTATGCCCGGAAATTACATTGCTTTGACGGAGAAGACGATTTCAGCATAACTATAAAATAGAGATGCGCATAAACAAACCGTTCTTATAATATATCTTGTATAAAACTTATTACTTCGATAAAACATGTTACTTCGATAAAAAAAGACCGAGAAACTGCGTGAAAAATAACTGGAATGCAATACATCAGCACGATTCGACACGAGCGCTATTCTAAGGAAAACGTTTAATAGACTTTTGCATTAATTATCGGTATGTGTAAGTACTTATTTATTTGCATTGATTATCGGTATATATATATATTGATACGGGGATTCGGTATTTTACCTGGCGCAATGATGTCGAGCTAGAAATTATTCTCGGGCTTGAATCATTAATTTTCGATCTCTCGACATCAATTCGATTATTTATCGTCGTCAGAGAATACGGCCGGGACATTTACACGGCTGAATATGTAATTTCCGATTCTCATCGAATTTCTCGGCTCGGGAAGTGTGAAGGGGTTGTGTAAGTGTCCTGGTATGTATGCGACAACAGGATAGTGTCTGCCGACCGCGTGAGCCGTGTCTGAAGATCAGGTAGTGGCTATGTATTATTAATTGATAAGTATTTCGGTAATGTACCGTTAGTGTTTAGAATAAAATATCGAGTCGATATAGCGAGATAAAAGTCACCATTAGTCTTCGGTCGGTGTTACGGAGTTGCCGTCTTGTACATGGGTCAACGTAACGTTGTGTGTCGATTTTCGCTTTATCTCGTCGCAGTATTGCCATTATACATATATATATATATATATATATATATATATATATATATATATATATTAATTACAACGTAATTCTTAGGCTTACCCTGATTAGAAAAAATGTCCCAATTTTATGTAACGTTTGTTGTATTTTATAGGATTTTTGTGATTATGTTATTATATTCATGTAGACCGATTTAGAATTACGTTGTAAATTTTGATCATACAAAGTATAGAAGAGAAATAAATAGAAATGTAAGCAAGGAGGCCAAAATGACCGAGTTATAATTTTTTTTTTTTTTTGGGCGCGTCAACACAGGATATTTACCCAGCACAAAGGATTAATAAATGATGAAACATAGGGATTTGAAAGTTATATCGGGAAGCGATTAGAAACAAAAGAAATGAAGGTAGCCAATACAGGAGCAACAGAAGGAGAAGGAAGAGCAAGAATGTAGTGAGCACAGTAAGGGGTCGGGAGTCCAAGTCCAAGCGAATTAGAATAAAGGACTGCGCGTTCCGAGGAGATAGAAGAGCATATACGGGGATTTGTTAAAGGATAAAGTGAGAAAATAGGACAAGTCGGGAGGATATGTGTGAAAGAATTGGAATTTTTCGACGAGGGAAACGCCAGTTGTCCACAATATATTGATAGGAATTCACGAGTTTTGAGTGAAGAATATGAAGACGTTTAATCATAAATCTTTCACCAAGATGAAGTCTTCGAAGAAATAAAAGAAGGAAGCCAGTTTCGGCCAGGAGAACAGGAGTTGGAGAAGAATTCAGAGCACCAATACAGAGGCGAAGACAAGAAATTTGGATGCGATCAAGTTTGGTAAGGAGGGATTTATGAGCACTGGCATAAAGAAAAGAACAATAGTCCAATTTAGAAAGGATAATGGATCTATAAAATATGAGGAGAATATACGGATCGCCACCCCATTTCCGGGGGGATAACATCTTATATATACATATACATATATATGTTATATTTACTTTTGCCAAATCTTGCCGTTTATGGAGGTATTTGTGTCGAAATTTGTAAAAAAAAGGAATTGCTTCTTCCTTCGTTATAATCTAATCGCGGATATTTTATGTTATTGCCCGCAGAGATCAATTATACAAAAAAAGATCTGTGTATTTTTTTGTAATATACGCGGTTGTTTTTTAACAGCTTTACATTATTGAACACGTGGTGTGGTGCTACCGTGAGGCCTCCCGTGCGGGGAAAGGTACACTCGTAGTGCGATGACGGGTTAGTTATTGTGCTCGGAAGTTCCTCATTACAAAGAAAAATAAAAATTAATTTCGTAACGAAGAGGAGAATTCATTTCAATATACATTGGTACGGCAGAGTTTGTGGAGTTGGCCGGACAGAGTACTTCGATTGGGGACGCTTTCGATGTCCAAAAATTCATGGAATTTTATTTGGTGCAGAATTTTTAGCCAACGAGATATATTTCGATTTCATTACCGGAATCGATTTTACCTTTTTCGCAATTACAGGCGATTTTTCATGCAGAGTAACATAAACACACGCATACGTTAACATAAAAATGTATGTGTGTGCTCGTTCGTCAATCTGACATCTTTAATTACTACACCCAATTGTTAAGATAACTTCTTTGGTATCTGCGACAAGTAGAGTGAATCGGTTAAAAATCGGCTTTCTCAATTGAATATTTAATCCTTTTTTTATTTTTTTTATGGTCAATTTTTGAATTACAACTGGCCCAATGGCCATCTAGAAATTGACCTAAAATGCAATTCAGCTTGGGGGTTAAGTCAGCATCCAACAGTATTTTTTATTTACTATATATTGTGCATTTTAGAACAACTTGAAAACTTTCTATTCTAACTTATATGTTCCTCAAGATTGTTATCTGACGTGTTAACTGCTAATGCGTTTGAGTGAAGCTCTAATATACTGCATAGCAGCGCGTTTAATCTGTCTTTTGCACTAGTAGAAACGTTTCAAAGAAACAATAAGTCTGATTCCCTTATTTTCGAACCTCCGTATCTTAATGATATGCGTTATCTTTCTGAAACAGCCTCGCAACATGAAGCTCACGTCCGAACGGGTTTTAGCGCTGTTTAATAGATATTAGCAGTTTGCTTGGTAATGATTTTTTTTTTTTTTTTTTTTTTTTTTTTTTGAAATAACTGTAAAGGGTCCCACGAGGCTAATGCCTATATTGTGGGTGCCCAAACACTTATTATCGTTTATTGTATAAATATAACGTACAATATAATATCAACGTCCGACTATAAACTAAGCAATTACTAATAAAATAAAACAACAATCTTCTTAAATGAAGCAAATATCTTATCCTCTTAACAAAACGTATACACTTCCGATCTGGAAATTTATAACTAATAATATTATTACACAGTATCACCGCAAACATATTCCAACCCATACAAACAACCAGATATACAATCGGCAGAACAAATACAACACAGATGAAATAATCATAATGTAGCGCTATTAATGTTAAAAACCGAATAATATACGTCCAACGCAACATAGTTAACTACAATAAATACTCTATACAAATATCAAATAGGTAATTATGCTCTATTATGCCACATGCACTCAAGCCCGCATACCCTTTTATATTGTATTTGGGGGGAGACCAAGAAACCTGCAAATTATTACTCCTATCTCTGCAACCAAGCAATTAACCAAATTTTTATTTTTTCCTTCCAAACTGCTAAATGCTGTTCTATCCAGATTTCCTTCGGTACCTTTAATAATAAATTCATCAATACATTTTCTTCGACATTATCTATTTTATGATTTACCCCCCGTCTGAATTGAAAGGAAAGTTGTTTAGGTACTCTGGTATTTCGCTTCTTATCTATTAATGGCAGTTGCACGTCTTGCAACTTACTTTTTAGCAGCTTGTGATAACAATACATCGCTTTTGGAGGTAGTTCCTTATTTTCTATCCACCATACAGGTTCAGAAATATTCTTGTTTCCCAGATTTCTAGAGGGAGTTATTAATTTCAGACATCTCCTTATTAAATTGCTGATTTTGCTCATTTCCGATTTTTTTGCCTCACCCCATACTTGAACAGCATAATGTACTCTCGATGCTATTAAAGCCTTATAATACATCCTTACTACATCGTGGGGCATCAGAAATTTTAATCTATATAACGCTGGTATGGATTGCCTTATTTTTAGAGTGAGGTTATTTATGTGCATTTTCCATGTTAATGCGTTGTCAATCACTAACCCCAGATATTTGTAGCTCTTAACAACTTCAAGTAGCACACAATCGGAGCAATTATCGCAATGATTAGCATTCTCGTGTAACCAACCTGGACAGCGTAATATTATTTTCGGTATAATTTTTCTATGTCGACTGGGGGTCCTTATGTACATTATTTGTGTTTTTGATTTATTGATAACTATACCTCTATCATGGGCCCACCTGGTTACATTATCCAAATCTTCCTGCAGTAATTTTTCAGCAACATGTATATTTTTGTGCTTTGTCACAATGGCGAAGTCATCTGCATAAGCAAATATAGTAGAATTTTTTACGGCAGCAAAAACCGAGTTCGTGTAGATAAGAAATAGTAATGGCGCTAAGACTGTTCCCTGCCCTAAACCCGTAGTAACGACTGCTTCTGCGCTTTGTATATTTTTGATTTTCACTATAATCTTCCGATTTGTCATGTAATTGTGAAACCATTCTTTTTGTTTACCTAATATCCCTATGTTTCCTAAATCCCGCATAAGTAAGTCATGATTCACCGAATCAAAGGCTTTATTTAAGTCTAAAAAAGCTACTAGAAATATACTACCTTCAGCCATACCACAGTTAACTTGATTTACAAACGATTGCAGTAACATTGTAGTAGATTTCCCCTGCCGAAAACCAAACTGATTATCCGCAATAAGATAATTTCCTTCGAGAAATTGTCGCAAATGCGACGCAACATACTGTTCCAGAATCTTTGCAAATGCAGAAATTAACGTTATTGGCCTATAGTTTACAGTTTTTGAGCAATCCCCTCGTTTATATATCGGTTTAACGATACCTAGTTTTAAACCTTATGGTATACAACTAGTTTTTATTGTGTAATTAATAATTTTGGCGAGGAGCGGTATAAAAATCTTAGAGTTACTCGTTACGTCTTTAACTCGTATTTTATCCCATCCTGGCGCTTTATTTTTGTTTAATTTCCTCAATATCATTTCTACAGATCCCTCCGTGGCTAGAGGTAAATAAAAGGATGTCAAGTGATTGCTTATTTCCTCCACTGTTGATAACTGCCTATTACAAACCGAAAAACACACATCGAGATCAGCCGTAAAAGTTTCCCGAAATTCCTCAACAGTTTCCGCTGGGTTAGTAAAAGTTTTAACTAACCGCTCGTCATTAGAAGTAGCCTTTGCCCCATGTAAAATATTGTTCACCAGTTTCCATGTACTTTTTATATCATATCCTGTTTCTTTTATTTTAGTGGTGTAAAAGTTGTACTTCGCTATCCTAATTTCCTGTATTATCCAATTTCTATACTTTTTGTAGTTTCTCCTGTAAAAGTGGTTAGTAGGATTGCCTTTGGCTCTCCTGAAATAAAAGTCTCTAATTTTTATTAGGTTCAGTATTTTTAAATTTATCCATTGTTTACTATCTTTCTCTTTTTGGTTTAGGCCTCGGCCAGGGTCGAATAAGCTAGTTCTATACAACTGATCAAAAGTTTTTTGTATGCTATTATATATCTTATCCGCTGACTCATCCTTCAACATTTTATCCCATTGGTAGGTGCGTATTTTACTGTTTAAGAGACTCCCCTGAATTATAAAATCGCGCGATTTTCTTTGACAAAAATAATTTAGTAGAGAAGCATAACATATTATATAATGATCAGCGATTTTCGTTGTAATAACCCCAGAACATATTGTTGTTTCTTTATGTCGTACGAATATGTTATCAATGCACGTCGAGGTTACCCTATCTCGATTAATTTCTTCCCGTGTAGGTAGATTTATTAATCTAACACACCCATAGCCATTAACGATGTTTAGGAACCGATCTCCGTTACTACTTTCTTTGAATAGATCAATATTAAAATCTCCACATACAATAATTTCTTTGTTACTTATTTTCCCTAATAAATCGTCAAGTAGCACTAAAAATTCGTTGATTGGTTTATTAGGCGATCTATATATGGCCAGTAACATTATATTAACTTTACTATTTATCGATATTTCAATGTTAATATAATCGCAAGCTCTGTTCCCTGTACTAATTTGGGTACAATTATATTTTTCCGAAACAAAGATCAGTATGCCGCCATTAAACCTTTCTGATTTCTCAACGAAAAATTTACCATATCCCCTCAGATTATAGTATTTTGCTTCTAGTAAGCTTATGTTAATTTCTGTTAGTACCAATATGTCAATTTTTGTGTTGAGAGTAATTGTAACGAATTCATTCCAATATTTTTTTAGACTTCTAATATTAAGGTGGAGTAACTGTAAAGGGGTCGAACTATCATTCCCCAAATGGCTAAAGGTCCTCACCTGCTCCTCCCATTTACCTAAACTTTCAAAATTCTGACAATTTAATATATTGGGTATTTCGCACATACCTACTGAAATTAATACTTAAATTCTATTATCATAATGTTAACGTACGCAAATAACATAAACTATCTATTATACTACTATAAACTAGATTCTATTATACTATTTTATTGAGATCGTCCGAGGTTTTTATTTGAAAGGAACGCTCTTGCGGTGTTTTACGAACAAAAATTTTACCATTCTTCAGCCAAGTGAACTGGTAGTTTAGCAGCTTGGTTTTCTGCTTGGTTTCCCAAAACAAGGTCCGATAATATCTGGATAGATTTTCATTAACGAAGATTTTGAGCGTGGATGAAGTGTTGCCAGTTATGTCTTTATCCCAGATAACCTGCGCCTTTTTCTTTACCATCAGCTCATCTACGATTTTACGATTTGCTTTAACTATTACTGGGTTTGGGAAGTTTTTGTTCCTGGCCGGAAGCCGATGTACGGCCACGATATCCTCCTTTCGTATCTGACAGTTCACTTCCCCGCCAATTTTTATTACTAAATCTTGCAAGTCTTCATTTGGCATCTGCGATACTCCATGTAATTCGAAATTTTCCCGTCTTCCGTACTGCTCTAAGAGGTGAACAGTAGCTGTTAGTTCGATTATTTTTTCGTCCTTCTGTTTCGTTTCTAGCGTCAGTCTTGCAACTTGCTCCCTCAAGAATTTTAACTCTGCCATTATTGACTCATTTATTTTTAGTGTTTCATCATATTTATTAGATAAAAATTCCATCGTGCGCACCATTTCTGCAATGTTACTATCTATTTGCCTTAATCTGTCGGTCACATCTGCTTTTTGATGTTGCTCATCAATTTTACCGCTCTCTGTGGCTTGATTTTTTCGTTTCTTCTCATTCTCGTCAACACTATCGAGGCTTATTTGTCGCTTAGTCCTTCCCTTTGGCATGATTATTAATTTTATGTCTATATTGAAATACGAAAAGCGAATAAAAAGTCAACTTGTGTCAAGGGAACCTAATATGTAAGTCTTGTAATTGGACTTCAAGCTGTTTCCTTTTCTTTCTTTTTATTGTTGTTGTTTTTTTGTTTTTTTTTTTTAAATACGAATGTTCCATAGTTATTTTTTAAAACGCTCCTAAATAACACTTTTTTTTTCTCTGACAATTATTTACCTATAATTATTTGAATGGATTCGATGATTGCATTTTTCGGTGTAAAAGCTTTTATTTTACAGCTTCAGTTTATACTGTTTAAGTTAGGATTGGAAGTGTAAGTAAGTCTGTCTTTGATAACGGATGAATCTTTGATTGTATGTGCTTTAAGTTAGTGCGAATGATTGGAAATGTATGTAAGTCCGCCTGTGATAACCGATGAATTTTTGTTTATATGTGTACTGGTTAGTCATGTGACATTTATGTAAACCTGGAAAAATTATCTAAACACTGGTTAAACAAATGTACTGTAAACTGACCGTAACAAAATATTTTCTGTAAAACATAGGTGCAAGTTTGACCAGTGTCACTTTATTGTGTGTTCCGCAGCTCACGAATCTTTACGTATTCGCGGATATAATTAACTTGTTTACAATTTTATATTTTCATTCGTGTATAATAATAAATTGAGTTGAATTGAAAATTTGTCCTCATTTATTCTAATTCGTCTTGGCCGGGTTTTTTTTTGTAATTTTAATTATCTTTGCCTTCAGCTACAATAGCTGTGTTGTCCGTTGTAATAACGTTATCATCTACTACAAAATCATCAGTACAGAGCAAATAAAGCTGGACTCGTCCTTAACCAGACATATCAGAAAGGTGACTCGCTCACTTTGGCAAAATGAATGGAATCGAATCTCTCCAATCAAAAACAAACTACGCCGCATCAAGGACTAAATTGCCGACTGGGAACTATTGGCCAAAAAGACAAGACGAAACATTAGAATAGGGTACTGCTCATTTAGCCACAAGTACATCCTCGACAAGGAGCCGGCGCCTATTTGTGCGGTCGGCGCAGAAACTTTCTCGGTAGACCACCTCTTCACATGCAAAAAGTTGGAAACACAGCGGGCAGCCTGCGACATGGTAGGAAAACCTATACTCGACTTTTCTTTACAACGATAGACTAAACTATGAAAATGTATTAACATACCTAAAAAGTGTAAATATATATATATATATATATATATATATATATATATATATATATATATATATATATAATATTATCCAGATAAGTTAACCGTTAAGATGTAATATATTCGTCGCAAATGGCTCCCCATTGTTGAGTGACAAAAAATAAATATATTGAAAAAAAAAAGCTAGGGGCCTCCAGCGGCCACGGCCGCAGATACAGGATAGATATTGAAATATTCATTTTAAAATTTAACCTCGCAGGCCAGGTGCTATGCCTCATCGAAGGCTTGTTTGCACCCGAGGAGAGCACGTTCATGCGGTACTACTCTTTTTAGCTTCAAAGCTTTCTTCTACAATGTACACGGTTGTGTTCAGTGGTCGAAAGTTTCTCGCGGAATCCAAACTGTGGCCCTAGAATAATCGGGCGGTATAGTTATCCGCTCTACCCAATTATTTTCTCGAGGGTCGCGTCGAAAGGCTGGGAAACAAGAAAATAGGAGTGCGCGAATTTTACAATTTGAAACGGCTATAAAGACGGATTATCGACAATTCTACTTCTCTCGTGTTCGGTTTTGCTAGTAGTATTAAACGATGGTTCTCTACCGACAATTATGAATCGGCACAATTCAGTTAAGAAGCCATTGTTCTGTTACGGCTGTGAGCGTCTTTTTCTTCTTTAGTACACGTCTTTTGCGCATCAGCGATCCACACAGAGTTTACAGTTTTCCACGCAAAAAGGACCGGAATAACTGCGTCGATAAACAATCGCAGACCACCTCTGCAAAATGCTCGTTTTACCTGCAATCTTTCTCTTTTGGATCACCAGTCATCAAATTTCTCCTACTTAGATATACACAAGACAAGAACGAGATGTAACTTTCCTCGATGGTATTTGCCAACTGTCTCTCATCATTTTCAAGGTATCGATAATTTTATGTGTACATCTTTCCGAAACCTGCCCCCTATTTTTCCAACTTCCGCAAACTTCTGCAAACTTCCGCAAACTTCCGCAAACTTCCGCAAACTTCCGCAAACTTCCGCAAACTTCCGTAAACTTCTGCAAACTTCCGCGAACTTCCGTAAACTTCTGTAAATTTCTGCAACGCTACCATTATATGGAGAAGACGTAAAAGAGACAGCGTCATTTAAGTTTTTCATTATCATAAATGCCGACCTAATCCGTACTATTGCATCTGCCGATTGAAATTTTATCGAAGCGGCTTTTTGGATTTCCCAATTTCGGACTTTCTTTTTATCATTTTTGGAGCGCAGGGTGACCTAGAGTGCCGAAGGAGTTGATGCATTTTATGTCACTGCATAAAAGCTTCAGTACCATTTGCACAGCGTCCGTGATTAAAACTCCGTCCAGAAGAAGCTCCCATGTGAAAAAAATAGGAACTACATCCTAGTACCTAATCGTTATTTTCTCAGCATTCTTATTTGGGGTTTTCGATTACAATCATCGCCGCTGAGGAGTTCTCTCGTATAAAACTTCTACTAGATTAAAGTACCGAATGCAGTCAGGTGTGCTTTACGTATAACACGTTCACGTAATAACGTTTCTGAAGTGCACGAGAACTTGAACATATTCGCTATTCCGATCTTCTTTTGTACATTCTCAAATACCTGTGGCGATGTCATATTTATCGCCAAAGCGATAAAGATTAATTCGGAGTTTCCTCGAGTTTTACCAGGAAAAGAAATAAATAAAAAACAAGCAGTTATTGTTACATATTGAAGGAGCGGATTTCGGATAGCGAAATCAAATTTTCATAAAATCAGTTGTTCGCGAATTTCTGCGTTTATTTATCGGCGAGCAGACAACCTTTTACCTGTGCCGTTTTTTCGTTTTTTAGTGGTATTTCTCGTTTTGTTATCAATGTGACAACCTTCTCTTCATTCTGCTCAAGAGCGGTCCTGGCGGTACATTATTCAATTAGTACGTGATTTTACTTTTCTTTACACCTCACATACCGTAGAATTTTGACTAATTAGGAGCAAGCAAACACGTTCGTAAATTCCGATTCATTCGGGTAGAATCATTGTAAAAAGTGTGCAGTTGTTCTTACACAATGTGTAAGTGTAATGAAATAATTAATTTTAAAGGTATAAAGTTAAAATAATTTCATCGAATAAAAATCGTGACAGGAGCATATCTGAGTAAGAAATACGTAATTATGTACACTAGGTGTCTGATTTGCTCGTAACCTCAAAAGTCACAAGAAACGAATGTGGTACTACATTTGTTGATAATTTTGAAATGTGAAAATACTCTTCGCCTTTTATTTAAATGATGTTTGTCGAACTTTGTGATCCTGTTTCTTAGTGAAAACACTATAGCGGTTCAATTTAAAAATTTCACTTGTTACAAGTCACCAATATAGTACCTGACGAGAAACAATTTTTTTCCTACTTAATAAAACCATCGTAATGCTGAAAGAAAAAAACCAAATAAAAAACAATAAACACTCGATGAAGGAAGAAATAATAACAATGATGAATGAAAGAAGGCGAATAAAAAACCGAAACTCCAAGCAATATATAGTATTAAACAAGAAAAATCAGAAACAGTGTACTCAAGCAAAACAGGAGTGGTATGAACAGAAATGTAAAAGAATGGAAGATCTATGTGCGTAGAAATAAAATAATTAATGAAGGAATGGAAAAGAAAGAAAAATAAGATAATGGTAATAAAAGATATCAAAGGGAGAAGATACAGAGGAAAATGAAATAAAAAAGGAGTGGATAAAATACATCCAGTAACTACACATATGGGGATAACAGAAGACTGCATTAAGATGGCTCTGATATAGCGATAAAAGTAGGAAGAGGAAATAAAGTGCCGTGAGAAGATAGAATCACCATGGAAATGATAAAAGCATTAGACAAATATAACAGGCTAGCACTGCTGGAAAATATTAATTAAGATATACCAAGAAGGAATAATCTCGGAGGATTTATTAAAGTCGATTATTATACCAACTCCTAAAAAGCGGAACGCAACAAAATGTACCGATTATAGAACAATAAGCTTAATGCTAAGCCTTAAATTTCTACTATCGATAATGAAAACAGGAAGATAGAAAGAAAATAGGAGAGGAGAGGAATGATGTACCAGGTTAGTATATGTAAGTTCCAAATCTGAAAATATATACATATATATATATATATATATATATATATATATATATATATATATATATATATATATATATATATATATATATAAATTTAAGATTAATAAGTTATTACAAATATAGTTACTTTTTGGAGTAAAACTTATGATTTCTGTTTCACCAAGCTCTGAGTATTCAGATTGCATCTAATTTTATTTGTTATTATTATTAATTTTTCCTTTAAATTGTATTTTTTTTTATTTTATTTACTTTTTGCGTTTATCCCTCTATTGGCACTTAATTTGTAATTTGTAGATTTTATGATTAATTTACGCTTTGTTTTCGCTACTCGCGCTACGTAGCGCATTTGTGAATCTTTGCAATAATAATAATAAATTGATTTGATTTGAAATAGGAGAATAGAAAACAAAATAGATAAAATCATCTGAGTAAAACACAATATGGCTTCATCGCAAAACGAGGAACAGAAGGTGTGGTGATTTCGCTACTACGAATCCGCAGGCAAAGGGCGACAGGTGTGAATAGCGATGTATATCTGTGCTTTGTGGACTTTTAAAAAGCCTTCGATAGAGAGTACAACATAAACAACTAGTAGACACATACTTATTAAATACGGATTAGATGAACAAATCATAAATAAATAATTAAACATATATACTGGAACCAGAAGGCAACTGTACGAATCGGACAGGAACAGTCGAAAGAATATTGTGCCATACAGCAAGGCGACAAGGTTGCCCGTTGTCACCGAGACTGCTCAACGCAAAGCGCGGAAGAAATAGTCAGAATGGGAAATATTAATAGACTCGGATTTAATAATATAAATGGAACAAGCATATAAGCTACACCGATGACCAAGTATCAGAGTTCAGAGGAAATCTACAAAAAAGTAAGGAGTATAATATCGGTAGAAGGTAGGAAATTAGGAATGGAAGTAAACGTTAAAAATACAAATGTTATGAGAATATCAAAAATATTAAATCATCCTTCAGCGGAAATATATATATATATATATAAAATATAGGTAGGGAAAAAATTGAACAAGTAACCGAGTATATCTACCCGGGGGAGTTTAGTATTACAGAAAACAAGAAAGACGATGAAGAAATAAGAAGAAGAACAGGCGCTGTGGCCGAACTGCATTTAATAATTTAGAACGAGTGCTTAAAGATAGAAAATTGAACATACACTTAAAAATACGAGAATTCTTCACTGCTTCGTATGGTCAACCATGTGATAAACTTCAGAAACCTAGACGATATTGGAGGCTAACAGAAAGGAAATCAATGCCTTCGAGTTTTGGTGCTACAGAAGAATGCACAGAATGTCATGGAAGGAAAAAGTAACCCAAATGTAGAAGTACTGAATAAATGTAAAATTAGTAAGCCAAACGACTAATAGTATATCATCGAAGAAGCAAAAAAGAAAAAATACTTTGGACATAAAATAAGAGAAGAAGACCTTTTCACGACTACAATACAAGGGAAAATTCGGGGAAAAAGACCACGAGGAAGGACACGGATGGAATGCATACATGGAATATTCGATTCTGGAAGGAATACAAAAGGCCAGGCGAAGACAAGTATTGTGGTAAAAGAGGTGCCGCACCAACCTTCCCTGAATAGGAGATGGAAATGATGAATGCAGAAATTGGAAAATTTACAATCCTTTATTTGCTAGAGTATTTTTCGAAGTGATAACTCGCATTTATGTCCGAGGGAAAGGAACTAGTATTCTTCTTACATCCATTAGGGTTAGAGTACACTCTGTGAGCCTTCACAGTCCATGATATCTTATCAAAAATATATGGGACTTACTTTACCTTATTTTTAATAAAGACAAAAAGTACTTTTTAAGATTATTAAATAGAGCGAGGAAAAGTCGCAGTAATTTTCCTTTTTTTTAATTTTAACTAATAAAGCGTATTCTTCAACCATGAACGTTATAATAATCGTGAAGAGGTGAAAAAAAAAGTAAAAGTATAATTTTTTTACTAATTTTAAAGACCAGATTTTATGCTACGACGTCAAACTGTGCCGAATTAACACGTTTAATAAAGTCAGTTGCAAACTAGCAAACGGTGGATGTTTAAAGCTACGAAGTTGATGTTAAAAGCGGATTAGTTATTTTGTGCGGTTTCAGTCGTAATTTATGTAAATTACGAATTTCAAAAAATTCCTTTTGGACTGGATTAAATGGGCCTGGAAAACGAAACAAAAAATATTATTGCTGAAAAAAGTGTTAAAACGTTAATCTCTCAGGAGCGTTGACTGTTTACAAAAGTGAAGCGAAAATGTAATCGTTTTTCTTACGAAACAAAAATAATTCGGACGACCAAAGGGTTTTCTAATGGAAATTTAGAGTAGAATTCTACGCAGTAAGTGATGTAATGAAATCTGTAAGATTCTCCTCGCAGACTGATTAATTTTCCTTTTAGCAGAACTTACGCTCCGAACGAGCGAAACACATAAATTTACAATTTTATCGTTTTGAGAAACGGGGGAAAAAAAAGAAGAATGTTATCTAAAGAACCATACAGAAATTGTTCGTTAAATTGACGCGTAAAAATAATCGTTCAATTTACACGAACTGCGCAATCGGTCATTATAGTTCGCCGTAGACTGACCAACCGGAAATCGAACTACTATCCGTGGGATGAACTCAGCGGCCGATCGACTGGCGCCGTCTACCGAGGACCAATACCTCGAAAACCTTTTCACACTACTACCCGCTGTTTCGTCGCACTTCCTGTCAGGAGTGCCTGTTCTTCAAAAGATTCACAGGGCCCTTTGTGGATCCTTCACATCACAAAATTATTACGTCACTTTATTTTCGCTGTTTCTGTTTTACGTACTTAGATCATTGTTTGCAAAAATAATTTAATTAAGTGGACACACATTACTGCTTATATAGTTAATAAAAATATTTACGTCTGATTTTCTGTAATTAATAGTGTATTGTTATTGCGGCGAATGTAAGTTTTTATTAAATTATAACTATGTAATTATAGTATGTATACGTTTAACCCCACAGTTGAACCATGGTGGCCACCAAAAGGAATATCCAGAAACGACTTTAAGATCCTTAGCCGACTGCGAATCGGGCATATCGCTATTTCCCACAAACACCTAATCCATAAAACCCCGCCTCTGGTTATGTGCCCCCTGTGCGGCCAGATAACCATACCAGCAGTCTCTCATATACTGCTCACCTGCCAAAAGATGAAGGTATTACGAAAACAAATGGACTTGCTGGGAAACATAGAGTGCATACTCTCTAACGAATCAATAAACATCACTCGAATTATAGCCTTTGTTAGAATGAGTGGCCTAACACAACAAATCTAAATAACCTCCCCTTGTGTGTGCTGTAATGACCACAGTAGTTACAAACAGCACACACAATTTAAAAAATGGAAAGGAAAAAAAACAAAACATGTTCCATAGTACCTACATTTAATTTTTCTACCTGTTTGACCGATGTATGCTTTCCCACAATCAGTGCAGTTTATATTATATATTCCTCTATTTTCATATACATATATTATTATTTCCTTTGTTTATGGTAATTATTTTATTTTTTAAGATTATTATTGGTTTTAAATGCTATTTTTAAGGTTTGTTTTTTGAATAAATTACTTAATTTGTCTATAATATACTGTTATTTATAAAAGTAAATGAATTTCAGGAAAAGTCTCAAATACTCAAATCAATGACCTGAAATCAACAGATGGCATTCAACCGAAAATCGTTGAAGTTCTGGCTTCTACGTTCTCAGAAAACACCTCTCTCGATAAGTTGCCCACAGATTACCCCGAATCTCGAGTTTGATTATCAAATCTTCAATGAGAGTGAAATTACTCACGATTATAATCGAAATTTCACGTTGGATGAATTACAGAAAGCAATAGAAAGTACAAAAAATTCTTCTCCAGGCCTCGATAACATACACGCAAAAATGGTAAAACATATATGTATGAGTAACTCAAACCTAAAAATCTTATTAAAACTCTACAACAAGATATGGAACACACACAAAATACGGAAAAAATGGCTGGAGTCCCGTGTTATAGCAATGCCGAAAACAGTTTCCTTTATCAGTTTTTACAATTAGTGCATTTTCTTGGTTTATTTTATTATTAATAGTTTTGTTTTTTGTATTTTTAAATGATTTTTATTTGTTTTATTTTTCTTTAAAATGTCCAAAATGGCACGTCGTAATTGAGGTGAAATTTTGTTCGTTTAAGATCATATTTACTTTATTCCAGACTTCTTTTGTGGCGGTATTGGAGTTGAAAGCGGAAGTAAATATTCAATAGGAAGGTGATAATGCAAGAGATAAGTTTATAATAAACGTACTTCTCCAACTGTGAACGTTATCGAGACAACTAGACACGGCTAATTCCGAATAAGGGACTGTTACGCAGAGTTTACATTTACTCAGTTCTCGATTAACATTTTGCCTTTATTTCGATATTAAAAAAAAAACAAAAAAAAAAACAATAAAAGAAACAACGTAACATTTTAATATTTGAATTTGCACTTACCTCTCTGATGATTATAAGATTACATGTGCGCGCGTTCTTCCATCATTCATTTTTTTCCTGAAAGATTAAAAAATAAATAAATAAAAAAATAAAAATAAAACACTTTCTTTTTCATATATGTACTGTACGGCTTTTTGATGCAGACAAAGTAACAGGTCCATTCTAGTAATAACGCTACATTGCGGAAAAATTTATATTTAACATATCGATATCCGACTAGGAGGGAAATAAACAAAGTAGGGGGAAATATTTTTAAAGACCGTTACTCTTTTTAAAAGTCCGTATAAAAAACAAATTAAAACGTTTCCAACCAGAATATAGCAGCAAATCCGGATTATATAAATGCGATCACGAAAAAAACCCCTAACGACACTCTGATCCCCCGATAATTCCAATTTATCCATAAAGTCATATCTCAACTATAGTATGAACATCATAAAACGCTCGAAGTTAGAACTATTCTTCAGTCGTTGTTAATTGAAACTTAACTCTAACGGGTACCATTCGCAAATGAAAACATTGCAGCAATATCCGAAACCATTTTAAATAATAATTCGTAACAGTTTAGCGTGGTAATCAAGTTACATTTTACAATGAACATTTTAAATCCAATGCGACTTACGGACTTGCAATACTTTATATTGCATGTCATAAAACTGTTTTGCTTCGGTTATCGAATTTGCCCCTCCCTGGGTCGGTCTCATTAAATCCGAAAAAAATATTAATAAAAATGTTTTCCTTTTTTTTTATTTTTTAGGTACACCAACGAAGACCAACAGACCAATCAAGCGAGGAATTTAAATAAAATAGATCAAAAGAAAGCTAACATATCAGATTTTAATCTGGCGCGAGATAGACTGAATGAAAGAAGCTAGAACAGGAACAACTGACAAGGAAGGAAACAAGATATGAGGTTCCGATACCTTCAATAACTATCACGAAACAAACGAGTAGTAGTCCTGTGGTAAATTTCTAATTGTTAGAAGATACCAGATGTTGGCGTTATTTCTTTATCTTTTCTTCTTCTTCTTCTTCTTCTTCTTCTTTGATTTGTAACCGTGCCGTATCCTGCTACTTGGGCCAGAGGCACGGAAGGAAAGGTATTATATTAGATTAAAGGTAGGATGTTTGTATTATTGAGGAAGAGGAGGAGTTTAGTTTCGGCGGAGGAGGTGCGCCGCAGTATGTTAGGAAGATTATTAGGAAGGTCAGCGATTTGGAGAGGAACATTTTGGAAACCAACACCTGCTCACCATCTTCTTCGACTTCACCAAGGCTTTTGACACGGTTTTACATTACAAGATCCTCGAACAGTTACACCAATGGAATATCGATGGTCGATTATTTGCATTCATTAGGGGATTTTCGAATCAACGTCGGTTCCAGGTGACTCTTGGCGACGTCAGCTCAAAATCTCTTGAATTAAAAAAGTGGTGTACCACAGGGTTCATTCTTAAGCCCGACGCTCTTCATTATTGCTATAAATTCGCGATGATGGCGGAGATAAATCCAATGATCTGAAGTGTACTATTTGCAGATGACCTGGTGATTTTCGTCCGTTGTTATGATCATAAACTTGGCGAGACTATAGGCTCCAGGAAGCTACACAGAAGCTTACTGAATGGTCCACAAACAGTGTGGTCTTTCCTTCTGTTCATCGTTTTCTCTCCAACTGCTGTTCAAAATAGCAAAAACCTATTCGACACTGATAAAATAGTTTTCACGTTGCCTCGTTAGTTTACTTCGTTATATAGTGTTATTTATTTTAGTTTTTATTCGGTAAAAGAATTTGTTTTTTGGTTTTTCTTTTTCTTAACCTTTTTTTTTTGTTTTTTATAATTATGTAAATAGTTCAAATTGCTAAAGTTAACTCGAACGAATTGTGAATTTTAAAGGTGAAAAATGCGCTAACTTGTTTCAATCTATTTAAGGTTCTTTATTCCGAAAAAGGTCTGGGGAAATCAACATAACCACGTTACACTATCGGAATTACTTTAGAAAGGTCTCTGAAATTATTGGATCAGGTACAAAGTTTTTTGTACAATTACATAGACAGCAAAAGTCAGTCAATTAAAGTAACAATTCTACGCTGATGGAACGGTATGAAATAAATGTAATGTTTAATTTTGTTTTTAAACAAACTATTGAATAAGCATATTTTTATTTTTTGACGCGACAAATTAAAAGCTTTTGTACAACTAATGTACCAACACAACGAAAGCAAAAACCACAACTTTACGTACGTTCCTGACAGAATGGCAATGCTGTGAGCTAAATCTGACGTTCTTTTAATTTAAAACGCGCTTCAAAATAGAACGAAAAATAGAACGGTTAGTTTTACACCGAACGAAATCTGGCATCGAGAGCTGTTCTTTTGAGGGAATTTCCAGTAGGAATTCCTGTCGTATGTCATGCTGTGTCCCAACATGTATGTAATAAACTGGCCCCCGACTATTTGTACTTTTGGTAACTACTTCATCATTTTCTTAGCTTCTTAATGGACACTGTCATAGATTTAACGAACGTCGCGCGACTTGTCACACAGCGTGTACGGTACAGCACATTCTTTCAAACATTCCCTAACTTTTTTGTAAATTATTTTTTATTTTATAAATTGTTTGCTATAGTTCTGCAGTTACGCATGATGCCGAGAAACATCAGGAGAAAAAAGTGGAGTTTAAATAAATAAATATACATATATATATATATTGTGTATGTATGTCTTTTGTTAAAAACGCATACCTATAAACGAATATATATCTCGAAATGGATATATTTGACCGTTGAAAAATATGAAAAAAATAAAAGAAGTAAAATTCGGGAACAATAACAAAAGGAATCCAAAGAAGGATAAACAGCGGAACGGTTAATAAGAAAAAAGGTAGATTCCAAGAAAGCGGTAGATATTATCAAAATGGCGTAGAACGGAGTACAGATACGAAAGATACTGGACATCGTAATAACGTATGAAAAATAAATGAAGCACGAAAACGTAACAGAAACGAAAATGAACTGCGCAACGATAGTGGCTTGCAGCAAGCGGTTTCCTTAATTTTTAACCAATATCAAACAATACACAACTGCTGTATAAAAACAGCAGAGTAAAGCGAAATATATAAAATGAAGTAGGAGAAATAAATAAAGCGGACTGTTATAATTTTAATCGAAACAATAATTAATTTATATAGTACTTCGAAAGTAGGCCAAGTCATCTTGATAAGGTTTCATGGATTCTGAAGTTAAGCTTTTCATAATATTTAGAAAGCTCAACGATACAGATATGTGGGGCGGGGGCCAGTTCGTTTCTCTCCACCGCTTCTAACTTTCCAAATTTCTCGGTACTCAATTCAGTTTCGGAATAATCATAAATATCAAATCAAAATACCTTTATTGAGAAAATTATACATAATCGTTACAAAGAAAAATAATTATTTATAGATAAAATTTCCTCGGCCCGTGCAGAGCAAAGGTATTAACCGTTTCAAATGTTAATCTATTAATTGCTACTTTTTCAAAATGCCTGTTATTTAAAAATTGGTTTATTTCATGTTTCCATCTACCTTTTTGGCAACCGAATTTTTGTCTGTAATGTGAAAGGTACCAGAAAGTAGTCTTATATGTCCAACGGTCAT
Organism: Icerya purchasi; assembly: GCA_039619475.1. Taxonomy (NCBI): domain Eukaryota; kingdom Metazoa; phylum Arthropoda; class Insecta; order Hemiptera; family Monophlebidae; genus Icerya; species Icerya purchasi. Next base: position 138,760,968 of record CM077115.1, on the reverse strand, counting down.
CTGTTAATCTTATTACATGGCCAGCCCAGTCCCATTTTTTCCTTCTAACATAGTGTGTACCACGTCAATATTAAATTTTAGAAGCTTTTTTATTTCTTTTATTTTTATTCGATCTCTTATCTTTATATTAAGCATTGATCTTTCTAGTGTGTTTTGTATTGTCCTTAGTCTATTTATAATTTTTGTGTTCAGCGTCCAACTTTGGCAACCATAAGTTAAGACGGGCAATATACGCATGTTAAAAATTTGACTTTTACGGTAATTACTAAAAGGTCCTTTGAATATTCTTTTTAGTGACCAGTATTTACTTCATGTCTTAGTAATTCTCACGTTTACTTCTTTTTCTATCTTATTTTCGAATGGTAATTGTTGGCCCAAATATGTCGCTTCGCTCACTACTTCTATTAGATTATTATTTACTTGAATTTCTCTGTAGGTTATAGTCTTAGTTAATATTTTTGGTTTTGAGGTGTTAATAGATAATCCAACTTTTCATATCCAGCTCTAGTAACATCTCCCTCAATTCTCTTAAAGAAGTGGAAAATAGGATAATGTCATCTGCAAATCTCAGATTTGATAATCTCTTACCATTTACATTTATTCCCTTATATATGTATATATATACATATATATATATATATATATATATATATATATATATATATATATATATATATACATATATATATATATATATATATATATATATATATACACATATATATATATATATATATATACACATATATATATATATATAACTCGACCCTTCGTGTCTCTTAAAGGACTTCGTTCTTTGACCACGCCTGGGGACACTCCCGTACCTCTAGCTCTATCATTTCTATACTTCGTATAGAACGAAGAAAATTTATGATGTCAAGTAATCAATTTTGTAGGTACTTTGTCTACTATGTACTGTTTTGGGAAAGTTTTCGTAATACGGCGTTGAGCTAAGAATGACGTTGTCATTTTCTAGCAGTCCATTTTATCAGTGCTTTGTCTTTTTATATATACAACATATATAACGTTTTGGGACAAAACAGTACAAACAACATAGAAAGTTTAGCCTCGATTAGTGGTCCTTGAAACTTGAGTAACCTTTAAGTGGAAAATTTCGCTATTGCCGTTTCTCTTTGTTTATCAAAAAGCAGGGAATAATTTATTTCTATACTACACAGATATCATATAGAGAAAAGTGCAACGTTCCATTCTTTGAACATAAAAACAACTGTTGATCGAATTGTTTGAAAGGAACGAAATGTATCATTTTCGAATGAAATATCTATAATGCAACAGTATGTCGGCGTATCGATATGAAATTATGATTTGCATAATGCAATGAATCCCCTTTATGTTCTCACGCTGTTCGTTTAAAAATAGATTTTAAAACGGAATCGAAAACAAAGCCGCAGGTAGAAAATATATGTCGCGGAAAATTCGATCTAAACGTAAACACGTACACTTCCTTTATATCATTTCGGCAAGCCGGTTCGTATTGCAGGAGGTGGAGCGAGATATGTGAATCATCGAAGAAGGTGGAAAGACCTTTCAGAAGAAAAGGCGAAAAACCGTGTTGTCAAAAGACTAAGTTTTCGCAAATCTCGACCAATTCAATATCGAAAGGTTCTGTATTTCGGCTAATCGTGATGGTTCTTCATTGGCGGGGAACACCATTTTAACAGGTGAACCGATTATAGTGAATAGAAACTTGTCAAGATAAGTCGGTCTGAATGCTGTTCTGCTAACACAGACGCAGCAGAGCTGGAAAAATGCCCGCGTATTTTTAACGCTTCACGAGACTAGTAATGAAACATGTCGGACCTTGTTAAAATGGAAATAATCACGTTTAATTTTCAATTACGATAGGCTCTCGATAATCCGACATTCTTTAATCCGACACTTTTAGCTTAACTGCTGCGGAAATCCCCGTAATACGTTACCATCACATAGAGAAGTAGCCGGTATCGCACAGGTGCGGCCCACTACAGTGCTACACAGACACACTGAATTTCAGCCATAAGTGTTAACCTTTGAGCTGTGTTCGTTACCTTCCTCTGATCATTATTCCTGCATTTTCAGATTTATTTCGCGTTATTATAAACGTTGAACAAAAAAATCGTTTAAGTAGTTATCTAAATTACGTGAACAATACTGTTAATTTATTACATGCGGAATAGCAATTTTATTAAAATCAGTTAAAAGCCGAAAAACGTCGCGCCTGGAATGCAAAATTGACGCCGATCACGGATGCTTCTATTGTTGTTGTTTTTTTGTTTTTTTAGGGGGGGGGGGGGCTTGTCAACAGAGACTTTGTGCCCAGAAACAATAGGAGGAAGAGTTAACTAAGTGGATCTCAATTCGATCGGAAATATCTGAAATAAAGAAATCAATGGCAGGAACAACAGACCAAGAAGGAAAAGACAGGATATAGGAAGTACATCATAATAGGAAGCACCTTAACTTTTAGAGGAGTAAATAAAGAGAAAAGCGTTCCACAGAAAGAGCAGAACACTTAAAGAAATTGTGATTAGCATGTCGGACAACTGCTTCGTTGGGATGTAGAGGACAATACGGAGAGAAAACGAAAGGGAGACGATAGCGGGAAAAGGGAAATAAAGTGTGATAGAAGCGTAGGCGAATAATAGGGACAATAACACAGAACGTGGAAGAGAAAGAAATTCTGAGAACCAAGGATTAGAAGGAAGGCTAAGAGGTTGTAGAAGGAATGATCATTGACAAAGGAGGAAAGGTACATATCAGACCAAAATTTAAAGTTAAATTTCTTACTTAAGGATAACACAGATTAGTACTTGGGATTATTTAAAAGTAAAGCTGGAAACGAGCAGCGACCTAAGCTAAAGCATCCGCCCTTTCGTTACCCCCGATACCTTTGATACCACAGCAGATCAACGTGAATAGGGTGATGAAAGGAAAAATTGTGAATGAGAGATCGTATACGAAGAATGATGAAGTCTAAAGATGGAGGAGGAGAGGGAAATTGATAGTCTAAAGAACGTGAAGTCAGATATTATCAGATAGTCGGAGAAGCTACGTTTGGGGGGGCGGGGGGGATATAAATAGTCGCGCATAGGATAGTCATTAATTCATTTGTGAAAATACAACAGTAAAACGGAAGACGAAAGGATTCGGAAAGATTAAAATCGGGCAGAATAAAAAAAAAAAAAAGTCCCGACACCACCAGACCCTCTAGAGCCATCAGTGAAGATGAGTACATGAGACGGAAAGAGGGAACTGATAATGCCGCGAAATTCTTGTTTAATAACCGTCTGGGGCATAGACCTATTAGAAAGAAAATTTACTTTGTAAGGGTGTGAGAGATCAAAATAATTAAAGGAAAAGTAAGAAAATTACTGAATATTATATAGGACGAAAAATAACTAAGACGACAAGATATAAGGGCTGAGATGGGAATTTTATTCGGAACAAAACGCCGGTTTTCGGCGATGGAAATATAAGAATGGATAAGTTGAAATGCAAGGTACACGTTTAGAAAGAAAACGATAGCCCAAATAATAAGATCTTCGGACTGAAAGAGGAGATGTATTAGATTCAGCGAGCGTTGCTGAAATAGGAGAGGGTTTAAGAGCACCGAGACATAGGCGGAGACAGGAATTCTGTATTCTATCCGATCTAGAAAGAAGGGATTTGGCGGTAAAAATAAATAGTAATCAAACCTGGAGTGTGAATAATGGACCTATACAAGGAAATAAGTACAAAAGGATCACCTCCGCATTTGGTCGGGTGATAAAGATTTCAGCAAGTTCAGTCTTCTAATGGCGGAACGAAAATAATAATAGGCTTGGAAAAGGGAAAAGGTTAGTCTACTATTAAGGTAAACTGCGAGATAGCAGAAACAACTGACACGAGCAAGAGGGTATCCGATTCAGGGAAATGTTAACAAAAGCCGGATTTTAGATTTTGACGTCGTTATGTAAGCACAATGGTCGGCTTTTAAATTAGATCATAATCCAGTATAGTTATCCGTGGATTGTAAACAAAGGCCGTTGTTCAGAATTATTACGCACTTTTTGCTTTATTTGTTTCGAGCAGTTAATGGATTTTCAGATTTGTTGAAAGCGTTATTTAGGTTTTTTTTATAAACTCAACGACATGATCAGCTATATATGTATGTATATAGCTGCTGCACGGGGTTGTGGGAGGAAAGCTTATTCAAAACTATTTGCCTTTAGTCTTGAGCTATTTTATGTGTGACTTCAAGGTTCTGACTTAATTTCACAAAACTATCTCCCTTCGTGATAATCTCAAGTGAATTCCGTGCAAATGATTTCTTAACGAAGAATGTTAAAAGGCGCCGGAATCTTACTGTCTGTTAAAAAAAGATAAATACTTACATGCAGCTCTGCAGAAAATATCCTCCATATCCAACGCTTGAATTTGAAATCCGGTAGCTTTAACTAGCTCTATACAGTTTTTTTTTTTTTTTTTTTAGAAAATATATTTATATATATATATATATATATATTCCATTTGTCGATTTAGGAATAACCATAATTTGTACACACTAGATGACAGGGTGAATCATCCCTGAGGTAACAGGTGTCCGACTTTTAGTTTGATTTCCTTGAAGGAAGGAACGACATTTTATTTGCAGGCAGCAGTCCAAAAAAAAAAATTTTTAACTTGGTTTTGAAATATTTAAACTTCACCGTATGAACCGAGGGGTTGGATTTAGTTAAAGCACGCTTCCAAGTTACTGCACTGGATGTAGGACATTTCAAACATCTTTTACATATTTCAAATGCGGCCACATATTACGCTTCTCAAATGTAATCTGATCCTCGGTTACAACATTTACCGCTCGGCCGCACTCGTTTGTTGTCGACCAGCTGAAAATATCGCCAGAAATGCTTTTACGCGTGATCGTAAAACGAACATTTCAGATTTTACAGCCTGTAACTCTTCTAATAGTTCGTTCTCTCTTAGGTCTTAAGTAATCATTCTTGCGTGAAAATTCTTCCGTACCTTTGCTGTTAGCGGTATTGTCTGCTTTATTTAATGGTGTATTTTCCTGCTGCAGACATTCGGACCGGCGATTAGTTCTTGTTCAAAATACTGTCCTTCCTAGTGGAATTTATATATGTATCTTTCGTTCTCTCCTTTATTACCTCTTTCGTTGTGTACTTTATTATCGTTGTTCGATTTATACAACTGCTTAATGTCGGTATTTTCAAAAATTCGAACAACAGAAGTTGGTTTTACAATATTTTTACATTCGCATTTTAACCATAATCGTTTTCATCCGGGTACGAAGAACAAACAACCGCATGCTTCAACACCAATAGTGTAAAAATGCACTGATAAGTAATAATTATTTGCTAAATAACAATTCCGAGTAATATTTAAAGGAGATATTATTCTTAAACAAAATTAATACTTATTAGAGTAGTCGAATAATTAAAGATCACATCAAATATTCCAATGTCTTTTTGGTATTTAGCTTATGTGGAGCAGCACGAACCTCACTGAACTATATCGAATTATAATAGTTGAACATTAGCGAAACTCTAATAACTATGAGAATGTTGTTTAAGAATAATTATAAACGTTTATCGGAAACTATATTTTGTTATTTTTTATCAGGTAATTATTTTTACTTTTTAAGCGCATCTGCATTGAACATTTTGAGTAAATTTTAAAAAAGTCGGTAGGTAAAAAAAAAAAAAAAAAGGAAACATTTTTCCTACAATTTTTCGTTACCGAAATGAATGACGGTAATTAAATTAAAGTATCTGGATGCTTTTGCAATATTAAGCGAACTATTACTGCGACAGCAATTTCCAGTTTATCGTTCCTACCGGCTAACGGTAGAGAGTGCATCGGTGGCAATTGAATGTAGAAGTTTCTTTTTATTTATTTTTCTTTTGTTTTCCAGTTTTATTGGCTCGAAGTTCGTTGCATTATAAAGTAGTCCTGCATAACATCGGTGTTCTCAGTATCGCAAATCACAGAGACTTTTTAGTGCTGTTGGATGAGGTGTAACAATTCGCAGGTAAGGCCCCAAATCCGTTCTGCACTAGCCGAACAGAGCGGCTTTTTTATATAAAAACAAAATTAACATATAAACTGCATCTTTGAACTGTAAATTTTCCTTTATCATGTGGGAACGACATGCCAGCTGCACTTCGTTCGTGGTGACATTCATTGTTCTTCGAACTAATGTGTTTGCAGTCTTTTCTGAAGAATTTTGGTAAATATTTGGCCGACCCATGTACCGAGCAGAGTAGTACCATGATAATCGGAGTGTAGGCCGCGCCTTATCCCGTTTATTCTTGTTTATGTTTATTAGAACTGCGTCTTCAAAATTCTGAGCAATTTATTTCCATACGGTAGTGAATAGTTTTTTGTTTTTTTTCTGGCAGGTTATTCGCGATATATTCGCTTCCATTTTTATCTGTTGATCGATGACGGACCATATTTCACATTATTCTTCACAGAATTGAGATAGTTCAAAGTACTCTCGTTCAACAGGTAGCGGAAAGTCTCGAGTTGGCGATTCATTCTGTCTCTTTTAGAATCGGCCGCAGAATGTTTTTTGATTAGGTATTGATAATTAACAACTGTTATCTTGTTTTTGCAATTGTAAAAATCCGTCTCCTTTACGGCAACGTACAAAACAACAAGGTTTTAAAATGTGTCGACTTGTGAGAATAGTTTTCAAAGCATCGTAGAAGAAAGCACCGTACGAAAAACTTTCGCAACTCGGGCGATTTATTCTTCGTCAACCATTGATTTCTTAGTCCGGTTTATTTCACGCTATTCAGCAGCGCCGTACAGAGCGGTTATTTACATTTTGTCTACTTACCAGTGTATAAAAGCTGTTCTTTTGCCTCTACTGTTCCATTCTGTACGCAAATCAATTGTTCTGCTCCTGTTCCGTCCGAAAACGCCTCAGTATTATAAAAATTTAATCACTCTCTGCTTTTGCCCTGCTCTCCGAACTATTAATTTCCTGAAACTCCCTTCTAAGAAGAATAGACGGGATCGTGTATATATTTGTTTTTCAGGCCATTCAGATTGTAGCGTACCTTTTTGATCCGCCCCATGGTTTTGTTTTTTGTTTTTTTACGGTTGTTTATTAGTATTCTTTTTTTTTCAGCGATTTTGGTCGTCTTTGGACCGCGTATTATAATGCATCCTGTCATTTCTTCTCCGCTCCTTCCAGTACATCTTCATCAACTTCTCGTGTCGGATCTTTCTTTCACTTGTCCTAACTGCTCCCGTTCTTCTTCCAATTCTGTACCTTTCTTCGAAATTCGTTTCTATCTTTTATTTCTTCTTTGCTTTTTTCCCATTTTTGCAAATGTTTCACCTTCCGAAACCAGTTCAGCTTTGTGTTCGTGTTTTTGTCGAAATAGTCAAACAGTTTCTTCGTCATCCTTTTTTTTTTCTTTTCAAATGTCCGTACAGCTTCACTCTTCTTTTCCGCATGGTGTCACCTATTCTTTCAATGTTTTCATCATGAACTTCCTTATTGCTTCTCAATTTCAACATTCCGTTTTGGACCGAATCCTAGAATTCTTCGAATAATTTTTCTTTCTTTCATTTCAATTTTTTCCATTTGTTTTACTGTGTTTAGAAGAGCCAATCAGATAAACTTTCCAGTTTTATGACCGAATTATAGTGTTTGATTTTTACATCGATGGACAGTGATTTCTTATCATACACGATTATTATTATTGGAATGCGGTTTCCATCTTTCTCATTCTCAACTTATTCACTTCTTTGTCTAAGCCATTAGGTTGTATTATTTCTCCCAAGTATTTGAATATTATTATTATTATTATTTTTTTCTTTATTGTATACGTTGGCCATTATATTCAGCAGCACTTTTTATTTCATCATTCATTTTGTGTCGGTTATATATTGCTCTACATCAACCGATTCTTTCATATGGGATAAATTTTTTTTTGCACGGCAAACTTTCATATGAAACCTATAAAGACATTACAAAATATGTTGCTTGGCAGAATCTTGCCTCTTTTTGAGAGAGTTTAACTGCAATATATTAAGATGCCTTATACAAAAAAACTGTTTGCTAAATTTTGTAGTTAATAACAAACATGAATTTAAAATATTCTTAGAGGGGGTTAACACCAAATCTAAAAATACTTACTTTGCCACAATCCCAAAGTACTTTAAATACCATACGAGAACCCAAAAATATATATTGGTGCTACTTTTTTTTTTTCTTTTTTTTTTTTGGGAGTCGAAAATTCAACCCATCGATATGGTGCTACCATAAAAGTACCTACCAATAAATTATAAACGTCGCCGTAAACACTTAAAACATATTTCAATAAGATATTTACTTATTCGTATTCTGGATTGTATTGTAGTTGAGTAATACGGTGATTACGTTATATTTGTAACATAAATCAATGAATGCTTCGATAAATGGACAAGAGTAAGCGTGAGCTATTAAATTTAGTCTTTTTCGGTTTGTTTCGTTATTGCGTTTTATTATGTTGTTTATCTCTCTACGAGTATGTTATGTTCCCCGAAAATTCACTAGCCATTACGTATATGCGGTAGCCTAAGATAGTTAAGTGAAATTATATCTCTACCACCTTTGGATTGTACCTTTTTTTTTTTCTTTTTTTTACCTTATGCCAATTTACTTAACCTTGAAAAAAGCACAATTTATTTCCTTTTACTTTTCTTTTATTTCTTTTAGCACCTATAAGATCTGCTTGATGAAAGTAACTGCTTTTTAACATCCCGTGTTTCTTCTTCCTTAATTATTTGCAGGCTGATTCCTTTGTCCGTTGGTACTGTGGCCTCTGTAATTGCAGATGTGGCCATGGTATATAGGGTAGCTAACTCGTTTTTAACCTTCGGCAATGTCATTCCTTCTCTTTTCAGGATGCATACGTTTGGTGTTTATCGACGTTGTTTGTCACATTATTTCTTCATGCTTGGTATAATAGGGTTTTTAGTCAGATTCCATCCCTTGTGAGTAACTGCTAATATTTACACGTGTTGATGGGTAATCGTCCGTTGCTAACAAGCCCAGGGAAAAACTCAAACAAGAATCAAAAAAAAATCTAAGATGGATTTTGATTTAAATTTAAAATATGTTTTTTGTTTAATGTTCAACTGTTGATATCACCTCTTGTCACTTAAACTTAGCATTATATAGGAGCGATCTGATTTGATTTTATTTAGTTTCCTTTTAGTTATTTTTAAGCGCACTTAATTATTATACGTAAGGTGGAGAAAAAGGAAAATAAAGGAATGGCTTCGGGAAGAAGAAAATATAAAAAAAATAATAAACATAAAATAAAAAGACAAAGCGCAACAAAAAAAGCTAGAAAAAAAACAAACAAAAAAAAACTGAATATAGAAAATAGAAATAGATTAGTAATTATTGATAAGTAAAATAGATAGATTAAGTAAATATTACACGATCATGTATATGTATAGGTTAATTTAAGATGGTAAAATGTCAAATAGGAAAAACGCGTCCTTCTCGACATCAATGGCAGTCTAATAACGGATGAAGCTAACGTTGTCAAAGCGTTTGCCAATCACTTCACCGCAGCATCGTCATCAGAAAAGTATCCCCCCGCTTTCCGTAGCATGAAATACCATGCAGAGCAACAGCCAGTGCACTTTCCACCCGAATCCAATGAATCGTACAATAGTAATTTTACCATCTCAGAACTAAATTTCCAACTCAACCACCATACATCCAACACTGCTCCTGGCCCCGACGGCATCCACCCATACGTGCTTAAGTACCTCCCAATTTCCGGAAAACATTTTCTCCTACACATATACAATCAAATCTGGAATTCTGGAAACATCCCCGCGCAATGGAAGTCGGCAAATATAATCCCAATACTAAAGGAAAACAAAGACCCTTCCCTTTCCGAAAGTTACCGTCCTATCTCGTTATTGAGTGTCATTTCCAAAACGCTGGAGAAGATGGTTAATAGGCGTCTCCTGTTTTTTCTCGAACAGAAAAGTCTTCTTCCTCCTAACCAAGCCGGCGGGCGAGAGGCAAGATCAACAGTCAGCCAACTACTTAGCCTGCAAAGGCAGATACTCTCGGCGATTCAGCGTCAACAGCACCTCTATGCAGTATTTTTCGATTTAGAGAAAGCTTTTGATCGCCTGTGGCGTCATGGCCTACTACTAAAACTGCGAACGGCGGGAATCGCCGGAAAAATGGGTAAATACCTACACAGCTTCTTAGACAATAGAACGATCCAAGTTACGACTGGTTCGTCAACGTCTGAACTGATGCTGTTGGAAAATGGTGTACCACAAGGCTCTGCTTTAAGTGCAACCTTGTTCATACACTACATTAACGACTTAACTGACTGTCTTGCCGCCCCTGTAACGTCCCGGCTCTATGTGGACGACCTAAACATCTCCCTATCATCCAACCATCCTATAAACGCTCAAAATATCCTACAAAAATCCATAAAAAAGCTCCAAAAGTGGTCCAATGACAACGGTTTGACCTTCTCCTCAACAAAAACAATATGTGTTGATTTCCACAGGGGACGCCAAAACGCACTTTCCAGCATATTCCCGAGTCTAAATGGTGTTCCTACCCCAAACCGTCCATCAGTTAAGTTTCTAGGCTTAATATTTGATAAAAAACTCTCCTGGCGCGATCACATACGTGAGCTCGAAGCTAAATGTCTAAAATCCTTGTCCATCCTAAAATATCTGTCGAATTACAAATACAACATAAATCCAAAACTACTCCTTACAATATATAGATCAATCATCCTTTCGCGAATCAATTACGGGTGCCAGGTGTACTCCTCAGCCGCCAATAGTGTGCTAAGATCCTTAGATCCTGTACATTTTGCGGCCCTCCGGTCTATTCTTTCCACTCATCCCTCTACTCCTGTTGTAAGTTTGTGTGCACTGGCAGGTTGTCCCCCACTATCCTATTATAGGAAATATTACAACTTTAAAGAACTGAGCTCCCTCCTTAGTAATACTAAGACCCCGTCACTCGAGCCGGCCACCATATCCCCTAATGGGAGTTTTGGGAACGATCCAGTGCCTGAACTTTTTTCAGTTATGGGTCATTTCCAAATCCCCTCAATCCCAAGAGCTTTACCAGATTTTCGCAATAACTGTACCTCCCTGGAGTCAGCCGATCACAAATATAAACATATCTCTCACAAAATTCAATAAAGCACAATATCCCCCAAACGTAGTACAAATAGTAAAAAACACCATAGCGAGCTACACCGATCATGTATGCCTCTACACAGATGGAGCGAAGGCAAAAGGTTATCAGTCACCGGCGGCATGCTCCTTCGAAGTATCAAAAACAGCGGAGTCAGTCAGACTGCATGATTGCTGCACAGTACTGGACGCTGAAATATATGCGATTGTTTTCTGCATTCAACACTATACTGATACTAACCCCCAGTCCCAAAAGGCCCTACTTATAACTGACTCCTTAAATTCCCTTCAACTTATTTCAGAGATAAAACCCAAAAACCCCCTGATAAGAAAAGTCCACTACCTGCTATACAAACTATCCCACCTAAACTCTGAAATATCCTTCCTATGGGTGCCGGCCCATGTAGGAGTCCCAGTGAGCGCGTCAATCGAGCAGCTCAGGCGACACTATTCTCTCCAATGCCATGTAATCCCCCCCTTCCCCCCGCAATGGCCCATTTATTTATGCACCAAACTGGAGAAGAATGGCAGCAGGAATGGAAATCCGCAAGTACATTCCTCCGAAGCATAAAATTAACCACAGAACCCTGGTGGCCCATAGACGAAATTTCTCGCAGAGATTTTTCTGTCTTGAATCGCCTCAGAACAGGTCACACAACCCTTTCGCACGGGTATATCTTCACGGGACAAGCACCCCCAAATGTCTGCTTCTTCTGTGGTCAACCAAGCGCCCCGTCTACAGCTCACCTCCTTTTCGAATGTTTCCCTTTTGCGGCACCAAGATCCACCTATTTCACTACCACCTCTATCTCTAAGATCTTATCGAACGTTCCGTCTGCGGTCGCAGCTATGTTGGCTTTCGTGCGTAGCAGCGGCCTATACCATAGAGTTTAACCTTCCTAAGTAGGCTCCATGTGCTGTAATAGCCTCAGTAGTTAAACACAGCGCATGGAAATCCTCACTATTATTTTTATTTAAATTTAAAAAAAAAAAAAAAATAGGATAATTCGTCGACAAGCGTTTTAGTTTGACGAAAATTTTTGTATGTAAAAAATTATAAATACATATTTTTCAAAAAAAAAAAAAAAAAAAAAACATCTTGTATTTAAAAATTGTTTGGTAATAGCGACTACGTCTCGTGCAACTATGTGTATAGTAAATTGTAATGGTAATGAATAAACATTTCAAAAAATAAAAATGAACTTAAATATGTATTTTTAAAAACAAATGTATCAAAATGCGATCCGCATTCATCAGAGAAACAGAGCGTTTCATTGAGCTCATCTTTTGTAATTCTACATAAAATGCGTTCTCGCAATGTTACCAGATAACAAAAAAATTATCGATATTTATAGATTTTATTTATTTATTTATTAATATGCCAGAGCTTACGCCAATTACTGCACCGCACAATATGATAAAAAAGAAAATTAAAGATATTAATGGAAGTTAATTTTTCACTTTCATGATATACAGTGCGTGTTCGTTATTGTATGTATGTACCCTGTAATAAAATTTGTTGCAGTATGTCCACGGCCGGAGTCTAAAGTGTGCATCGCGTGATTTCTACTATTACGCCTACCAATTAAAACCAGCTCTCCTTTCTCGGTGATCGTTACAAAACATTTCAATTTCACTGGTGTCTGTAAACATTTTCTCTCAATCGCAGCAATGGCGTTTCGTTCAACATCTACGTTCAATTGTTAAATAGTTCACGAATCCAAGTTTTTCACGATACATCGAATAGTCAGTGTAAATAGAAAAAAAAAAAAAAAAAAAGAAAAAAAAAAATCATTTTATAACGTATTATAATATTTTATGAGGAGAAAGGATGAAACTGAATTTCTGGAGTTATTAAAATTAAAATTTATATACAAAATAATGGATTAGCTATGGGCTCACCTTTGTCAGGTATTTTAAGTGAAATCTTTCTACAAAATTTAGAAGAAATATACATGGAAAATATAATACAAAAACACAATATTAAATCTTATATTAGATATGTAGATGATACACTACTAATTTTTGATGAAAATAGTAGTAATACTGAAAATGACATTCTAAATGATTTAAATAAAATTCACAAAAATATTCATTATACTATGGAAAAAGAAGAAAATAACAAAATAAATTTCTTAGATATAACAATAATAAAATCAAATGATAAGTTAACATATAATATTTATAGAAAACAAACCACCACTGATAATACAATTCATAAAACATCAAATCACCCAAACCAACATAAATATGCTTACTTCATGACTGCAATAAATAGATTATTAACTACACCCATGAATATAAATAAAAAACAAATAGAAATTAATATATTAAAGACTTTGGCAAGAAATAATGGTTATGACGAACAAATAATAGATAAACTAATTCACAAAATAAAATCAAAATCAAAATATATACAAAAATTAAGAGTCAATAATGCTACTAACAATAAAGGATGGATAACATTCACATTTATAAACAATAACACATACAAATTAACCAATTTATTCAAAAAACAAGGTTTAAATGTAGCATTCAAAACTAAAAATAATTTAAAATATAAAATAAACACCTTAAATTTAAAAAATAATAATATTTACGAAAATAGCGGTATATATAAAATAAATTGTACTGATTGTGAGAAATCATACATTGGTCAAACAGGGCGAAAAATCAATTGCAGATATAAAGAACATATAAAAGCATTTAATAATAATGAAATAGAAAAATCAACCTATGCAGAACATCTAATTAAAAATAAACATAAACCTAATTCAATAGAAAATACTGTAACCATCCTGGCCACTTATCACAAAGGTAATAATATGAATATTGCAGAAAATTATTATATAAATAAATATAAAAATAATACTTTAAATGACCAAACACCTAATAATAATAATCCACTGTTTAATATAAAAATTTAACTTTTTGTCTTCTTGTTTTATTTTATATTTTATATTAATTATTAGCATTTTCAACCTATAGATTTTTATACCTGCCATGTTTATTCCTCTTTACATCTACTATATATACACATGTATTCCCTATATTCACTTCAGTATGTTTTAAGTTTCCTTTAAGTTAGTGTTAGCTGATGATGGGTTATGCCCGAAAACGTTTCTAAATAGGTATTTATCTAATTTATTGATCTATATTGTTTGTTATTAAAGTTTATTTTATTATACCATTTTAACAAACAGGATGTATTCACCTACATTCCTTCTGAAATGTTTCGATACGTGTTTTCGAGGTCGATTTGTATCGTTTAAAAAATAAAAAGCAACATCGAAATACGGGCGTAATAAAAATGCTCGAGACAGAAAACAGTGAAGAAACAGATTTACAAAATGGAAATTCAGATTCAAATGCCTGCCCGCCATTCATTTACGTCTTAATCGAAACATTCAATCAGATTGCCGAATCTTTTCGATTTTTCTTCTTCCTTCGAAAGTCTGACGTTCGTACCGCGACGCCCGGGCCAGTTCAGACAAGCGCAAACGCGGCAATGATGTTTTTACGAAATTAAATTTTTTAGAACAAAATAACAACGAAAATAATGACAGCAGTAATGACGATATTAATACTATTGCAACGCCGTGAACATTAGTAAATTAAAACTCTTTAGCTGAAATGACGTCACTTCCCACCGGCGGCCGGTAAAATTTCATTGCACCTTCGTCTTTTAATTATAGTAGTAGCTAGAAACGTGCAAATGCGTACAAATACAGTTGCACGTGGCGTATGACGGCCAATTTGACAAATTAACCTTGAATGCAATTAAGTTTACTTCTTTCGAGAAATAACGAAATTGGGAGTATTCAGTTCGTATTAAAAGTAGCATTCTCAGCATTATCTGGAACTCTTTTCTTTGCAAATAGGCGATCTGGAATTATCAACGGCTCCCAGTTAAAAAAGGAGGGGCCTCAAGAACGTGTGCGAAAGCGTCTTTTCTCGTTTTAGACTAAAAGTTCCTCATTGTGTACGTTCCAACCGTTAATTTTATAGCTTTACTTTAATTCAAATTCGTGTCCGTTCGGCATCCGATATTAGTCGGAATAATAACTAATTGTAACGGAGAAAGGTATAAACGACATTCAGTTCCATTGTAAGACTCTATGACGCCAGTAAAATGTAACACCTATCAGATATCATCTTCTTTATGTTAGAGTTCGTCGTAGTTAATTGTGACGATATTTTTAAATACTAATATAAATTTTAAAATCATAAATAGATAATTTTATTGCTTGTAAAATAAGCACAAAAAGGTCCAACAACTAGTTTCGATTACAAAAAAAACCTATAATCTCGGTACCGAATTGAATACAAAAAACAAATATACATACAACTTTAAGAAATGTAAATGATAAATAATGAGAGTGTGGATTTTGTGGTATAGTAAGTGAACACTTTTTATGCTGTAACAGAAAGTAGTACTTAAGTTAAGTTGATGTTATATTGTACAAATAAATGATATAATTATGTTGGGAACCCACAGACGGGTTAGTGCCTTGTGGGACCCGTAAATTATTATTATTATAAAAAAAAAAAAAAGATAGTGAAATCGGTAAATTATAAAAATTGACAGCCGAAATACGTAGGGCATTTCAAAAGTAATGCCACAAGTGTCCACACAAAAAAAAAAAAAATCTATTTGACAAAGTCGTATAAATATTATAATCTTTCGATATAACCACCCCCTCCTCAATGATATGTTGCCAGCGTCGGGGGAGGTTATAGATACTGTGTCTAGGAGGCCTTTGAAATTTAGTTCACGAATTCGTCGGCTCGTGTGAATGATATCACGGTATGTACCGAGGCTTGTGATTAAATATCTGCAATTCGTAAGAAGGTATCGGACATCTCGGCGATTTCCGATTGATGGGAATTTCGCATTAGAAGCGATGCCTAGACAATTTCTCAGCTGCGCAAATCATTGCATATAAATACGCGCGTCTTTCGACGCGGCGGGCTTCTTCTTTTTTCCTCTTCGCCCGAGATAATCGATCGATTATCGTTTGTCGCAAGTTGTATTTAGAAGGATATGTCAAGTAGAATAACCGCCTACTGAGGTTTCATAGATACAGTAATTAAACTAATTCGTAAAATACCCCATCATATACTAAACGAAAAAAAAACTACTTGGTGTCTGCAAAAAGGGGAAATTAAGGAAATGGCTGAATTTAGCTGTAAAGAGTAAAACCCAAGTTACGGTTCGAATCATGACATTTTATAATTTTCTATTATTGTTCCTTTCTTTTTTCTTTCTCTCTTTTTCTTTCTTTTTCTTTACTTTTTTTTTCTTCTTCTCTTTGCTTTTCTTCGTATCTGAAGATATTTTGCTACTCTCATGTATCGGTATGTAGATGAGTACTTGCGGTGTGTGCATGTATTTCTATGTATAGCATGTCATAAGTTATATAAACTTAGTTGACTATTATTATGATGTATAGGATAAGCTAGAATAATTGTAATTTTGTATACTAAAAATAAACGGTAATAAGAGTGTCGGGCACTCACACAACGGGCATCATTGTGAGACCTACAACTTATTTAAATAAAATAAAAAATAAAAAAAAAATATATATAATTTTTTTTATTGTTTTATTTAATTGTTCTTCCGTTTTTGTTTTTTTTTTTAGTCCAATCCTCGTGATTGGCGTTCGCGTGGTAGGTGTATTAAGCAAGGGACACTGTGGACCGCTCTATGGTGTGTAGGAAAGGCTTTTCGTTCCTCTCTTTTGTTATCGTATTCTTTTTCACTCCTTTTTTTTTTAAATTTTGAAAAATTTTTCTTCAAATAGTTTAAACGTTGAAAGAGCGAAACCGCAACAACAATATGTACTTAGAGGGGAACATAAATTATGGAAATAAGCACAATTACGCGTGTAGCAAAACAACAAGATATTTTTTTTTTTTTTTTTATTATTATTATTTTATTGATACAATCTTAATTTATAATTAAATAAGTATCTACTTTAATAAATTTTGGCTTTAATCTAAGCCAAATCCGTATGGAAGCAACAGTCCATTGACCACTGCTCCTAACATATTACATATTTACAATAAATAATAATTACAATCGTACATCTTATATCCTATAATGTATATATATATATATATATATATATACATACACACACATATATATATATATATATATTACTAAATTAAATCTGATGGATGGCGTCGTTTAAGGCGCCTTACGTCTTCTTTGGTGTTAAGAAGTCGAATCATTTCTACGTTAACATGTCGATGAATCCGTTTTCCATGTTTAATGGCCATTTGCTTAATAACATCATTGACTGATGTTATATGCAGGTCCCTATGGATATCATCATTACGAGAATAGCGATATGCATCGACTATTGTTCGCAAAATGATGCTCTGCCTCGCCTGAATTTTTGCACGATTTGAATTACTGGTACAACCCCAGAGCTGTATTCCGTATGTCCATATCGGCATAATGATCTGACGATACAGAATGCATTTATATCGAACATCCAGTGCCGATCTCCGACCTATCAACCACTGTAATTGTTTCGCTGTGTGCTTAATTTGTTGGCACTTCATTTTAACGTGCACATTCCACGTAAGACGCCTGTCCAAGTGCATACGTAAATACTTGGCAGAATTTACCTGTGGTACAGATTTATTCCCCAAATATACTTGATAATTTGTCTTTGTTTGGCGGTATGTGAACATAACATATGCTGATTTCTCTTCATTCAGTTTGACTTTCCAGTCCGTCGCCCACTTCTGTACACTATCCAAAGCATTTTGTAAATTGTTTGTAGCCTCGAGGTGGCTGCTGCTAACGGCTAAAATAGCAATATCGTCGGCAAACATAGCTGTCGTTGTACTGTTGTCGGTCGGTAGGTCTTGGCTATATATAGAAGATACAACATAAAGACACTCCCTTGTGGAACTCCAGCCGTAATATTATAAAAGTTCGACGTAGAACTTTCGTACGCTACTCTGAACTGACGATTTAGGCAAGTACGATTCTAACAATCTACACAGGTTTCCGGGTAATATTTTGCTCAGCTTAAAGACAAGCATGCCACACTTTGTCGAAGGCTTGCGCAATATCCAAAAAAACTGTCGGACAGTATTTCTTGTCTTCAAACGCTTTATTTATGACAGACGTAACTCTGTGCACCTGGTCAATTGTCGAATGATGTTGTCGAAATCCAAACTGATGAATCGGCAGATCTTCTCCAATCAGCGGTAACAATCTCTTCAACAGTAATTTTTCAAATAACTTGGATATTACCGGTAAAAGTGATATAGGTCTATACGATGTTACTTCAGAATCTGGCTTCTTATTCGGTTTCTTAAGCATTATAATTCGCGCTGTTTTGAAGCAAGACGGGATGTGTTCGAGACGCGTACATGCATTAACAACATGACAAGATATAAAGCGATATATTGCTAAGATTAAAGAATGAAAAAGCAGCTTAGCGGTAGTTTTATAGGTACTGTATTCTTTTTGTTTTATAGTTCTCTAGTCTAGACGTAACCGCTAGGAACATTTTATTAGCTAATAAAATAAATACATAACTGACTGAAACACATAAAGTATCTCAATTATATGCTTCTTATGGTAAATAGGGGGAAAAAAAATGAAAATAAAATCGAAAGCACATTCAAACTAAATAAACTTGAATATTAAATAAAAGAGGAAACTTATTCGAATAAAGTACCATGATAGTAGTATTCGTTGACAAATTTTCGTTATTTAAATTTGAACAGAAATTTTTCCATTCGATACATTCGATACATTCGATGCAGCCGTTGTGCTCCTGCTCGGCAACACAAACAGACCCCTCCGATAGGCTGCGCCGTACAAACAATTTTGAAATTATTCGTGTCCAGTAAGAAATCATTCGGTTCAATAAGAACATCGGTTCTTCACTATTAATTGCATTAATATCTGGAATGAAAAAAAGTTAATTTTTCCGTTTTGCTCAAAAATTCTAGTCATTCTGCTTTGAAGTTATTCAAGTCCACCGGGCAATCCGTCAGTTAATTGTTTATAAAATAAATCAGCTCGCCTACACAAGTCCGCAACACAGTGAGACATTTTCATGTTTTCCCGTACAAGAAGTAGGCTTTGCAATTCAGGCGTCCGCCGACATTAGAATGTCGTTCGCTAAGTTCAAATGTCGATCGCAATCGCCGTTTGATAACCACGCTTCAGAGAGAACGAGTAAACCGCACAAAGCTATAACAAAGTAGTCACGCATTACATCGAGTGAGCGCCTAAACGTTAAGTAAACGCAGTGTGAGAGCATCGACAGACCGACTGCGCGAAAAATACACAAAATCTCGACAGCGGGAAAACCAATGCTCTCTTATTAGTAATCCGTCGTATCTAAGTAAAGACATGAAATTTTCGTAACGCTTTTCTGTGCCGTTCCATTTCGTGACGCTTTTCGAGTTTATGCGCCAAAATAAAGACGTGAAAATGTCAAAATAATTTGATTTTGTATTTCGGAATTCAGCGACAGCCAGCCTGCTATTACTCGCGACGCCTCATTAGGAATTGTTCCGTGCGCGCTCAGAGAGAATAAATAACAAAACTTGCTTTTGAATTTTCACCAATTGCCTCTGTATAATTTCGCGTTCTAAGAGGCCTCTTTGGAAATCAATAAGCAATATCTGAATAATGGAATAACCAGCATTTTCTAGATTATAAAGATGTGTTCATCGCGAAAGGACCTAAAGAGACGGAATGTAATTTATTTGAAACAACCGCTACATGTAAATTGAAATTACAACGGCAGTTCAAACTTATGCTGAATTGTGAATCGACGATAATAATTCTGAAATCCAGTATTCCAGTATCGGGGGGCGAATGTAACAAATTTTAATAATCTCTCATCTTTTTTACGGATGAATAACAGTTTCGAGCGGTTTTTTTTTTTTTTTCATCTAGATTAAAATATAGCTGATCGTAATTTTGAAAAATTCGTAAATAGAAAGTCGGTAGTTGGAAATGACCACAAATACCGAATCGTCTGCGTAAAAATACAAAACGCAGGTGGCATATTGCTGAGATATTAGAGCGGCGCATAGAAGGAAAGTTAAGAAACCAGGAATAGAGAGGAAGAGAAGGCTGAATGGACAAGTAAAAAGAATCCGGGCTAGAGAATGAGGAGCAGTAGGAGTTGAAGGACAATTTGCAATGCGCCGCAGTAGACAAAAAAGTAATATTGATGGACGCAAATGTAGTGAAAAAAACCTGCCGGAAGAAGAAGATGGTCGAGTTAATGAGTCAACTAACTCATTTCCTTCTATTCCGGAATGACCAGGAAACCGTAAGAAATCAATCTAGATTAAACGAGAAAGGAAGAAGTCTTGAATCAAGGAACGTATAAGAAGGATTACAGTGGAAAGGCGGAGGAGATGCAATGGCCTGCAGCACACCCTGAGAATCGGATAGAATAAGTGGATATTTTGAGAATCGCATGAAGATCTGATGAAGAGAAGGGCATATAGCAATGGACTCGGCATAGATGGTTGAACAGAAAGGAGGGAAGTTTGACTCAGAGTGATTTAAAGAAAGACGAACAAATCCACTTGGACCCCAGGAACCGTCAGTGTAGATTGTAATGTGGTTAGAAAGTTTAATTACACCCATGACTAATACTATTTGCATATATTACGTATATTGTGATAACAAGGTGATTTTTGTGCGACGGGTAATACATAAACAAAAACAAAAAAAAAAAAAAACGTTACTAAGTAAATCTATAAACTATTATTAATTTTCAAAATGACGTAGTCGAAATTTCCATATGTATTAGATAAAAGGAATCATAGCGAGGAAGGATGAAGTAGAGAAGTTTTCGACACAGCTGTCACAAATCCGATAATATATTTCTATCACCCGTCGTGAATATTGCTGCCTGCTTAAAGTTCGTGAACATTCCGAGTGAGGATGACCATTAAGTTGCAAAGTATGTGCTGTTGAAAGCTGCTTGTTGCGTAGAGCTTAATTTCCGTTTGGCCGCGGTTATTTATTAGCTTTGTTTTTATGTAATTTAAATTTCGAATTTGTTTCCATTCTCTGCAACGCCGGTCTAATCCATCCCCCAACACAAGCTTTTCCCAGTTGTGATGTGTACATTTTCAGACGGATTCTCCTAGTTTTCCTGAACGGCATTTCGGATTAGGCAAGTGCGTTTAAAGTCACGAACAGAAAAGTTTTTCCATTGTTCTAGACGCTCATTAAATTCAGTCCAGATCGAATTGGACTCTTCGACGTAGATAGAAATAGAGAAGCAAATAACAACGACGATAGCTGAGGGAAGCGAAAGAATGATGCAGCGCTCCTTTTTCAGTATAATGGAACTGAAAAAAAGAAGAAAAAAAAAGAAAGGAAAAATAAACAGGAGAACGATCTAAGCACAATGAAAAGAATACATCGATTAGAGCAACACGATCGCAATTTTCCAAACGAATTACTTTCTATATTTTGTATTTGAATTACGCAAAAATGCAAATATTTGGGTAATAGAAAGACGGGGCAATAATTTCATCAGTGAGACAACCAATCCGAAATGCACAACGTCCAATCTGTGAAACAACCAAAACGAAAGATGTTCAGTCTATAATTTTTAGAATGTCATCTTTCGGATGGCGAAAAAAATTACCTTCAAATGACAACAATGAAAAGTGTAGTCCCTTTGAGCAAGTTCGGAAAAAGAACTAGAATACGGATAACGGTGCTCAAACGTTCCTACGCCTGCTCTTTTAAGAAGTTCGGATCTTCTATTTTTAGTCGGTCGAAAAATGTTGCCCGACGCTTATTTGTATTCCTGCTTTCCTGGCAGCAAATTTTCCCCTACCGTTTACCGTTCGGCTTGTCCGCCAAAACGATCGTGCCTCTCTGATGGTTATTTAAGCGGCATAAATAGAACGGGATTTGCCGAACAATAACGGGCGAAATATATTCCGCGCACGTTCTGACTGATGATAATGAAGTAAGGGATGAATAAAAATGTCTACCATTTCTAGTCGACCGTCAGATATTTCGCTTCCATTGACGCGTTTCAATCCCCAAGACTGTTACCGTGAGCTCGTAAGCGTTTATTGCGCTTCTATTTACAACGCTTATGCCTCCTAGCTGGTAGCAGTTGTGTGTAAATTATGTACAGCTACGATCAGCTGTGTAATATTTTTGGTACTTCAGAATTTATTATTTAATTGCATAATTCTATAAACACGTTTGTACTCTCTCGGAGCACTACCTTGACGAAGGTGCTTCTGTAATGCTGAGAGTTTGCGGGCGGTACCACAAGAATCGACCCACCAGAGTGCTTGAAACACGTTTATTGAAAATGCAAGCACATCAGATAGTGATGCTCTTGCCAGGTGTCTGTTCTACTACACATTGCGGATAGCAGGTGTACTATGAAAGAAAACTAATAAAATATTTCTTCTTAGAAAATCACGATTAGCGATGTAAAAGACGTTGATCTATCTTCCGACCCCATTACCTATGGGCGCATTGATATTTGAGATCGGAGTTGAAATAGGCTTCTCAATTACCTTATAATGCGACCGAGAGGTTAATAAATAAAGAAATTCAATTTTGGATGATGAAATGTAAGAGTACTTAATACGCAGATAAATATACGCGAGTGGTATAAATAAATGGAAGAACATTAATATACAAGTAAAATAATACGATATAAATCAGTTTTATGCGCTTCCGTTTCACGTGTCAACTTTCATAACTTTGTCAGGCTTCAACCTCATAGGGCTTTTTCTGCGCAATGCGTTTTTCAACTAGACAGCACTGCTGGGGTTCCGACGTTCCCTGCACTCACATTTATCATTTGCGTCTAGATCCGATTTCAGTAAGTTCATCCTTTTGAGTAATGTCGATATACCTTATATATATGTATATAAGTATACATATATGGTTTATCAAAAACGCACTACAAATAAACACATAACATGAAGATGGATTGTAGTATTCGAAATTAGTCAGTGTTTTTATATTTTTTATATCTTTAAATTATACAATTGTGTTGCTAGTGTTTGTTCTATTTTATTTACTTCAGTTATTTTGTTTTGTTCAGAAAAATAAGAAATAAAAACAAAACAAAACAAAGAAGAAGAACAGATACAGAGTTTCTAAAATTATAATATATCTCTTTCGTGAAACGTAAAATTATAGATTTATTTTTTTTTTTTTTGGTTGGTAATGTGACAAGAACGTTTGAAAATGTGGAAAAAGTTGTGGGCATAATGCATGAAGACGTGCTAATACAGTATTTATTAAAACTGCGCTACGAGTAATTTTTAACACGTACTTATTACACACGTAAAAACTTTATAAAAAGAGAAAAAACTAACAGTTTAAACAGATTCGGTTCTTTAAAACAGAATAGAAGTTGTATGACAAAAAGATTTTACTTGATTCTCTACATGATCTATCGAGCAAAACCTAAAGAAGTTTCTCCGAGGAATTTATAAAGCAACTGAAATATCAATTGCAGACATCCGGACTATACTTATCGCATAGAGTATTAAGACGATATGATGAAATACGTCGGGCAGTTCAAAACAAAAAACGTGACTTGAAACGATATAAATCGACAAAACCCAATGAAGATCTAACATATTTAAAAAATACAGATCCTGTACTCTTTTTTTGTATGCTTGGAATTCACTCTTATCCTCTATAAACGATCCGCATTGAGGCTTTCGATACCGAAGAAAATGAAATCCTTAATGAAAGTAGTCAATCTCCCGCTCAGTTCCCATTGTAGAATTGGAACAGTATCGTCACGACTGATGTCTTATTTACAAAACACTTGGTCCATATTTCTTCTTCCGTTTCCTACTCCGCATCTTTCTCAATCTATAAAAATATCGAAAAAGCAGATAATCGAGTTTCTCCCGGTAAAATAGCGATCGTCCCCATGTTCTTTTTTTCTTTTTTTTTCGAACATAATTTTGCTTTTAATAATAAATTAAAAGCAACTACACCAGGTGCCGATTCGATGTTTACGCTTGAACACTTTTCTCCGGTAATACTAAGATTGATAGAAGATCTCAAATCGGGGTTTTAAATCTATTAGTAACCCTTTGAAATATGTTTTCGATGAAAAGAGATTGCATAATAAGATAATTAATCATAACTGGAATGAGGTAAGGTGCGCTACAACGTCAGGAAATATATATGATAATATACATTCAGTTTTTAAAGGCCTTTACAAAGAATGCAAAATAGAAGTACCGCAGAGTAAAAAGGTGACTCTAAATACTGTCCTAAAAATGAATGGATGAGTCAAAAAAATAATCAATTTTATGAAAATCAGAGATCAGTACTTTAAACTTACTAAAGGGAATAGAACCAATATTCGATATAAAAACTTATTTAGAAAATATCGAAATATGGTTACAACTGAAATAAGGAATGCGAAACAGAATTATTATCGGAGTCAAATAGTTAAAGCAAACAATGATTGTAAAAAAGTATGGAATGTAATTAACAATATTGTTAATAAAAACAATAAAACATCAATCGATGATTTTATCATAAAACATTTTGGAAATACTGCATCAGTTGCTGAACAATTTAGTGATTATTTTATATGTTCAGTGGAACATCATAGACACGAATGTCACATTCAGTTACTGAATTCGAATTTTGATAATCGTATTTATTCTTCCTTTTTTATTCCGCCAGCAAATAAATACCAAATAGAAGCAATAATTAATGATCCAAAAGTTTATAAGGCACCTGGATGGGATGAAATTAGGGTTAAAGATATAAAACAAAACTTAAATATATTTGTTCCTA
The DNA here is from genome assembly GCA_039619475.1 of Icerya purchasi. Taxonomy (NCBI): domain Eukaryota; kingdom Metazoa; phylum Arthropoda; class Insecta; order Hemiptera; family Monophlebidae; genus Icerya; species Icerya purchasi. Next base: position 138,735,947 of record CM077115.1, on the reverse strand, counting down.
TTTTGACTAACATGGTTAACTATTTTATAAAGGAAGTTATTACTCCGGATGGGCTTAAAAGAGGTATTGTTAGACCAATATATAAAAAAGGAATGAAAAATCAGTTTGAAAACTACCGTCCAATGATTTTGACAAGGATTGTCTGCCTAATCCTTCTTTCCGCAACGGTCTCCTTTCTAAAGATTACGATTTAAATTTTTTTTTTGAAATTATGGTATAGTATATATGTTTATTTTACTTACATACAATCAAAAAACAGTTTACATAACCATAATAACCATAAATACGCGAATAATTACTTAATAAAAAACCTTATGCTGTCAATTGTAAACGTACGACTTTTTATGGAAGTAAAACCTAGAACAAAAAATCATTTCGAATTCTGAGAACTGCAACCTCAGTATAAATCTCTCAATTATTTCTATTATCGTAAGTTACGCGGTATATCGAAGCACTTGCTCAAATGTGTACTGCTAAAGGCATCGCAAAATACCTTACACGAACCGAATAAAATCAGTATCTGAGAGAGACAAAGACCATTAATGAAGATATATCCGTCGCGCGTTTATCAGACTACTGTTCTCCTATGAGTGTAATTATATGAAATTAATTTTGTTTAGAAACATGTCTATCTATTTCAGAATAAAATCGGAATGTACTTGTGATGACAGATTCATTGGTGCCGCAAATGATACAAGGTATCTCGTGTACCTTTCTCGCATATTCTAATATTATATTCTTGTCGATGCCATTATTGTTGAGAATAAAAGGGATGACTCTGCGAAACTGGGTCTAAGCTTACCTCTTCCGCCAGGTTCACCGTTAGTGCCGAATATTTTATTTAGCTTTATTAAGCAGTTGCGGTGCCAAGACTTCTTCGCTACATCTTCCCCACTGCACGATCCATGTGGTTTCCATTAGAGACGAAACGATCAGCCTATTGTCTAGTAAATCACCTACACTGGGGACCATCCGAGATTGTCTCACAGCTGTATCTTAACTGGTGTTGACCAATCTTTGTATCCTCTGCATAGGAGCCAAGTATATTCCTCCGTTCAACAACTCTTCCTGGAGTACAATAGGTTACAGGATACACGTTTTTTTTTTTGTTTTTTTTTTTTAATATGAATTAATACAATTTTAACTGTTAGTTAAATAAGTATTACTTTTAATAAAATAAAATATCCTGTATGGGGTCATTTGATTCAATAATCAAAGCCCCAAAATACTATTTACAATATTTACATTAATTATAAGACGCGATATTGTGGCTTTGTGCGCTTAAGCCGCCTAAGATCAGATTTCGTGTTGAGTAGCTGCCTCGCTACCACATTGTGATGCCTATTCATTGATGCGGTAAACAAGAAATTAGACTCGGGGAAACGTATTAATTAACGCCTGCCAGCAGAAACGAAATACCTGAGAACTTACAAGGAATTTTGTAACGGAGAAGACAAATAATCCTTGACGAAATAGAATTGAATTTCAAACTATTTCAAACAATATAATTATGACAATTAAAGTAATATCGTAAAAACTCTATTACCTCATAAAATAAGTACGTTTTTCTTACGCATTGCAATTATTTTTTACTGTTCAGAATAATTTGGTTTTCAATTAATCTCCATCTTTTTTCAGCATTTTCGGTTGAAGAACTATTTTTTAAATCGCCTTTTTTTCATTATTTTCGAGATTGGGGCATTAAGTACACTACGAAAATATTTGAAATATGTAACTCACGTAACAACGGCAACGAATAATAATAGGTAGTATTGTAATCGAAAGTGGCGAATTCGTTAGAAAAAAATAATTAAAAGTAGATAAATTCACACAACCTGCTTGTTAAAATTTAGAAATATAAACTAGACGAATTCCTCCGAATAACGGAAACAAAAATGAGTATAAATTTACTTTAATAAATTAAAATAAATATCTCAATTTAAGGAAAGCTGATGATAGGCTATGCCTGAAAACGTTTCTAAAATAGAGGCGTGTATTTATTTCAGTTTATTAAAGTAAATTTATACTCTTATTTTGGGTTTCCGTTATTCCGGGGAATTCGTCTAGTTTATATTTCTAAATTTTAACAAGCAGGTTGTGTGAATTTATCTACTTTTAATTGTTTTTCTCTAATTTATTATTCGTTGCCTTTGTTACGTGAGTTACAAATTTCAAATATTTTCGGAGTGTACTTAACCCCGGGGATCTCAAAAATAACGAAAAAAGGCGATTTAAAAGATAGTTCTTCAACTGAAAATGCTCAAAAAAGATGGAAATTTTAATTAGAAACCAAATTATTCCGAACAGTAAAAAATAGTTGCAATACGTAAGACAATTCTATTTGTTATTAAGGAATTTATTTATTTTATATTTAGAAAAATAATTATTACCTAAACGGCTCTAACTACAACTTTTCACAGTAACTCTACATCAGTTTCTCAGTATAATGCGTTTAACATTTGCACCTAAATACACATTATAGTGCGATATGCAAATGTGCGCCGTGATACGAGAATTGAAAATAACAGTAGATAAGAATTGTATTTTTCATTGAAAAATACATCGCAAGCTTCTGAAATACTTTTTTAAAGCATTTAAAGTAACACTTACTTGAATTCTCGATAATTATCTCCTTTTAAAAGGAATTCGAAAAGACACTAACAATAATTGTCGAATCTCCGAACTAAATCGGCATAGTTCTTTTAAATCGAGTTTACGGTAAAAGGTTATTTAGAGATGTAAAGTTAGACCCCTTCTCTCACTTTTTCTCAGTTTAATTTAACGTCTCCCCTTGTCGCAACCGAAAAAAGCGATGGAATTCAAAAAAATATGCAAATTTTCCCGGTAATTATAGTCGAGGACGCTTCTTGCATTTTACCTGATATGCCGGACAGTTAACCTTTTAGTATTTGTATTGAACAACAGCGGCTCGTATTTGGCAGTGTACTTTTTAATTGTATATTTTGCATTCGGTTTTACTTAAAATATTTCTGAATAGCTATTTCAGATGCAAACAGAATAAAAACGAAGTCGAGTCGCGGCAGCCAAGTTTTTTTATATTTTCTACGTTTTCCGAATTCTAAATTTTATAAAATCGGGACATATTTTTCCGAAAACGTTCCGACTAACGTAAATAATAGCCCAGCCATCTGTATTTACTTCTGTATTTAATTATCTCCCGCTTTATTTATCCGACAGATTTCCAAAAGAGATTAACGGTAAAGCTCATACACTGCCGTTTTATATTAAAAAAAAAAAAAAAAAAAATGCTACATGAAGTTTTCTCGCTTTACAAGCTATTTAACGAAGAAACGACCTTTCTTCGAGCTTTTGTTTGAAGTTTATTCTGTCCAAGAACCTAAATCTAGATGTGCAAAGTCAAGAATGTAAATCTTTCCTTAGATGTACGTATGAAAAAACAATAAAGTACTTAAATTCGGTGCTTTGACCGGCAAAATTAACTAATTTTCAGAAATAATTATAAAAATGGAAAATTCAAATGACAAGATCAGAAAGACATTCAGAATGTGGAAATTTAAAAGATTTAGTAGATTTCCAAATATGTCTAAGATGAGTGGATCTCCGGAAAATTTTCCAGGAGTACTTCTCGGAGGCTCGAAGTAAGTACCTATAGCTCTTGCTTTATCCCATTTGTCAGCGATGAGGTTTTCATTTTAAATAATTACACTTATTTAATATTTATTTTTAAATTTGAGAAGTTAGTAGGAGAGAGGCTTTTGACAGTTACGAATAAATCATTTGTACATGTTCAGTTACAGACGTGTAAAAAGGTTAAAAATACATATGAAATTTAACGAATTTGACGGTCGATGGTTTTTTCGATGCGGTGCAGTTTTTGATATATGAAATTTTATATTATCTCTGAATGGCAAATAGAGGCCGCCAGTATTGAATTACAACACTGTATTAGTCTGTTATTTCAAAACATACTTTCTCAAAATATGTAGAAATAAAGAAAAATGTTTACTTGTTAACATTCTTTTTGGAAATGATGATGCTAAACATTGTAACGTTACATCTTATACCAAAGTAGTTTTCAACCAACGACTAGTAATGGTAAATCATCGCTAGAGCCAATGTTGAAAATATTTTGAATTTAAGGATTTTATTTGAACTTTTCAGAGATTTCCAATAAATTTCTATATAGTACCCGTAATCTTGATAAAATACCCAAACAAGGCGAGCATTATTAGAATTTTAACTGAAAATTAATATATAAATTTTATCAGCGTAGGCTTATTCGCCAGTGTCTCTTGCGAAAAACAAAATTATCACGGTGGACAACTGGTATCCATCACAAAAAACTATCAACAAACTTGGCGGTGCAAAAAAAGATAAAAACTTGAGATGATTTTTCTTTATTATTAAAATTCTATTATTTCCCCAGCCGTAATAAAATTTTACAACGGTGACTGAATGAAGCTTTTAATGTTTTAATTGCAGCGATTTGGTACTGATTGGGAAAAAAATTAAATATGCACGGCAAGAATAAAAGTTTCGTCTACCATGGCGATAACCGACTCCAAATTAACGACTTTCTTAATAGAAACGCGAATATGCTCAATAATAATTATTAAAAACAATTAAATTAATATTCTTGCAAATTATCCAAAAAAATAAACGGACTAGGAGGTGGTCAATTTCCAGAAACCGCTGAAAACGTTCGAATTTGGATACCTAGAACACAAATTTTAAAGGAATTTTTCGTACCGCGTCCTCTTCAAAAAACCAAAATCGTAAAATCACAATATTACGACTTACTTACACATTAAAGTTGGAAAAAAAGACCGTTTTTACGAGACGTTGATGTGGTAAATTTCCAGAAAATGCTGAAGCATTCGACAAAAAGACTCGATGTCAGCATAACTGTTCATTATTGAAAATCGGTATTGAAGAAATTAGGATAAACGCATCTTACCCATCTCATATATATGCGGATGACGTAGTGCTTCTTAGCGACCATATAGATGGACTAAAAGAAATGATATAAGAACTTAATATAGAAAGCAAGAAAATATGTAGGTCTGAAATACAACATAGTGAAAACTGTCTTACTTCGGAATGAGTTCTCACAAAATAGCAATATTACGGTATACCAAGAAGTGACATCATTTAACTATTTAGGACAGATTATAAAAGCTGACAACAGATTGAAAAATCCGGCTGATGGCTTGTAACAATGTTGGTAACGAAAGAAACCGAACTAGCGTATTATTTTCAGTCTTTCATTAATCATATGAAAATGTACATAGTCGGCAATAATAGCGATCATTTCGGTAGTGCAGCTGCAAATTAACATCCACATGTTTTACTAGTATGTTTAATGACCATAATAGAAAATCAGATCATTGTTTTGGTTCTACGAAACGTTTCTTTTCATGAAAAAAAAAAAAAAATGAAATAATCAATAGTCAATTTTTGTTAAATTCACTTATAAAAAACTTTGGAATTAAATGTTTTAGTACGGTATCATTATAATGTGTTTTCATTTTAAAAATGCCATAGTTAAATTACAATTAAAAATTAAATGGCCAGGGATAGAACTTGGCCATAATAACCATATATGAAATACCGAAGAGTAGCGCTAGATAGTTCCTTCACTCACAAAGAACCTACAGAAACACTAAAAAAAAGTCAGTACACGGAATGGAATTTTAAAAAAAGTTCACAAACTCAAAATGGGTGCAAAATGATACAATTATGAGAACTGCAACCCTGGCGTTATATTTTGCAGCGGCAGAATATGGTTGTTCAGCTTTGGCTAGGTGCGTGTACGCAAAACAGGCGGAGTTGCTCTAATTGAATTGAGTCGATTAGTAACAGGATGTTTAAAACTAGCTGCAGTAGAAGACCTTTATTTACTTGATAGTATAGTTCTACTCACCGTATAACAGCTGGCAAAGAAAGGACAGCTCAGTCAGGAAAACTACCAAGAAATTGAGAGTATAACCTGAAAAAGAGTGGATAAACCAGTGGAGTGGATAGACTCCATCAAATCCCTTGAGATCACCGGAAGAAATACTGGCGCCAAGACACAAAAAGAAATGGCCAATATGGCGCACAATAAAACGAATACTGGCGGGCTATGTTTGTACGGTTTCAGAAATGATGAAGTGGAGCCTGGTAAAAGACATGAAGTGTCAATACGGAGAACACCAGACAATACAGCGTATAGTGGTGTACAATAGATGATGCTGCCGAAACAAATGACAAGCCAAGATTCTCGCTAAATATTGGCGCGATAAAATATAAATATTCTCAGCGTACTGAATACGAAAAAAGAAAGTAAAAGAATAATTGTGAAAGAGTACTGCTTTCGCCGGGGAGTAATGCTGTACTTATTTTAGAAGGAGTTTTGTTTGAGCGTTAAATTTCAAGTTTGAAAGAAACTTAATTATATTAAGGACCGAAGCGATTTACTTTTAATTGTATTATATAAGCAACTAGAGAATCCATCACACGAAACATTACTAGGAACTCATAACAAATATCAATGTAGATTGAATGCAGAGAAGAGGGAGATTACGGATGAATAGAGCGCATATGAAGAATGATAAAAAACAGTAGGAGTGAGTGGGAAGAGCGGAACATATGGCTTGAGGAGCACTCAGAAATAATTAAATATTTGGAAACAGAATGATGGGCAAAATGTATAAACAACAGACCATAGATTAGCCATCAGTTCGGCTATAAACATTGAGAAAAGGAAGTCTGAAAGATTCGGAAAAATAAATGTCCAAAATAATGAAAGAGGTTGTATCGCAGGTATTTATTAATCTATTTTGAAGTAGTATCCTTTCTGTATGTCGTGAAAAATATTACGGTGTCATCAGCGCGCAGAATAATCTCGACATCTTTTAGGGTGTAAAAGTCTTTAAGCGTAAATTAAATAAGAATGGGCATGTTGCCTTGTGGGACGTCGGAATATTTACTGTTTGTTCGCATATTTTGTGGAATTTACTATAACGCTGAAAGTTCTGCTATTTAAGTAATGATTACTTTATATAAAATATAGTATGGAAAATTTAACTTTTAAAAAATGTCACCTGGTGCCGAAAGCCTTCTTCATAGAAAAGTTATAATTTTTTATTTATATTAATCTGTGCAACTGCTAACAAAACCACATTAATGTGAGAGGTGAGAATTTGATTAGCTGCACAAAACTCATTCTTGTGTAATACTAGTCTTTCAGTAACTTTACAAAAGATTGCCCTAATAAGAGAAATCGGTCTATAATTAATAGGTACTGTATTAACAATTCGATTTACAAGAACGATAGTCGACTCTTTACAAATGATGCAAAAATGACTGGTAATGGTTTTGGCTTTATTAATTTTTACACGCGCACACAAACACACACACATATATATATATACGCGCGCGCACACACACATATATATAAGTAGCTAATAAATAGCGGAGCTGGTGCAGTTGACGTCACCAACCCCAATTTGTCCCCCGGTGCTCAAAACTCACCCCAATTTGTCCCCGGTGCTCAAAACTCACCCCAATTTGTGTCCAGGTGCTCAAAACTCACCCCAATTTCTGTCTTGGAGCCCAAAGTTACCCCAAGTTTTCTCCGGCTTCCCCCGAGTTTCCCCCCGGGTGTCCAGGTTTCCCCCGATTTTCCCGGACAGCTGCTGAAATTTCACCCCAAATTCTCATCCAGGTGCTCAAAATTAACCCCAATTTCTCTTTTAGAGCCCAAAGTTACCCCAAGTTTCCCCTGATTTCACGGATTTCCTCCGAGTTTTCCCTGTTTACCCCTGATTCCCCTGGACAGTTCCGCTAATTCGATCCCTAATTCCCATCAAGGTAGTCAAAATTCACCCCCAATTAGTGTACAGGTGCTGAAAGTTTACCCCAATTTGTATCCATATGGTTAAAATTCACCCAAGTTTCACCAAAATTTCTTTTTCCGATTCCCCGTTCATACTGTTATCTGTAAATGCGCTCGCACCGTTTCCACGCATATATTCAACATAGCCTTAGCCGCCATAAAAGTGTACTCGCTTTCCCATACCCGCGCCTTCTATCATCATGTGTATGTATTATACATGACTCTGCGTGTAATATATGTAGCATACTTTTTAATTTTCATTTTTCGAGGTTGGGAGGGGTAAAATTTTGCCAGGAGTGATAAAAACGTTTGAATGTCAACACTTAGAACCCAAATTTTAAAGGAATTTTCTGAGTCGCGCTCCGTTCCGGCATTTTTTTTTAAAAAATTTTATTTTTAAGAAAAATATTTGAACGTTCCATCAGTCGAATAAGAGCGGGCGAGTGTGCTGGTACGAGATGTATTATGTAAGCGCGACCGCGGCTGTAATGGAAATATTTAAATGTTCCAGCAACTAGTTATTTATCATAAGATTAATAGTCAGCGAAATGAGTTTGACTGGGAGATTAATTGCGGCCATTGCGTCTTTTAGACTAGGTAGATGAACGTTATCAAAGGCTGAGGATAAGTCGATAAAAGAAGCCAGCGTGAAATGCTTATGTATGAAGGATTTATAAATGTGGGAAACAAAGGAGCTAATACAATCGGCAGGACCAATGCCTGGTCGAAAGCCAAACATGTTGGAAGGAAGTAAGTTGTTATGTTCCAGCCACCAAACAAGACGTTTATTCAGCATGCCTTCGAAGAGTTTCCTGAAACATGATGCCAAAGAGATAGGACGTAAGGAAGCATTTTTTTTCGGGATGGGAATAACGATAAAGGAGTTCCAGGAAGACGGAGTAATACCTCTTGATAAAAAGGAATTGAATAGTTCAAGGAGAAACGCAAGTGACTGCTCAGACAGATTTTTAAGGACTATGTATGGAATACCATCTATACCCGGTGAGGACTGGTAGAGTTTAGGAAAACAGACTTCAGTTCATTGATATTGAATGCAGATGTTAAAGGGTGCGGGGGAGAGCTCTGTACGGAAGGAAAGGAGTAAAGTTCATCAAAGTTAGGAACGTACGCGGGAGCAGTGGAGTCGACAAAAGATAATAGGCTATCACGAGTAAGATTAAGGTTAGACGGGTGTTCTGAAAACGGGGATTTGAACGCCTTAGCCATTTTCCAAATATGAGAAAGTGGGGTAGTTCTGGAGAAGGAAGAACACTTTGAGGCTTTCAGCATGTACCTAGCTCTAGCATTAGCTCGCTTGTGAGCAAGAAAATTCTCGGTAGTAGATTGGAGCGAAAGTTTCTAAAAGTAGCTCGACTGAGCCTAAAAGCTGCCTCGCACTCGTCATTCCACCAGAGTGAAGATGCCGACGTACCTCGCTTGGAGCGCATCGGGGGGCGAGATGAAGAAGATAAAGAAAGAGCAGATGTAGCGGAATGAAGAAAAAAATTATAGGATGATATGGGATCAGAGGAAGGACACAAATTAGGAAGCAAATGATCCATAATAGAACGAAATAGAGCCCAGTCCGTTTTGGAAAGATTCCATTTGGGAGAATGAAGGGGCCTAAATGGAGCAGGAAAAGGAAAATGGAGAGGAGTTATCAGAATGGGAACATGATCACTACCAAAGGTACCCGCAAGAGTCCTCCAGTTATAGTTGAGGCCAGCATTGGAAGAGGAAAAAGTTAGGTCAAGGGAACTGAAGATGGACGGACTCCTAATATATGTAGGCGAGGAATCGTTAAGGAGAACCAAGTTATCGGAAAGAATAGAATTTTCAAGGACAGTACCATTAGAGTTATAGGATGAGTAACCCCAAGAGGGGGAGCGAGCGTTCCAGTCGCCACCAAACTTTCCTTTTATCTTTCTATTCAACCGGTTCTTCCATTTTATTTTTTGTTTCATAAGTTTGCTTCTTTGCGACGCTACAGCATTTCTTCCTTATGCCGATTGCGTTTCAATCATAGCCTCCTTCCTTCATCTTACTATCGTTTTTCACTTGCAGACTTTCCTTAATGTCCTCTGTATCCTCCCAGTGACATTCAAGAATGTAATTTTGAGTACACCCTTTTCGAACAGTCATCTCAGCGTTTCACTTTTCACTCATAATTTCTTGAACTTCCTCCTTATAGAGCGCTACATCAGTTCTTTCATTTCCATCGCCTTGTGTTGTTCCTCCTCTTGGCTGCTTCATTGTCGCTATAGCTAATCACACACGAATTTAAATAAATAATCTAGTTGAAAAGTAAATAAATCCACTTTAAACCACAAAAATTGTTATTTAATTATTTAAAATAAAAATAAAATACCGACTAGTTTCGGATAGTATTATCCATCTTCATGGCGTATATATATATAAACACCATGAAGATGGATAATACTATCCGAAACTAGTCGGTATTTTATTTTTATTTTAAATAATTAAATAACAATTTTTGTGGTTTAAAGTGGATTTATTTACTTTTCAATAAGATTTATAACATATCACAACAGTATGGAACAGAATTACATTAAATAATCCAGCTTTTTTGTTGCTTTTTTGATATATGAAGTTTTTAACGCCGCCACAAAAAAATGTATCCGGTTTATCGAGGTGTGTAAATTTACTACATTTATTCAATGCGCCTTATTTTTAAAACTATTACACTCTCTATTTATTCTATTTTATTTTAACGTTATTTTTAAAATTTTCTATTTACGTTATTTCGATCTTTTTCGGGCCGTATTAATTTTTGATCCTAATTTTGGTTCGTTCGTTCTTGCTGTTACCCGTAGTTTGTATTGGTTCACACGTTATGAATAACAAAAAAAAAAAAATGAACAAACTAAAATTATGACCAATAAAAATGAACTGATGTGATTGATGTAATTGTTCAGCGAAAAATATGTATGTTTTAATTATGTATAATCGCATGGAAGGCAATGTGACAAATATGTACACCAGTTTTATATGCACACGGGTAATATCTACGAGTAAATATTCGTTTCGACAGCGCTCTTGTATTAAAAGTCGATTTACAATCAGTGTCTAGAGAGTAGTCTTGAGTTTTCATATGCGATCGCTACGAGTGTTTTATTGCAACAAGAATGTACAGGATAAGTAGCGGCGACAATAACGAACGAACGAATGAACAGAAATAAATTTCTAAATTAACAGGGAAAAAAGTACATGGGTCCTCCGTCTAGAAAATTGAACTAAAACTCTTCAGAGAACGGCTACCGGTTACAAATTAAATGAATCGTTCTAATGTTTCGATTTGGTGAGAGATGAAAAAGATGTACACTGTCAAACATCTCTATTTGATCTGCTACAAAGACGTTATGTGGACAAATTAGCGTGTAAGAATAGCCGGGGAATGTGGTGAATGTTTGAAGCTTGTGGCCGATGTGGTAGCGCCTTCTTCGGAAACTTCCGCGGCGTGTTGTAAAACTGTTCTGCAAAATTATTCCGTCGTCCCACTGGCCGGATCCGGGGTCTGAGCGAAGCGCTTTTAAGAAGTCTCGAATAAATTTAGATTCGCCTGTTCAGCAAGCGCCGTTCAAAAAACAAATACCGCCGAGTTAATGAAAGCGAGAACGAGCGGTAAATGAGAATTCGAATTCAATAAAGCCGCCTTTACATTGAGGACGACTTTTGCACGGTGCGAGATTAAGTCGTGTTTACAAAAGTTCAAAACTTCAGCTGAATCTTAAAAGTCAACTTGGAAGACGGTCGCGAGTTCATCAAAGAAAAGTTACACCATTCCGTTCATTTGTACTTTTGGCAACACCGTTAGAATATATTTAACAACTTAAAAATTTTCCTTCGGGCGGACACGCTGTTAAAACAGAGCACGTAATCTAAATGGGATTCAGCTAACGACAAAACGAAATCCCGTGAAATTTAACTTGGTTTGTCCTCACGTTATCAGTTTTATGATTTCATTCGCCCTAGTCGCCGAGAAATAACGAAACGGACTGAAATAAACGATTCGGCAAATTGAAAATAATCATGGAGGTTGGAAACGCATTTATTTGATCCTTTCTCCGTTACACGCTACTTCAAACCCGGAATACTCTGTTTTCCATGGCGAATAATAATCCGTTAGTGGTAGTTTTCCTTTTAGCCAAGTATCCCCAGCGTTAACGGAATCTGTGGAAAAAAAATTATTAGCAAAACAAGCACGGCAAATACATTTTGTTCCCTTTTTCCTCGGGCTCAGGCTTTACCCAGAGAAGCGATTAAACAAAATGTCAGTTGTAATCCGATTGGATATTGGATATTATTAATAGAAAACAACAAATAACGAGAAATACCGTGTGTAGAATGGAGTCGCAATAAAGAGTAATGAGATCTAGAGTCTCGATAAATTAGAATACAGAATAAAACGCTCAACGGAAAGTAATATAACGACTCTAATGGCATACGCGATTGCATCTAGTTTGGACGGAGAATATAGGGAGGTAGCATAATAAAAAACGAAAACGAGCAGATAATTAAGTATGGCTTAGGGACGCGAGCGAATAATGGAAACAACAGCAGAATGGTATAGTGAGAAACAAAAAAAACCGCAGATTAGCAGAGATACTAGATTGAACAGGCAAGAAAATGAGTTACTATTAGAAAAGGAGGAAGCGTAAATACTGATATTGGAGTTGAAAACTTTCATACTACGGAAGGAGATGGAGGATGGAATTTTTCTGAATAAAAGAACTGAGAAGAAGCAGCAACCAGAGCCAAAGAAGCAACCGCATCATTACCATGAATGCTCGAACTAGGAACCCGCAGTAAATATGCAGCAAAAAAGAAGAGTATCGATAAGGGAACGTATAATGTGGAAAATAGTAAAATCGCAGGAATAATCAGGTAAAGGAGAACAAGTTGAAGATCGTGAAATCAGGAATAACTAAAAATTCGAAAAGGTGATTAGAGGAAACGAAATAATTGGTTAGCCTTGTGAATATAGAATGGAAAGAAGTAAAACGAGAAAACTTTGAAATATTAAAATCTGAAGGGATCCGGACTTCAATTTTTCTGAATCATTTTATCTTCCTTCTTTCTGTTCAATCTTTACAGCCGAGTCGATGGCTATCCTACGCTCGAATATCTTCATTTCTTCCAGTCGTTAGTTTTCTAATTATTTGATTATCTCAGATTCCATGAGTGTTCTTCAAGCGATCAGCTGCCCTTTTCCGGATAACTCTTCTGATTTCATCATTCTTCGCATACGTTGTCTTATCCATCTTCTTCCCTCTCACTACTCCATCTGTGTTGATTTTTTGTGGATTCCCAGCCATATGGGCATTAAAGGTAATGAGACGGCCGATTCTTTAGTTCGAGTTGCTGCTTCCTCTCGTTCCTTCTTTAAAAAAATTCCATCCTCCAACTTGATTTCCCTATGTTCTAAATTTGATCTTAAATTTTGGTCAGATATTTACCCTTCCTCCTTCCGTAACGATCAATCCTTTTATCTGTCTGTACAACCTAGTCTTCCTTCTAACCCCAGGTTCTTTGAGTTTCCTTCACTTCACCGTTCCGTTGTCATTTCTATGATTCACTTGCGTTTTGGCCATTCTGCTCTTCCTTCCTCTCGTTTTCGCTTTTCCCTTGTTTCTTCTCCAAATTGTCCTCTTCACCCTAATGAGGCGGCGAATTGCGACGCCAATCACATCTTTTTTGAATGTCCATCTCTTTCTGTTGAACGCGGTATCCTATATTCTTGTTTGCTGAAACTCAAGCTCCCCGCTCCTTATTGTGCATCATATATTCTGTCCTCTTCACCATCCATTATCTCATTCGTTAGTTCCTTTATATTGTCAATATCTGACCGAATCAAAATTCAACTGACGGCTCTTTTCTTTTTTGTTCTTTCTAGGTGTAGGTCCTTAGCTGACGTGCCCAAAGGGGGATCTAAAAAAAAAAAAAAAAAAAATCTGAAGGGATAAAAAACCACTCGATCTCTTCGAGCTATCAATAAACACAATAAAAAGGAACCAGGCAATTGGTAGTAAAGGAAATTCCTGCCTAATTGGGTAGAAATTTCGAACATCTTAACAGGACGGCATAGTTTGTTGAAGTTGAAGGAAAAATAACAGAGGAATCATTAAAGGAAATTGTATAAAAACGAGAACTAAGACGACGACGAGAAATAAGAGGAGATAAGGCAGAAATTATTTTCTTGCTCAGTTTCTAGAAATGGATAGGAACAGATATAGAGAACACATTTAGCAAGGAAAGGTGACGAATAAATGACACAAAAACAAATTTCGTTTAACGATGGTCTATCAGCTATGCAGATACATTTAATTATATTTATGTGAAATTGATAACGATGCATAGCTGCAAAGTAAGTAACACCTTGCAGAATTGGAAGTGACAGACCGGTCTTCCCGACATTTTCTTCCTTATCATGCGTCAACATCATTGTCTGTAGGAAATCTCATTTTTAGACGTCTCAAGCAATATGCGTGTCAAACTAGCTCCGCAAACTAATCTCTGTATCAGACGTTTAATATACGTCACGTTTTTAGTGTGATGCCTTTTTTAAATAATGTAATTAACTACTCTGATGAGCCTAACTGATCCGTTGTACAATTGGTCTAATGAGTCTATAATATGATAAGTTATATATTTTAAAACCTTAATTTACGTTACAAAAGTTATAGTTTTATATATTACACGGACACAGAGTACCTTTTAATTCACTAAAACATATAACATTTATTTATATTAAATTATTAAAATACAAGTATTACAAACATTATTAATTCACAAAATATGTATAAAAATTCGTCCTACCGGTTTCGTCTACTTGACATATGATGAATATCTTTTGGTATTTCGGATACTTCGATTCATTTTTAGAACGAACTGATCTGTTATTTTTTTCCCCATTTAAGGAGGAGAACTAATCCACACACTGCATGTAACTACCTAGGTTATCGCAGTGAGTGGACCCACGTTTTAAATCAGACTCCTCGACGCTCGTTAGACTGAACAAAAGTCACGAGGTTGTTCAAAGCGACAGGAGTATTTGAGAGGATGTCTGCAAGTTATGTAATTTGGACGCGCCGTAACCCATTAAGACGTGCGCATTTCAGCAAGATATGCGAAACTGATGGGATATTCATCGTTAGAACAGAAAGTAGGCAGGAATTTGACTTTGGAGCTTGTTTGAGGATGAAGTCGTGGGAAAAAGACGATGTCCCGTTCTCAGGCGATTGACTATTTTTCTTTTTGCTACTATCCCTCGTGATGTGTTTTTTTTTTTTTTTCTTTTCATTGATAATTATCTATTCTAGTTCCAAACGAGTTTAGAAAACATATCGTGTCATTATTAATTTTTCTTAGCATAGCTTGAATTGAATTCATTAACAATTTTTTTCATATGTTAATTTTTTAAATTAGACCCGCAAGATTTATCTCGGCAGCATTAACCGTTGCGTTACCGTCAAGATTATCGAGATTATTAAGTTCTCTTAGCCTAGTTATAACCAGTGTTTAAATGCGCTAGATTATTTTGACTTTTTAGTGGCTTGCGAAAGGTAATTACGAAAAAAAAAAAAAAAATACTACGCACAAATAAATAAATAATCGCGATGTTTGCATTTTCGGTTAACACAAGTCACTATTAAACCGTACCTCGTAAGATGATTAAAAAAGAAGGAACGAACATTTTTTAATTACTAAAAATACAGCATTCTGATGATGTATTTTTTGATATCAATAATAAAACTGAAAATTATTTTTCTCGAATTAATGATAAATAATTTAATAAGAAAATGATTGAAGTAATCTGTAAAATTGGTAATTAACAATTTCCTATGTTTGTAATTAAATGCGAAATTTCTCGCATGAGTTTCTTCCTCTTTTCCAGCTTCAAAATATGTGAATTCTTAATATTACAAAATTTATCGTACCAAAATGTTGCATATAACACTATACTTCCGATAGGCTTTTACCCTGAACAATATGCAACATATATAATCCAGTAGAAGTGTTTCTTTTCCATCCAGTATCTGTAACAACTTTAAATGCTAAGAACCTTATCAATTGTAATTACGAAAAACACCAATTGTGAAGGAAATTGTTGCTTTACATTTCCGCTTTTACAAAATTTAGTTATAGGCAAACACTATTTTCGTAAATGAACAAAAATAATTTTCGATACGAGCCCATATTACCAATTGCGTAGCATCGGACGCATCACGAATTTCTTCATAAGTAATATTATTTTCTTCGCAACCTAAAGTAAAGCTCCCCGTATTCGTAAATCTTTTTTCAGCCCATTAATCAAAAGGTATCATAACTAAGTAATCAAATTATGTAAACAGTTCTCAAATTGAAATACTCGTACTTTTCATGATGGCCAAATGATAATTAAAAAGAAGAAAAAAAGTAAAAGAAATTTCCTTTAGTTCTATCGCCTGCAGCAGGAAGTACCTAATTAAGACCCCCATTCAAAAAAATACATATATATATATATATGTACAAATAATCCATTAACCGGTGATCTTGTGCGGGTGAAATTTAACAAGAAATTTGATACTTCAGTGTAAGTATCGGCTACAGCAGAGCCATTATCGTAAAAAAGAGTTCACCAGTTCTTTCACGCGAATTGAAAAAATGGCACCACTACAACCGTGAATAGGAAGGAGGTGTTCTCGAATAGATTCAATTTCAGGAATTGTTAAGATAACGTTATTGGTGGACAAATAGCTGCTACAAGGGTGGGACGATAATGGCCACATACACAGATGCGCTGCGAAAAACTTCTTATAGACTATCGCAAACAGCCAGAATGGTTAAAAATCTAGAAAACCCTATCTTAATAATTTACACCCCAGCATCAGTGACGCAGCAACTACTCTAACAGTACGCGATATAGTACAAAGCGACTGTCATTTATTCCCTCGTCTTCTGGAGAAAAAAAAACTCGTGTGTTTGTGTAAAGATTTTCACTACAGATATTGCAGCTGTTTGATGTTAGGCTGTTAATTACGCTTCACGTTATTTTTTCCTATTTCTTTTCTCGTTGAATGCTACGGATATTTTATAGATATAAAGAGGACAAATGCAAAATGTTTAGTTTTTTTTCCGAATTTATCGTCACTATTAAATATTTTCGTATTTCTAAAATTAAGCGCCCATGATGGTTATTTCGTCGCTAATTTCAATATGGCGGTTATTAATTTTTTCTTCTCTCTGCTAGAACAAAAGAGAAGTAATTTAATTAACGACCGTTAATGTGACTTTATAAAACCGTATGAGAGCTAATATTGATCCTGTTAATAAAAAAAGAAAACCCCGTAAAATGACAACGTCGTAGTCGACCCTGTTAGCACGAAAAAATCTATTATGTCTGAAAATTATTTAAAACAGTTCCGTTTAATAGAATTAGGTAACACAGATAAAATCTAAAAATGTTTTCCGAGGAAATTTTAAATTGGGAAAAAAATTTGTTCGCAGCAAAATTAAAATACGCGCTTTACACATGTGGTTCCAAAATCCGACTCAAAAAAATAAAAAAAAAATAAAAAAAAAATACGGGGGTTTTGTCGTAAAGCGGAATTAATTCTAGTAAAATCATCAAACCTCGGACAAACCGCTAAAACTGAAACTTAAAATTTAAACAATACACACTTATTATACTGTAACTAAACAATAAAAGAAAACAATTTAGAAAATTTACTCAGAAAAATGTTTGGTATACAAATTCACTGTTTAAAATGCTTTAGAGCGCGCTATCAAGCATTGATTAGACTTTAGCACGGTGTACATTTATTGCAGGGAAAATGAGAAAATTTTATCTCCATCGAAAATCGAAAAATGAATATATATATTGTTATAAATCCAAAATGGAGTCACTGTTCCGAGCTCCAGTTGTTATAAATCGATATTGTTCCGAGCGCCAGTTGTTAAGAATCACGATTTCCTTGAGGGTAAAGAATCACGACCTCCTTTCGCTTAATGATCAGAAAGTCGAGAAAAAAAGTATAAAAAGAAATCGCGAAAGCAAATTAAAGAAAATTTGTGCGGGCGCCAACGGTGATATATCGGTTCACCGTTACCGGAATAGCTCTGCCTAGTAAAGCATTAGGCTTTTAATTAATCGCGGAAGAAAGAAAGAGAAAAAAAAAAAAGGAAAAAAAAAAAAGGAAAAAAAACCAAAAAGGAAAAAAAACCAAAAAACGGAACCCGTCTCACGACGGCGATACACTCTTTTCGGAACAGAGATAGCACGAGGGCCCACCACGTGTCCAAATGACGAAAACTTAATAATAAAAAAATTTTTGTGTATTTTCAAAAACGCGGGCGAAACAAAAATAATATACGTATGTAATGACTAAAAAATCTAATAAAGAAAAATGACTGAATGCGACAACGGCGTAACACGTGTCGATGTGCACGATCAAAAAAAACATGCGGCCACCAGAAAATCGGTCAGTCGCAATCGACTGTTCGGTGGTCCGTCAAAAGCGCGACCCGTAATTACACTAACATGCGACTAGTTAATTGCTGAGCAATTAATCAACGACTGGCTATCGATTAGCCAAGAAAGCGACTAGATAGATCTCGGTACCTGACGGGGCTTTTTGCCGATCGACATATACGCATCGTCGAAATTACCCGGTACCTTGTAAATTAAACATATATATATCACACCACCGACTGTTCTAGAACATTCTTCAATTTCTATATATATTTTAAACGGCAGCTATCCCTGTCTTTCCGGGATTTTTATAAATTCGGTCGCGACTCTCGCAGTTCTACGCTCTATACTTGTACATGTACTTGTACTTATATGCTTATCAACGGTAAACGCTATTTCTCCGCGATTTTCGACCACGCTCGCTACCCCGCGAGCACAGCCGATAGCCGCTGCGTTCGGGATTACCACACAGCTCGGCCGAAACCGCGTCGTCGATTGCAATTCACCGTTGTCTTCCGCTGCCCGAGAAAAACCCGACATATAAATGAAATTAAATCGAAATAATAATTTCTACCTCGGACAGCGTTATCTAAGGCGTATAAAGCGTAATAAACTCGCTTCAGCTGCCGAATCCGTCTCAATATATATATATATATATATCGGAATGTAAAAAGAAACAAGAGTGGAATTAGGAAGTAAAGCGTACTGAACGGAACGCATTTGACACAGAGAAACGGACACACAAAAAATCTAAAGGTTATTTAAGATATAATGAGTATGTGTATGTAATAATAAACTATGGTTGGGCTGAGATGTCTACGTATCGCATATATCGCATGACATTAATAGCGATTTAATTATACTAAAAATAATGAAAGGTACCGCGAAATGTTTGATTTTGGAAACTATGTATTGTACGACAAAAATAATACCTTAACCACTCGGTTGCCGGCTAATAATCATTTAATTAATATAGAAATTAAAATTTTTTGAATTTTACAAATTAAAATTTTTACATTTATGTATGTAATTATCGGATATGTATTATTATTGTTTTTGCGTTTGTTATGTTATTCAATTGTAATCTCTGGTAATAATTGGCGAATTATCAAAAAAATAATATTATTTATAATTATATTTTGAGTTCTAAATGTGTTTCTATTGTTTGCTAAATTTCAAAAAACAAAATAATAAAACTTGATTAGGGTTGCAAATAAAACAACACTAGCTGAAATAAAGAGAGGGCAATAAAATGATGATGAAAGAGAAAACAACAGAAAATTAAGTTGGGATTGTCGACGGGAAGAAAAATAAATAACGGAATCGGGAGCAGTGTGGAGACGCGTCTGAAACAAGTGATAAACGAGATCATAAAAGAATGAAATGTAGAAATTATTTTGAGCTAAATGAATAACAGAATTCAGAATCAGAGAATGTGATTAGGAAGAGAACGATTGGTAAAATCATTTTTAAAGGGTCGCAGCTAGAAAGACTTTTTGATTCACATAGTCTGGTTTTCTAGCTTATACATCTTATTTACATTCATGTAAATGTGCTGCTTAGCCTGTCGAGCGATTTCTTATAGATACTTCGCTGGCACCGTGCCTTGGAAAAACGTTGGAGATTGCACTTCAGACTCCAGTGGTAATCGGAATATTTCCGATCTTCTTAAGACCCCCCCGGTTTGGTAAAATAAGCTGCATTGCTTAATTTATTAATGAGGTACACTCATCCGTTATTGATGAAGAATATTTTTCAGCGGACTTTTTTGAATATCGGAGCAGCGTTTGATAGTATTTAGTTGCCGTTTCTTTTCGATCGATTAATTAAAATCGTATTCCAGCTCGCTTATACGAATTCACCTGCAATTTATTTGCAAAAACAGTTTTAGAATTTTTAAATTTGATTACTAATTTAGCTACAACGACAAGAATTTTGGTACAAAAGCTTAGCTCAAGGTTCCATTTTTAGTTCTTTACTATTCAATACGTACATTATTATTTTATCCAAAATTTAACAGATGGTTCTAAAGTTAAGGTGCAATTTACGGCCCGTGTTTTGTCGATTTTCACCGTCCAGCTGATAGAAACAGATAAGGCGTTAAGGACTAGGCTGAACACGTATAATTCAGACTAGAAGAATTTATTACATACCGACAGTTCACAGTCACTTATAACTTTGAATACACCATCCGCTTATTTATGAAGTCGAACCAAATGTGTTAGCATTTTAAATAAACGTGCAAAGGTAAATTTCGATTGAGTATTCAGTTGTTGTAAACGGCCGATGATTCGACGAAAAGGGCTGCTTTCGATATTGTATTGTCGCCGTATATTTCTTCACTAGATCTGTTAAGATTGCAGAGTGAATCAACCTTAAAAACAGTCAGAATTAGGGTAAATATTACGTATAGTGCAGTCTCAGAGATTCCCTCTGGCCCTTTGTGCTATTCCCTGTACCTAACTGGCACATCCGTAAATATGTAGTCATTATTTTCCGGTTGCCTATGGCTCATTCAGGAGTAAATTTGAATTTTTCAGGCCAGAGTTACGAAATGCAATATAACGATCATTGCATGCCAGACTTCCTAGAAGGAATTAACCATTTAAGTATGAACACCGTCAAAGAGCGTTTTTGAATAATTAATGTTACGATATTTTCTCGTTATAACATACACATAAGAGTCGTTTGCGTGATAATGACCACGTTCTTGTTATTTTGTTTAAATTTTATTAAACAGAATCAAAGTCTTCAATAATTTATTGTTCTAAGGAACTCTTGATTACAGATTTACACTCTCAGCATTTTCCGCTTAATCGTGTTTGAGTGTCTTAAGCACCTCTAACTCAAAAGTGGGAGCAGTTTTATATTCCTGATGATACTGTACAGATACTTGTGGGTTATGTTAATATATTTATTACACTATAGTTTCAAATTGAATGCTTCCTTTCTTAGTTCGCATCATCCGTGACTTCATAGCGGCCAAAATATATACATATATGTATATATTTTAAAAAAAAAACAAGTTTTTCATTTCCATGCTAAAAATAAATTTATTTTGATTCCTTCATTGTATAATGATTCGTTTTTGTCGCAATCATAAAAAATTATTTTATATTAAATAGAGAAGGAATGAATATTTTTTGAAGAGCTATGCAATCTTTTTGCGAGGTAGAATAAATTATTTGTTCCTAAAAAAAAAGGAACTTGGATATATTGTCCCGATTATCTTCAAAACCTTTATCGAAATATTTCAAAAATAGTAAATTTTAGGTTGTAAGTTACATTAAAACCCGTTGAGGCATTTTTTGAATTATTTACACGGGAATAGTAGAAAGAGACGAAAAAGTTTTTGACAATAATTATTTACATTTTAATATCGAATAAAAAGCATAAAAATATTTTGTTCTCTTTAATCTCAGAGAAACACTCAGACTGGTAAAAGAAAAAAGGCGCAGATAAATGTGAAAACTACAGAACAATAAATTTACTGTCGAATGTCGCAATTAAAAATAATACAAGAGAAAATTAACAAGAATGTTGATTCAGATCAATATGAATTTTAAAAACAAAAAGGGACAAGAGAAGCAATACCAGCGCTAAGGCTCATAATAGATAATAGAATCGAAAGACAGAATAATGCTCGTTTTTCAGGACTTAGAAAATGGCTTTGACCGACTGAAGTGGAATAAGATGTTCGAAATTCTACGAGAAACTGATAATAGACAAACAATCAAAACAATTTACAAAAATCACACAGCTGAATTCATTGTAGGAAAAAGCAGAGAGCAAATAAGAATAAGTAAAGGAGTAAGACAAGGCTGTATAATGTCACCAGCGTTATTCAACATAATACATAACCTCGAAAGAGGCTGTGCCCCTTGACCTTTCTTGTTTACATTTCTGTTTCTTCCTCTTCTATAATTTGTATAAAATGATCAAAATTTACAACGTAATTCTAAATCGGTAAATATGATTATAAGTTATGCGCGAACAAACTTAAAAGAAACAAAAAAAAAAAAAAAACGCGACGAACGAGTAATGTCCCTTTTTTTGAAAGTCGGTAACAAAGCTCCATTACTAATGTAATTTTACAAAAGTTGATAGCATTTTAAGTCAACGCCTCTGTTATAATAACAAAAAAATAATAAGAAAGAAAAATTATCCAAAGGGACCACTTTTTTTTTTACGTTTTTGATGAATACTCAATTTATGTTCATCGATTTTCATTACTCACTTGGTAACACCTAAGTTGAACGGTCCTTTTTCTAATAACCTGATAAAATCAGTCTATATAAATATGAGTTATGCGCAAACAAACATTAAAAAAAAACAAAATAAAACATACGCGATGAACCTATAACTTCCTTCTTTTTGGAAGTCGGTAAAAATTAAAATATTACAAACGTTACATAAAATTGGGGCATTTTTTCTAATGGGGGTCGGGCTAAGAATTACGTTGTAATTAATATACATATACATATATATAATATACATATACATATTGTGGTGAAACCACGAATGCTGGTGTAGTTATTTAAGAGCAATTTAGTATAATTAAAAACAAATAAGAAAAATGAACGTAAAATCTGGCTAGGTTGTTCTCTGTGTTATCTTTTCAATTGTAATTTAATTCCAAATAGCGTATTCATGCGGGAAAGTAACGTAATTTTAAAGTAAATAACAATGAAAACAGAGAACAGATTAACGTAAAATCAATAATTAAGGAATTCCGCACTTGTTGCACGCAGATGAGACGGAAATTTTGAATTAAACACTTTCGGAAATTAAAGTAATAGAAATATTATTATTATTATTATTATTAAAATGTTATCTGCGATTAAATAGCTACACTAGCGGGGTTCGGGGTTGAACAGCGGCAAGATCACATTCATCGACCGGGGTAAATCTGCCTGCTGGTTAGTTTTGTGTTGTCTGTATGTGCTGTCGGACGGTGTGATCGCTGTTTATTCGCCGTAGCGTAGATCCACCGTGTGAGGCTGTATCATATCGTGTTTGATCGAACTCTTACGTGTTTTTGTCGAAAGTATTATTTTTTTGTTATTGAGTCGTTTTAACGGTTCTGGCCCCGAAATTTAAGACACCTGTATAGTACGGAGGAACAGGGTTGTTAAAAACAATATTCGAGTGAAGGAAGGGTTACAATAATATACATATATATAATATACATATATAAACCAAAAAATTTAATAAAGAACAGCCTGTGAAATAAGCAAATTGGAACGCAAATACAAGGCGAACACATATAAATGAGATAAGATTCGCAGACGACTTCGCCATTATAGAGCTAAATCTGAAGAAGAACTTCAAGAAGTACTGACAGAAGCGCAAGTACACTTAAAGTAGTACTACAGAATGAAAATAAACGAAACAAAAACTCAAATAGTAATATGCGGAAGGACAACAACGTCGCAAAAGAAAAATGTATTATTAAATAATAAAATAATTGAACGAGCTAAAGAAGATACTTGGGCAGTATGGTAACAGAAGTTGGGAAAACTGGAAAAAAAATTAAGCGTAGAATAAGCAAATATGCATTTTTGTAAAAATACATATTACTCACCAATTAAAATGTGAACTTAGAACTAAGAAAACAACTAATATAAGTCTACTTGTGGAGTACACTGCTGTATGGATGCGAATCCTGGATAATAAATGAAGCTGATAAAAAGAGGTTAATGGCAAATGTGGCTGTGGAGAAAGATGTGAAAGGTAATAAATGAATAGATAAGAAGAGCAATGAAGAAGTCATGATCAGTGAAATAAGGGAATTAATAAACATCATAAAAAATGGCAGAACAAAAATTTATAGAAGGAAAAACGACCGAGGAATAACTGGTTAAAACTGATTACGAAAGATATAGGGGTGCCAAAGATACTCGGACCTGAAAAGAATGGCCGGGAACAGAATGGAATATGGAGGAAACGAACCCTTACACGGTCAATGATTGATTAATTGAGAGAAATGCTAATTTTAATTATATTCAAACTTTTTCATTGTTCGTAGATCTGGAATATACGAGATGATATTTTAAAAATAGTACGCAGTTAGTTTTTAAAATTTTGTAGCGGAAATGCTCACAAAACATTAATAGTGTGTGTGGGGGGGGTGTAGGAACATAAAGAAATGTGAAAATAACTGGATCAAGCCGTTAACCGATTGATACGAATTTCACGTGTGTCAAGACGCCGGGGGAACAAGCCTACGGATATTCTGTGCACGAATTTTCTATAAATGAGAGCACACTATAAAATTGTGAAAGTCACTGTCGAAACGCGATGTCAATCGTTGTATTAGTAAAACTCGTCGCGCTCGGTTACCGATGTGAACATTTCATTTTAGTTGTCTCTCGAAAGCGTCTCCCCCCCCTTTATTGGCTGTTAAAAATTAGCTTGTCTTTCGAAAAGCCGCGGAATAATGAACTGCCTTTACTCGATAATTAGTTAAGTTTTTGCGCATCACATAATTTTGGTTACATTTTATGTTGTGAAATCGTTAGGGTTTTCTTCTTTTCCATTGAAATGTTCATAAAAGGATATTTATTAGAATAAAAAAAAAAAAACATTTTTCTAAAGCCGAAATAAGATTTTATTATCGATGGATGAAAAGATTAGGAAACGGTCATGAGGAAAATTGTAAACATACTTCTGTACTCGTACCGAGGTGACATTCAAAAAATTCAGTTTACCGGAAAAACGTGCAATCTGAAGAAACCGAAACATTTCCCAAAAAAGAGAATTTCACACTCACCTGTAAACGGCCCAATCATAGACATTCATATGACGACACATACTTATAATCTATAACCATCGCGTTACGTAAAATCTCGAAATTTCAAAATGTCAATTTCTCCACGTTTCATCGATAATAAATGCGGACGAATAACTAGTACGAAGCAAAATAAATGAAAGCCAAGAAACAAAAATAACGGCGTAAGATATCAATCTTAAAGCAACTGCATAAGAAAAGCCAATGCAACGATTATTGCCCGCGATAATAAGTCAGAGCTTAAAGTTATTCGGACATGTCATGTAGTGATGGGCAATCTTTTTGTGAAACTAGTTCTTTCGGTCTAGTTCTTCGAAAGGAACTAGTATCAGGAACTATTTCCTGGAACTAGATTCTGGAACTAGACAAGTAAATGTAGTGTGAGTGGTCCGTGAACGAACTATTAAGTGGAACGTATTTTCAAAGTTGTGTAGTGGTCCCGGATGAATAAGCGAGTATCGATCAATCCCTTTTCGGATGAAAAATAAACTAAAAACGTTCTGATTCGATTTCGCATTTATTTTACAAAAAAAAAACAAAAAAACAAACGAAAGTGGTGATCGAATTACGCGGTAATAACAGATATCGAGATAAAGATTCGTTAGCCTGCGAAGACACGATTAGCACTACGAACGGCGAAAACTAATCGAAGAAAATTGAAGAAATTATGTTCTTAAATCATAATTTATAATTTTCCTTTAACGCATAATATCTTTACATAATATTTTTTATGCCCTTATAAGTTTATTTTTCTGTTTATCATATCGGTACTTGTATATATTTTTATAAATCAATTTCATTATTTTAGTTATATAATTTTAAAATCGTATAACGTTTCACTAACTGTAAATTGTAATGCATGGGATTAGAGATCCGTTCGTTTCATAGTCGCGGTACGCAATGACTACACTCATTAATTCATTATAATCACGCTACTTTGGATCGAAAGTCCTTGGGTTGTGGAATCGTTCCGACCAAATAGTTCGGTCGGTCAGATAAAATGAGTGAACGAGAACGATAAATACAGTTTAGTTCCTTCGGACCTATTTAGTATCTTCTAACACTAATTGAAGAATAATAGGTGATGTGCGTGAGTAAATAACAATGGTAGTAAAGTATCGGAAGAGTAGAACGCGCTAATACAATAATCAAAACAAGATGGTTTTATTTTCAATGGTCAGAGGTCACTCTGAAGTGAGACATTATGAATACGTTGTGTAGTCATCGCGGTAGCCTAGCTGCAAGAGTGCTTGACTTCCGCTAGAGCGACGACACAGAACTTATTATTAAAAGAATTAAATAAATACTCGCTAATAATCACGTGGAAGGCAATGGCAAACATATGCGCGCTAGGTCAGTACACAGCAGACATAAATAGGACTGCACTTGTAAAACAATGTAAAGCAAACGACTACAATCAGTTCCGAATATAGTCCTGCATGTGTATACACCTGCGTTGCATATAATAATTGCTATGAACACTAATACTTATGTCTGTACAGCTGAGATGTACGAATAGAAGTAGTCGCCGACGCTCAGAGGCTGAGTATGGCACTATAAAGAAGAATGTGCATACCTATATTTGAGTTTACCGTCTGTGCCGTGTAACCGTTCCTACACCAAATAGTTCGGTGTAGAAGTAAATAAGTTTAGTTTCACAGTTGTCGCGAACTAGTTCTTATAGTTCCTTCAAAAGAATCGTTCATTTTAATAGTTCGTTCGTGAACTACACATCTCTAATGTCATGGGACGGAACAGATTAGAACGTATTAAATCAATGGAAAAAGGAGTCGTCGAGGGCGACTTCCAATGAGGCTCGTAAATGTCAAATCTGTCACAAAATTGTCTCCATCAGACGTAATGAAAATTATTAACAACAGAGGAAAATGGCGTCAGGTGGTCGCTCGATCCGCTGGTTCATGATGGTCGGTCGAGACGTCCACAAACGGACAACATGACACTGACGACAAGTTGAAGTAAACAGAGAATAATCTTTGAAATACCGAAAAACTCAGAGCTATTCATATAAAAGTACACTTGATATCATGAAAACCGGAGGATCTACTAAAAGTTCCGGTAAACGGTGTTGCGAAAAGCAGTCAATTCTAATAAAATGAATAACAGAAGAGGGGGAAGAGATGCTTTAATGCTGACGATATTAATTTGTTAGTTGAATATCCATCAAGCATACAACATCGTCAGTAAGTAATGCAGTAAAATTCATGTGAAAAAAATCAAAAAAAAAGCGTCTCACTTTTCATTCTGTACAGTTTGATGGAAGACTGCAACAAAGCAGGAAAAGTCAAAAATCGGCCTATAGTAGTAACAATAACAACAGAGAGCGGGGTAAATAAGGAACATAAATGGCAATTTCAAAGGCGCTACTTTGTTAAATTATAACATTCGAAAAGAGACACTAGTTCGCACAGCGCACACTACTAGCCAGTAACTGGACCAGTAAAAGACAGCGTTCATTTTAAATATTTACATTGTAAAATTCCACTGCGGAATTTCATACGCACTCGAAAGAAGGGAACGGCCGCGTAAAGGATTAGGCCCGTCAGGGAAGATAATATCTATTTTAAACTGTAGCGAGCAGTGTTCAGTTGTTTTTGGTACACGCCGGCTTCTTTTATTCCGTATTCTAGAATGGTCAATATGAAAAAGTAGAAAAAACCAAAAAAAAACCCAAAAAAAACTTTTTCACAAATAATAATAATGCGGATTTTTCTTTTATTCTCTCTCACTTTTAACATAAATATAAGCCGATTTTTTCCCCCCTTTTTTTTTCTGTTCCAACCAATTGCGTGGAATTCAAAAAATCATGTCAGGGCTGATAATCCGTTCCTTTTATTCGCATTTGTTACAAATTTGGCCGTTGCAGCATGCTACACCCGTATTATAATGTATGCGCTTGTTTATTTCGCAGTACCTCGTTCGTGAAAAATGAATTCTTTTGAAAGTTTCCATTGTGCTTTCGACTTTGCGCTCGATTTTACATTTTTGTTTCCGCTTCTACCGCAACCGGCGGCGTCATGCTGCTGGTTGGTTCGAGTCGAAAAATCGGAATATTTTTTATATCGGTATTTGTTAGAGCGGCCTTGGTCGACTTCGGTACCAATAGCCTCTAATTAATTTTACCATGCGAAAGTTCGCGCAGTCAACACGCCAAGCGTGGAGTTGTTAACGAACCTCTCTCGTTCCGTTCTTCGTACACGTTTTGTCGATTTTTATTCTCTCGCTATTCAGTACGCCAGACTGCGACTGTTACTATTTTCGACTAAGACCGCGGCGCTCAGCATAGAGACATTACCAGCGCAGCGGTTAAATAAATAACTTTAGTATTCAAGTGAAAACTTGGAAAACAAACGGTTTCCAACGAAAAACCACGCGCAACGATAAAAAATGGCCTACATTGGACGGGACGAAGAGACGATTGCGCTGATCCGCTGCGAGTTGGAAAAGTTTCAAATGTCAAAAAAAAAAATTAATACTATACATCAGATAAAAACCGGGGGGCCGGTCTTTTAAGTTTTTTGTTTTTTTTTTCTTCTCTCTATCCATTCGGGGCCTCTCGTCGGTCTTTTATATTATTGAATACAAGTCTCATAAGTGTGAACGAACCGACTGAGAACTGGAAAGATCGCTTACAAGCTTGGCGCATTATTGCTATAGCGAACGATATTAAACTCCCCAGAGCCTTCTTCCGTACATCCGAAACGAGGTTGATTAGTAATTACCGAGGAAAGGTCACGCACATCTTGACCTCGACGTTATAGTTCAATTTCAATTTTTCGAACGAACTGTCATGTTATATCAGTGTTCGAATATTCCTATATTCAATTGATCTCTTAATTTACATACACCGACTCTTTTTTTATCCGCGATAGCGAAAGTAATAGGTGAAAACAAAGACCCGGCAACGGGTTTTTGTTTAGGACGGTGTTAGTATGTAACACTGACGGCGGCTCCTCTTTTTGAGTATTTCCGCATTGGCGCATAGTTTGCAACCGCCGCGATTATTGCGATGACATCATCTGCTGATGCAAAATAATCAGGTATGATTTTCGGGTTTCATTTTGGGAAAAAATAAAATTTTCAAGTCAAATGGCACTTATACAATATGGTTGTCGTCGCATATTTTTCGATTGACTGCGTCGGCTGTTTCAGACTTGGAAAACAAACATGTCTAACACAGGGACTCCGTAATATACACGTGACAAGCCCTTAGAGAGAAGCGCATTTCTAGTGAACATTACAAAATCGTATAACTATGTAATATTTCAAAATGATTGTAAACTCGTCTTTAATTCAATAACTTAACTATCAATGTAGATGCTGCAGTTCTGCGTCTAGAATCATATACGAAATATCGGTATAGTAGTAAAAAAGGGTGCAAATAAGCAATCAGCAAAAGAGATAATATGCGATATTTTTTTTTTTTTTTTTTTTAATTCTCCTTCTCACCTTTTTTATATGCGCCGTTTGTAACTACAAAGGTCATTACAGCACATATACGGGAAGGTAACTTATATATGTGTTCGGTCAAACCACTCGTTCTGACGAAGGCTATAATAACCTTTGTGACGTTAGTTGTAGTATTTGCCAGACAATCCTGTATGTTATTGGGTAGACTATGTTGCGTCCTGAATAACTTTGGGCACGTGAGAAGAATGTGTAGTACTGTCGGTAAACGAGCCTGGCCGCAGAAGAGGCACATAGGGGGGGGGGCGGGCGAAGATTTGCTAATTATATGACCGTGTGACATAGTAACGTGGCCGATTCGTAGCCGACTAAGACTTTTAAAATCATGTCGAGATATTCCCTCTGGTGGCCAGCATGGTTCGACTGTGGGCTTAATGTTTTTTAAGAACGTTGTCGTAGGTGCCCATTCTGTTTTCCATTGATTTTCGCACTTCTTTAGAAAAATATGCATCATCGAGGATGGTAGGTCCGAGTCCTCTGGCATTGGCGAGGACAACGCTGAACGCGCTTCCACATCAACCGTCTCATTACCAGGTGGTACCCCGATGTGTCCAGAATTTAAACCAAACAACGCAAACTTTAATACGCAATATAATTGAAATTATTTTCTAAACCATCGACTAGTTTCGGGATATTAATCTGTAATAATGGTGCAATATAAACATAAAATTAAAATTATTATTATAATAAAGATCGATAGTCAAATTTGAAACAAGTAAATTAAATCAATATATCGAGATCAAGAATCAAAAAACAATAAATAATAAATAATAAATAATGAAATGAAAATTTTCAGTCGTTTTTTAATCAATTTTTATTTTACGGTAATTTAGTCGTTAAATAGATATAATTAATAATTAAATTTATTTTTATTTTATTATTTTTTATTTATGATTTTTCGTTTCTTGATCTCGGATGATTGTTGAGATTTGCTGTACGTTCAATTAATGGCAAGATACGAAGGTGTTCAGAAAATTATTCATGACAAATATCCTTCAGCTCTATTTTTCCACTGTGCAAGCCATACATTGAGTCTTGTCATCGGTGATCTGAACGATGTCAGTAAAGTAAGAAATACTGCTGGGACTAGAAAGGACATCGTCATTTTTGTTTTTTTAGAGAGAGTACATTACGGCGAAATAAAATTTCATGTATACTTCTCTTTTGTGAAACGCGTTGGACAGCAAGGTACAAAAGTATCAGAAAGTTTTCTGAAAAACTTACTAACTATTGTTCGAGTTTTAGAAGAACTTTCGCACGACACACCAAACTCTTAAAAAAGGAAAATCAAAGCATATATACACGACTGCAAACAACTGCAACATACATTGTGACACTCCTAGTAATTGCTGCCTACTCTGCCATACTTGAACCGGTCTGCTGCAACCAATTACAAGAAGTAAATAGGAATATAAAGGCGATACACGATCACGTAAATAAATTAACGGACGTGCTTCAGTCTCACCGCGATAATGCCACCATGGAGTTTTCGGTCATTTTTGGGAAAGCTCAAAAAATTTGCGAAGAATTGGATGTTGAATTTAAGCGTCCTCAAGTAGCGGCAAGGCAGGCTTAGAGAGATCAAATCAACCATCTGAAAATGTAAAAGAATTTTTCAGAATATTCATCTTCATCCCATATTTAGATTCTATCATTTTTCCCCCCCGAGAAATCGATTTTCTTCAACACACAAAAAAGCATTTTCACTTATGCAGCTCCACCCAGAAAATATCAGAAAATTAGATAAATCTTCATTTTCAGATGTAACAGAAGATATACAGAGAACACCTTTATGGAAGTTTTCTACATAATTTTATTGCCGAGGCTACCACGTGTGGTACGAGATATTTTGAAAACAAATGAAACAAGTGATGCGTCTTTTTAAATGAATCCATTGTTGAATACGCAAATTTGATTACTCGAGCCACCCCCTTTTTCTCAGCGGTATTTGAGGCAATCAAAATTGGTTTAACTATTCCAGCAACAACATGTAGCATATACACTTAGCACGTTACGACGTGTCAAGATTTGGAATCGGTCAACGATAGGAGACGCAAGGCTAATCGGCCTGTGCATGCTCAGTGTTCACAGGAAAAGAGCAGGGGAGGACACCGAATTTACCAACAAAGTGATAAGTAAATTTGGACAGAAATCTAGACGCCTTAAGTTTTTATTCAAACGGTGACTTAATAAAAAACATTCTTAATCTTTTTCTGTGTATTATCCTTCCCGACGGGGGGGGGGGGGGCAAGTGCACCTGCTTGCATCCTGCTCCCGGCGCCCATGATGTCCGTGTTTAGTTTTAATTTTATTTTTATATTGTACCATGATTATGGATTAATATCCGAAACTAGTCGGTGGTTTATAGAATAATTTTAATCATATTGTCTATTAAAGATTGTGTTCTTTGTTTAAATCAGCAAAAGATAATAAAGATTGTAGTTGCTGAAAAAGTTCAGATTCGTAAAAACGTCAGTAAAGGAAGGTCTCTGAAAATGCTCAAATACTATTACCGGATTCTTGAAAACAGGACACTATAAAAAAAAAAAAAAAAAAAACCGAGAAAGGTAGGGTAAGTAAGAATCAAAGGCAGCTTTATTACGTACGACTGAAAGGAAAAAAGTAGTATAATAGTATGCGACATTTAAAACTTTCGCAGTGATGAACCATTATAAGTAATTTGCGAACGACAACTGCGTTTAAAAAATGAAATATGTTTGTTTCCAAAAATACAACACTTGACGTCTCGGACAGCTTATACTGACTATAATCAGAGAAGACAGATAACACTAATGAAATGATCTTAATTAAATTCCTGGAGAAAATATGAAAAGACGGTGAAAATTACAAATTAAACAGTGGTTAGTTGATAATATCAATGGGTGATATTTAGGGCAGTGCTAAATTTGTGTATGGATACATATTTTTGTATATTATATAATTAAGAACATACTCGCCAATTCTATTAAGAAGTTACATGTATCGTATATGGTCTGCTAGCTGAGGATGGATCATACATATTTTTGTACATTATATAATTAAGAGCATGCTCGCCAATTCTATTAAGAAGTTACGTGTATTGTTTCCAGTTCTTCTTGCGTTTTTGGTTACTATTTTAATTAATTCTTAAATAACGTTATAACTTTATTATATTAATAAACGACGATAAGAGTGTTTGTGAAACCAACCTACGGGTTTTTTGTAATTTTTCCCTTCCTGTATTACTTAGAATTCCGAATTATATTTGTTTTCGATAGATCCTGTTCTCCGGATTTTTATATTTACTCTTGAAAGCTAATTACATTGAGTACTTTTAATTTCTTTGGAGTCGGCATATGTCCCATATCCTAAATCTGTATTATATTTTTGTGTGACACCATTTGCGTTAATAATTGATCCGCTTCATTTATTTCATATGTAAATGAAAGTTCGCGCAGTAGCTCTGAAAAAAGCTTGGTGACCAGCTGTAACCGTATAAATCGATACTGAAATATCTGAATAACATTACTGCTCCAACTGCATCCAACACTATAGCAACAGCAACCCTCGGTTTCCTCTAAACTCCCTTCAACTCATCTCAAAGATTAACTACAACAATCCGGCAATAAACATGGTCCACTACCTATTACACGAGCTGTCGAATTTAAACTTCAAACTGTCTTTCCTATGGGAGCCGGCGTAAGTTAGGTTTTCCGGTAACGAGCGCGTCTCCCCAGTCTTCCCCCTACATTAGCTAACTTGTACATGTACCGAGCCGCGGAGCGGAATAAGAGCAGGAATGAAGATTCACACAAAGACATTCCTTCGAAGCATAAAATCAACCATCCAGCCTTGGTGCCCCACAGACGCAGTTTTCCGCAGAGACTTTTCTGTCTTGAACCACCTCCGAATACATGTCACACTGCTGCCCTCACGCGCACGCTTAAATCTTCACGAGCCAGACACCTCCAAATATCTGCCCCTTCGCCGGTCAATAAATCGACCCATCCACTCCTCAACTCTCGAATGTCCCTCTTTTGCGACATCACGATCTTTGCATTTCAAACACAAGAGGCCCATTATCAAAATACTGTCAAACGCTTCCCCCACAGTTACAGCCGTATTAGCTTTTGTTCGAAGTAGCGGTCTGTATTATCATGTTTGATCCTCCGAAGTATGTGCTACGTGAGCCTTAGCAGTTAACCCGGTGCATAGAAACACTCACACTCACGTTTATTTAAAAAAAAAAAAAAAAAAATCACCGCTCCATTTTTACGTGTTTCTCTTGTTTACTTATATCACTCATAAAACAAGCGCAATTACGATAATTGCGTCATATTTTACGCTCCAGTTTAACAAATAGAAATTTTTATGATCCTAATTTGTTTTCCTTTTCATTTATTCGAAGAATTTCGGGAATTTCAAAAAAAAAAAAAGCGAAGCGCTATCAGGGGCAACCTTAAGGTTGTGTGGCAAGACTTAAATAAAAAGTATACCCATTCGCGTTTATATATAAAGTATAACGATGGCAAAGTGTATTTTTACTTTTCTATGGTAATAGTGTGAAGATGTGTATACGCTTTCACAAATTATTTATGTACGATTAGCCGTTTTTGCAGCGAATTCTCGGAAAATGGAACTTTTTCATTGTTAAATTTTGGGGAATAAGTGCACAAAAAAAAAAAAAAAAAAAAAAAAAAAAAAAAAAAAAAGATAAAGGTAAAGAGAAGACAATGTTTTCTCAGTGTACTATATGCGAACAAATACCGTTTCCATGCAGCAGCAACATTGCTCCTGTGGGAATGGGAATTCGCATCCTCCATTTGAACAATTGCAGCCTGAACGATAATAATGGTTTCCCACTCGCTGTGAATTTAATGGAAAAATCTGTTTCGCGCATATTTTCTACTTAGCTTACATGTAGAGATTATAAGTAGCGAAATGGCCTGAAAAACTTTATAAGAGCATGAGATGAAGAACACGAAAATCCATAATTGCTAATAAGAATTGCTAATGAACAGCGTAAATTAAATTGGTTGCATAAAAATTAACGCCAGAAAGTTTGAGACATACGAGAAATCTCTAATCAAATTTATCGTTTAATAAAGGAGCATGAATATAACATTTAATTAAAATAAAACTGATAATAATTAGTACAGTTTCGAAGAACATGGGCAACAAAAATTAATTAAATCATATAGAACAATTAGTTAACACTCAATAGTCACAGCATCGTGCCACTAGATAAGGAAGCGTATAAGTCTATTTTTAATTAAAAATAAAATCAGCCCCAAAAAAACTTGATTTTATTAACGGCAATAAATTATTTCAATTCAAATTTTAAAAGATAATAAACGAATATTATATTAATAAATTTCCGGAGAATATTGGCAAATTATAATAGAGTTCAGTTTTTTCCAAGCATAATCAAAATAATTGATAATATTCGAATTATTTAAACGTACAGTTTATATCAAGCCATGGAATATTTAAGGATCACCTCAAAATATTTAAAAAATTCACATTCAAATAGATATGTAATTTACAGGATAATAAAGAACACGTCATATTACAAGGATGCAATAGCAATAACGTGATATATAATGGTTGTATAGACGAACTAACAGACAAACTTTTTAAGGGAATTTAATAAATTTTTACATGTAACGAAATCGATTATTGTAAAAATAGTATATGTATTTTAAATTAAGAGATCCCCCGATATTTAAAGTATATATTTTATAAATGGATAAGTATAATAGTAATGTAATAAGGTATTGTAAAACAGAATTAACGTGTCACCAAAACTTAATATTGGATGGAACATATTAATCGACCATTAATTGTGAATAAATAAATAAATATACTGAAAAGAAATGAATAATAATTATAATAATTAGTGGTGTTCATACTGAATGTATGTTGAAATATTTACGTTCTATCTGATGTTTTTAAACGTAAAGAAATGCGCATCGCGTGTTTTTAATTAGTTTTATTTTAAAAGTAGTATATTTCTCCGGTTATTTCTGCATAAACGACGGATTTCGAGCTAATTTATCGACACATGAACTGGAATAAACAAAAAGAAATCGATTTCAACAAATTACAAAAGTATTAGGATGGAATTACTTTTTCCATTTTCCGTTATACGAAGAACATTTTAATAGAGCTTATAATTATTTTTACACGCGTAATTTAAACGATTTATTATTCATTGGATTGTAAAATAACAAAATAAAGTTAGAAATTCTCCGGCGCAGAAAAAATTTAATTCTGATAATCGGCAGCCCCCCTTCCTCCAGGTTGTTTTAATATGTTAGGGTAGAAAGTAATTTTTAGTAAAACATAACGACGAAACTCGTGTAAAATTTTTTTTGAACTATTCCAAAATTTAATTACAAACTTAAAAAGTGCTGTTTATTTTATCATTTATTGTTGAACTATTTCACAATTAATGTAAAATTTTTCAATTCAGAAGTACTCATATATTTCATCGAGACCCACTGGTATACACAAATTGGTATAGTTGCCTTTTTTTCTTTTTTTTTTTTTCATTATTTGACCTATTTTAATCGGCCGAGTGCAGGCCTGGATTTAGGGGAGGGCTAGGAGGGCGACGGCGAACTTATTACAAGAATAAATAAATAAATAAAATAATCGCTAATAGTCACGTGGAAGGCAATGGCAAACCACCACGTTCAACATCATATGCGCGCTAGGTCAGTACATAGCAGACCCACAGGGGACTGCACTTGTATATCGATAAATCAAACGATTACTATCAGTTCCGAATGTAGTCTTGCGTGTGTACACATTCGTACTGTATATAGACAATTGCTATGAACACTATCCGTATGTCTGTACAGCTGAGATGTACGAATAGGTAGTCGCCGACGCTCAGGAATTAAGTACGGCGCTATAAAGAAAGGAGGGGCTGCAGCCACGGGCGCCGCCTTACAAAAGGGCCCCCAAGTGGCTCCCACCTCCGACATGGATGGTTAAACGTGCAGTAATAGATGTTTTTCTAAACATTTATATTGCATATAGAATATTTGGAACTACATCGATTACAAATTGTGAGGCGGAAAGATAAAAAGAATAAAAAACATGTACAGATCAACCGTGTTAGATGTTAGATTATCGGCATTATCAAGATTAACGGTCGAAACAGATTTTCTCCGTTCATTCAATTTTAACTATATTATACAAGAATTTGCAGAAAAAAAAGAACAAGAAAAAAATTCATTATTTAAAATTATATATATATATATATATTTTTTTTTTTTTTTTTTTTGGCATCGAAAATTCTATCCATTGTATGTATGATATTTAGTTTTGTTTACATTATTAATTATATGTTAATTCGTGAATTCAAAATAATATAATTAAATTAAATTAAAGAAAATTAAGGTTATTCTATAAAACTGATAATTTTGTCACTTCCGAAAAGGGCCACTAATATTTCCGTAGCCCGGGGGGCCTATCGTACACTTAATCCGGACCTGGCAGAGTGTGCTAATAAAAAAATCTCATTCCAAAAAATAACGTGATCTCATACCTGTTTGATAAAATTATAATTATTTAAAATAATTTACATACCAAATAGCAGACAAACCGATAAATAGAAATAATCTTCAGAAACGTTTTCGGGCAAAACTCATCTTCAGCTGAAAAAATAAAAATTACAACACGGTAAGCTAATGTTTGTTGCGAACAAATTATAAAAATTTTGAAGAGTCGAAGTGTGCCGCAGAGAAATCAAAACCCCACCGAAAATTAGGAGACCGACTATACGACATTTATTTATTTTTTTTTTTTTTTTTTTAATATATCCTGCTATTTTACACCTAGTCTTATCAACTATTTGGTAATCTATGGAATAAGTTAAGATATCATGAATAAGCAATCCAACCAGTGAAGGGTGCTAAAATTAACTTATATATGTGTATACAAAATGCATACACACATATTTTTGCATTCTCACGGACACATACGTACCATCACACACGCACATATTATTTATACATATTTAATTTATAAGAGATCTTGAGGTCGTTTCCTATTCAGCCTACGTCCCTCGCTTGGGTTGCTCAGCAATTCTTTTGCTGTACTATTAGGATGTTCTTTCAATCTGGCAGCATATCGTCGTCGAGCAGTTTCTATTTCACATTCTTTACAAATTGAACTCCAAGATCTTCATGGATCGTGATGTTGGTTATGTACCATGGAGCAGAGATGATCGTGCGTAGTATCTTATTCTGTACTCTTTGCATAATTGAGAAACTGTTGCTGTTTTTGGCACAGCCCCATAACTGGCAGCCGTATTGCCAGACGGGTTTAAGAATTTGCTTATAAAGAAGCAACTTGTTTTCAAGAGATACACCATTGATCTCTACATTTATAACGGAAAAATTTGAAAAATTCTAAAAGTTTGTTAGAAAAAGGAGAAAATCAAAGAGAACTGGTAAAACCGGAGAAGTACATAAAAAGGAAACATTAACAGAAACTAATAAAAATCGATCGTAACGGGATTATAAGATAGAGACTGTGGATGTGAAGGAGATCGAGAAATTGTCATATCGGTATAGTTGAAAATGTTTTTGCGTTTTTCACGCTATCAATGGGATTGGCAGCATTAAATTTCCAGCTAGGTGGAAGGGTGCATACGTAATGGTGTTCTTATTCTAGTCTCAATTTGTAAGACGTTCCGTAAACTAAACAGGTTCATTTCTAGACTTTCCATCAATAGACTGTAATACAAATGTATTAATGTTAATTATTCCAAATTGTTGTTCCAGTTCTTAACTGTTTTTTTTTTTGTTTTTTTTTTTGATAAAAGTCGCAAGGGTGAAATTTTGACGGTGCCAAGATTTTTCACTTTTTTTGAATCCGCGCGATAATCAAGGACCGTTCAGAAATTGAAAAAGAAAAAAAAGATGAGTTAATTTTTAATTTGGTCAATGAGGAAACAATAGTAAACTCGCACTACTGCTGTTTATTATTTATTTTTAATCTGATTGTTAGTCCCAAAAAAGAATCAAGAGCACAACAGAAGGGGAGAAGGAACGAAAGCACTGTATGGATTGGGAATACCAATTTTTAAAAAGGAAGAGTAGAAAAAATCTTGATCGGTTACAAGAGATGAACACCCGAACATTATACGATCACCGGGATCACAAGCAAACTGAATATTGGAGGGATGCAATGGACAATAAGGAGACGACACAAGAGAGTAACGGAAAAGCGAGGAAGGAAGCAAACTGTGCCCAAAGCGCAGGCGGCAAATTGCGGAGATGCTGGAGCGACGCATATTTCTTCCGCGAAAAATTCATCAAACTCTTTAAACAGATTTGTAACTCTGTAGCGTATGAATTATTCGAATATTTTATTACTACGGTTACGTCCGTTTAATATGCGCTCAATATCATTTAAAAAGTTACATCTTTTGAAATTTTCGGTATCTATAATTTTAAACCTATATATAAATATACTTTCAACAACCCGGGGAGGATATGAATTGTACGTTAAAAGAATTGAGCAGGGGAAGTCTTTATTATTTATTCGTTCTATGATATTTGGAAAATATTGTTTCACTAGCCCATTATAACTCTCCCATATATATATATATATATATGTATTTCGATATTTGTTCATATTCATTTAAAATTACTTTAAACTGTTCTACATTAAGCACTTCATTTTGATAAATATAACACGGACGTTTATAAACTACATTACTGAAACTGTAATTGATTTCAATTTTATTTTTAATTAAAAACATATTTACGTATTTTTACAATTCGTAGGTAACTACCGCAGCCGTATATCTGATCGTTCTGTATGCTTTAATAAGCTTTTTGGAAACCTTCAAGTATATTTTCTAAAATCTCTTTGTCTTCAACGTATCAACATAAATAATACTACAGTATATAATGTTTTGGTGTTAATTATACACACTTGTACAATAATATTCCCTTTTTTATAATTTATACGGTTGCTGTTGTATAGTTTATTAAAAATCGGTATAAATTTGATTTTATTTCTGATGTAATTAAAATGATTGTAAAATTATAAGTTATTATCTATAATAACAGCGAAATATCTGATTTGATTTGCGTATCTAATATTTAAACCAAATCTCGTTACATTTAGTGGCTTTTTATCAAATTTTCTGTTAAAGAGAATATAGACTTATTTGCATTTATCTCAAGATTTAATTCCTTGAGCCATATTTCAATCTTTCAATCTTTGTGCAGACATAATATATTTTGTTTTCTAACGTTGTTTCATTTTTTACTATAGCAATGTCACCTACAAATGTGATTATTTTTATGTCATTGATTATGTGGTACATTTGTGAAAGAATTATATTCCAGAGCTATGATCCTAAGACTGATCCCTGAGGTAATCCCATAACAATTTTTTTCCCCCGAAGAGCTAGATTATGTTCACAAAAAAAACACTCCAGCGT
The DNA here is from genome assembly GCA_039619475.1 of Icerya purchasi. NCBI lineage: Eukaryota > Metazoa > Arthropoda > Insecta > Hemiptera > Monophlebidae > Icerya > Icerya purchasi. Next base: position 138,695,890 of record CM077115.1, on the reverse strand, counting down.
GGTATATAAACACGGAAAGGTTTTTAAACCGGTGATATTCCAGTAAGAATAGAAAAGATATTATTATTATTAAAAATTTTTTTAACTCACCCTAATCTGCTTAATTCGTAACCTTTCCTGTCTACATCAGTAAAAATTATCTCAAAATTCCCATAGTTCTCGTGTACCTTATCATTAAACTGGACACTATTGCTTCCATTGTCTAATCTTTCAATATCTCTCCCTATATAAACCTTCAAAGGAATCCAAACCTCCTCCCATTCCCCATAGTGTACACTGGAATATATTTAACCGCCACGATTCCCTATAACTGTTAACCAAATATATCGTGCACTGCAATTACGTAATATTATATTTCGTTACACGAATTAAAATTCACAACAATAAAATTTTGAAGATGTTAAAAAATTAAACGTTAACTAAAGTTACATAATCAAGCTTTCTAAAAAAGATAATGAAAAGTAAGAATAATATAAAATTATATCCAACTAGGTAAATAAGACACGAAACTGGTTGGACGTAATTTTATATTATTCTTAATTTTTATTATCTTTTTTATTGAAAGCTTGATTATGTGAATTTAGTTTAATTTTTTTTTTAGAGACGTGGTAGCCTAGTGGTTAAGGTGCTTGGCTACCGAATCAGAGGTGTCATAGGTTATCGAGATTTGTCTCGTTCCGCATCCAAGGCGTTCCTGGGTTGTTTCTATAGCCTGAAATAATTGGGTACCAGAGAAATCTCATCAGATCCATTAGGCTTAGTACCATTATGGAAAGCTTAACTTCGCAATCCAAGATATCTTATCAAGGATATGTGGGACTTACTTTATTTAGCACCTTCAACATGTCACTTTTTGTGAATTGTGAATAACAAAATATAATGTTATTGATCCTATTATTATTCGAATTCATTCTTTAATTTCTGATTTATCTGCATCCCGTTCTACCGTAATCGATCTACTACGGATTCCTAATCCTTGCGGTATTCCTGACAACGAGTTGGTTGCGATCAATAGTTGATTCATTAGTCAATTTCCTACTCAAAATATGTACCGTCTCTCTTATCACTCCTATCATGATTTCTGGTCCGAATTCTATCCTTCCATTTTTTCCAATCCTCTATCCTTCTACCTTTATATACAGCCCTTTCCTTCCCCCTTTTAGTCGTTTTATTATTTCTTCCATAGTTCGTCTGCGGATCAATCGTAGCTCGCTTTCGGCTCCTCTTCTCTAGTTCAATCGCCTTCATATCCCTTTAACCCTCCAGAGCTCAACTATACCTGTGATGATAATTACGTTTTATTCGAATGCCGCTTTATTTCCGCCGAAAACGTCTTACCCTTTATTCCAATCTTCTGAGACTTGGTTTTCCTACTCCTTACAGTGCCCACACGTCATTCTTGTTCTGCCCTCTTCCAATATAGTTTCTTTGTTAGCCCCCTTTATTTCTTCAATTTATGACCTTTTCCGTATATATATATATATATATGTATAATGTGTAACTCTTTGCGTTGGGCAAGTTCTACTGCTGACGTTCCCAAAAAGAAAAAGCTCGTCAATGGAATATATCACCGCCACCGTTACCATTTATAAATGAATTATGCGCAGTCTACTTCAAATTCGGCTTCCAGAATATCACGCGTGCAAAAGGGCAATATATAACCCGCCGAAAATTTTCACATCCGGACCGCGAATTTTTTTATATTAATAATTGTATTTTTACACGGCATTACACTGATCAGCGCTCAGAACAAATATATATTTATAACCGTTACGTCTACGTTAAACATTTTTATATTAGCCATTTAACAATACGTCTTCGAAGGTGGCAAAACTTTACGAGTCTACTAGCTGTTGACAAATAAGTCATATCCTATTCTGACTGCTTTAAATTTTATAGTAAATAATGATCTGGGTTTTAAATTAAAAAACAATAACAACAACAACAACAACAATAAAAGGATTGGAATGCAAAGGCAGATACATAAAAAGAACGAAGTTAATCGATAGGAGCTATTCGTAAGAAAGACCGAAAGTAGCACCACGTTTTATTTCTAAATGAAAATATAATATTCTTTTAAAGTTTTTCGAAAAAAAGGATCGACCATTCTTTAACCGTTTTGGAGCACCGCGAAGGAGACCGGTCGAACGGATATCCGGTGCTTAGCGATAAATTAACGAGGTGACATTAAGGGAATTAAGAATGGTTTCCCGCCACTTTAGTAACTTCATTAAATTCTCGTCACGATTTTACCGAAATAGAATAACTTTTGTTTAATGTATTCCGAAGCGTAAGCGAATTCGCTCTCTTTCAGACCGCAAGCTACCCCCATCATCGTCGTGCCGTGCTGGCTTTACAGTGCGTCATAAGCAAACCTATTGAATTCGGATACGTACTAGGTGGGAAAACATTAAAATGGGAAATTGGACCAGTGTATCCAAATAACCGCAAAATGCCGCATCATTATGGGCCATCATCACTTTCTCATGTTGCCGCTGGACGATTCCTCCGCCGTCAGGTTTTCATACATTTCCTGCAACGAACTTACTTATTTGCAGGCGAAATCGAACTTGCCAGCGGCTAGGGTAACTTTAATTCCCTGTTCACCGCGGCCAACTTCAAAGGCCACCGGGAAGTGTATAGGCCATTTAAGCGCACATGTGCAGGATGTTAGCTAACGATGGACGACACGCAGGTGCGAGAGAGAGAAACGCTCTGCTCGCAATACGTCAGCTGCAGCTTTTGGTTTAATCGAATCATAAAGCAAGCTCGATACGTACAAAAATATCTGACAGGTGCCAAAACGGTCCTATAAAATCTTGAATATATTTACTTTTTAGGTAAAATCTCTCGCAAGATAAGTAATTTATTGATCAAAATTCCTGCGCGAAGGAAACGAAGGGTGCCGAATTCGAAATTGTTCCGTTTCTGTTTTGTTTTTTTCTTCTATTTTTAAGAGAACATTTATATAACCGGCGAATAAAGCAGTATAAGGAGAAAAAGAAAGAAATAAATAAAAATTAAACTCGGGTTATGTTAAATTTGTTTTTCAATCACTTATTAAAGTAAGTAAAGCAAGTCCTATACCCTTGACAGGACGTCGGGGGGATTGTGCAGTTAAGGTTCGCAATGTAGTTAAGGACTTAATGGATCTGATGAGAGTGTTCCTTTCTCTCGGCCGCCTTTACTTTCTTAGATATCCCTGGTAGCTAATTATTTCAGGCTGGGTAGTAAGCCTGAGAGCGATTCGGATCCGGATCGGGACAAGTCTCAAACCCGTTTCCTCTGATTTAGTAAGGACCTTAACTACTAGGCTACAATGGCGCATTACTTGAATTCGAAGACGCAAAAGAACCATATTTTAAAAGGTTTCACTTTTTTTTTATTTTATTTTATTTACAGCAGTACTTATTGCTTTTCGGCTATGACTACTTTAAAGATAACGCATTAGCTCCGTATTAATAAGGTATGTGTATAATTTATGCATTATATTGGCATATTGTTCCGGAGAACATCCTTTAAATCTTTCGTCGGTATACCGCTAATCTACAACCCTCGTACTTTTTTGACATCAGATTAACATGTACAGTCCTGGGTTAATCGCAGAATTCGCGGACTAGAAGTTTCGTATTTCCAAAGATGTGCGCATGCGTCAGCGGGGTATGACCGATGCTGAGCCGAGCAAGCACTCTTTCATAAATGCGATTCGCCTGTATTATCGTTTTTAAGGGATAGATGTTGCTCTTGACCTTCGGTAAATGTTTTTCCTGTTGCAGTGCTTATGCAACTTTCATTCCATTTCCGGAGTGCACAGTCCAATGGAGCGAATCTTTTCTCGCGGCAGGTGTGTTGCCATTTGCTCATTTCAAGATTCAGACTTGCTAGATCTACTCGGGGAACCTGGCTGCCATAGAGTTCATACATCTGAGGAGTGTCCATTATCGATAGATTAAGATGATTTGTCCTCGTCAGCATTGTTGCACCACAGAGTTAATAGTTAGCATCTGCCTTCGGATATGTAAAGGCGGTTCACCTGCCAGCTCTAGTATGCTGGGTGAGAGGCTAGTAGGATAAGTACCTACATTCGTGCTTATATCAAGTTTCCCCGAAGTAGTGATATACGTCCGTGGTCCATCTTTGACCAGACACAACTACGCGATAAATCGTCAAGAGCGTGTTCGTGTGCGGTCCGCTCTTTTTATCGTTAAGTAGCTTCAGCAATTTCACACATTTCCTATGAAGAGCTATGTCACGGTCCATCCAGCGCAGTCTGGAGTTAAAAATGGCACTAAAAGAAAGATTGCGCGGGGCTGAAATTTTAATATGTTGTCATACAATTTTAGCTATAAGGTGGTCGGTTACATCCCGTTTCTACGATGGAGGTTGACGTCATACGTTTTGGAAGTGGAGAATCAGAACCCGGTATGCTGGCACCAAATCTCAAGATTTTCTTTAACTTTATTTGCGGCATTTGCTGAACAGTTTCCGGATATTCTGTATGAGATGTTCAGATCGTCCGCAACTAATCTGTACATTAGCAGGGCCGGAATGCAAGTCGTTATATCGTTAATTATACCGTTAGTTATATCGTTAATTATATCGTTAGTTATATCGTTAATTATATCGTTAATTATATCGTTAATTATATCGTTAATCGCCATTAGGAAGCAGTATACATACTCCCTTGCGGGAGACCGTTTTGCAGCTCTTTTTGAGAGATTAGATAGCGAATTTCGTATGCGGACCCGTATCGATCTATTCGACAGGAACTTTTCAATAAAGTATAACGTGTTTCCATTTATTCCAACGCTCTTTAAATCTCTTGATAATTCAGTGTGTCCATGTTGTTTCATATGCCATCTCGAGGTCAAAGTATATATAGAATATACATGCTTTTTATTTGCAAATGCGCTTTGGATTTCCGTCTCTAGATGTGCCGGGTGATCGAGCGTTGATCGACTTCTCTGGGATCTCCACTGATAAGGGCTGATTATCAACTTTGTGACGGATTCGGCCGCCATGACTTTCGATATTTTTCACGCTGTACCGAATTAAAAAATGATAATGATTACTTCTTTTCCAAATTCTAAATTCCTCATTTCTCCGCATTTGACAGTTTCTCAGGCCTCCGATTTCTATTTCTCCGGTTTCTTCGGGCAGCGTGCAAACTGAGCATACTCCGACCGTAATGCTAGATCGACAAATTTCGTGGGAATTGCCAATGTGCACGGCGCCAATTTGGCGATCCGTGCATATGTGTGTGTTAATTATATGAGGGTGGTTCGTCCGCTGTTTGTCCGATCTGGCGCTGTGTGCGTCGGAGATGCGATTCGAGCTACGTCGAGGCGTGAGAAGTTTTTTCCTTAGAACCCGAAAAAACCGACGCAGGGTACCCGCCGTTCCACCGATTTTCAGAATGTTCTAGAAAAATCGGTGGCGCATTCATTTTTTTATATATATATATATATTTTTTATTATTAGGCAAAATGGCCGTGCAATAAGATCGTGGTCGAATTCTCTGTGAATTCGGGCCGATCAGTTCTCGCTTGCTGCTCGTCGCAGGCAGATCTCGACTGCTTTGGCCCGTGGGCACTTTCGTTTTTTCACAGCTACGCGCCGTTCGAGGCAAAATTTATATCTTTTTCCACTGCTTTGGCCGCTTAAGGCAAAATTTATATCGGTTCGTTTTAAATCAAATATAACTCAGTTTACACATCTTACCAAAAGATTTGTTGTTTTTTTTCTTTTTTTTCTATTTTTCGCTATAAGGACACGTTTTCGTGACATCTCCGCCGCGGAGACCTTTTCTTTTTCGTGTAAACCTTAGGAAAGCCTAAAGCTCTTTCCGAACGAGCTAACGGTTACGTTACACCTGAAGTAACGTTGGCGCCCGGAACTTCTATTTCTTTTTATTTTATTTTCATATTTTTTTTTTATTCATCATCGGAAGCTGGTCAGTTACAAATAGCGTCCGGAACAGGGACAGAAATTTAAGTTCAAAGAACGAATCAGTCACAAAATAGCGCCCGGAACAGGGAAATAACGAATTCTTAACAAATGGCGGCCCGAACGAACAGGGACTCGATAGTATATGGATAGATACGTTACCTGATACGAAAAAGGAGGCAACGGTTTCATCGGAGAAGGATCTGCCAAGCGGAAACAGATAAGATTTTATATTATTTTAATTCTCTCCTCGGCCTGCTATAGCTTAAATACGTTTTATTTTCTCGTAGTTCACTCATTCAAAATTTTAAAAATTTATTTTTTTTTATTTTTTTCTGTTTTTCTCGCGTTAAGAATTATTCAAAATATTTTTTTTAACGAACCGGAGTTTCGAAATTATGTTATTTTATTTAAATTTTAATATTTAATTTCCGATAGTTAGGCCCGAATTTTCTTATTTAATTTTAATTACCCTGCGTAAAAATGGAGAACGAGGATTTAGCCAGAGTGGTGGTGACCAGGGGAAATTATTGTGATATGGATGAAAGTGAAGAGGACATGCAGAATGAAATATCGGATCGTATTTCTGAGGCTAGTTCGGAGGTGAATTCGGAAGAGACGTGTCGCGCTCCAGTGAACTCAGAGACATCCGTAACTCAACCATCTCTCGAGGATTTAAGACAACTCATGCTCGGTTTAAAAGACGAAATAAATAATAAATTCGAAGAAAGTAACAAAAAAAGAGCGGAAGAAAACAATAAAAATTTTAATAACCTCGAGAAAAAAATAGACAAAATCTTTGAAAAAAATAATAAAATGTGGAATAATTTCTTTGAAGAAAATAATAAAAAGTGGAATAATTTAAACGACAAACCGGAAGAATTAAATAAACACAGTACTACATCAATTAATAAATTCGATTTTTTAGAAAACAAATTAGATGTAGAACTGGAAAAACCTAAAGTCGAAGTCGAAGAAGAACTCAATAAAATACCTGAAAATGAAATTTATGAAAATAATCAAGATCTTAAAAATGTTATGGATGGATCTGCGGTCTCTGGTGAGCCGATGCGAGGTGAAAAGGTAGAGAATGAGTTAATTGAGCGCATCACTGTGTCTGAGGAGAATGACGAGAAGCAATTGGAAAGTGACGAGGAACAGGGGCTTAATGACAATATAAATGATCTTAAAAATAGTTACGATAATGATGTTAATGATAATAATGACGATAAAAGTAGGGAAGACAAAGATGTCGAAAATAATAATAATAATAATAATAATAATAATACTAATACGTGTAGGATCTATAATAATGATAATGACAATTTTAATAGTAATGATAATAGCAACATTAGCGATCAGACCAATATAAATAATCAAGACGATCGCGATGATCCGGTTAAAATAAATTTTACAAATAATATTAAAGATGTAAAAGTCAGCAAGAATATACGTCACAAGAAAAAAGGAGCAAATAAAGCTAAAATTGGAAAAATTAAATACCAAATCGGAAGATCTATAAATAAGAATAATAAACCTAACAATAAACGCAAAACTAAGAAAACCAAGTATAAATTTAACTATTTAAAGTCCGGATACATAAAAGATTCTAAAATAAATAATAATTCTCGTCAGTTGGGACGTTGCTCCCGTTACCATCTCCGGTTGTGGAAGTATCGGCGTAAATAATTAATAATTAAATAAGCTAGCCAAGTTTTTCAAAACAACGACGTCAAATAATTTAAAAAACACTAATATACATTAATAATAAAATAAATTTAGTCAAAACTCGTCTAGGACGTGAGGTATTTTTTTTTGATTTTTAATTCTGTGATGAGTATAGACGTGAGGTGAGGAATGTCTAGTGTGAGGATTTGTTCTGTTTTGTTTTGTTTTAGAAAGGCTTAGTATGAGGATTTGGTTTGTTTTGCTTTGGTGTGCTATGTTCTGTTCTGTTTTGTTTTGGTGTGCTATGTTCTGTTCTGTTTTGCTTTGGTGTGCTATGTTCTGTTCTGTTTTGCTTTGGTATGCTGTGTTCTGTTCTGTTTTGCTTTGGTTTGCTATGTTCTGTTCTGTTTTGCTTTGGTTTGCTATGCTCTGTTTTGTTTTTGTTTTGCTTGGTTGGATTTTATATTTTTGGTGCGCTTTTTCAAAGGTTTTGTTGCGATGTTTTGCCGACCTGGAGTGCTCTGAGATCTGTGTTTATTCCGAATGTAAGGATTAGTTGTGAGTTCGCTGCCGATTGCGCGGAGAGTTTTGTTTATGTTTATATTTGGTGTGGATAAGGCAGAAGGTATACGATGTGCGGGAAAGAGCTCGACTTGTGTGTACTCGCTAAAAAAATTATTTTATTTTCATTTTTTTCTTTATTTATATTTTCATCTGGGCGAAATGCTTCGGATTTCGGTTTTTGCAGTTCTTCCCGTTTAAAAAACTTGTTTTGTTTTTGTTTACCTCTACATTCATACTTACCACTCTGGTCTATAACCTCTCGCGTTTATGTGAGGTGTAGATGAGGATATATTATATTTCTAATTTACGAAATTCTGCATTATTATGTTCGCGCCATGTTATGTTTTATATGTACTTTTTAATACTTTGTCTGGGCGTAAAACACGCTTCGGAGCGCAGCTTTTTTTCGGTTTTTTTTCCTGCTATGAAATAAAAATTTGTTACCCGTGTGAACGCTGTCGTTCCACATTAGTGCTTGTGCTCATATCCGCTACCTCTTGTACCTGCATTAGGTGTGTGGGAGTGCATGGCGAACTACGGAGCGACGGATGCATACATGTAGATAGATTTTATGTTTTTTTTTTTTGTATTTTGTTTAGGGTAATCCCTTTTATTTCTTTTATATTTTTACATATTTGATCCAACTTAGTATGCTGGATTTATATTTTTTTAACCATATTTTAGTTTTGGTCGCCTACATTTACATTTTGTTTAGGGAAACTATTGCGATATTTTTTTTTAGTTCTCTTGGTTCTCGCAATAACCTTTTATTTTATATATTTTATTTTTTTGTTTGTTTTGTCGATCGCCGTTACTTTGTGGGCGTTGTCGTGGCCTCTTGGCTTCGTGGTTGTTTAACTTTTAATTTTTCTTGTTTTTTTTCTTTCCTTAACCTCTTTTCGCTTTCCTTCCGATTCACCTTCTCATCCGCAGATTTCTCCTTTTGCCACTTTGGTCGAATTTTCTAGTTGTTGGTAGACATCGGTAACTGGAGTTACCATACTAGGATTAGTTACTCACGGCGAGGTGTTATCAATTCTTTGTGTTCCACTTAATTTTTCCTAGGAATCCCTTATCATTTCCTTTTCTACAAGCATCGATTTTTTTTTTTTGTTTTCTTTTTTCTATTCCCTTTTTCATTTTTTCCTTCTTTCCTTCCTTACTTTTCTTCAATTTCTATCCTTAGCGACACACGATGGGTCCGGTCGAGTAGAAAATAGATACCTGGTACTCTAGCGGGATCTGTATTTTTTTTATATTTTTTTTTATTCCCCTTCCGACGTGCGAGTTTTTCGGTGTAATGGACGACAACATAAAACGTATGCGGCCACGACATTGGATTTAAGCCTCGATAAAACACGCGGAAAAGATTTTGGCTTTGCCAAAAACAAATAATACAACTTCGGTATAGCCAATTATGCTACCGAGAATAATAAGCATCACGACGCTACGCCCGCCAAGGGTGCCGGGAAGTATGGTAATTTGTTAAAGTCACTCGGCTGAGATTTCTGTCTGTGATCGCGATCCAATAATGATAAATTTTGTTTTTTTTAGTGTTGTTCATATCCTACTAATTTGTTATCGATTGCTGTTTCTTTATCCTGCATTTTCCATTCCTTGTTTAAATAATTTCTCTCTTTTCCGAGTTTAATAACATTTTTTGTTTTATAAAAACATGTGACGCCGGACTATATATAGAATTTCGGTGTCGTGCCGGTGGTCGTTATTCTCCTCTTTTTCATATTCCTTTTCGATTCTCTGTTTACGTTTTATTATCCTGGAGTCAGGTGTGCGCGGTGGTGTTCCGCAGAGTCGATGATCACGAGCGAACCTTTTTATACATTTTTTTTGTTTTGTTTGTCGTTTATAATCGGCATTCTTGCTATTTTGTTTATTTTGTTCATAATTTTGTTTTTTTATATGGGTTGCGATCCAGTTTCGGATCGATGTTTATTAACGTTGGTTTATTTTTATCTCTATATTTCGTTTATGGTATCATTCGATGTTATCATTGTAGGGTAGTTTATGACCAATTGAGTCATGTTTTTTTTTAACATGTGTCTATTTATTTTATAGATATGCTTGTAATTTTTTTAAATTTCTTCGTCATTTCGAATGTGATTATTCGACATCTGGTCGATATATTTTACGCGCCTTAAACATTTTACATTTTTTTTTATTTTCTGATACGATCATTTAATACGCTAATTCCGTTTATATTGCCACTGGGACAGTGTGTGAGTGTAATTGTGCGATTCTCCGGGCTTACGCACACGTGTTTGTAAGTTCCGGAGGTCGGAGTGTGAGTGAATAGCGTGTACACCAGGCCCTTTCGAATTAAACGTAAAATTACGATTTCTTAAATTTTTCTAAATTTTTTTTATTTTTTTATTTTTTCTATATTTCCCCGCGAGTCTCAATGGTCTGGTTAAGTGTAATTCCAGTCGTCTATTTCTTTTTTTTTGTAATCCTGTTGAGTGTTCCTGTTCTATTCTTCATACTCCTGTCATGTTCGGTGACAAGCGCCGTAGAAGGCTTGTAAGGCAGCTCCGGAGCCTAAGGAATCCGAAGACCGGTGTAGTGTCCGGTTCACAGTTGGCTCCCCAATCAAGAGGGATGTTCGTCGTCAGTTCAGATGTGCTGAGTAGGGGGCCCCACCGTTTTTTTTGGAGGGTTCCTCTAGGTAAGCCAAGTTCATGTCCCTCGAGCGGTCCGATCGGTCGTGATGTTATGCAGAAGGTTGGAATATGTTGGATGTTCGTGACGCCGAGGGGACATTCATTGCGTCCTATGAAATAAGATGGTGATCGCACTCAGGGGGTGTCTAATAACGGGGGTCCCAGTCAAGTCCACCATTAGGTTGGGTAGGCCAGGTAGGAGGGAAAAGATCCGTGTGGGGCGTCGCTGTGGTGCACTGCCGGAAAGATGCCGGGTGGCCCAGTTCGCACGTTCCCGCGGGCGTCGCTGAGGTGCACTGCCGGAAAGATACCGGGTGGCCCAGTTCGTACGTTCCCGCCGGCGTCGCTGTGGTGCACTGCCGGAAAGATGCCGGGTGGCCCAGTTCGTACGTTCCCGCGCCATGTTCTTATCAGGGGGTGTCGTTGGGGGTTTAAATTTCCACTGCATAGGCCAATGGGGGGTTTTTGTGCGTTGTGCGTGACTGAGTGCCACTTTTCGGGCTATGTGCCAATTTTTATGTTGTTTTATTTTGAGTAGCGTCACTTTTCGGGCAATGTGCCAATGTTTTTGTTATTTGATTTCGAGTAGCGCTGCTTTTCGGGCAATGTGCCAATGTTTTTGTTATTTGATTTCGAGTAGCGCTGCTTTTCGGGCCATGGGCCAAATTTTTTATTTGTCGTTTTGCTTCATGTGGCTCAGTCGCGCGTATTTTGTGTCAGGGGGTGTCTGGGAATTTTTTTTTTATTTTTTTTATTACTTGTCCAAATGGAGTACCGGTCTTGTCTGCCGGGCCTCTCTCTCCTTGTTAGGAAAACTATTTTTTTTGTGTTCCTCAGGTATTCCTATATTACTCAGAGGCTATGAACTCGTGGGAAACCATTTTCTTTTGTTTTTCTTAAATTTTTTCCAACCCCTATCGTAATTGCTTCAACCCTTATTTTTGTTTTGCAACCCTTATTTTTTCTACCCTTATATAAATTTTTTATTCGAATTTTTTTGTTTACCTTGTCTTGACTGAGTATGGTCTCAGTGGTATAACCATAATTTAATAATGTGTAACGTGCGGTGTATATGAGTGGGTTAGATGGTGGAGATCTGTTCGGGACTCCGTAGCTCGGCAACGGGTGGTCCGAATTTTGTCGCTCTTGGGTCACCTGAGTTCTCATCCAAAACTTCTGTTTTGGATGAAAATAAGGGTGGGGCAGTGTGACGGATTCGGCCGCCATGACTTTCGATATTTTTCACGCTGTACCGAATTAAAAAATGATAATGATTACTTCTTTTCCAAATTCTAAATTCCTCATTTCTCCGCATTTGACAGTTTCTCAGGCCTCCGATTTCTATTTCTCCGGTTTCTTCGGGCAGCGTGCAAACTGAGCATACTCCGACCGTAATGCTAGATCGACAAATTTCGTGGGAATTGCCAATGTGCACGGCGCCAATTTGGCGATCCGTGCATATGTGTGTGTTAATTATATGAGGGTGGTTCGTCCGCTGTTTGTCCGATCTGGCGCTGTGTGCGTCGGAGATGCGATTCGAGCTACGTCGAGGCGTGAGAAGTTTTTTCCTTAGAACCCGAAAAAACCGACGCAGGGTACCCGCCGTTCCACCGATTTTCAGAATGTTCTAGAAAAATCGGTGGCGCATTCATTTTTTTATATATATATATATATTTTTTATTATTAGGCAAAATGGCCGTGCAATAAGATCGTGGTCGAATTCTCTGTGAATTCGGGCCGATCAGTTCTCGCTTGCTGCTCGTCGCAGGCAGATCTCGACTGCTTTGGCCCGTGGGCACTTTCGTTTTTTCACAGCTACGCGCCGTTCGAGGCAAAATTTATATCTTTTTCCACTGCTTTGGCCGCTTAAGGCAAAATTTATATCGGTTCGTTTTAAATCAAATATAACTCAGTTTACACATCTTACCAAAAGATTTGTTGTTTTTTTTCTTTTTTTTCTATTTTTCGCTATAAGGACACGTTTTCGTGACATCTCCGCCGCGGAGACCTTTTCTTTTTCGTGTAAACCTTAGGAAAGCCTAAAGCTCTTTCCGAACGAGCTAACGGTTACGTTACACCTGAAGTAACGTTGGCGCCCGGAACTTCTATTTCTTTTTATTTTATTTTCATATTTTTTTTTTTATTCATCATCGGAAGCTGGTCAGTTACAAATGTCGCCTAAGAACAGGGACTAGTGAAGAGAGTTAATTCTTATCAAATGGTACCCGAACAGGGACATAGTTAATTCTTATCAACTTCTAAATACGGCATTAGCCGGCTTGCTATCATTTTTTTCCATTATTTTGCATAAAACGCATGTTAAAGATATAGATCGATAACTGGTTGGCAAGTATTTACCCGGCTTTAGTACTGGAATGACAATTGATATGAACCATATATTTGGAAAAGTTCGTTCCGGCCAAACCTTCTTATATACCTGCAGTAGAGCATTTATTGTCGCTTGCGGCAAGTGTTTCACGAAGATAGCCGGTATATCATCCGAACCGCGGGGTGGATTTTTGTTTATTGTGAACTTTCCTGAAGTTCCACCATGGTGAAAGGATCATTATACGACTCTGAAGTGCCCGCATTCGATACTATGTTTCCAACAAACAAAAGTTGATAATTTCCATTAGGCACGGGGAGCATCATAAGGAAAACAATATGCATGCATTGAAAAAGAATTCCTTCCACGTTGTTATCGCTTAAAAAATTATTTTCTATCAACCGGCCCTTATCCGTGTGAGTGTGATAAAATGCGGCTGACTCGTGACTGGACACTCGACCTGGACCAATATATTGATAATGTAGCAGTGGGAAAGAGATCATTTATTCGGTCTTACGGTGCAGCAGCGAATATAGTTGGACGCGGGGATATTTGGTGCGAACGTTAAATCGTCAGCGCAGTTATTTAATACTGGATGAGGTCACACAGTGGCAGCATTGCCGCAGCCTAATTATGATGAGGTTTCTTCGTTTTATAATTATGCACTAATCCAGCCATTCCGGCATTTTATTAATGGTGGTCTTTTCTCGAACACCGACAATGCGACAACAGAGCTTTGTAGAGTTGCTCCTTGTCTGCGCCTATATTAATGATCTTAAGCACCGCGCAGCAATTGTCTAACTTGTGTCATTACAAATTAGCATCATGTTTCAGGCGAAATTAGGATAATATTTTTATGGCAATTTAACCGATGGTCGTAATAATGTTGTTTCGTAATCCTAGGGCGAGCGTCATAAATATTAATCGCGATAAAAGAAATAATAAAACATTTCTTGTCTTATTTCTTATTTGAAAAATAAAAAAAAAAGTAGGCGTGAAAGTTATACCACTAAAGAATATTATATTATTATTTCTTTCGACAGAATATTCTTCAGTTCATCTTATTATTATTATTATTATGGTATAATTCATCGGCGGGATGTTGCAGATTATTAAACCGTTAGCATACTTACAGAAGGAAGTAATTAGAATTATTTTCAATAACAAATTCGGCAATACTGAAAATGACTTATTAAATATAAAGAAAATATATAAAAACTAGAAGCACTAATGTTTGTGATGAAAAATAAACATAAATTCAATATTTCTGTTAAAACAGCTGTTATAAGGCACTCAAATATTAATTATAGTCGTTAAAATCCCTTCTTTCAATAAGTATCATTCCGGACACCCGCTTTTTAGTAAAACGGATGCCTATTATTCAATGCGCTACCTGTACATATGCATAACATATGCATAACCTAAATTACAGAAGGAGGCGTAAAAAGTTAAAGACGTACTTCTTGACTAAGGTTTAGAAACTAAATTCCGCATCACACTTAATTTGTCCTAAACATAAATCCGAATTGCAAATCTGTAAAATTATTATTACTTTAGTTGTTAATATTACTAAATTAAAATTTCTGTAGTGGAAATGATGATAGCATACTCGGTATTAGTTCAGTATTTCGTACTTTAAATTAGCATCTTAATACTACTGACGAATTGGTACAATTTCTTTTTCCTTTTGGAGTAATTACAGGTGTGTGGATGTAGTTAAAATTTGGTGTTCTGTAGATTGCGTAGATACAGTGCTTACATATAATTATGAAAATTTGAACAGGTGTTTGCACGTTTATAGATAGCTAATATTTATTCATTTATCTTATTTATTGTAGTTTGATGTGTATGTGTAAATAGTAAATCCCCATTATATGATACTTGCGACTTATCGATGTTTGAAATACACTTGTATACATATATATATAGAGAGAGAGAGAGAGAGAGAGAGATATAAATTAAAAATAAGATAAATTATATAAAAATAATCGTTACAATACTGTACTTTTTTTTTTTTTTAATAGAAAAAAGGGGAATAAGATTAGATTCGTCAACCAAGGACCTTCACTCAGAAACAATTAGAGGAAAACGGAACATATATAGTGAGACGATCAGATATCGTGTTAATAAGAAGGAATACTGTACTTAATTATAATTATAATATGAATATTTAAATATTTCCCAATAAATCTGCTGTAATTAATGAACGCACGGGAAACAGTTGAGCTTTAAATATATACATAAACCAATTCACCATCAACCAAATTTTGAACTGTAAATGTGCAAACGAAACGTAATGTCAACATCGGCTTATGTTTACAATGGGACTTGTACTTCATGGATAATACTACTCACACATCCACCTGTAAACCCTGCACGAGCCTAGTGTAGCAAATACTAAAAGAAAAATAATAATAAATAAAATGAAAAATAATACTATTAGCAATAAAAATTGCAGCGATCAGTGTAACCCTAATGGTATAATAAATACTAACGAATTAATAACAAATTATCAATAAATATAGTATAAACGATTTTAGCCGCTAATGATATAGTACTCGCTAATAAACTAATAATAGATTAA
This sequence comes from Icerya purchasi, assembly GCA_039619475.1. Lineage (NCBI taxonomy): Eukaryota > Metazoa > Arthropoda > Insecta > Hemiptera > Monophlebidae > Icerya > Icerya purchasi. The sequence continues at coordinate 138,680,124 of CM077115.1, read as the reverse complement.
CAATAAATATGGTGTAGCGAACAAAATTCCCCGTATTTAATAATAAATGGAACAAAAGTAGTACTGGTAACAACAATGTTTGTACAGTAATCGGAATAGTAATCAAAGTAACACTAATGGCATATCGGACGCAAACGAAACTAATAATTAATTAATACTACAATAATAATAACTATAATTAAAACTATTTTAATCAGACTTGGAAGTAATGCTAAAGCCAAATCTAAAAGTTAAATGTCATTTACATACTAAGAACTTGTAATAATATCCTTTAAAGAAAGTGAAATACTAATGATATTTATTTTATTTCAGCTAACCGTATTATAGTTGATATAGATATATGTATTAAATCGAAATCTGTGAGCTACTAAAGTTTACGATATTTTTATACAATGACCGCAGTTAATTTCGAGAGCCTAAGTCGAGATTATAACCGTATTAGAAATTTAAACAAACAACTATTTAGCATAAGACCAAACGAAAGATGCAACGCGGGATCTACTATTTCGCGTAACGCTGGTGTAACATTGGAGGTTATAATTTGTTATTGTTTACTGAAATGCCTACTAGAACGATAATACTCCGAAAATGAAAACATTTTATTCCGTTTTTGACGATTTCAAACAACCATAAACAAACTGCAAAGTTACTAGGAAATTATTAGTTTTATATTTTGTAATTATTAATAACTTACTCGCTGTCGTGATTTCCGCGATAATTAAAAAGGAGAGTGATTAAAAAAAAAGGTATATACCGCAGTGAAATTTATGTTTATGATGCAGTGAACTAAAGTTAACTGATGGTGTGAATTTAATTCGCAAGTGCTTTTGTGTATTTCAGAAATTTTATTAGGCTTTCCAAGTATTATTGCAGCGTAACATAACGTTCGATTTATCTCTGAATATTAGATTAGACGTGGCAAAAGTCTATTACTTTAACAGTTTTTTTTCTCTCTACCGTAATGCTTTTTAACATATAAAGGATGCTTAAAGTAGTATTTTGAATTATCAGCATGATAAACTTCTTACCTCGATAACCAATGCGAAAAATAAATACTAATGTGTTTTTGAAAATTTCGCGCTTCCATTTCAGATGTAATCGATTAGAAGTTTGCGATTCAAGTTTATTTTTGTTATTTCTGATAGTGAATGTAAACATAATTGATCCCATCTTGCCTGATTTCGTACATGATGTTTATGGAAAAATGGTATGCACGCTTTTTCTTTATTCACCATCCTAGTAATCCGGTGCGTCAACTTTTATTCCAAATTTATATTTATTTTTTATAACGTAAAGCAATAATTTCAATTAATATGGAGATTACTAACACTTAATAATTTCGTAGTATTATTACCTATTCGATCATATTTTATACTTCTAAATAACGACTTTTGCAAATAAATAATATGAATTAGATGATCTCGGAAGCTGCATTAAATTTTTGATCCCCATACAAGCTAGAATAGGTTGGTATAATGCCATATATAAGGTTTGTGTAATTGCGTACTATTAAAAAATAATAAAATAAATAATTCAACCTTCTCAACTTAGCTGATAAATGCGGTAATTGTGTGTATTCTACAGAAGCTTACAATTTAGATAAATAGCCTTAAATACTTTATCTTTCTAGTAGTATGTTATCATCCTATGTATTTTTTTTTTTTTTTAGGGTATCCCATCTGTTCCGGGGAAGATCGCTATAATATTAAAAATTTGTTTGCATCCAATCGCGTATTTTCAAGCGACGCCAGCTTGCACTACTTTTGGCAGAATATTAGGATATCGGGGATTTACAAGGAGTATCGTATCGTCGGCATAGCTAAACATTTTTCCTCCTACTCCTAAATCACACAAATCGTTAATATAAATAAGAAATAATACGGGTCTTATAATGTGCGTACTATTTATTCTTGTTACAAATCTTCTGTCGGAAAAAAATACGAATAGGACCAGAGTCATATACGAAACCGACCGCATGCAGATACGGTCAACCACGTCATCGGAAGCTTTGCAAAAATCGAAATCCTTCTTCTAAATTCTCTGCAATCTCTGTGATACGATTAAATAAGACGTCATCAGTGCTTTTACGTTGTAAGAAACCGTGTATTAGTTTTCGCTGAAAAAATCAATCCCTTGTTCGAGTAACTCGAAATTTTAACTTTCACACATTTTTCGAAAATTAATTTAAACAACTACAATGACCATGTCAGCAGAGTATAACAGCGATGTCTAATTGTAATACAGAAGCCAATAAATGAATGAATGAGCGCCGTTCTTTGAATCCTTTTTTGGATTGATTTTATTTCAGAAAACCGGCCCCCAAGGTTATTATATATTATTCGTATAGCTTTAAATGTGTAAGAAATGAATCAGAATTCGGACGTTTCAATTGGTTATTTTCAGAACTTAGACCAATGTAATGCTATGATCTCAAATGTGTTTTTAAACCTTCTTAAGAACCTTTACTTATTTTTAGTACGTTAGAGCACAATGTGCATTCCGCGTTCACAGAGTTGTCTTTTTGCATTTTTTTATTAAATAACACCATACAGTTTTCTCACTGTCCTCATCATAATTCTCCTAATTTTGGCTTGGTTTTGAAAGTGATATGTTTCGAAACTTTTGCCAACTAGTCTAAACTAATAATAAACTAGTATACTACCCCACTAGTAGCTGTAACAAAATACAAAACATGTTTAATTACAATTCTATATCAAATTTTAGTTCGTAAGTAGCGTAACTCAACTCAATCCATTGCTAAGTTGTTAAATAATTCAGACAATTTGTGTGAAGTGTCCGGTTCATTTATTTCATAACCTACTCGTATTTTAATCATTCTCACACTCATCACGTGGAACGTAAATTTGATATTTGCACACGCACCACGTATTCCAAATACCTACTTATGCAACAGCGCGATTATTTTGCAAAAAAAATATGCTATCACCGGATCCGATAAACGTTTAGTGACGCCGGATCCGCCGGAACACCGGATCCGATAAACGTTTAGTGACGCCGGATCCGCCGGAACACCGGATCCGATAAACGTTTAGTGACACCGGATCCGCCGGAACACCGGATCCGATTTTCCGGGTTGCAATCCCTAGACCCATTCTCGCTGGAAGTACTGAAATTTTTTACATAATTTTCGTATCAATTTTTTTCTTTTCTTTGTACGTTCGGATATTATGTTTTCCTTTTAAAAAAACGTTGATAATGAACTTTCGTCTTGCAATTTGTAATCGGTTTTGATATTTAATTGTAATATTTCTATTTATAAATTTATCTGCTTTGCACAAATCATGTAAAAACTAGAAAACCATATGTACTGTGCAGTTCACACGGTTTATTAAATATACGTAGTGCTGGAACATTTAGGCGAATTCATTTATCTATTAATGTTTTAGAATTACTGTATTTTTTTTTGGAGGGAGGGGGAGAAGCCTTTAACTGTTGGAGTTCTAAAGCAATTTACACAGAGCATGACGGTATAAGGAAAACAATATAATGCAATCGTGTTCTTGTTTTATTCTCCATTCTGGCTATTAGAAATTTCGTCGCAAAAAATACGGTAGAGTTTTGTATTTGTATTACGGGGAAAATTTAAAAGATCAGAGGATAGAAAGCAAAAAGAAAATGAAAATTACAACTTAATTTGCATTTCGCGGAACACTTTTAGACAAATTTCGCTTTATCCGGATTTTTTTAGAAGATAATTTTAATATTACTTCGCATTATTTTAATCTCGTGAAAAGTCAGGAATAAAGTTTCGAAAAATATTTTAATATTCACTATTTCTTTTGTCCTTGCGTCTTTTTCCTTTTTCTTTTCCTTTTCTGTTTTGTACATTAAATTTAGGGAACACGTTAGGAAAAGAGATTGCTTGCAATGATAAAAATTCAAGTTATCGTTAGTTCACTGTAATAATAATTATTTTCAACGTTTTCTCTTCTTTATTTTAATGAGAATTTTAAAAATATTTCTAATAGCCCGCGTTTAAAATAAACTGAAAGCAACTTTAAGATGTGACAAAAAATAATGAGAGAAAACGTTAGAAATAAATAGCTTAGGCATTGATCTCAAAAATACGATTTTTTCTGTCATCAACGGATCTTCGCTCAGAAACGACACACGAGGGAAAAGGGTCAGTTAGATGTAGAGTCGGCGTCTCAAATGTTGATAGAATAAAAGAACTGAGTATAGGAACAACGGAGATCGACGGAAACGATAAGATATACGAAGCGCAATAAGGGGATTAGGGAGTTTGAGTGATAACGGAATACAAAGAAGTGCGTTCGTTCATGAGGTAGGGATATTCAAAGAAGATATGATCAGGATCACAGACGGCTTCGTCGTCAGGAAATGAAGAGAATAATTAAGGGAATGATAGTGCGAGACGAAAACGAAAACGTGAGGAAGGAAGAAGAGTATGATTGAGACATAAACGGATAACAGGGACAATATCGGAGTGGCGAAGCGAAAGAAAATCGTAAAACCATGGCCGGGTAGGAAGATTAGGTTGGATGGAAAAATTTAAGAGGAAGGTTGATTAGAAAAGGAAGAAACGTAAAAATCTCACACGAAACTATTTACACAATAGGAGTAAATTAGAAGCGGGAATTTTAGAGAAGTAAAAGCGGAAGGATACAGCAATCTGAGCCAAGGAATCTGCCATTTCGTTACCCTCTATCCGAATTATAACACTGGGGACCACCCAGAGCATATCAATGCGGATAGAACGAAGTGAGAAAAGAATGAAAATGAGGGAGCGAATACGGGGAATAAAAAAGTCAGAGGAGTGAGAGGGGAAATAATATATTGATCTAAAACAGTTTGTAATGAGGTTTTATTACTTCTGATGCAGGTTGATTAGATGAATCGAAACGTTCGTGTACTTCGGCAGAAACATATTTCGATCATTTCATTTAGTAGTTATCGGTTTTTTAGGAACGATAAAGAGAATAATAGCGAAGCTATAATCGATTGTCAGCCAACATCACGAAATCACAGCCTGTTGTCATTGCTCTTTTGATGAATGGAGGATTATCGAAGAATGAGGAAAGTGACAAGTATTACGTTGAGAATATATTAGTCGTTCGGTTAGTAAATTAAAATAACAATGAACAAGATTAATAATTGAACCTCGCCAAAAAAATTGCCCGCGTTTACGGCGTAATTGTTAATTTTGATTACTTTTTAAAAGCACAATTAAAAAAATTGTTCGAAAAAAAACTGTAAGAGTAATTTTTCGAAGAAATTTTTTTGGAATTTTAAAAATATAAGTTAAATTTTATATTAAAACACGATGCACATTATTAGGAAGTGTTTACATTTTTTTGAAATAATCGCTTACATAAAAATTTTGGGAAAATTCACACTAACAACTGCGGCCAACTTAAATAAACCGCGTTTTCGCCGTTCCATAGACATATTCGTATTGTTTCCTGTTTTTCTAATAATTTTTAATTATTTATTAAAGTGTTCATTGCGAGAAATGGAAAATTATTTTTCAAATTAGTATCGCATTTTGGTTCCGATGGACACAGGCCCTCTCGTAGGTACACAGATAAGGAGAACGGTAGAGTTATCGTGTAGTATCAACGTGCGTTTACGCGTTAAAGTGATTAATTGTTTTTGCGCTGATATCAGTGACAGATAGATAACGTTTTCAAACGGAAAAGACGTGTAAGAAATATATTTATATAAATAATAATTAGTACCGGAATATAAAATTAGCGAACAAAATGCCGAGAGCGAAAAAAACGGTAGCGCCACTGAAGTTAAATTTAAACGAATTCAAGAGGCAGTACAGTGAGAGCAGCGGTAGCGGCGTAAACATACCTCACAAAAAAAAAGAATAAAAAAGTAGAAGAGGCAGAAACGGACAGCGAAAGTGGAATAGACATAGATAAGAGACATGACCGAAATAAAAAAGTTTATCGAATTCCTGTCGGCAAAATATGACGACATGTATAAAATGCATGAAATGTTGATAGAGGAGGTAAAGGGGCTCAAAGACAATATGTTTCGTGATTTGCTCGCACATTTCGTTAATATCCTCTGTTTCAGGCAGGTTAGTGAGGTTGAGATTGTTTTTATATGTTGAGATGATATTATCGTATACGGACGAAGGGAAAACGTGGAAATACACGGAGTGACGGAAAAACCGGAGGAAAATCTCAGAGAAATTGTAATCAAGACGGCCGCAAAAATAAATGTAACAATAAAGGAAGAAGACATCAGCGAGGTGCACAGACTACCGTCGAAAAGCACCACATTGCCAAAACCGATAATTGTAAAGGCAAGCAGGAGAATAGCCGACGAAATGATGGAAAAAAAGAAAGGGATAATAATATGGGACAAAGACATTTCAAACGCTGAGAGTAACCTAAAAGTGTTTCTGAACGAGAACTTATCCAGGTTTTACAGAGGACTTCTATGACGAGCAAAGCAGAAGGCCAGAGAAGTTAACTATAATTTCGTATGGGTGAAAAGAGGAAAGATCTTTATGAAGAAAAACCAGCAGGGAAAAGCAGTTCAAATAAAAGATCCGGACGATTTAAGCAAACTAATATAAGAACATGTTAGAGTAGCGGGGAAGAAATACGGGAAATCGCGGAATACGTAGTTGTAAGATTAAAAATAAGACAATATTCGAAAAGAATTGTAATAATTCGATTGCACAAATTAGTTATGAATTGTAGAAATAAGATTAGAAACAATAAGACGGGACTGAGCGAACATGTGTATATGAGTGTAGACAAAGGTAGCGAAATATGGTGCTTGGTGCGCGTGTGTTATTGGGATACTAAGAATTTACGTAGCAGGTGTGCGTATGTGCGCGCGAGAGAAAGTGTGTACAGGTGTGGTTCTAGGAATAGTTGTGGATGGTGTGTTGTATATATGTGTGTGCGCGTGGGTGTTTGTGTGTGTTTCTGGGTTTGCGAGTGGTTTTTGGTTACGGTGTGTGTGTGTTTCGGGTTGCCGGTGTATGGTGGTTTGATGTAGAGGTGTGCGGTGGCAGGGCGGAGGCGGTGTGAACAGTTTAGGGGAGAGAAAAGGAAAGAAGATAAGTGGGAAGCGAAAAAAAGACAGTAAGCGAACGAAGGAGCAAGAATAAGAGAGAGAAGCAGATGTGATAAGAGATATGCAAAGAAACAATGATGAGGAGGCAGGTGAAATAGATAAGATGCGCAGACGTGCTTCCACCGCGCCGCTGCAGGATTCTAAGGTACGTTTTAAGTTATATTTATATCGTAATCTAAACTATCCGTCTAAAAATGTTGTTAATTGCTTGTTTTCAGTCTTGGCGCGTTAAAAACTAACAATCTTAAAACAAACAGATAAAGGGGAAAAAGAGAGCCAAGGAAAGGAAGGAAGAAAGATAAATATAAGCTACGAAACAAAGAAAAAAGAGGTTAAATAAATAAATAAATAAAATATAAAAAAAAATAAATAAATAAAAAATGATTACAAAATTAAATATAGCACACATAAACATTAGATCAATGAGGAAAAACTGGGAGGAAGTAGAGATATTAGAGGGAAGACAAGAATATGATATATTAATTTTAGGGGAGGTAAATATAAAAAAGGACGAAATAAATTTGTATAATTTAGAAGGTTATGAGAAATGTCACAATTTAGATACAGAAGGTGCAAAACATGGGATTGTGATATACTTAAAAGGGGACAAAAAAATACAAACTCAAATTAAAAACAAAAATATGGAAAATGCGGAATGTGTAATAATTGAAATAACTTGGTATGAGGAAAAACTATGTCTATGGGTGTTATACAGATCACCATCAGGAAAAGCAAACAAATGCATTAAAGAAATAAAGGAGATTGACAAAAAATACATGGAAAACTGTTCTACTATATATATATAGGAGACATAAATATAAATACTGGAAAACATAACTCAGTAGCAACAAAATACATGAACACAATGGCAGGAATGGGATATGAAAGCAATTTAGAAGGATATACAAGAGAAGAATGGAGAGAAAACAGGTTCACACAAACCAAAATCGACCATATATACACTAAAAAGAAGAAAAGAAACATCGACTTCGAATATTATAATACAGATATTAAAATAGCAGATCACAACATGATAGTGTGTACAGTAAAAATGGAGATGGGAAAAATCGGAGGAAAACAAATGGAATTAAACAGAAGTTTTTGAATGGAAAATAAAGTGAAAAACGAACTAAGACGCATAAAGTGGGAAGGGAAATCAGATAAATCGGACGCTGAAAATTTATACGACAGCATAAAAGAAAAATTTGAAAAAGTATATAAAGAATGTAGGCAAACAAAAAATACGTCAGGAGAAGGGAAAATACAAAGGAAGAAAGAATGGATGACGCAAAAAATAATTGAAATGATAAAAAAAAGAGACAAACTGTACAAAAAAGTAAAAAAGAATAATCAAAATATTGAGTTAAGAAGAAAATGCAATAAATTCAGAAACCAAGTGAATGCAGAAATAAGACGGCAGAAAGACATGTTTGTCGGGAAAAGTTTTAAAGTGGCACAGAGGGATATCAGGAAAACTTGGTTAAATATAAACAAGATTATAGGGAAAAAAAGGAGTCTAGGAGTAGATGAAACCATAAGTAAATACTTTGACAAGGAACAAGAAGCAAGAGAAATTGCAGATAAATTCAGTAAAGAATTCAAAAATGGTATAAAAAAACTAGAACACAAATGTAATAAAGTGCTATTAGAAAAAAGAGAAGAAGATGAAGTAAAAGTAAACATGTACTTACCTAAAGCAAACGTAGAACAGGTGGGGAAAATAATCGATGGATTAAAGGAAACAAAGGCCACCGGAATCGATGGAATAAGAATAAAAGATATAAAAACAGTAAAAATATATATAGTAAAGGAAATTACTAAGCTAATTAATCAGACGTTAAAAGAAGGGAAAATACCAAATGGGTTAAAAATATCGAAAACGAGACCAATATATAAAAAATGGAAACACAGTGAATATGAAAACTATAGGCCAATTGCTGTAAGCAATGTAATTGCAACAATATTAGAAAAGTACGTAGCAAATAATCTAACGAAGTACCTACAAGAAAATAGGATAATTGACAAAACGCAATACGGATTTCAAAAAGGAAAATCCACATCGAAAGCAATCGGTGAGCTTACTGAAAAAATAAGAGATAGCTTTGAAGAGCGAAAGAAGGTGTTGATAACGTTCATAGATCTTAGTAGAGCATTTGAAACGGTTGATCATAAAATAATCATAAACACATTAGAGGAGATAGGAATAACGAATAATTTGAAAAAATGGTTTCAAAGGTATTTAACACAAAGGAAAACATGCGTAAATATCTTAAATGTGCAAAGTGAAAAAGAGGAGATGGATGTAGGAGTTCCGCAGGGTAGCAACCTAGCGCCAATACTGTTTATTATATATACAAATGGTCTCTGTATAAGGGGAATTAAGTTACAGTGACCTGTAGTCGCGTACGCGGATGATATATAACAATATAGTTACATCACATAAAGATGTGAAAGAGGCAGAAATAAGGATGCAAAAAGATCTAATAACAATAAGTAAATGGGCACACGATAAAAGTCTAAGAATAAATGCAAAAAAAAAACTAAAGCAATGGTACTGCGGAAAAAAAGAGACGGCTCTGATTTGTATTGTCCAAATATAATAATGCACTCAAATGAATGTGTACATTCAATGGGGGAAAGACGCGAATGTGAAATGAAAAACTGTCAAAAGTTAGACATAGTAACGCAGTATAAACATTTTTGGACAGTAATGATGGATCAACACTTAAGATGGGACATACATATGGAATACATTGCAAAGAAAATAAGAGCAGTTTTACCAGTTTTATATACATTAAAGAAATATGCAACAAATGAAACATTAAAAGTAGTTTATTATGCGTTAGTAGAGTCGAGGATAAGATATGGAATTCAGGCGTGGGGAATGGCGAGAAAAGCATACTTGGGGAAAATAAATAAACTGCAAATTAAATGCTTGAAATTAATAGGAAATCCTTAAGGGGAGAAACCGATAGTGAAATAATTAAAAAAGAAAACGTAATGAGCATAAGAGGAATGTACTTATTACTGAAGATATGGGAGTACATATCAGCAGAAAAGAAAATTGAATTGGAGGAAAGAATAAACACAGAATACGAGTTGAGGGAAAAACTTTCGTACCAATTGCCGTTAGCAAGAACAAAGATGGGGGAGCAAACGGATAAATATATTATAACTCAGATGTTGAATAAAATACCCAAAGAAATAATAGAGAAGGAAAAAATAGGGGAAAGAAAAAGGAAAATAAAGGAATGGCTTCAGGAAGAAGAAAATATAAAAAAAATAATAAACATAAAATAAGAAAACAAAGCGCAACAAAAAAGCTAGGAAAAAAAAACAAAAAAAAACTGAATATAGAAAATAGAAATAGATTAGTAATTATTGATAAGTAAAATAGATAGATTAAGTAAATATTACACGATCATGTATATGTATGTATAAGTTAATTTAAGATGGTAAAATGTCAAATAGGATAATTCGTCGACAAGCGTTTTAGCTTGACGAAAATTTTTGTATGTAAAAATTATAAATACATATTTTTCAAAAAAAAAAGGAAACAAATGGCATCAGCTCCACGCAGAATTGAAGAGATTAACAGAAGACCGGAAAACTGCGTGATAGGGGTGAACCAGTCAAATGACTGAAACACTTATTGACTGATTTTTAAATTTTGCATCGTATTCAAGCGTAAAACACGCTGAGATCGTTTCATTAATTTATTAGATTTTATAAATAGCGTGTGTTTTGTTCGATTTTTGTTACTTATTCAATTATTCAATGATTTTTGTTATAAGATAAATAAGAATAAAAACTCGGAAAATAAATTTTTCTGGGCTACTTTTGTACAAAATGTCGTTGTGTTTTTGCGAATGGTAATAGTGAGAATCTAATAGAATCGTGTTCGTACCTGTGAAACAATTTCGACCACATGATACAAGTAATAGCAAATCACGATTAAAACCTGATAGTTGTAACAAATTGTTTCAAGAGCGATTTACAAATTACCAGGATAATTATAAAAATTGTTTTTGTATCATTTTCATTTATCGGCAAAAAAACTACTCTACACGAATATGTTTGTATTTATGTATATTAAGGATTTTAATTTTTTAAATAATGCCCCCCCCCCCCCCCAAAGACTGAAAGCTTAATTAAACGGGCCCCGTGTAAAAGAAAATTGCGTTGTATTCCTTTTTCGGTGACGGTTATTCCAAGAAAAAAAGAAAAAGAATTTCAATTTTACAAAACTAATTTTAAAAGTTGTGAAAATTTTCCTTACAAAGCGAGATTTCTCCGATGATAAATTAGATCCGAGGAAGCACGGGGTAGAAATAGAAATATCGGAGAAGGTAAAATTTCGACGTGATATCGATTCCGCGCTCAAATACCAAAAGTCAGAGAGTTATTTCTTCATTTGATTAAAGACCGAGAAAATTAACTGCGATAAAGAAGAAGAAACCAACATCCCTTCCAGCCGACACTTGCTGGAATAGACCGGAATCGCCGCTTTCTTTTATCAGGCCATTTTCCGAAAACAACACGGTTCGAAATAAATTAAAGGTTCAAATTTATGAGCTAAGAGGAGGGTGCGCACCACAGCGGTCAACTGTAATCCGTTCCTCCTTTAAATCGTATCTATATATCTATATATCTATATATCTATATAGATATATATGAAAAGTGAAAGAAAATCGTGAAAATGAAAAAATCACAGGGCAAAGTACATTGTATTGGGGGCGCTCCGTCGTCTAGAAAAGGACACACAGACCGCCTTATAAATAAAGCTATCTCAACGGTCGACTTTATCTGGCTCGCCATGTATTTCGCCAAAGGAAAATAAATACAATAAAAATTGGACAAGAGCTGGCGGCGGCTGTGCGCCGATGCAACTGTAAACATTTTCCCGCGAAACCGAGAAATATCTGTAAATTGACGTATACACGCGTCGACGACTTATCTGTCGACAAACTGCTGCTGGTACCTATTTTTTTCTTACCATTATTCGCTTTCAACCAGCTTAAGTGAAAGCCGATTAACCGAATTTGTAATAAAAACAGTAACAAAATATACTCTAAAAAAGGTAACTAAACACGTTTTCAGATTGAATATTAAATAAAATACGTCAGAAACATTTGCTGAAACACCCCACATCTTACCTTCAGCCAGAAAGGAAAAAAGGAAAACCCATTATCCTTTTTCTACAGCTGAAGAATGGCACTCCGGAAATGTTTTGTAGCATGCATAGAAATATCCGCAAACTTTTAACTTTTAATTAAATAGGAGATGCAAAAGTATTTCGAAGGCTTTGAAAAAGTAGTGATGGTGATTTTTTTCTAAATTGATTCAATCGGCGCAGGGCTTCAAAGTTCTATTTCAATCGATACTTTTAAAGTCAACGCTTTTTAATTTCCAAGTGGGGTTCGAAAAATAGTTAAAGATACTTTTGCGGTCATAGTTAAAAGTAGTAAATCTTGATTCCTCCCCAAAAAGAAAAATGAAAACAAAAAGAAACAATATAAATTATTTGAAAACAAAACGAAAGTATAAAACATCATTAAAATAATCGATAATTACGGAAGACTATTTGTGTATATTAAGTTTACAAAATACGTTTCGACGATACCGATTAATAAATAACAAATAATAATTAATATGCGATTGACGAATTAACGTGTAGTAAATTAATCGTTATTAATGTAATTCCGATAGTTTGTTATCTGGTTATTCGATTAACAAATACCGAAATCTGTTTTACTATATACTTTTTAAAGATGTAACAAGGTATAAGTGTTTCGAGTCATTCTAGGTTTCGCATTCGGTACCACTAGGGTGTAGCAAAAAATTTTAAATTAGGTTGCCACTACTACACTCTCAGCGCGTAACTATGCAACCTCAGGAACTGGGCTGAGAATTTTCAACTTTCCCACCGTGAGAGTAAGCTGAAAATTTAAAATAAACAAATAAAGGTCGGTTCCAATTCTTTCAATGGTTTCGTTAGCCCTTTTAATAATTGCAATGCACACGTTGAATAAAATAAAACTGACAAAATTTAATACTGCAAAAGAATAAATATTCAAAACTATTCAAAACTGACTGAAAAAACACTATATCTATTGTTAAATTTAAAAAGAAAAACGGTTGCAAATTTAAAAGAAAGAATAAAATGTTTAAAAAAAAAAAAAATATCGAATTCAAGATTTATTATAAAAATTTAATAAAAATGCATTAAAAATTAAAAAATAATTATTCGATAAAAATTACATTTCAGAACGATATTATCCGTAATTTGTATAGAAAATTAATACTTATTCGATAAAAATTACATTTTAGAGCGATATTGTCCGTAATTCGTATAGAAAATTAATACTTATTCGATAAAAATTACATTTCAGAGCGATATTATCGTAATTCGTATAGAAAATTAATACTTATTCCATAAAAATTACATTTCAGAGCAATATAATTGTAATTCTTATAGAAAATTAATACTTATTCGATAAAAAATATATTTCAGAGTGATATAGCTTAAGATGATATTCAATTCAATTCAAAAGTTTTTATTTAAAGACGCTCGGCATCTTGGGCCTTTAGCGTCTTCGAACTTCACAATAATATAACAAAATACATCATTTTTTAACTTTTAAATATAACAATTAAAAATAACAAAATTCAATAACTCAAAAATATTCTAGTTTAAATTAATTGATATATGTAAGTCTATAGTCTCTAAAAATCTGAATAGTTTACGGCATATGGATTCATTATCTTTCTTTAGATCTTCATATTTTAAGTCGCGCCCGAGAATTTCATCCTTTATCGATTTGTATATTATACACGATTCGATGATGTGCATGATGATGATGTTCGTATTACACCGTGGGCAATTTCTCAGAGCTTTGTCCGTGAATAGGGAACCATGCGTATATAAAGTATGCCCTATACGTATTCTGGCCAGAATCACTTCCTCCCTTCTATTTATCCGGTATGCTGTGGCATTTTGCGATGTAATCAATTTGAATCGATGCGCCATTTCTTTGAGTGTAGCTAGGTTTGATGGATCGGTTCCAGTCTCAGCTATGCGTTCTCTTATTCGAGTTCCAAATGGTTTGTATCGTGTGTACTGCTTTTCTAGATAAGAGTGAAACAATTTAAAATGATTTGGGTGGTGTTCATTTTCCGCGACCTTGATGTAGTATTTTATAGATAATTGGTTTCTTCTATTCTGTAGTGTGATGGTACCTATTTCTTCATAAAGTTTTGTGATCAGACTTGTACGAAAGGCTCCAGTGCATAGGCGTAGAGCGTGGTTTCTAACCACATTTAGTTTATCAAGGTCTGCTTTTGCTGCTGTGTCGTAGATTATTGAACCGTAATCGATTACTGATTGAAGGTGGCTAGTATAGATCCGCAGCATTGCCCATCTGTCAGCTCCCCATTTTGAATGGCTCAGCTTTTTTAGTAGGTTTAGTCCGGTAGTTGCCCTTCGCTTGACATGATTTATGTCGATTTTCCAATTCATCCGTGTATCGAAATATAAGCCTAGGAATTTGTGTGATTGCGTGTTTACGATGGAGGTTTCGTAGATTTTGAGATTAATGTCCGGTGTTGGACAACGTTTTCTATGAAAATTTAGTACGACTGTTTTTTCTGGTGAAAATCTGAGTCCTTTGTTCGTTATCCATATTTGTAGATTATTTATCGTATTCTGTAGTATGTTCTGTATTTTTCTTATAGATTTGCCTCGGATGTAAACGGCAAGATCATCAGCAAATAAAGAGTACTTTACTCGCTTCTTGATTTGTGTACGTATATCGTTCAGTGCCAGAATAAATATAATCGGACTAGCTACAGACCCCTGCGGGGTACCTGTTTCTTGTATTCGTGCGCTGGAGTACGTTGTGCCTAGGCGTATTTTGAAATATCGGTTTTGTAGAAAGGCTAAGATGAAAAATGGTAAATTGCCTTTTAAATTTAGGTTTTTTAACGATTCCATGATAGATAATTTTGGTAATCGGTCGAAAGCCTTTTCAACATCGAAGAAAACACATACAGTATATTCTCCGGTTGTGAAACCATCTATTATTTCCTGTTGCAATTTAATCAGCTGGTCAATTGTTGAGCGTCCCTTTTTGAATCCGCATTGATTTTCGTCGATTAGGTGGTTTTCTTTGATATACGCCATTAAACGCTTAACAATCATTTTTTCTAACATTTTGCATGGTACTGATGTTAGTGCAATAGGACGGTAGTTATTTGGCTCAAGAGCGGATTTACCTGTTTTCAGTATTGGTATAATATGGGACTCCAGCCATTTTTTCGGTATTTTGTGCGTGTTCCATATCTTGTTGTAGAGTTTTAATAAGATTTTTAGGTTTAAGGTACTCATATGTTTTACCATTTCTGCGTGTATGTTATCGGGGCCTGGAGACGAATTTTTTGCACTTTTTATTGCTTTCTGTAATTCATCCAACGTGAAATTCCGATTATAATCTCGAGTAACTCCATTTTCATTGAACATCTGATCATCAAACTCGAGATTCGGGTGCTGCGCTAGGTAATCTGTGGGCAACTTATCGAGAGAGGTGTTTTCTGAGAACGTAGAAGCCAGAATTTCAACGATTTCTGGTTGAGTGTACGAAAGAGTGCCATCAGATGATTTTAGGGCGTTGATTTGAGTGTTTGGGACTTTTTCAGAAAATCTTTTAATTTTGTTCCAGAATTCTTTTACCGGAGTTTTGAAATTTATGCTGGATACGAATTTTTGCCATGCATTTCGTTTGCTGGTACGAATAATCCTGCGAGCTTGAGCTCTGATTTTTTGTTAGGTACATGAGGTGCTCTGGTGTTTGATTTTCCATAAATTGTTTGAAAGCTGTTTTCTTTAGATTTATGATATTATGACAATCTTCGTTTCACCAGGGAACGCATTTTTTGGGAGGTATCGACGATGTTCTTGGTATGCATTTTTCAGAGATTTGTACAATATGTTTCGTGATTTGCTCGCACATTTCGTTAATATCCTCTGTTTCAGGCAGGTTAGTGAGGTTGAGATTGTTTTTATATGTTGAGATGATATTATCGTAATTCTTATACGACATTCATACTTTAATCAGAGTGAGTATCAAATTCATATTAAAATATCTAGGAACAATTTAATCAATATCTAATGCAGTTTTTAATTATTATTGTAATATGTAATATGAATTCTACTCTAATTTTAAGGTATCAGCGTTGTATAAAAACTACTATAATATCACCATTTAAGGTATATCGCTCTGAAATATATTTTTTATCAAATAATTATTTTTTACTTTTTAGCGTATTTTTATTAAATCAGTTTTTTTACTTTTTAGTATATTTTTATTAAATCATGTTTTTACTTTTTAGTGTATTTTTATTAAATCATTTATTACTTTTTAGTGTATTTTTATTAAATCAATTTTTAATTTTTAGTGCATTTTTATCAAATTTTTATAATATAATAAATTTTCAAGTATCGGTATCTTTTTTCTTAAAAAAAGAAACATTTTATTTTATGATTTTTAGAATTTTACTTGATTTTTTTTCTTGCTAAAAATCAACTTCTTTGGCACATTATTCTCCATATTTTATGCTTGAAAAAAGAAAAAAAAAAAACGACTCCTTTATTTTAAACTGTATTTGCACAGTGAAAACACCAAAAACTACATATTTCCACGGTAATTTGGCAAACTGATGCTATTTTAAGTCAATCGCTTCTATTATGCTAACAAAAAATATGAAAAGAAAATTATTTAAAGAAGTTCATTTTTTTTTGACAAATACTCAATTTATATTCACCGATTATTTTCATCAGGATTCACATGGCCTGCGTGCTATAGACAAAGAATTAGTAAAATTGGTCAATATAAATATAAATTATACGCGAGCAAACATAGAAAAAAGAAAAAAAAAAAAAGAAAAAAAAAAAAAGAAAAAAAAGGCGACAAACGTGTAACTCTATTCTTTTTCGAATTCTACAAAAATTTGTAACTTTATTTGTATCAAGTATCAAATTTAGGCGGCGAATTTGCTTGAAACACCGGAGAACTCCCTGAATATGTATGTACGTATGTAAGTTTATTTGACACACAGGCGGGAAACATAAAAACATTGGTTCTGTTCTAGCTGAAGGATCGATATAATAGCACTTCACAGAAACGAATTTAATATGAGCTACAAACGTATCTGCAGTCTGCTATGGATTGCTTATGGTCTGTATAAATTACTTAATAGAAAAAGTGTCAAATGCACTTTTATCGATCTGATATAAGAGGAAAAAAAACAATTTCTCTTTTTGTGCGTAGCGTCTTCTTTCGAGTACTTTCGAATGCTGGAAGGAAGACTTTAAAAATTTTCCCGTATATTCGAAAAGTAAACAGAGGCATGAATGGATAAAAAGCAATTGGGTCAAGTTCTATCTTCTCCGCACTCTAATGATAACAATAATAATAATAATAATAATAATAATAGTTAATAGTAATAATAGTAATAATAGTAATAATAGTACAACTACTACCATCAACGATAATGATAATAATTTAAATGGAAGACTGAATTTAATTACAGCCATCTCAAATGCATGTGTAACACAAAAGTATTTTGTTTAACTGGGACTTACGAGTTCTGTACTGTTATTTTTCGGCTTTCAGTTAATCATCGATTTCCGTTATCGGTATCGCAAAGTTCTCCCCTGTAACTGTAATGACATTTACAGGATTATTTTTAGCACTTGTTCGTTAAAAATTAGAAGGGGTAGGGAAACATTCGGAGAAAATAAAGTCAGCGTCGCATGTGTAATTATATACTACAAACCAACAAAAGGACCAAATAGGAACGGAGTGAAAAAGAATCGAAAGGTGAGGCTGTAGATAAATAATGATTAAACTTAAATTAGGGAAGAAACGAAATCTAAAGAGAGCAGGAGCAATAGATTGAATTGTTAAATAAAAGGAAAAAGAATCAGGGAAAATAGTAAGTCCAAAGATGGAAGCGAGACAGAGGAGTGCGGGAACAAAAAACCATGAGGAAAGTTATGGACCATATTAATGGCAACAGAATGAGTGCACGCGTCGAATATATCATTGTCTACCATACAACTGGGCACCCGAAGAAAATTTAATGCGAGATAATCATAGGATAAAAGAGGAAATGGAAATAGTGTCAAGAACTAAAGAGGAGATAGCGAGAAAATGTGTTTTGGAATTCGAGAGGATACGAGAGGATATAAAAGGACGGAATACAGATTTGTCAGTGAAAATAGAGTAAAAAAAGGGCAAACGGTAAGATTCCGAATGGTCTAATTTAATGATAACGAAAGAAGTAATGATGCGTAAGAGAATTTTAAATGTATCAATGTAAATTACGGTACGCAGGAAGCAAAAAAAGAAGGATCTTATATGATTAATTTATTAATAACAGAAGGATGAAGGAGAAATTGTAGGAAAAATAAATTTAGGGATTGGAAAAGCTCAAAGTAATTATAACTGAAATGAAGAGCTTTATCGAGGGAAAGGATACACGGACATAGTAATTACTGGATAGTCAAGTATGTGAAGACAAGGGTTTTACAAGAATAAATAAATATTTAATTTAATGTTGCATTTCATTTTTCATTTTACACGCAATACTAATATTTTTAGAAAGTATACATGACCGTATATAAGAATTTCTTCTAATGAGACCAGAAGGCCTCTTTATACGTGGTAGTTTCATTCTGTAATAAAGTTTGCATTTGCATCAGAGCGTTTTTTTGCGACCTCTAATATTTAGTATTAGCAACCTTAAGTGACATTATTATTCATACTAAAGGATATTTTTAAACGGAGTATAAATTAAAACTTTGGTACTTACTATTCCAAAAGTAACTTTAATAATGGTATAAAAGATTACAAAAATTATATTTTAATATGCGCGCAACATTTTTTTGCTGCTGATTTTCTACGTAGACCGCATATTGCAGACTTCATCGAAATTAATTGAGGCACAATAGCGAAAATGATAAGAATACGTTGATTATTATTTGCAATATGAATGTTTTTTTGTTTGTTTTTTTTTTTCATCACAGTAAAATTGATTATTTCAGTTTAATTCGCCTACGGCGTTACGAACTCTTGCTAGTAAATATATATGTATATAAGAAAAATAAATAAAAATAACACCGCTGTGAAATGAAAAATTGTAATGGATATTTTGCTCAGCATAATGATATCGCCTACAATGTAATGCATGCAGTTGATAGTAATTTCGGAAAATATAATAAATAGAGAGAGAAAAACCTTTTATTTAAAGAAAACAAAAAAAAGTCAACGAATAATGCTACTTCACTCAGTTATAATAACATATGGGTACGGGCGTATCCTGAAATTTTCCCAAGGGGGCAATTTTTTTCTATAAGTTCTACTATACAATTATACACACATGTAAATTTTGTGTACTCTAATTTGCTGTATTTAATAGCAATATCCGTAAAGATGATCCACTTATTAGAATATAAACGTAAATAATAATTTATTTACAAATTTATATGTATATGTAAGTACACTTGTACGTACTGAATTTTCGAATCTATTGACGATAAAAGCATAAAAATGTATAATACCTGAATGTTATAATTAATACCAGAATGTGTAACTTAAATGGATGTGAAGATACAGAATAAACTTAATAAATGTGTCTATTAAAACGAAATTGTAGACGCCTTGGTTTTTGAACAAACACGTCTATAATTTCGTTCAGAAACTGCTCATCTTTTCTTTGTATTCTCATTAAATCGAAACCGTTCAAATAGAATATGTTGTAAAGGAATTGTTATTGCAACTTGTACGACTATTTTAATAAAAGGATAAAATAATGCACACTGAAGTGTAAATCAATTAACGTCAATTGCTCAATATTTGCAATAGATATTGTTGGAGTAATCGTCCAAAAATCAGACCAATTTCCTGCTTCGTAAAGGTGATTTTCAATTGCATATATTTCATTTATTACTTTCATATCGGCTATAAACTGATTCTTTAATTTTTTGGACGAATTTTCCTTGTCCGATAAGTGAATCCGTATACAAACCAAATTCCTCGATGAGCAATTTTATCTACACTCTGGTCGCTTGGCTGAACGAAGCCTAAAAATTCTTATTTTAACGTTTGTGATTCACAGAAAAAATATCAAATACCTAGAGAAAGTTGTTCCATTCCTGCGATATTAGCTGTTTCATCTAATCGACCGATAAATCGATTATTTGATTTCAGTGATTTTTTTTTTCTTTTTTTTTTTTTTGAAAATATTTTTACAATTATTTATTAAAACATTTTGCAATTTTGACGATGTGTATTCAGCAATCTGGGTAAAATTGTTTAAATGGTCCCCTTAATAATATATCCCTATCGTCAACTTTGAGATGAATTAAATCTATAAAATTACCAGTTTCTAACCATTTTCCACAAAGACCAATGTCACGTGTTTCACAAAAAACAATAAAATAATCGACAATAATTTGTTTCGTTTCTCTTCCATTGTTCGCTTTGCATGCGCACCTTCCTGACCGTCAACAGATAATTTCTTTCTTTCAATGACTTCAACAAAATTAATTGCATCTCTTGAAGAATTTTTATGCCAAACAATTTTTAATTGAATATTAAACATATTCACGGAATTTTTTGTAATTATCGCAGGCTTTTACTATAAATGATCCTTGTAAATCTCGTTCAATTTTCTGAGGAAATAAAACACATTAAAGACATAGTTTTATACGCTGTAAATAGGCTAACCAATGCGAGCACTGTGTTAACTATACACATATACGAATAAAACGGCGACCCAACTGTCGAGAATCTTATTATATGAGTGATTTGTTTTCCAACTGTTTATTATAATTTCGAATTTCAATTCGTCTGTCTGTGGTTTTTCAATCACATACTTTCCTATGCCCATTTTTGAGGGAGCATGTAAAGAAAATGTAGTATGGTTATCTCGAAATGATTGCTCTGGTGTGAGTTCTAAAGAAAGTGTAGAAAATAAAAAAAAAAAGATAACAGAGATGCATCAGCTGATGAAGGAGATGAGTCGCTTTCATTTCTTTTAAATTTCTTGATAACAAACCCATATATTTTCGAAGATCAATTTTACAAGGATTACTACACAAATATGCCGGATTCTAAAATATCAAAGATTAAAGTATGCTCAAACTTAGTTGACCGTTAAAATAAGAAAACTGACGTGAAAATCAAAACTTGAAAAAATTAACTTTAAACGGATAAATAATCTCAAGAAAACAACATTGTATGCATGTATTTTTTATTTCACCTAATTACCGTTTTGTCTGTCCAATCTCAAGACACTTTTCGTTTAGCGGGTTAAAAAAAAAAATGCATACAAGAAATGCTCACAACAATCAATGAAAAAAAAAAAAAAAAAAAAAAAATGTAACGTATCATTATAATCTGGTTAAAAGATGAGAACAGAAAAAAAATTCTGTGAGTTATTTTTAAAACATCAGATGTCTTCTCAAAACGGAAAGACTGATGGGTAGTTACGAGCAAAAATATTATAATTTCCTATTTGTTAGATATATAATCAATTAAAGGAAACTAGGTGTGTAAATTTCAGTTTTAATGTCAATTTAAAAAAAAAAACGTCGAATTTTTGCCGACAAATAGTTTAAGTTAAGGAAAAAATATGTCAATATTTCGAAAATAGTCTACAAATTTTTCTACCGTTTATAATGAAATTTCTTAACACATCTGTATGTACTTGGCAAAGATGATTCTGTTACGAAGGAGCTAATTAAGTGACCCCAAGGGGGGGCCGTAAATTATTTAAATTTTACAATTCAAAATTTAGCATTAAAAACTGAAAAAATTTCGAATATAAAGAGATCGCATTAATTAACTAAATATCTCAGAATATACCGCCAGCATAAAAATGAAAATCAATAGCGCATTAAAATATAAATCATTTTTGAAAAAATGGCAATTACGTTAATCTCATTCATTGAAATCTTATTAAATAATATAATTTTGTCTATAACATACTTTTTTTTAAAAGGATTAGCGTTATACATAATTATTTTATGTGCCCGACTAAAATAAAAAATGTTTTATTGTATTTGTTTCAATTTTTGAATTTTATTTTAGCCAGGGGGGGGGCAGTTGTCCCGCTTTCCCGATATTGAGTACGCCCTTAAACATGGGTAATGTATAATGAACTAAACTTACTGTACACTACCGGTTTTATAGTTTTACCGTTTACAGTGAGACGTTATAAAAGTTGGTATAGCAAAGACGGTATAAAAATGAGAAAATGTTAAAATAATAAGAAATTTACCTTATATTATAGAATTGGAAAAGTAAATTGATTCATATCATATATTCACTCCTATAGTCATGTTATTATTCAGCACTACCCAAATTTAGCCATGAAATCCAACGATGAAATTTTTATAATGGCTACCAGTTCAACTCTACGAACGAAGACCTCGCCATCGCGCTTCCAAACGAATTTGAACCTATCATTGTGCAATTTCGTTACAGCTGTAATGATATCCAAGTCAGTTATCCTAATTTTACAACATTGTTAATATTTTCAGTTGAAAGCTACATCTGCCAGCAGTGGGCTGTTGATCCTTACATTTTCATTATCTTTTATAAATCCATCATCTGTTCCAAATTCAACTACACTGTTCATATTTATACGTGACTGTGCTTCCGAATTCCGTCTGTCTAAATCAGATATAATCGGAAATCTGTAGCTTTGGCTTTGTCTCGATTAAATGCTCTTCAATTTCAGCAATTCTCGCTGAATCTAATACGCTAGCCTCTTGCCTTTGCAGATCAGAATTTAGCCTAACATTTTCTCGCTAAACGTCTTTCACTCACATCTTTTACTCTTACCCTTCTATTTATAAGAATTGGCGTTTTACTTCCAAGAAAATTCCTATTTTAGCTTATATTTCTCTTCGTCTTAGTCTATTTTGGTCTTAGGCAAAATCCTATGCAATAATCTCTCTCGCATTTTTCTCTCGAGTTTGTCAATCGCTGCTGCACATTCCCAAAGTATTGTTTCTACCTTCACTTTTTAAATTCGTCAGCAAACAGTGATTTAACGAGAGAATTCTACGGCACTGTCAATTCCAAAATTTCTTTCTTATATATACTACTATTTTCACTCATAGCTTTGTGAGACTTAATAGTGTTAGAGCTTTTTTTATCCTTGTAGATCTTGACCCTTATCGGAATTATTTCTTCTTCCTTCTTTCCGTTCTACCTTTATAAACAAAATTAATGGCTACCCCCAGCGTTCCATTATTTTCACTTCCTCTAATTATTTCTTTTCCAATAATCATTTCTAACTCTATGAGTACTCTTCAAGGGATTTGCTTCCCCTCTTCTTGATCATTCATCCGACACTTCATCATTCTTCACATACGCTGCATTATCCATTTTTTTTTTGCTTCTCCATCCGTGTTGATTTTTTTGTGCATTCCCAACCACATGGAAATTGAATTAAAAATTCTTTCGCTCGGATTGCTATTCCCTCGTAATTTTTTTCTTTGAAAAAAATATATATACATATATATATTTGAAACTCAGATTCTTCTGTAAAAAAATTCAATTTTAAATTTTGCTCAGATATTTTTACTTTTCCTCCTTTCTTAGCCAACGTTCTTTATATCTATCGTTCACCCTAATTTTCCTTTGTAATTCCTGAGGGGTTCTTTAAGTTTCCTTCGCTATCTCGTTCTGTTGTCTTTTCCATTATTCGCTTGCGTTTTAATCATTCTCTTCTGCCTTTTTCCTCGGTTACCTTTTTTGCCCTGCTCCCTTTCCAAATTGCCTTCTACACACGAATGAAGCAATGGTATCCGTAATACCGATTATATATTCTTCGAATGTTTATCCTCTGTTGAGCGTTCTGTATTCTCATCTATTAAAACTCAAGATTGCTACTCTCCTTATTGCCTATCTTATATTCTTTTCTTCCCTTCTTCATTCGTCATTCCAATCATTATTATCGGTTATTTTATGCTGCCAAATCAAAATTTAACTGAAGACTCTTTCCTTTCTTTTTTAGTCCTGGGTATAGAGCCTTGGCTGACGCCCCGAAAAAAAACAACAAAAAACAACTAAATAGAGCTTTGAAATTTAAATATAATGAGATCTAATGCCCGGAGAAAAACGAGACGTTGAACTGTTTGAATAAAAAAACCAAAATAAAACAAAAAAAAAAATATGACGCAGAAATTTATTTAAATAAATTACACTTCGAACAATAAAAGATTAACACTTATAAAATGCTGATTTATTGCGAGCATTCGGTGAAACAAATAAACGTGTGTACTTTCAGTTTAAAGAAGCTTTTTTTGGGTTCTTTAAACTTTTTTATTCGAAATCGGTATTGTTGTTTTTTCGTGCTTTAAACTTTTTTGTTTGAATACGGGAAGTGCCGGTAATTTTGTATTAAGTAATCAATTTGTCATACTGTTGTTAAAAAAAGAACTGGAAAAATAAAAGACAATAAAAATGAACGATAAATAACGAATAAGACAAAGAAGGGGAGTGGAAGGGGAGTGGAAGGGGAGTGGAAGGGAGTGAAAAACATTATTCGACGATAAAGCAGGATACACTTTTATCTGTTCTGGGAGGAAACGGACAAGTCGTACTGGGGGCGGTTCGGAAACATTTATTTTTCCCTACATAAATAATATTTTAAATTTTACTCGGTTTCCTAAATGTAATTTCTATGGAAATGTGTTCCTATCCGAAACTCTATTCCACGCATAAGAACCAAATTAATATTCTCTCTCTCCTATATCTCTTTACACGTGTGCATGAAGTAAAATCGATAAAATTCCGAAAGTTCAAAGCTTTTAGTTTTGTTTTCTACTGCTTACAGCTTTACCGAAATTAACTTTTTCACCTAATAGTCCGGAAGTTTAATTTCGGATTAAATGAACTTCGAGTTTGTTTTGCAAAAACATCGGCCGTTCAGCGAAAAGGTTAAAGGAATCGTAGAGTAGCAAAAGAGGATATTTGAAATGCGACACTGCGCTCTTAAACACACTATATGATTTTACTATCGACTTTTAGTGAAATATTCCGAACATCAAATGAAAATAATTAGCAGTTTCATCATATACTCCACGTCCGGACATTTCGTCTACATTAAGGTTTATTTACTAGCTTTCAGAAATTTCACATTATCTCGTTCGCTCATAACGGACCGAATATTGCGCGTATTTTTAATAATAAAGTATCTGAAAATTTCAAAAATGGAAAAGAGAACTCGATTTTTTTTGATTTTTTTTTTGATTTTTTTTTTTTGATTTTTTTTTGAAGCTTCTATAACATAATTTATTGACTAACTTGAAAATTTTACGCACCGTTAGATTTTCAAATTTATATACCTTTTCCTTCTTCCTTCCTTTTCACTGCCTTTTACAAGAATGCTGGATGACGCTGTCTACTTATACTTTCTTAAGTATATAGATAGCATACCAAAAAGTAAGGTGAGTCACATATCTTTGATACGGTATCACCGATCCCGGAATTGAGCTTTTCATTAATCTCAAGAACCTAGAACGAATAGATAGTTCACTTATAACGATATTCTACGTGCAATACGAATGTGTGTACATAAAAGTACACCCGAAGCTGATTGAAATTATCCTTGAACATGTCTTAGTGATGTGCGAGATCGATACTTTTACGTACCGAAAACAAGTCAACATCGATACATAAAAATGTATTAAATAAAAATTGTTAATAAAAAGTATTAATCAATGCATTTTTTTGTACTCTGTTCGGGATCTACATGTTCCTGTTTTTTGTTTTTTGCATCCCTAAATTGTTTAAAAATCATTAAAACAGTAAATGCGCGGAATGTTTTCCACCTATAGTCACAAAAGAAAACGCGGATAGTGTTCAAAAAGATTCTGTTGTTCTTCGGGTTCAGAGATCGGGCGAAAGTGAATGCACGGTGTCTTACAAGGAGGGGTCACGCGACCTGCAGGTTACCGATTTTGTTGAAATTTTGCAGATCGACAGAAGACCATGAGTGTATGAACTACTGTGTAAAATACTATTAGAATGCAACTTTTTGATTTACGCGAGAAATTAAAATTTTTAGAAGCCGCATTTAACAGATAATTGTATATAGCCGTTGAGGCAAAAATATGCAAAAAAATTCCAGATCATTTCTATATTTACCTTGTGCAAATGGTTCGGAAGACTGATTATTCCAAAATGAAGTATATTAAATTCAGGAAAATTATTAAAAAACAATAATTTTTAATTTAATAAAAATTTAAACACGTCATTTATTACATTTATGTAGGATAAAAACACAAACTATAACGAACTCGTTTCGTGGTGTAGTGTTAAAAGCGTTATCATACTTATACATATTTTAAAAAAACGTGCGGGTTCCAATCCCTCCATGTCATGCAATAAAATTTTTACATCTTATATTTTTAATTGTTAATTCTTATTATGTAATTATCTTAATAATTTATACGTTTTCTTCTTCTTCTTCTTGGCGTCCACATCTTTCATCACTTTGATCCATGCTTGCCGGTCTCGTGCCAGATGGAAAAGTGTTCTTGTCTCAGTAACAGCCATCCATTTTTCGATGTTGGAAATCCATGACGTTATTCTGCGGCCAACACCACGAACACCTTCTAATGCACCCATCAGTATTGTTTGTAGTAACTCGTACTTCGGCCTCCGCATCAACTGACCCAGATAATTAATTTTCCTTAATTTCATTAATCTGATTAGTTCACGGTCCTTATTCATAACTTGTTTATTTGTAATTTTTGCTGTCCACGGTAGGCCAAGTAATAGTCTATACACAGCCATGTCTCGAACGCTTCTAATCGTTTTATTTGTTCCGCTTATTAAAAGTCCAGTTTTCTGCCGCATATAATGGCGTGGAAAAAACATAGCGCTTAACTATTCACCACCATAGTTCAAGTTTTATATCATGACTTCGCAGAAAGTTGTTTAGCTTATGTTAATCGTGCCATTTCAATTCTAGATTTTATCTCTAACTCTGAGGAGCCTGTGCAATCCAACAAACCGAGACACTTAAATTTGTCCATTTGCTCTAGTATTCTTTTCTCAATTTTAATGTTTATGCGTCGTAAGGCTAAAGCCAGGTCAATAAAATAAAAAAAATAAAAAAAACAATAGATATTTTCAGTTTTTTATTTATTATTTACATTTCTGTAAGCGATAAACATGTTCTATACGTAGCAAATTCATTAAGAAATGTAAATAATAAAAAATTGATAATGTTTATTATATTTAGGTTAAAATTATTTTCATCCATTTCTGTATTAACACTTTATTAAACAATATAAAACCTTTATTTGACAGAAATTATTTTTAAATTTAAAATTAAAACGTGCCGAAATGTTTCGGAGTCACTTACTCCATATTCATGGCGTTAATATAATTATTAACGCCATGAATATGGAGTAAGTGACTCCGAAACATGTCGGCACGTTTTAATTTTTAATTTAAAAATAATTTCTGTTTAATAATGATTTTATATTGTTCAATAAAATGTTTATTATATTTATATATATATTTTTTTTCTTTTTTTTTTACCAATGACCCAACAATATGATAAATTAAGAGATAGAACTAAATAGCCAGGCGGTCAGAAATGGAAAAAACAAAGGACAGCAGCAACGGAATAACTAAAGACAACGGGATGGAAAGGATATAGGAAGCGTTAAAGGAAGTAGGAAGACCCAAAGCCGAAAATTAGGCGTATAGAAGGGAGCGTTCGTTAGGGAGTGATGAACATTCGAAAAGGATATGATTAGAGTCAGAAATACAATAAGGCTCAGAATCGTGAAGAGAGCAGAAAGGAGAAAGAGCTAAAGAAAAACGAAAGCAAGAAGAAGGGAGTAGAGAATAATTGATTCCGAGTCTAATTAAAGAAACAACAGTGGAACGACGACTGACGGGAATAGAATGACACCAAGACAGGAAAAACCGGTTGAATAAGACGGTAGTATGAATAATGATTAAAGAATAAAGATGGATACATGTCCAACCAAAGTTTGGAATGATTAGAGCGTGATAGAAAAAGAATGTCTGAGGAAGAGAAAGAGACGAGGAAAGGACCAATGCGGGCGGCTGATCGAGCTAACACCATTATATAGTGATGTATAAAGAATTAAAATAATTAGATAATAAGAATTAGTAATTGAAAATATAAGATGCAAAAATTTTATTACGTGACATCGGGGGATTCGAACATTTTCAAATTGTACAAAAGGCATTCATTTAAACTAAGTTTGTTATGTTTTGTTATACTATATAAATATAATAAACAACGTATCAAAATTTTTATTAGATTAAAAATTGATATTTTTAAATTATTTTATTGTTTTTTAATAATTTTTTTATTTAATATACTTCATTTTGGATAGTCTTCCGAACCATTTGTATAAAATAAATATAAACGTAATCTGGAATTTATTGCGCATTTCTGTCTAAACGGGGCCATATACAATTTTAAATGCGGCTGCTAAAAATATAAATTTCACGCGTAAATAAAAAATTTGCATTTTAATATTCTAGACCGTTTTTATATACTCACAAGAAATCGACCTGCAAAATTTCATTAAAATCGGAGATCGTGAGCTCTCCTTATTAGACTACATGGTACGGTGACAATGTTGCATGAACAGAAGGCAATGAGTATCAGTGAAAGAGATTAAAGTAAACAATTACGCGTAACAGTGTGGTATGTTCCATGCATTAAAACATAAATTTAATGAAAAGAGGACGCATGCGCAGCGGATAAATCAAATTAACAGCGATACATAGCGTAATAAGAAATAAGACGAAATCATTTGCTGATTAATCAAGACTGCAACCCTTTCTGTTTCGTAATACAAAGCTACTAATTCCGGTACACGAATGACAACATAATTCACAAAATTCGTGATATTTCGGAATTAAAAGTATATAACTCTCGTCACCAGTCTCACCTGAGCGTAGAAATTAATTTGTCTTTCTAATAAATATCGTACGAAATTTAAAATATACAGTCACTTTCAACTGCTTCAATTGTACTTGTACACATGTTTTTGATTACCAACGCTGTAAATGTTAATGAAAAAAATCACGGCACATGATAACTATACTTAACCGCCGAATAGTTAAAGCGGTAAGTACGTCCTCACCTAGTGCACACTAACTGATCGTATAAGATATGTGGCTGAACGATAGTGAACAGAGCCGCGCGTATATATTGTACTAGTCGGCGCAATTGCACGATTTACAATTAGATCGAAGTCGCTGCCCTGTATTTTTCGGAATTGCAATAAGACACGATTGCTTTTTTTTTCTTTCTACAAAATATTACAAACACACACGTTAAACAAATTGTATGAACGAAGGTATATTGTAGCGGTTATATAGTTTGCCAGAGTTAACCCCACCTGATACGGAAACAAGGGCGTTGATTCAAATCTCATTCTATAATATAAGTGAAATTTTGTAATTGAATACCTTATGTAGCTAAGAAATTACAAAATTGTAGGAATTTTCTAGCATTATAATTAATTTTACCGACATATGTGGAAGAATTTCTTTTCTTCGTCGATTTTTTGTAATTTTATCTACACCGGCCAACAAGATATCAACTAAACTTTTACACTATAGAAACTATTCAAAATAGAAATGCATATGCAACAGATCGTATTACAGGCGTCACACAATAATGAAAAAAAAAAAAAACAAGAAATGGCGCGATCCCGTTCCATCAAAATGCGGAACGACAGTGATTTTGATCTAACTGCTTTAGCTAATGGTTTAATTTTGGGACCGGTGATGCATGCTGTCGAGGATAAACAAATTTGTGTTTTAATCCACTAGAGAGGGGTTTAAAGGACAGTACAAATATTGTCTTGCTTGCTGGTTTTCAATTAATAAGCCAGCAGAAGGTAACATAAAGTTAACCGATTCTTTTGTGAATGTTCCGCAGGACACAGAGGATCTTGATATAGAAGAAAGTGAGGGTTAACGAAAAAGTGCGCCGCCAAAGGGGAACAAAAGTTACAAGAATTTTCTTTAGTAATAAAAGAAAAAGAAAAAATGAAGGAAACAAATTGCACTAGTTATCTATCTGCAGCATGTTTTCTTTGGCATTTTTCATAAAAAGCTGATATTAAAATGCTATACGTCGTGTCGAACAACGAAGCGAAAGCGCGCTGCCCCAAGTAAGTAACTATGAAACTTGCCGCGTAAGCCGTGCTCCTACTTTGTTCTTAAATTATTCTCCCCTTCTTTCGGCAGCAGTGTTTATTCTGCTTCGCTCGACTTCTTCGCACACCCGCAGCAGCCGCCCATTATCATTATCTCATTATAAATAACTTCCAATTTTAAACTGTTATTAAATTAAACACGAAAAACAAAAGCGAGCTAAAAGCTGTCGTTGTCACCTACACATACACATAATATGTATATATACATGTGTGTGTATACATGTA
Source organism: Icerya purchasi (assembly GCA_039619475.1). Taxonomy (NCBI): domain Eukaryota; kingdom Metazoa; phylum Arthropoda; class Insecta; order Hemiptera; family Monophlebidae; genus Icerya; species Icerya purchasi. The sequence goes on along the minus strand of CM077115.1, from coordinate 138,649,511 downwards.
TAATATACACTATATATATATATATATACATATAACGTATTTTTCTCCAGTTACTCAAAAGGGGAAAAAATTTAAATAAACGAAATTTAAAAGCATTTTCCCGCGATAGTACTCAAGCGCTTGATTCAATCAATCACTGCCAAAATGTATAATCCTCTTAGCTGTACTCAGTTTTCTCAGCGACAAAAAGAAAATTTGAAATCGAACAACAACAACGCTATTTGTAAGCTCACTGCGATTTTCTGCTTTTCTTTTTCTTTCTTTGAATCGAAGGAAATGGCAAAACAATGCTGAAACGATTGCACTGTTAGAGAAACTGTGTATCGAATGATTGCATTTAGTTGAATTAAAAATGGATATTAAAAGATGAAACTGAAGATTGTAATACCAGAAAAAGCAATCTGTTTTAGAAAATGACGCAAAAGAAGCATGTAAAAAATGGTGAAAACAAGGTCATTGAAAAAGGCAAAAAAAAAACAGAAACAGAAACAGAAACAGAAACAGAAACAGAAACAGAAACAGAAACACTGTTATTACTGGAGGCGAATCGAATGGTTTTTCCAAGAGCGTTTGAAGGGAAGAAAAACAAACATAATGAAACGCTGCATGACCTTGAAAGTATGCTGAAGGTCGATAAACAGACGCCACTACCGTGGTAGATTATAATTACATTTTTGTTTGATTAATACAAACTCAGTGAGAATCGCGAGCATTGTTAAATAGAATAAGAATGGAATTTATTAAGTGTCGTGGAAAAAGAAAATATGATTTTTTGTAAAGGTCCGTTTAAAAAAAAATTATTCTTTAAATTAATAACGCGAATCGTAACTGATTTTGACCAATGTCGATAATGTACATATATGTGGTCAAATAGGAGAATTTTAGTTTGTAAATAAAGGAAAGAATCTACTTATAATAAATCGGTAAAAAAACAAGTTGTACGTGAAAAAAAAAATGAGATTCATTCGTCAAAGAAGTATTTCATTTGGAGAAAGTTGCTAATCCCGCTATTTTTTTACCTAATAATGTAAAAGTACAGCGAAGTAAACTGATTCTGTGCTACATGTATAACAAGTTGGATGTACTGTGAGACACTCTCGTTACGGCAATGAATTGTTGTACGCATATTTCACGCAAATTCTACGCTCATCGCAAAAACACTCTTATATAGATGCCCCTACTACTACAACCAAAACACAGAAATTTGTTTAAATTTGTTGAAAAAGAATACAAGACCCATCGCCGAATTTTTTCACAATTCCACCGTGTCTTGTAATAAGCATCGAGATGCGTTAATTTACATCTACTCAACTTATATTTTAATTATATTTTACGCAAAACAACCAAATTGCTTCACTTTTTTCTTAAATTCCACAGAATTTCTTGCATCAGACTCTCTTAAAACTTAATGGGCACACGATTCCATATAATAAGTATCACGTGAGAAATCAGGCAAGGTATTGAGAGGGGCTACTGCATTTAATTCACTCCCGGAAGTGATAAAAAGGAACTTGAAATTTAGCAAATACGACCGTAAACTTTTAATTAATTACATTACAAGCACAAGAGCGAAACTTTAATAAAACAACAGTATTTAATTTAGAAGTACATTAAACATTTTAATCTATATAATTGATTATAAACTAAATTCTTAAAGTTGTGCGTAGTAGCATTCGAAGTATTATATAACCGTTTCAGTATATCCAAACAATAACTTCAAATAAATCGAATGTTAATACGTTACTATAAATAGCTAACTATGCACTTCACTACAATTATAAATATACTTAAGATAAATTTCATTCACTTTTTTCTCCAAGTTTCTACTTGTAATAACGAAATGTAAAGAATTACTTATATTTGTACAAAAACCTAGATTTATATTTATATAAATATATATATATATATATATTTTTTTTTTTTTCTTGTACGTATTTATTATTAAAAGTTCGCTAATATAAACAAACAACAAATATTAATCTTGATTGTCGTACCACTGTTGTCACATATCAGGTCCAATGTTGCATTTTCTAAGTAATAGTAGCTAAAATTTGCTGTGTTTTAAGTTATTAAAGTTGTAAACTATTAAAATTTTGTCGAACTTTTGGTTATAAAATGAAACTATCTCTGAATTTAAATATAAAGCTCGTGAACAGTCAATAGTAAGTTATATTTCATCGCTATTTCTTTTTCATTATTATTATACTACATTCTGAAAATATATTGTTTTTAGTAAAGTGATTGGCTTTTAGCTATCAAAATCGGAATTCGGCTTTCCATCAGACGACCGCGTTTACATTCATTCGAAATTCATCCAAAATTTATCACATTACATATAATATATCCCTATGGCGTCTACACTATTGCAATAGTAGTAGTTATTTAAAATTTTTTTATTTATTTATTTTTTCTATTAAAATGCTACTTTTCTTACTTCTATAGTTACTACTGTATCTCTTAGTGCCACACACGCTAGTAACACATTGGTTAATTTACTTGCTATTACTTATAAGATTATATTTTTTTTTTTCTCTCTCTCTTTTTCCCTTACTGCTACTTGTATTATTTATAATATTATTTTTCTTACTGTTATTTAAAATATTATTATTCTAATTATTATTTATAATATTATTTTTCATACTGTTGAAGTCGTCAGCTTACTATGCGAGTTTACAGGTGAAATGGTTAGTTTTATATCTATCTTAAGTTTCATTGTAAACAAGAAAGAATAACTTTAAATCTAGCCTAATAGTTTCATTGTAAACATGAAAGCTTCTATGTTTATAGTTCATTGGTTCATGTAAAATTATTGTTACTTTCTTATTTAGCCAAATAAATTTACTATAACATATGTACCAATAATTACTTGTAAATTTCTTTATAATTATCTACAAATTTCCTTGAAATTAAAATCGATTTAATCTGTTTATGGCGAATTGGTTCATATATATATTCCTTTGTAAGTTCACTTATTCCATGTTTGAATTGTGATTGTAAGAGATTTAGTATGAAATATAGTAATTACTAGAAAGTTATTATGACTATTAAATGTATATGATACAGTTATCTAAGTATTTTATTCTTAGTTCTACTATATTACTAGCTTTAGCATTATTGAGGTACCGGCCGGCCAGAAAGTAACAATTACTAGAATAAGCTTAATTAATTTAATAGTTTCAAAATTCTGTAACCAACTACTGGTATTGTTATATTTAAGTCAATTTAGAAGTATGTGAACGTTTAAGTATATGAGTATGTTTGTATTTGCGTTATGTTGCAGTAAAAGTCAGTGTCTTAGCGTGTATGTGTTTTAAAGTTGGTATTAAATAATAATAATCCCTACAACTCGCGTAAGTGTGCGCATATGCGATGTATTGTAGTTATAATCGTAATTTCATATAAATTGTAAATGTTTTCACAAATAAATTGAAATTGAAATTGAAATTGAATATCCACATAAAATAACACGAGCCGAAAGTAGGCATCTTGATTTGCTTAAATGCAAATGTTCGCCAAAGTTTTTCCTGCGACCTATGCAATATATTATATATGTATATACTTACATACGCGTGTTTAAAAAATGTTATCTCAGATTTTCCGCCGGCAAAATGTATCTAACATCGTAAAATTTTTTTATTTTTTTTTTTTTGGGTGACCGCAAAAATTTTCTCGAGAAATTAATTATACGTCCAAAAATTCTACAATAATAAAATCTTCGGTTACATCGTTTTTTTACATAATTTATGAATCGAAAGACAATTTTTATTCGCGCACCCGAATGAGTTGTTCAGTTGCATTAAATCAAACTTGAACGCGCGTGGACTTTATTTTGAATTCCTGAAATACACGACTGACGTTAAGGGTAAAATGTCAGAAAAAAAAGTTATCAAATGTTATACTAATGCTGCAGAGGCAGACCCGCGTATTTGCCCATCCCGAAACGTTAGCGTTTATAACATCAACAGTGAAAAATCATTTCAGTTCGCCTAAACGATTATTGTTCAGCACAGGAAGCATATAGTTCTATGCCATATGCGGTCGCCTCGAGACCTGTTTACAAACAGGATGTACGGACAGAAGCGTACTTTTAGTAACTGGTTCTTTGGCGCCCCTAAAATCGATTTCCTCACAGAACAACATGAATACATCTTAGCCCCCTGAAGGTTAATTACGCGTTGAAGCTGCACTCCATTATGCAGCAAATCAGGTAACTGTAAACAATTTTAAAATGACCACTAACATTCGAAAAATTGTTTACACGTATACTATAATGCGGTTGACGGCAGAAAAATACTTATAAATCAGATAACGTTTTTATCGGTACCAACGAGTGAGTCGACTTGGTGCCCGAGTCTGCACTACACGCATCAATCTGCAAAATGAAAGTTATTCCTATGTACGTATGATGGCTGAGTTTAAATGACTCAACGTGCATACGAATTCTACTTGGTTTCTTACGAGTTAATACAGTCCACTAGGTAAGTTACGAAGTAGATCCTTGACCGTGGTCCATGTGCTGCAATGACCTTTGCAGTTAAAAAAACGGCACATGGACGTTAACGGAGAAAAAGAAATGTGAAACCGCTATAACTTTAAAGTTCTGTAAAAATACCGTCGCGAAACAATAAATAAATTCCGATCAAAAATGAAAAGCAGTCGCTAGTGAACGTTGCAACTGTAAAATATCCTTTTTATTCTTAAACTTGACAGGACTGAAACAGAAAAATGCGCGCTTAAAACTATTTAGCATGAATCATTTCAGCTGATGAATAGTTAAAATTATTCGATATCTTTTTTTTAAATTTTACCAGCTGGTATGATTAACAGCTAAGCGTATTTTACCTCGTTATAATTGTATATCCGTACATATACCGGTCGAGGAAATAGCCATCTTATCACGGAAACTCAGTTTAAACATTTCTTTTTCTATTCTTTTTCCAACTGGTAATATTCGGATTTTTTTTTTTTTTTTGTTTTGGGTTCGTCATAAAGACATTGGCCCAAGAAGGGGGGGGGGCGGATTCTGCTTCGAGCGGAGAACATTATTTTGAGAGCAAACGGCAACTGCGGGTCAGAAGGTTATCTATACATTTGACAGTCTTAATACAGAAAATTTGATTTTACGTAATTTAAGATTCCGTTTTTTTATCTGTCTTTTAATCGAAAACTATCCAAAAGAATACCACTACGTTATATAATACCTGTTTAACGTACATTATCGGTCATTATTAGGATTTCGAATGATCTTTTTCGCGCGCGGTTATTTATTTCATGTTTAGCATTTCAACACAGTAGAGAGATCCTTTAAGAACAACTATTGATAAAGTTCTTTTGAGCTAAAATGTCACGCGTGTGTAGAATTGAAAACGAATAAAAAACTGTAAACTAATATTAATGTTTTCCAATGCGCCACAAATTCTACTAACGAACATGCAAGAGAGCAACTCACGAGCCTGCTACAGTTTGGTCCGAATTTGTACGGAATGTTAAACGAACGAAAAAATTGTGCTGATTGGGCAAAATAGATTACAAAGTTTTTTCAGATATGTAGACGGGTTAGACGCGCTCGTCGAACATTTTCGTGTCATAGCCGCTGAACGTGTCGTATCCTGCGAACGGATTCGTTGACGCCAGAACCTAATTTCGCTCCAACGGAACAAGTTCCCCGTAAAGTTTGATTTTCGCAAAGCAAACTATTTTTGAGAACTAACTGCGATCAGAGCAAAACCGGGAGCACTTGGAAAAGTTTTTCAAAGAATTTTATTTCTGCTTCGGGAAAAAGAACGTATTTTATATAGTTCATGAACTATTTGAAGTATTAAGGAAATATATCTTCATCTGGTAATGTAGAAAACTGTACGCGATCGGCAGATGAATATTTTTCAACAAACGTGGCAAATGAAAAAGTTTGCCTCTGAAAAGAAAAAGAGAATATCTTTTGCAGAAGATACAAATGGGGGAACAGCGCATATGAAAAAAGAAATAATTTCACCTGGGCAATATTATTTAAAATACGTACAAGCGAAAATTTGTATTTCATTTTTTTTCAAGTCGGAAACGAATCATCGAAAGGAACTAAAAATGAATGAAACTTTAAATAAAAACAATTCGTATTTCAGAAGGAAAAAAAAAAGGCGATATTTATTACCTTTTTTTTCCCGGGCACGTCAGCGAAAAACCACTCTCTACCTAGGAGCATTAAGGGAGGAGGAAAACGGTTACACGCGTTTTTGTTTTTTCGAGTGATTTTATTATTGTTCATTTATTTGTTTATTTTTATTTTTCGAAAATATTATTCGGCGTTAAATAACATTTTTTAATCATTTATGTTTTAGCATTTATCTCGCATGGTGGGGGAAGGTTTTCCGTTTTTAACACGATCTCTAATGTTCTCTGAACGCACATTATATCTATAAACAGCAGGCCTATATATTAAGAATTTGCTATTGGTAATTCAAAACTATTTCGAGGTAAAAATACACTTATCCTTCCTTTCAGTATAATTAGAACTGAAGACGCTCAGGGTTTTTGATAAGAATGCATAAACAAAGAATAGATAAACAGTTTTGTAAACGCCGTTATGGATGTGTTTAAAGGGATGTTTTTGTTATGCTTAATTCGCGTCACATATCTCGTTTAAGTCGTCGCAGTATTTATTCAAAATACTCGTGCACTATAAATATTTATGCTCTAAAGGCGGACGACAGGTTTAAAAATTCCCCCGTGTATTTTATAAAAGTCAAATTAAGCATGGGCATAATTACTTTGCGAAACTTTTCGAAAAGTCACTTCCGTTTGAAAACAATTCCTAGACACGATTGCTACCCGGATTGTTGTTAGATTTGGGATACATGAAGCAGACAAACCTATTTAAAATGCTTGAATAATAACATCTTTGCGAAGTACTGATTCACGCGAGTCCACCGGGCAACCACAGAAGAGTAAGCTAAATTCAAAAATAAAATATTTCGTACTTTGATAATGTGTACCGTGAGGAATATTCCGGTCTTTGAAGATTTTATACATCCGATGTGTTTAATAATTTTTCAACTATCGGTCGATATACAAAAAATACGCGATACATTCACGAATTTTTCTTCTCTCTGTTCCCGTATTTTCTATTTTATGTTTTAAACAAATTTCGTTCGATCCCATTTTTTTTTTTTTTTTATAGCTGTTTTTGTTTTTTTTGTTTGTTTTTGGGACAAAGTTCTTTAACGCGGTCTACCTAAATGGTGAAATCGTCACGTAACGTTCGCGAAATCGTCACGTCACGTAATAGTCGAGCTTAATAAAGGTAATTTTAATTTTAAATATTATTAATTTACCGTGGAAACGTAATTTTGCAAAAAAACTAATTTTTTATAAAACATTAAAATATTAATGTTAATTACCATGGAAATGTAAATTCAAATCATCATCATCATCATGTTGCTTCTTCTGTTGTAGAAGATTGCGTACAATAACTACTGGTCTATACTAAAATTAAAGAAAACGAATTTGAAATCGCTATACTATCATTAGCAAGATCATCACTTTTTATTATTATTATTATTATTATTATTATTATTATTATTATTTTAATACTGAATGTTTTTAAATGCTATGATTATTACACTCAGTGTCAGGTAGGTATTTTAAATGCTGGTTGTTAAGTTTAGCTTTCTAATCAGAGTAAGAATTTTTTAAATTTCGTCTTGGTTGTCAGGGATGGTTGTATTATTTAAGGGGATTTTTAGTTCTAGACGGATTTGATTAATGTTAGGGCATTCGTAAAGAAAGTGTTTGACTGTGACGGGGGTGGAGTTGCAGAACTGACAAGGGGGTTCATGGATTTTTAGGAAGAGGTAATTATGGGTGAGTTTCGTATGTCCAATTCTAAGTCTGGTGATTATTAATTCTTCTTGACGATTTAGTTGGGAGAGATTTTTCCAAGGCTGTACGGATTTTTTGTGTTGAAATAATTTGTTATGGGATTTTGTATTCCATGATGCTTGCCAATTAGATATTTCGGTTTGATTTAGTAAATGTTTGATGTCCGTGACGGTGGTGGAGGTTACAGGAGAGGGTGTAGAGGCGATTTTGGCCAGGTTATCTACTATTTCATTTCCCTGGATTCCGATATGACTGGGTATATACATTAATTTGATATTAATGTTTCGAGATTTTAGCTTGTCTAGTAGTTGGTGAATATCTTGGATAAATTTGTTAGTTGAAAAAATGTTCAGAATGGATGTTAGTGAGCTTACTGAGTCGCTTTGGATTAGATCATTTTTGCTTTTTTCTTTCGTTTTTATGCTTTTCAAACAGTGAAAAATTGCTATTAATTCAGCTGCATAGTTGGAAGAGCATTTATGAAGTTTGAAGTTTTTAACCTCTCCATTGATAGAAAAAACATATCCAGTATATTGATTTCCGATTTTTTTACCCATCTGTAAAGCATGGCACATAATTTGGAAAATTAGTAACTTTTTCGTGACAACGATTTTTAATTATATGGCGAGGGACTTCGGAGTTACCATCACTGATGGAAACAGTTTTTTTAATTAAGTTTTTAATTAATTTAAGAGAAGAAATAAAGGTGCTTTGGCGTCGCGCACCAAGTGAATAAAACACGATTTCAACGCAACAACCTCCGCAGAAAATTGAACTAGAAATGGGACATCAACGAGGAATGCAAGATCAGTTCACATCGGTATTACCACAGGTAAATTATCACAGGTAGCTGAGGTGCCACAATTACAGGAACAAGTTCAGCTCTCGACAATTCATCAACAGCAGCAGGTAGTAAAAGACCCGCAAAAGCAGACGATCAAAAGAACAGCACCACCAGAAATGTAAGTAGACCATTTCTTGCAAATTAAAAACCATCGAACAATTGAAAACGTTAGCAGTAGGCTTAAATACATGGCAAACTACACATACTTGTTTGCAAGATCATTGGCATTTGATATTATTTTGTTAACCGGCTTCAAAAAAGTAGGAGATATTCAATTCGACTGTATTTTTATTTTGTTTTTTTTTTTTTTTTTTTTTTATTTTTTATGTGTGTTACCTCAGAACTTCCTTCTAGATGAACCGATTTTGATGATTTTTCTTTTATTTGAAAGGTGGTGTTTCTCATGTGGTCCCATTTAAATTTGATCAAGATGTGACCGGTAGTTTTTTATGAGTTATCCTTAATAATGAAGGAGATTGAAGCTTTTTGGATGCTTTTCATTCATGATTGTTTTCACCGCCGTCGAGTTAGATTTATTAACTTAAAATACTATAAATTTGCCAAATTACCATAGAAATGTAGCTTTTGATGTTTTCACACCGTGGAAAAATTTGTTCTTATTCAAATTTTTTAATTTAATTCAATAAAAATGTACTAAAAAGTAAAAAATAAACTACTTTTTTACAAAAAATAAATAGTTTATTATGAAAATTTAAAAATGCACTAAAAAATAAAAAATAATTACTCCCGATAAAAAATATACATCAGAAACACTTAAGTAGTAACATTATCGTAATTCTTGTACAACATTCATACCTTAATTAGAGTCGGCATTAAATTCATATTAAAAGAATAATTAAAAACTGCATTAAATGTTCATTAAATTGTTCCTAGATATAGTAACATGAATTTGATGCCGACTCTAATTAAGGTATTAATGTTGTATAAGAATTACGATAATATCAAATTAAGGTGTTATAACACTCTGATATATATTTTCTCATCGGGAGTAATTATTTTTTGTTTTCTAGTGCATTTTTAAATTTTTATAATAAACCTTCAAGTATCGATATTTATTTTTTGTAAAAAAGCGTTTTTATAACTATACTATTTACGTTGCAGAGAGATAATATCGAAATTAAACGCTTAACGCCAAAATCTATTTCGGCAGAATCAGAAGAAGATACAGCAAAAAGGGAAACGTTGAATTCTAAAATTGCCAGGTATGATATAACAACAGCAGCATCTCTTCTTGTACAAACCGGCCGGGTAGTTACACCTGCAGCGTCCGATAACAAGAAAAATAAAAACGCGGCTTCTTCATCAAACACAAGTAAGATCGTTCCGCTAAATATTTCTAACCCGCAAAACTCTTCCGCCTTTCCAAAAACAAATTTAACGCCAAATGAAACAAGTAAGCCTGCAAACTTAAAAAACAAGCTCGATACACCTATTTCACACACTCCAACCGCTACTACAATAAACTTAACAGCAATAAATAAAACATCCCCAAGCACAAACATCGTGACCAACTCAATCTCTTTTTCCGACAAACTAAAATCTCGAAAACCTACTCCTCCTATAACAGATTTCGATTTTCCTACAGAAGACCAAGGCGCATTATTTCCATACGTCGAAAATGCGAATCCTTTAGACTATTTTAACGCCCTTAAAAACCTAGTAGGAGGTCCAAAAAACATAACTGCAGGCTCCAAAATTAGCAACAATCGAGTCCTCATTTTTTTTAAATCGAAAAACATCACAGAAAACCTCTTTCATAACGGAGCCGTTATTACCGTAAATAATAATACAATCACCGGTCAAAGGTTAAAAAACCCTACTCAAAAAATTATATTATCTAACGTATCTCCAACCATCCCAAACTCTGTTGTCAAAGCCTATCTTGAGGGAATATTAAACTTAAAATTAGTCTCGGCAATTTCTCTGCTCCGTGTTAAACCCAATGATCCAGAGTTTGACCATATAATCAGCTGGAGGAGGCAGCTGTATGTTGATAGCGCCAATCTCCCACCCTTACCCGACTCTTTCATAATAGTTCATAATGAACGTGAACATCGAATATTTATCCAAACGGGTATGCAGAACATGCCGTCCATTGCCCCATCTGTAGAAGATAGTGTTCCCCCACTACAGACACTAAAACCGCTCCAGCCCCGCAAAACATAACCGCCATCGCTGAGGAAAACACTCAAGCCTCTATCTTTGAAAATAACACAACCGTCAGCACCGAAGAAACCCCAGCAGCAACTAAGCGACCCCACCCACAAACCCCTGATGCTTCTCAGAAGACTACGGAGCCCGACTTTACAAATAGCACAAGAGCTATTCTTTTCCCTCTACAAATGCAGACAAACGAACCAGAAAACAGAGAGCATCCAAATGCGGTAGAAACCAGAGACAATGGAGCAAACGTGGACTTCAAACCTCCACCATCAAAACTGAAAAAACAAAAATTGCCTACTCTTGAGCTCCTAAAGCCCGCAGAAAGCAACATAAACAATAAAGACTATCCATTGTCTTTTAATGACTTCGTAGCCTTAATCGAAACGATTCAAGGACAACACGACCCGGCGAGTATAGTAGCCAACTTCACTGAAGACATAGATGGATTTATTCACATGCTCTCAGATAATTAATCCTTACTTCAAAACCGATCAATGAAGACACGTTTCACTAAGCTAATCAACAAACTTGCTAGACAGTCGGATTCAGATCAAACAGCAGACTAAACATATTTGAAAGCTAATAGTGGTCATGGTTCGTAACATTATCCTGCAGTGGAACTGTCGAGGATTCTACCCTCAACTTGCTGAATTAAAGCTGCTTATTGCAAATCACTCCCCTGCTGTGGTATGTCTACAGGAAACTCATTTGAAGCCCACAGATAACCCAGCCCTACAAAACTACTCCCTTTTCACTTTCAGCAATGATCAAGGGTTTAGAGCAAATGGAGGGGTTACCATTATGGTCCACTCCTCTGTCCCAGCAACACAGTTGAATTTTAGTACCCCCTTACAAATGATTGCAGTGGTCGTCCATCTTCCTCAGATATCTGCCACCCCGATAACTCTATGTAACTGCTATGTGCCTCCGAATTATATAATTACTGCAGATATGTTTCAGTCAGTACCATCACAGGTCAGCCCGCCACTAATATTACTCGGTGATTTTAATGCCCACTCACCTTTGTGGGGAGCAACACTGGAAAACAGACATGGCTCTGTCATCAATAAACTGGTCCTAGATAACGATATGATACTGCTTCCCTCTCCAGGTTACACCCATTTCAATCTGTCCCATAATACATTCTCAACAATCGACCTACAACTTGTTTCCACTTCCATCTTCCCTCACCTGAGCACTTTTGTGCTACAGGACTTATGCTCTAGCGACCATTTTCCTATACTCATATGCCCGTCCAAAGCCCTCCCTACCCAAACCCTCCCACCTAAGCCTCAATTTCTATTCCACAAGGCGGATTGGGATATGTTTTCAGTTAAAGTAAACGTTCCCAGCGAGCCATCCGAATCTTTATCAGAGAACATCACAACTCCTTTATCGACGCTATTACGAATGCTGCTCTAGCATCCATTCCTAGGTCTGTCCCAACAAACAGATCCCGACGGGTCCCATGGTGGTGCCCCGAAATAGGAACAGCCATACGCCAACGTAAACATGCCCTTAGGAAGTTTAAATCAACAGGCTTATATCCTGATTTGATCGAATTTAAAAAACGCCGTGCAGCTGCGAGAAGCCTCATTAGGCGCAATAAACAAGAATCTTGGCAGCAATTTATGCATTCAATCTCCATAAATACTTCTAGTCACAATATTTGGCACAAAATTAAGGCACTGAACGGTATTAATCGTGCGACCCCTTCCTTTTCTATAAACCAGAATGGTTCCATGTTATCTGACCCGTAGGAAGTCGCAAATGCTTTTGCGAATCATTTTGCAATCGAGTCATCCTCATCGTCATATTCGTCTGCCTTCTCTTTAAAGAAATATTCCACGGAACAACAACCAATAACTATCATCTCTGACTCCTCACTTTCCTACAATTGCCATTTCACCATTTCTGAACTAGACTATCAACTCCAGTACCATACTGCAAAGAGCGCGCCTGGGCCCGATTCCATCCATCCTTATATGTTAAAACACTTACCTCCGTCAGCGAAAAACTTCCTCTTACATATCTATAACCAAATATGGTTCTCCGGATCGATCCCTGAGCCATGGAAATTAGCAGTTGTTATTCCTATTCTGAAGCAAAATAAAGATCCTCTTTTTCCACAAAACTACAGGCCTATATCCCTCATAAGTGTCCTCTCAAAAACGCTGGAAAAAATGGTTAATCGGCGTCTCCTTTTCTTCCTTGAACAGAATAATCTCCTATCCTCGTCACAAGCTGGAGGGCATAAGAAGCGTACTACAGTTAATCATTTGCTGAGCCTACAAAGGCAAATATTAACAGCATTTCACAGACGCCAACATGTATACTCCGTCTTTTTCGACATAGAAAAGGCGTTCGACAGAGTATGGCGATACGGCCTCTTATCCAAGCTGACAACAGCTGGTATAAGTGGAAACATGGCCAAGTATCTGAATAATTTTTTAACAAACAGAACGTTCCATGTTAAGATTGGTTCGTCAACATCGAGCACCATTCAAACTGAGAATGGCTTACCACAAGGATCTGCCCTTAGTACAACCTTGTTTATTTTTTATATCAATGATATAAATGATTGTATTGCTCCGCCTGTAAACGCCCGGCTCTACTTTGACGACTTAAACATTTCCCTGTCTTCCAGTTTTCCAGCAAATGCTCAAAAAATCCTACAAAAAACTATTTCAAAACTACAATCCTGGTGTAATAATAATGGTCTTGTGTTTTCTCCATCTAATTGTAAGTCTATTTGTGTTGATTTCTATAGGGGACGTCAAAACTCTTCCAGCATCCGCCTCAATCTAGAAAATTCCTCACTTCATTTCCACCCTACTGCTACTTTCCTTGGACTACTGTTCGATCAAAAGCTAACTTGGCGATCCCACATATCCAATCTTAAATTTAAATGTCATAAATTCCTATCTATTTTTAAATATGTATCAAACACAAAGTATGTATAATGTACCTCCGAAAACTCTCCTCTCCATATACAAATCCTTAGTCATTTCCAGAATAAACTACGGGTCCCAGGCGTATGCGTCAGCCAGTCCCTCTTTACTTAAATCCCTTGATTTAATACACCACACGGCGCTCCGCACGATACTAGGCGCACATAGAACTTCTCCGTCTGTAAGTTTGTGTGCCTTGTTAGGCACTCCCCCACTAAAGTATTTCCGAACCTATTATTACCACCGTGAGACCCTCGCTCTTTTCTCTAGTAAACGTGCCTGTCCTATCGACACAAATGACCTCCCCAACACCCCAGAGTTCCCTAATGACCCCCTCCCAGAAATCCTGGCTCTCCTATCGCAGCTCAACGTGAGCGTAATCCCTTTCCCTAACCTAGCTCCTAACATCATGATTCCGCCGTGGGCCCCTTTAAACATTGATGTTAACTTTTCCCTGACGAAGTATAATAAACCCCTGCACCCGAATATCGTTCAGTTGACAACAGCAACAATGCAAAAATACCCCGACCACCTCTTTTTCTACACGGATGCTGCCAAGGCTACCCCAGGGGCTACTTCTTCCCCAACCGCCTGTTCCTTTGAAGTCTGCGACGTGATTCGAAGCATTCGACTGAATGACAATTGCTCAGTACTGGATGCTGAAATATACGCAGTATTTTTCTGTTTGGAATATTTTCTTTCTACAGAGCCTACATCACAGAAAGCCCTGCTGGTATCTGATTCATCCGCGGCTTTATTGACAATTTCTAATCCGCTCACCAAACATCCTGTAGCAATTCGAACCCAGCAGGTATTATACGAACTTATTAAGAGACAGTGCTCCGTATCCTTTCTGTGGGCGCCCAGCCATGCAGGGATTCCTGGAAATGAACGCGTCGATACATCCGCCCGAGCAGAAATATATTGCCCCTCTCCTAGTAACAGCCGAGCACCTTATTTATCGAACATAATCTTCAATAATCTCACGTCCTTATGGAAAACCCATTGGTCCCCGTGTCAGACTTTCTCGAGGTTAATTAAACCCTCAACGGAACCATGGTGGCCAGAAAAAAGCATTTCCCGCAGAGATTTCTGTGCACTTAGCCGCTTGCGCATAGGCCATACGGCCATGTCGCATAATTTTATTTTGCAAAGAACCCCCTCTCCTACGAATTGTCCTTTCTGTGGCCAAGATGTTGCTCCCTCAACTCCTCATATACTATGCGACTGTCCAGCATTATCACCTCACCGGCCCCCTTCAATTAATAACAAAACAGTCACCAACATTCTTGAGAATTCCCCCGATGCAATTTTATCCATAACACGATTTATCAGAACTAGCGGAATAATCAGATATCTATAAAAACAAACTGCGCATCTTCGTACTGTAATAGCCACAGCAGTTAAACACGGTACAGGATGTGCTGCTTTCACAAAAAAAAAAAAAAAAAAAAAAAAAAAAAACTAATAACAAAAAACATTTTTTTTTTTTTCAGAAAAAAATGTAATACAGAACGCGCTACTAAAAGTTATAGAGATAAGTTAAATTTATGTTAGAATTATTTAAAAAAAAAATTAGTCTCAAATACGCATCAAATCAATCATCATTGAATAATGAAACTGAGCAAGTAGTAAATCCAAGTTCTGAACCATTTCAAGCCCCTCATACGAAGAGCACGATGAATGCTCAATGCCGAAACGTAATCCTAGATAATTAAATAATATAATGTTCGCGTACTGTGTTAATGTTTAATAATGATAATAAAATCATTGTTTCTTCCACAAAAATTATTCGTTTCATTCCGAGAAAAAGCGTAAGGAACTTCGTTTCCGATTCTGGTCCCATGACCGCATACCTTTTTTTTCTTTTTACTCGACTTTCGATTTTTGGCCAATATACATCGTGTACCATAGCTGTCATCAGCTAGATAAACTAAAGAGTTTTTGCAGTAGACTGGTCGACAGAATGAATAAATATAACTACCAAGAAGAGTTGATCATACATATAGCGGGTAAGTGTGCTAAAGAGGATGTTAGCTAGTGGTATTATCCGTTCGTGAAACAAAGCAACAAATTATTATCCCGGAAACGAAAATTTTATTACAACAAAGATAGTATATATTGTGTTAAAATGTAATTTACAAGAAAAATTACGGTAATTAAAAACCTTACTAATAAAATGATTTTTTCATAGTGAAAACAATGTAGCCCGGTGTATTTGTGTGACAGAAAGGATCGGTGTCATTGCTGACGATGAGCTCAGTTTAATTCGTCAGAACGGGGTTCATCCTTAAAAAACCCCCGTTCACCGTAGCAATAGCCTGTGCAAGCAATATTTCCGAGATTAGCAAAGGGTGAAACTATTTTGTCGTTAATCCGAAAGGACTAATAGCGAATGTGGAAGACGGATGATGTCTGCAGTCCAGACGTGTAGACTTCTTCCGCTGACAAAAGCCAGCGCCGATCCGTCTGCTACACGCAAACTTGAAGTAAACGTATTTTTAAACGATTTCCTGTTTTCGTCGTCAAAGAAAAGCTTTCATTTAAAGTTCTATTCAAAATTTCAGTGCAGCGTTTTGATGGAACAACTTTAATGCATAAACGGGAAGAGTTCTTCCTGTGGTTAATGAGGCGTAAAATGAACTAAATAACGTCAGCACCCGCGGGACGTAAAAAAAAAGTCTACCGAGAGCGTTGTACGACTTTAACACGTGCTATTCCACTTTACATTTAAGATGGCCTTTTTTTTTTTTTTGTACATAGATACACAGGTCTCTGCAGAATCGTAAATTTTTTTTTTTTTTTTTTTTTTTTTTATACGTCATACCAGCACAACTTACTGCAAACAACGGCGATATTGTAGGAAGAGGAACTAATAATAATAAAATCTAATGACTCCAGCGAGACATTAGGTTGTGAGAAGGGAAAGGGAGTAACACAATAAGATAAGAATGTTCAGAGGATCAATTATAGGAATGAACGCGTGCCGTGATTAAGAATAAGTACATGTTATTATGCAAGTAACTTAAAGTGAGGAATTAAGTGATCGGGATAGCATCCCGACACCATTTCCTTCTAAGTCGCCTTGGAGGATTATCTGGAAGACTGTCCGTATGCATCCTACGGATGACAGGATTGCTGCTACACTCGAATTTGTCAAACAATCTTTTGTACTGTGCAATGTGTGCATCACTGACATATGGGACCCTGAGGTCATTATGTAACGTCAAATTGGACACGTAAGGTGGAGCAGACGTGATAGTGCGGAGTATCCTGGACTGCTGCTGTTGAATTCTTCGAAGGTTGCTTTTACAAGTACTTCCATACAATTCAATTCCATAGCGCCAAATGGGAGCGATTGCAGCAAGGTAAATGATTCGTTTGGTAGTTAAGTTGAGAGCAGACTTCCGTCCCAAAAGCGGATGTAGCGACTTCGCGCGAGCAGCAATGGCTCTTCTGATTTGTGCCACGTGTATTCGCCAAGTAAGTCTCCTGTCCAGGTACATGCCGAGATACCGTACCGAGTTGGTTTGGGGAATTTGAGCGTTGCCAATTTTCACCGCTGGACAGCTAATTTTCCTGTTTGTAAACACGACGTGTTGACACTTGTTGGGGTTAAACATTATGCGCCAGCTCTGTGCCCATTCAGCCAGCTTGTCTAGGTGGTTTTGTACAGCAACGTTCGCGTACGTGACCACTGAGTTGGATGCAAGAATGGCGATATCATCAGCATACGTTGCTAGGATCGTCTGATTACTGATCGGTATGTCTGCCGTGTAGATTGAATACAAAAGAGGTCCGATCAGACTACCCTGCGGAACTGACGATAGAATCATACCTACTTTTGAAAGACAACCATTGATATTTACGACGAAAGTTCTGCTGTTCAAGTACGACTGAAGTAACGCGTATAAATCAGAAGTGAGAAACTGCCTCAATTTACAAAGTAATCCAGGATGCCACACTTTATCGAAGGCTTGTGCAACATCCAGGAAAACTGCAGAGCATACCTCCTTCCTCTCCAGAGTTGACGAAATCGCATCTACCAACCGATGACACTGTTGCACTGTAGAATGTTTCCTGCGAAACCCGAATTGATGACTCGGTATAATACCGTGACTGGTTATAAGCGGCTGAATACGATTTAGGATTAATCTCTCTAACACCTTGGATAAGGAGCAGAGCAAGCTGATAGGTCTATAAGAGGAAACGTCCATTTTCGGCTTACCCTGCTTGGGGATCATTACTATTACTGACTTCTTCCATGCTTCAGGGAAGTATCCAGTTCGTAATATTCCATTGAATATGTAACACAACAGGGTAGCTGCCTTCGGTGGGAGTCGTGAGATAATTTCGCCTGTGATGTTATCTGCTCCAGGGCTTTTCCGTAGCGGTGCCTTGCGCAGACATTCGAATACCTCTTTCGGCGTAAACATTTTTGATCTTCCTAACGTGCAGGGAACCTTTGACATACGTTGCATCAGTTCTGAGCGCTCAATGCGCATATCTGGATGCGGTGTGAAAACTGAGCTGAGGTGTTCTGCAAATGCGTTTGCCTTATCCTTATCGGTTTTGGCCCAACTGTTGTCTACTTTTATGTTGAACTGTTCCTTTTCGTACTGTAGCAATTTCTTCGTATTGGTCCACAAGGCTGCGGTATCAGTGTTCATTGCTAACAGATTCCTTTGAGTCGTTTCGTTCTTATACAGGCTGATTTTGATTCTTAACGCATTTTGCAGAGTTGCATACTGTTTCTTTAACGATGGGTAGCGACTGCGCTGCCACTTCTTCCTGGCTGCCCTGGTTTTTTTAATTAACTGTCTAATCTCGACCGGAATGAATCTGACTCGCCGTTTATCCGAGGTATAACTAGTCGAGTCATGGCAGGCGCGTACAATTAGATTGGTAAAATTTTTGACCGCTAGGTCTATGTCCTCTTTATTCTTTATTTTAATTCTTAAATTGATATTACTTTCGATTATGCTACAAAGGAGGTCCCAATTTGTGGACTTATTAACCAGTCCTTGTTGGGTGGGTATACACCTCGGGCGTACGTCTACGACGGCAACAACTGGAATATGATCTGAAGAGAGGTCATTAACAGTACTACATTCTCTGCTGTATCTTTGTAATCCACGGATGATAAAAAAATCCAATATGTCTGGAAGTCTATTATCATGCGCAGGCCAGTACGTGGGCGTCATTGGTGAAAGGACGGCAAGTGAATTACTCCGTAGGCACCTATCAAGCTTCTTCCCAGCCCGATTAGTTAGCCTAGAACCCCACGCGAAGCTTTTCGCGTTATAGTCACCACCGCATATGAACTTATTTCCTAAGTTGTTAAAAAGACTGTTGAGCTCCACGTCTGGTATTGCGAATCCTCCGTGGCAGTAAATTGCCGCCACGGCGATTTCACCTGCGAATGTTTCTATGTTCACGGCAACGACCTGATAGGCATATGTGCTTCGGGAAAAATTTTCATATTGCTTATATCCACTTTTGACCAATATCATGGAACCACCGTGGGCCGTGCCATCAGGGTGGTGCGCAGTGTAGGCGTTATATCCGTTTAGCTTAAAGCTGTGACTTCTTACGAGATGCGTTTCCACGATCAGTACAACGTCAACAGTATTAAGCTGAAGAAAAATCTCTAATTCTCCTTTCTTTGGAGCAATGCCATTGGCGTTCCATAGCATAATCACTAGTGACTGACGAGAGATGTTATTTATTTCATTTATCATTAGGATAGTAGTTTTTCAATAACCTTAGTTAGTAAGGAGATTAATGGATTAATTACACTTTTAAATTCGTTCAAAAATGCAGATAGCATTGAGGACATATCAGCATTGTTTCTGTTGCTGTTATTACTGGCAGTGGTAATACCATCGTCGGTGTAGCAATTTTTACTGTTACTCAGATGTCCTCTGCTGGATACATTATTTAGATCTAAATCTACGCGTTTAGCTTTAGCAACATTGGCATAAGTCCTATTATTATTTACTACACTAGAACAATTGTAATCCCCACTTGCGGCATTGTAGGTATTTATTTGAGTGCTAGCGTAAGTTGATCGTAAATTCTTATAAAATGTAGTCTGCTGCTTGTACACCGAACATCCCCTGTAGCTCGCCGGATGATTTCCGTCACATAGCGCACAGATTGCTGGCACATCGACGCCTTTAGTACATGTTTTAGTGTCGTGCTTGCCTGCACATTTTACACAACGAGGAGGAAGGTTACAGTAATTGGCCGTGTGACCAAACAGCTGACAGCGTCTACATTGTTTCAGCCTCGAGTCTTTTCTCGGTTCTTCCACCGCCACTACTGTATTCAATAAGCGCGTGATGTTGAAAATTTCGCCATTCTTTGGAGCAGGTATTAAGTCAACAAAAAACATTGGCAAGGGTTGCTTAGTTTTTCCTTTGAGAATATTAGTGATCCGAGCTACCACAAAACCTCTTGCCTCCAGCTCTGCTTTTAGTTCAGCTAGGTCAGTAGAACAGTGCAGGTTTCTTAACACTACCCTGAACAGTTTATCCTCCTCTAGGGAGTAAGTATAATATAAATAATTACTATCTTTCATAGCCCTTATAAGGGTACGATAACTTAGTGGGTTAGAAGGTTTTATTGTCACTCCCGACAGCGTGGATTTAAGTGAAAATTCTATATCAGGTATCTTTAGTAGGAATTCTCTGAAGTTGGTGATATTTTGCACGTTTTTTACCATAATGGGTGGCGGTGGCCTGGCTCTCTTGTCGGAGTTAACCTCGTTAGACGCAGGCTCCGGGTTATTAGGATTAATATTAGTGACTTCCATTTCAGCGTCATTGTTATTACTACTGCTATTACCGTTATTGTTATTACTACTATTATTATTGATATCATCACTGTTTTCATTATCCAGAAATTGGAAAATATTACGTTTAGTGTTTACTGGTTTAGCGTTATAAGAAGCGACAGATTTTACACTCTTAGCTACATGCTTAGGAGTTAGCCAATTTTCATCGCTTTCACTGGTAGTTGAATAGGACAATTGTCTTTTTATGGAATAGCTACCGGTAGCAGTTTTCCGCAACTGTACCGGGGTAACCGGTCGGGGTGGGTTTTTTGTTTTCATCGTTTTTACCGTTGACGTTGACGGTAACGTTAGCCGAGGTGGCTGCAAACAGCCGCTCAGAGGCTTATCGCGCGGCATTGTTCCGCGCGACAGTGCCCCGAGTACTGCAACTTAATTGAGGAGCGCACTGAGTGTAGTACTTTGACGTCGAACCTGGGATGTTTATAAGTTCTTTAACTGGCTGCACTGTCGAGCAATTCGGACAGCGTGCCTTGGTAGCGGCGCAGTTACGCGGCGACGGTTACACGATCGGTTGTAAAGCGCGATGATAAGATAAGACAAACAATTAAGAACGGACTCACCGAGACAAACAGCATCAGCGGAGCGGCATTCACAAGTTTGCTTATCAGCACGAACGCGATAGAACACAACAATTCAATACTGATAACCGCATATCAAATTTTAAACCCGTTTTTCGTCATCATTTGTATTGAACGTTAAGATTGTTTTTTTGAAAAATACGCTGATTACGAACATCCATCCCCTGTTTAATAATTATTCGATAAAATAAAATGAATTAATTTAAGTACTTAAAATTTCCATTACTATTAACATTTTTTAAATTCTTATTTCAAAATTTAAAGTCTATCGCTAATATTCTTGCATATTCCGCTTTTTTATTTTAATTAACGAAAAGGCTTTAATAATATTTTCAATTCGAAAATGGAACTACACATTTTATAAACAACGGGCATTATCAATTCGCGAGTACTTTTTATTTTAATATAGTATAGCGCGAAAAGTTTACGGCGGACACAACTATGTTACAGTCGTAGTCAACTGTTTCTACGCCGTTTCGATAATTAAGTATTCCGCAGGCTTCAGAGGTGTTTTTAAAATTTTTGTTCGCCGTTAAAGATTTTTCATCATTCACTGGGCGCGAGAATGGCCATTTTTGTAGTAATTAATAGACGCGCTATCGTCTTGTAAAGATTTCGATTTTTTTAATTTGTTTTGTTTTTGTTAGATCTACAGCAGCTTTGATGTAAATAACGATACTGCTGACAGTTCGGTAGGATTGCCAAGATTACTGTTAGTCAATAATGACATATTTGCTAACAAATACTCTAATGCAGAGTTTCCCAGCCTTTTTTTCATCGAGCCTCCCCAAATTATAAATAACATTTTTATGCCCCCCTTAATTTTTACATTAAAAAAAAAAAAAACGCACATTGTTTTAATGACATTTATTTTAATTCTAAGTTATAGAAAATAAACTTTAACCAAATGTAAAACGTTTTTATCGAAATAATTTATCATAATTAAAGTACTAATGAGATACTTGAGCTTGCATGTTATGCACCAGTTGGTTGATTCTAGGTTCAGTTTCTGCCAGAGCTATTGTCAGATCGTTGTCAATGGCAAGACGATTTCGCTGCTTAGTTTTAATTAAAACCAGAGCTGAAACCCCTATCTCACATACATAAGTAAGTCGAAGAAAAAGGAACAAGTATTCACAAAGCAAGAAAGGCAACTTTGAAATTAACAAGGAATAATCGTTTGATCCAAAATTTCTCCAAATGTCAAGAGATGAAAGTCATCTTTCGTTGTCGAATCAACCGTCATTTCTAGAAATTCTTTCTGAACTTGTTCTAAGTAATTATAAGAGACATCAACAACAAGTGAGTTTCGGGTCATGTGAAATATATTGGTGACTCTGAATTAATGTCTCGATAGTATCGGTGAAATTCGTTTTCCAGCGCTTGCAAATGAGTTTATATTTCAACTTTGAAATCTTCGTCCAGTTTTTTTGATTTTTAATTGTTTCGAATAGTCGAGAAAAAGATATTATTACATTTTCAGCAGATAGCCCTTTTGATTCCAAAGTTGAAGCTTAGATATGAACCCTTGAATATGATCATAGTTACTTATTACAGTGCCGTTTCTGCCTCGAAGCTTCAAGTTTTTAAAGGAATCAAATATATCAGTTAAATAAATCAATCTCCATTGAAATTGTTCATTGTTGAACATTTGCAAAAAATTTCTTCTTTTTTCTTTGAACTCGAGAAACTTTCAATTTTCATAAAGGCGAGCCAACATGTTCCCTTAGACAATCAGCGTACTTCTGTGTGAAATAGGACTCTGTGATCAGAATCAAGATCCTCGCAAAGTAAACTAAATAATCGACTGTTCAAAGCGCTACTCTTGATGTAGTTTACGAAAGTCCGATGAGTTTATTCCAATCAAAATCATCCATTTTCGATGAAATCAGATATTGATTAAATATATCTTCAGATTTAGTGCCTGCTGTCAAAGATTGGGAGTACAAAATCTCTTCTTCAATGTGATCTCCACTGACGTAACGAACACGAAACTATTAACTGTGCACAATTAACGATGTCGGTGGATTCATCGCAACTAATGCAAACAATTGTGATAATTTTACTTTGTTGATTATTTGTGAAAATTTTCAGATGCCTAAAAGGTCATTTTCGAAAGCATGTCACATTATTTATTGAACACCCCTCGACCGATGTTTAATTTACGCGCTAAATTAATTTTTCTTTCGCGCCTCCCTTGACATCTCTCTATGCCCCCCCCCACCCTCTGGTTGGGAACTCCTGCTCTAATGTATTAATATGAAAGAAATAGACAATGCGAAACTAGCGTTAAATTCTATTCTGAATATTTATTCAAAGTGAAACCCACTGGATTTGAAGAAAAATTAATAAATAATAATAATATTAAAATATTAAAAGTAGCGAGATTTTTTTTATATTCAGGTAGAAAATAATTTCGATAAAACTTTATTTACAGCAACTTAAAAAAGGAAATTAACCAATGCCGAAGAGAAAGTAAGAGCCAAAAGTATTTTCATTTCCATATTTTCGCTTCGGAAAAAAGTTGTTTCCAAAAATAATTTATACATACATACATATATATATATATATATTTAAATTTATATATTTAAATTTATATATTACATAAAAAATAAAATAAAAATGAAAATTGCCTCGGCGTAAAATTCCTTGAAAAGCAGAAGAAGAAACGAAAAATGCGATTGAGGTAAGTAACATTTTCTCTCAATTTTTTCTTGTCGAAAAGTGAAGGTGCCCTTTCAAAACTAAACTATAAACATTTTTCGAAAAAATAATTTTTTTAAGGTCTTTAAAAGTAATTTAGAAGTACGCAAAGAAGACGATGACGTCGTACGTAATCTCTTTTAAAGTTATAAAAACGACATTTTTTCTGTCCTTCTGTTTCTTAAAGTAAACGATATTGTTTGGTTAAAATTAAATCGGTTAAAACAATACTCGAAATAAATTCAATTCAAACGTCGCAATTTAATGGCCGAATAATAATTTCGAAATCTATTACAGGAAATTTCGTTACAGCCGAGTTTTTCGTTGCTCGCAAATTTTCTGATAAATCGGTAGATGATTAACTAATGATGTTTTGCGTCTAAAATACTGTAATGTGTTCATTACATGAAAAATATATAATAAACAAATTAGTAAGTAACATAGAATCTAAGGCGAGCGGGAGTGTAAATGTGTGTGTAGTTCGGCGAATGATCGGGGTTGATAATGCCTGGAGTGATGTTACGTCACGTCTGACGTAATGGAAATAGTACTGAAGGAAACGCTGTCCGACGGTGGAGGGATCTTCGATTTAGTTTGGAGATCGGAAATACGTTCACGAACGATCGGCAGTTCGATTCAGATTTTGGAGTCGGAAAAAGACGGTTTAAATAAAGGCTGAGTGGGAGTCCGCGCCGGTGGCCCACTATATTGGCCAGACGCTTTCCGTGGTTGTCATATTCGGCCGTATAAAATAAAAATCATTTTATCGCGTTTATTAAAAAGATATCAATGTGAATTAATTTAGTTAAAATAAAACGAAACAAAAGATTCGAATACCAAAAGTCTTACATCGGAAAATATCAACGAAGAGGAACAACAAATCAGCATCATCATATCATCGGCATCGACACCCCGGGAATTCGAGATATGTATATACTTTATATAAGTTTATATTAACCATTCGGTTGAAATTTATTATTTAAATTGTGTTATTTCATTATTTTTGATTTTAAATAAGAATATTCAAATTTTATTACGGTCGACCGTCCACGAAAGATTTATGTACGAGTTGATAATAAATAACTAAATAATAATTTTTTTTTTGCTTTTTTTTTTTTTTTATGAAATACCGTTTTTAACTACTAAGGTTATCACGGTGAGAGCTGCCCAGGCTACCTAAAGACCACCCAACAGTCCGCCATCCTGAATGAACTTCTTCAAGGTGTTATATGATTTGTCGCTTAATATTTCTGATAACGTTGTGAAAGTGCTTGGACGGACTGCATTAAAAGTGCGACATTCAATTATGATGTGTTGTACCGACGGGTATTTTAATTCACCACAGTATGGACATGTATTAGGGATAGTTATTCTTTGCAGTATGTGGTCATGACTTTTAGCTGTATGCCCTATTCTTAGCCGATTGATCGTTGTGTATTCGACACGCGTGCTATCAGTCGGCGGCCACCATGGATCGATCATCGGCTTAATTTGGCGCAATAACGTAGTCTTTGACATCCATTCTTTGCTCCACTTATCAGTTAGTCTTTCGCGTAGGAAAATATCGAGTGTTGTTGGGCCTCCTGATTTACGCGGCATTGGAGATAACATAGCAGACCGAGCTTCTAGATTCGCGCGCTCATTCCCCGGGATCTGAGTATGTGCAGGGACCCATAGGAACTCAAACCGGAAGCCCTTCTGGTCTAGCAATAGCAGAGTCCCTTGGATTTTTTGCGCGCGATTGATTCTTCTGCATTATTATTTTGTAGATTTTGTATGGTGGTCAGAGAATCAGTAATTATCAGAATCTTTTTCGGTTGAGAGCTTTGGAACTGTCGTACTCCTGGAGACAGAGCAGAACTGCAAGCATTTCTGCATCCAGTGCCGAACAAGCATCATTTAAACGGACCCCTACTAGTACTCCATCAATTTCGTAGGCACACGCTGCTAGTGACAATATACCTGTACACGCCTTAGATCCGTCTGTATACACCTTTGTGAAATTTTCGTATCTGTTAATCACCTCAATTGCCTTCTTTTTGAGATCTTCTATAGCTGTTTGCGAGTTATTGTACTCTAATAGTGATACGATTTATTTTTACTGGGTACTGGTCCCATGGTGGAAGCAGTGGTAACCTCTTAGCTTCCGCCAGGCACGGAAGGGGTACATTATGTTTACGCAGCAATTTATTTACTTTTGGTAGTAAATCGTTGGGGAAAGCAGGTTTGAAGGGGCAAACTATTTTGTTTTCAGTCGACCACTTTAATAAACTACGATAGCTATGTAACGAGCGACTGTATTTTAGGGGTAATATCCCCGTTAAGGAACACAAACTGGATGAAGGTGAAGTACGGTGTGCTCCCAGGATAATGCGAAGCGCAGAGTTTTGTATTGGATCAAGTATCTTTAATACTGATTTCTTTGCTGATGAGTACACCTGACATGCATAATTGATTTTACTGAGTATTAATATTTTGTATATGTTTAGTAGTAGCTTTGGGTGGATATTGAATTTTCGGTTGCATAAACATTTCATTATATTCAAGGAATGATAGCATTTTGACTTTAGATTAGTTACGTGGTATCTCCATGTCAACGAGGGATCTAGTGACACTCTCAGGAAGGTTGCTGATAATTTTAAATTGGGGTTGCGATTCTTTTAGGAACAGTTGTATTTGGTTTTGAGGTTGGCGTTTTCGATGGAAATCAACACATATAGATTTTTGACTGGAAAACATTAATCCGTTGTTCTCAGACCATTTACTTAATTTATTAATTGCTTTTTTGTAATATGGATTTAGCTAGAGAAGGGTTATCAGAGGAAAGAGATATATTGAGATCATCAATGTATAATCTACCTACTACTGGAGGTTTTATGCAGTCAGCGATATCATTAATATATAATATAAATAGGGTTGCACTTAATGCAGAGCCCTGCGGAATTCCATTCTCAATAGAGATGGGTTCTGAGATTGCTGAACCGATTCTTATTTGTATTAATCGTTCGGTTAGAAAGCTTTGAATGTATCGCCCCAGCTTACCGTCCACTCCGACCGTTTTTAATTTCTGAAGCAATAAAAACCTCGGAACACGGTCGAATGCCTTCTCTATATCGAAGAACACTGAGTACAAGTGAGATCGGCGATGAAAGGCTGATACAATTTGTCTTTGTAAACCTATCAAATGGTTGATAGTTGACTTCGACCTGCGTCCTCCAGCTTGCATAGGCGATAGGATGGAGTTAGATTCTAAGAAATATAGGAGGCGTCTGTTGACCATTTTTTCTAGTATTTTGGATAACGTTATTATTAAGGAAATTGGTCTGTAACCCTGTGTCGAACACGGATCCTTATTAGGTTTTAAGACTGGGACAATCATAGCAACCTTCCAACTCTTTGGTATATCACCGGTATTCCATATTTGATTGTATATTTCTAATAGTAATTCTTTAGCGGACTGCGACGCGTATTTGATCATATAGGGGTGGATTTGATCTATGCCAGGTGCACTATTTTTTGTATGAAATTGAAGTTGGAATTCGAGTTCATCATAAGTGAACGGGCGGGTTGAAAGGTTCATCATCATCGGTTTTGAATTCCACCTTATTTTGCTCTATATGCGCTTTTAGTTCCTGAAACTCTTTCGTATATTTGTCCATAGATGATTCTGTGGAGAAGAACTTCGCAAACTGATTGGCCACTTGCCGGTGATCGGTAATTAATGTTCCATTATCATTTATTGTTTGATTTTTAACGGTATTTGACGTTCCATTTATAGATTTGATTTTCTTCCACATATAGTGATTATTTGTCGTTTGCGTTATAGACTCTACCAATTTTTGCCACACTTCCTGCTTTCTGGCTCGAATCAGGTCTCTTGCAGCTGCACGATATTTTTTAAACTCAATTAGGTGTTCTTGAAGTCTGGTTATTTTATATTTTCTCAGAGCTTGTTTCCTCTGCACTATAGCAACTCTGATCTCTTTACACCACCACGGTAACCTAAGCTTAGATTTCTTTGAAGTCGCTTTTGGAATTGTCGTCTCGGCAGCTTCTAGGATTATTTTTATCAGTGTATCTATCTTCGATTCTAAAAATGTGGGAATCTGGGTGGGAACTTTTATTTTTGATGAATAGGTTACCCAGTCTGCTTTGTGATATTGAAATTTTAACTCCCTCTCCTCGTTATTTTTATACACTTGTTTTTGGAAATTTATTATTATTGGATAATGGTCACTAGAACATAAGTCTTCAGACACTGTTACATTAAATTTTAGGGCGAGTACACTGGAACAGAAAAATAGATCTAGTGTTGAAAAGGTGTTATAAGTAAAATTGAAATGGGTTGGCGCGTTTGGTGGAAGTAATACTAGGTCCTTATCAAACATACTTTTTGATATTACTGATCCATGTCGGTTTTCTGATGCTGATCCCCATGCTGGGCAGTGAGCGTTGAAGTCGCCTAGTATTATATGTTGGTGTCCTAACTGCTCTATAAGAGAGTCAAACTGTGTTTTTGACACATTGCTATTGGGTGGTAAATAACAATTGCATACTACAATTTCAACAGATGACAGAGAGGGGATCTTAACTGACACGGTCACTACGTGAAAAGATGACGATATTGTTATTTTCTTCACTGGGTAGTTCATGTGTACCAAAGTGGCTACACAGCCACTCGCTCTGTTATTGAGAGTGTGATCATGTCGAAAGATGTTGTAATCTTTGATCGATATGCAATCTGACGGTCTTAGACGGGTTTCTTGTAGGCAAATGATGGCAGGATTTAGTGTATTAATCATTTGCTCTAACTCATCGCTGTTTCTTCGGTAGCTTCGGCAATTCCATTGTATTATATTACTCTTATTCATCATTGCGGTCGTATAAATCTTTTATCAAGGTGTAGGTAACATGGACTTTTAGTCTGAGTTTAGTTCACTCTGTTCGTCGGTTGAATAGTCTTCTAGGGAAGTTGACAGCCTATTAATAATACGCGTACACCTATTTTTTACGCTTTTCCCATTTAGATATGGTTTTATTGTCATAATTGTATGGATCAGCCCCTCTTTATTCTCTGTGTAATCCGAGGCAAAGTTAATGTAATCGGTATTATTGATGATGTTGTTGACAAAGTTTTTAAACTCCTCGTATCCCATAATCAATGATGGTTGATTCTCTGTAATAAATGGTTTTGCACGTTCTAATATCCTTTCAAGGTCATTCTGTAATTGCTTTTTCTGATTCACTTTAGTTCGGGTATTATGTTCTGTGTCGACTTGGTCTGTCTTACATTACATTTCGGTTTACTACTCGCCTGAGGTTCTTCCATATGTTTTGTCCTAGGCTGGGGTGCCTGTTCTGGTTGGTCTGTACATAGACTAAAGTCTTCATCTTTTTTATCATGACTGTTTCCTTCTTTAAGGCCATTTGATAACTGTTCGATCTCTTGTCTAGGGGAGATCAAATTTATTTTCTTCGTCGCAGGTTTTATGCTTAACGGGTGATCGTCGTTATTTTTCGGCTCATCAGGTGTAGTCGGGTGAGGGCGTTTTGTGGTACATGATGGATGGTTGGTCTTTATTTCAGCAGGTGATGCGCACGTTAAGAGAGTAGGAGCAGTAATCTTTATCGTAGTTTCATTTTGTTTATCAGCCTGTTCATTTGTGAGCTCCGTCGGTTGGTTTTCGAGAGTTACTTGTTTCGACTTCTTCGATTTTCCATTGCAATTTTTACATACATATATGGTTCTCCAGTTGTAAGTATAAACGGTGTTCTCGGTCACCATGTCTCACGTCCACGTATTCAGGAATAATTTCACAGTTTACTTGTTCTATGTAGACTTGACGTCGAAAACTAATTATATGCCCAAATTCGGCATTGGATGGGTTTAACCGGAGTATTGAGATCGGTGAGAGCAGTTTCAATTGTAGTACTGTATTTAGGTACGAAATTATTATATTATTGGGGATGGTTGCGGACACATTCGATAAAATTAATTTGTTGGATGAATTGCGCAATCTCTTCGCTTGAATTACGTGGCAGCCTATGTTTATTTCTCCACCATTAGCGAAGAAATTGTCCGTAATGCTCTGTGTTTTTAAAAATATTATTAATCCGTTTTGGGAAATTCGTCCTGCTGCAGTGATATTGAGGGCCCCTCCAACTTGATTTTTTAAAGACTCTAAGTAATCATAGATCGTCAGGGGTGGGATATAGGGGAACATAAGCCCTTGCTGGTCGCTTGGGTAATTTATCAGATCATTTAACGGAGATATTTTATTTTTAGCGATAGATTTTGCTTTTTC
Organism: Icerya purchasi; assembly: GCA_039619475.1. Lineage (NCBI taxonomy): Eukaryota > Metazoa > Arthropoda > Insecta > Hemiptera > Monophlebidae > Icerya > Icerya purchasi. The sequence goes on along the minus strand of CM077115.1, from coordinate 138,619,212 downwards.
CGCAAAAGACGTTTTTATATTAGATTCGTTTACTTGAGAGTCGTGTTCGTTTGCAAGTTGATTACAGTTTAGATTTTGTTTAATATTAAACTGGCTTGTTTCATTGATATTATTCATTATATTTTTATTATCAGGCGATGTTAATTGTTTGTTATCTTCTGCGGGTGCGTGTGTGGTTGTGTTGGTATGTTGATTATTACTTGAAACGATCTTACCACCAGCTTCTGTAGGCAAAACGCGCTGAGAAGAGGGTTGTATCTTTGTCGTAGTTGTTGGCTGTTTACTTGCCGGTTGTGTTAGTTTCATACTAGTACCTGTGGTTGTAGTTGGCGGTACTGCTTTGCTGCTAGCGTTGTGGTTGCCCCGCCGCAGCGGCGGGGGTCCGGACTGTGACATCGAGATAACTTATCGCACTAACACTGTCGCAGTATTCAGACGATCAGTGCAATAATTGAAACAGCCGCGGGAAAATAATCACGAAATAAAATCGGTAATCAGAGATAAATCTCGCAACAATAGAACGCGAAAACAAAACTCGTCGCACTAACCACTGTTGATGGGAAAATTAACATTCTTGTCTACGTGAATAAAAAATATATATAAATAAATAAAATAAAAATATGTATATAAAAATAAAATAATAATAATATTAATAATTATTATTATGATTAGAAATGATATTAATTAATAAAAATCAGCATAATAACAGCATAATAAAATAGGTCCGCGGGAATAAAACTCGCGGTGGCATCCCTGAGATAAGAAATAAAATGCCAAATAAAATAGAAGATAACACTTCAATACACAGGACTTGTTCATTGCGCCGATGGTCATTAATTTGCTAGCTTAAACTTTTAATTTTCCACTGAATAATTTAATTTTACCATTCCCAAAAATAGGCGTTTATTTCTATGTGCGTCTTCAACTATTCACTCGTCTTCGATTACTATTTGCGAAATTTATATTAAAATAAAAATTGAATTGATCAAGTTGATTTTTTTGAAAAACATTTTTTATCACTTTGTTACTAAAAAAATTAAATAAAATAAGGGCGTGTGTGTGTCATTATATTTTCTGTATGGGTATTATTGTTATTGTTCATGCGTGTACCTAACTGATATTTTTTTTTTTTTTTTTTTTTTGGAATGCGCGCGATAGAAGTCAAAAATACATTTATTTTTATTTTTTTGGATAGCATTTAACTGTACGAAACCAGCACCACGTTTAGCGTAACGCACTTAATGACGAAACTCTAAACTACTTTTCGCTTTCTAAAATGGGAAATCTCATTCCATAGGCATACATCGACTTCATATAGTATAATATAAAGAATTGGAAAAAATTAAACATTACAGAACTGTCGAGCACAAGTGCAAAAAGTGTCGAATATTATAAATTAATGAAAATAAATACAAATAAAACAAGAACCATGAAATTCTTCAGACAAAAAAGTACAAACGCACAAATATACATAAATAGGGGAACAGCAATCAGAATATGTAAAACAGTACGCAAAGCGTATAGCCGGTTAAGGAGGGTAAAAGTGCCTTTGAACCAAACTTTATAAAAAAAAATATATACATCTAGGCATGAAAAAAGTAGTTGAAGCCGAAAGTTTCAGACCCCTAGTCCCACAAGAGGCTGCTGTAATCACCATTTTGTGATTTTCGTTTTTTTTTACGATATATCAGGTATTTTTCAATCGATTTTTATCATTAAGTTAAGAAAAACACAGAAAAATTTACTACTTTTTTTTTTTTTTATCGTATACGGGATTAAAGTTTTTTATAATCGCTTGATCATAAAAAACTTCAGTGTAAACAAAACAATTAACTGTTTCGTAATTTGTTACACAATTAGGTTTAGTATTGTTTCAAATTTAATTTTTTCTACGCAAATTCTGTATTAAATAATTTGTTTCATTTTTTATTAATTTTTAAGTTATATTCTTTAAAAAATGATATATATATTATTTATTTTCTAGAACTCTTTCAGTTTTTTTTCAGCAATAATTATTGAAATACCTTTCAGCATGTTAATGTAATACTGCAAATTATAGAAAATGCAACATCCCACGAATGCATTTTTAAAACGGAACCTCGAAGTACTCCCTATTAGGTGTTTTTAATTACTTTCTTCTATTTGAATATATGCGATTCAATTATTAACGATTTATAATAATTAGTAAATGACTACCGATATCGGGGCTATTTAACATTGAAATTATGTTAATACTAGTGAAAGACTTAATGATATCCGATGTTATATTAAGCATATTAATAGCCTGATAAACATTAAATACGGCTAATTCGGATGACCTTTTTCTCAACTGCTTTTTAATTACGTGGTGATCTAAATTCTGAATAATTTTTATATCCCCATTCGTTCTCTTCTTCAAATACTTATCCGGCCTTAGAAATATTATGATTATTCAAGTTGGAATTCAGATCTGTCAGGTATCCGTTCCCGGGGACTTATTGGTTGGAAAAGCCGCTTTTGAATATGATTTTTTATTATTCACTATATTATATGTCCATGATTTCTTTTTGTAGCCATGCGACGGCTTTTGAAATACCTTTTTCGCAGCTTATACGGTTTCCTCACATTTTTCTGATCTAGACGTGCGCTACATAAAATCTCGAACGAGAAGGTTAAGAGGTGTCGGTGTTTGTAGGGGAAAAAATGATTTTATATTTTCTAATTTTAAAATTGGCACGCGATGCAGCACTGTCGAGAAATGATACAATTTTTCTACACCGATGTTTCGTTTTTTAACCAAAATTTTCTAGCCGTTGGCCATTATTATTTGGGCGTATATTGTGAATTCGTTGAAGCGCGGATTAATTCTTTCGAAACAGCTCGCTTTCAAGGCCAGGGTGATGAAAATATGCGACTTTAGGAAGACTATCAGTAATAATAAAAGAGGTCAAAGGAAAAGAACGAATTATATCTCGGAAAAATAGTACGAACGAAAAAAAATATACCATCGAGCGGGTAGAACTGGAAGATTTTTTGGGCAGCACAGAGTTTTCAGTTCACTGTGATATTGAAATATTAACAATCTATATAAGTTAAAGGTAGCGCGGTAGCCTGGTGGTTAAGGCGCTTGGCTACTAAACCAGAGGTGTCATAGGTTATCGAGACCTGTCTCGTTCTAGATCCGAATCGCTCCCAGGTTTACCCAGCATGAAATAATTGGCTACTAAATAGAAATCTGGAAAAGTAAAGGCGACCGAGAGAACGGAACTAGTCCAAGTATTCTCCTTAGATCCATTAGGCTTAGGTATCATTAAGGAAAGCTTCACATTCCGTGATATCTTATCAAGGATATATGGGACTTACTTTATATTTACTTTACTTATAGGCTAAATTGTCACCTTTAAAAACCAATAGTTTAAGATGAATTAAAATCAATTAGTTTGTGTACGCGGTAAATTTTAATTTTCAAAACCAGTCAGCATCTGTTTAGATATTCGGATCTAATGTTTACCCGCTATAATCAAGGCTATACCCGATTATTCATCCGAGAGTGAAGTTTGCGTAGAGATTCTGTTTTCTTCGTTCGAAATGAAAATGTTCAGTTCAAAATACGTTACTCTATTTTTAAACAAAGTTTAAAAAATAGGAACAAAAGATACACCATGAGCGAACAGATAAAAGAAACTGGCCGATATAAGATAAATGAACGAGCGGCAATGGTAGAGATATAAAAGCGGAAAGAATAGGCGAAAAAAGAACACGTGAAAATGACGAGTTTCAAGCGAATTCACCGAAGAAGAGAGATATTGATATTATGAAGTTCGCTTCGGGCAGGAAGATACGAAAAAGATTTAATTGGATTATTGTTTGGAACAAAAAATCGGTCTGGGACTCTGGGAATTTTCAAAATCGACACAAAGTCGCTAACCGACGGCAAAGGCCGTGTTTATTTTACAACGTTGTGGCATTTAATTAGTTCGGAACGAATAACGAACAAGTTGTTTATGCAACAAATATTATTTCATAATTTTATTTGTACCACCGTTCACTTCGTTGTTATCACTTTTATTTTATTCGCTGTTATTATCATTATTTATTAAACCTGTCTAATCAAATTACGCGTAACATTTAACTTATCCTATCATCTTAAGGTACGTACCTATATTGATTAAATAATGTATGTTTCGTTTTCCGTTTTACAAACTGTATACGTAATTATTAAGTTTAAAAAAAAAAAAAAAAAAAAAAAAAAAAATAGAAAAATTGTTTCAAAAAAGATGATCGCGCTAAACATCTATTACAAAGTTGTTGACCAAAAAAAAAACCAAAAAGTAAAGTAATTTTTACTTAAAATCGAGTTGGTTTACTCGTTTTTTTTTTTGTTTTTGTCGAATAACATCTGAATATTGTATTGATTTAATTTTTTTTTCGCATTTCATTTAATTCTAAAATAAAGTTCTATGTTTAGGGTTTTCATACTTATTTTGCATCTGTTAGAATTCCTTGAATTCAAAACAACTTGATGTAAAAAAAGCGCATCTAGGAAGTGAAATTGTCACCGTAAATATAATAAAGCCCATTAGTGCGAAACAATTTTTTTTTTTTTTTAAGTTAGCGTATATCAGTTGAAAAATCTCCGTCTATGTAAGTTGTTTATTAAATAAAAAATCTAAAGGACTACAAATTTTCTGATGACATTTTAAGAAAGTTAGAAAAATGCTTGATTATCTATCGAAAAAATTGAAAACAAATTTCGGAATAATTAAAATGTACCGAAGCCGGTAAAGATCACATAAACAATTTCCCCCACATACATACAGAATTCTTTATGTGCACAAGGAATCAATGTAATAACGTACAAACCATAAACGGTTTTTGATTTTTTTTCTTTTTCAGTTGAAAATTATTGTATTTCTCAATTTTTTTTTGACAATTAGATCAGCCATTATGCTCCGTATCAATCGGCGTAACCTCATATGATAATTAGTTTTTAAAAAGCAACTAAATTACTTTTTTTTTCGTATGCTTTCAAATTACTCAAAAACCCTCGGATGACTGGATTTACCCAAAATGAAAGGATCGCAATTTCTTTCCGTGTTAATATGTATCGCGCGACGACATGAAAAGTACATTATAATGTTTTTTGCAAAAAAGTGTTACAACGTTTCTTTTCATGGCCTATCTGTATATTATGCGTTATGTCGTCTGCACGCAAACACTAGTAGCGTTTAAAAGGTTTTTTTAGCTTTTATTTTTTTTTTTTTTAATCACATTCTTAATTTTGATTTTCAGGTTGATGGCAATAATCAGTTCTCCTTTCGCGAAGTTAACATGTAACAACGGGTAGAGGGAGGGATTTGTTTCGTAAAATAAAAAAAAATTAAATGTAGGTGAATACATCCTGTTTATTAAAATGGTATAATAAAATAAACTTTAATAACAAACAATATAGATCAATAAATTATATAAATACCTATTTAGAAACGTTTTCGGGCATAACCCATCATCAGCTAACACTAACTTAAAGGAAACTTAAAACATACTGAAGTGAATATAGGGAATACATGTGTATATATAGTAGATGTAAAGAGGAATAAACATGGCAGGTGTAAAAATCTATAGGTTGAAAATGCTAATAATTAATATAAAATATAAAATAAAACAAGAAGACAAAAAGTTAAATTTTTATATTAAACAGTGGATTATTATTATTAGGTGTTTGGTCATTTAAAATATTATTTTTATATTTATTTATATAATAATTTTCTGCAATGTTCATATTATTACCTTTGTGATAAGTGGCCAGGATGGTTACAGTATTTTCTATTGAATTAGGTTTATGTTTATTTTTAATTAGATGTTCTGCATAGGTTGATTTTTCTATTTCATTATTATTAAATGCTTTTATATGTTCTTTATATCTGCAATTGATTTTTCGCCCTGTTTGACCAATGTATGATTTCTCACAATCAGTACAATTTATTTTATATATACCGCTATTTTCGTAAATATTATTATTTTTTAAATTTAAGGTGTTTATTTTATATTTTAAATTATTTTTAGTTTTGAATGCTACATTTAAACCTTGTTTTTTGAATAAATTGGTTAATTTGTATATGTTATTGTTTATAAATGTGAATGTTATCCATCCTTTATTGTTAGTAGCATTATTGACTCTTAATTTTTGTATATATTTTGATTTTGATTTTATTTTGTGAATTAGTTTATCTATTATTTGTTCGTCATAACCATTATTTCTTGCCAAAGTCTTTAATATATTAATTTCTATTTGTTTTTTATTTATAAACTACACCCATGAATATAAATAAAAAACAAATAGAAATTAATATATTAAAGACTTTGGCAAGAAATAATGGTTATGACGAACAAATAATAGATAAACTAATTCACAAAATAAAATCAAAATCAAAATATATACAAAAATTAAGAGTCAATAATGCTACTAACAATAAAGGATGGATAACATTCACATTTATAAACAATAACATATACAAATTAACCAATTTATTCAAAAAACAAGGTTTAAATGTAGCATTCAAAACTAAAAATAATTTAAAATATAAAATAAACACCTTAAATTTAAAAAATAATAATATTTACGAAAATAGCGGTATATATAAAATAAATTGTACTGATTGTGAGAAATCATACATTGGTCAAACAGGGCGAAAAATCAATTGCAGATATAAAGAACATATAAAAGCATTTAATAATAATGAAATAGAAAAATCAACCTATGCAGAACATCTAATTAAAAATAAACATAAACCTAATTCAATAGAAAATACTGTAACCATCCTGGCCACTTATCACAAAGGTAATAATATGAACATTGCAGAAAATTATTATATAAATAAATATAAAAATAATATTTTAAATGACCAAACACCTAATAATAATAATCCACTGTTTAATATAAAAATTTAACTTTTTGTCTTCTTGTTTTATTTTATATTTTATATTAATTATTAGCATTTTCAACCTATAGATTTTTACACCTGCCATGTTTATTCCTCTTTACATCTACTATATATACACATGTATTCCCTATATTCACTTCAGTATGTTTTAAGTTTCCTTTAAGTTAGTGTTAGCTGATGATGGGTTATGCCCGAAAACGTTTCTAAATAGGTATTTATCTAATTTATTGATCTATATTGTTTGTTATTAAAGTTTATTTTATTATAAAAAAAAATTAATAAAAATTAATAATACAAATCTACATGAATCCGGCTTTTATTCTAGTAAACGCTAACTTAAGGAAAAGTCAAAGTGAAGATGCGCCCTTCAGTAACAGAAGATCGGTAGTTACAAATGAAAATTTCTCAATACAGAAATTAAGAGAAATTATTAACCAAAACACCCATGCGAGGAATAGTATACAATATGGGTGTGATAATTATATATCTTGAATATGGGGACAATTAAAAAGAACGAAGATTTGACGCAAATTGACACGAAAGGTGACAAATGAAATGTATTTCTTGAAGAAATTAATGAAAACAGAAAATTAATCGTTAGTATATGTGAAAAGAGAAAAAGAATAAAAATTGAACTGTGAGATTACGTAATAAGAAGAAAAAAACACCTATAAGAACTTCAGCAGGTAAAATTCTGGCTTAAAGGAATAATCGTGAACGCTTCATTCGGGGGAGACACGTCTGCCAAGGACCTACACCCCAGAACAGAAAGACAGGGAAAGAGCTGTGTCAGTTAAATTTTGATTCGAAAGTATCAAGAACATAAGGGGTAACCGACAGTTGGAATGATGGATGAAGGGACGGAAGGCAGAAACCAAAATATACGCGCATCGTAATACTTTTCTTAGAATATGTCTGTGCGCAGTCACAGTTTCTTCACATTAGATATTAATGTATCTGTTGTTAACTGTTGGTCAGAACACGGGAAATGTTAATATATATTCGTGCGAAGGCTAAGCTTAATTTATTCCAACCGAATCTTTAATGAAAGTTAATAAAGAGGTGTGTGAGTCTTGTTTTCTCGAAAGTTTCTTCGAGAAGTACCTGCTACATAAAAGAATGTCTAAGCGGTTCTGGGACAAGATGCAGGATATCATGAAATAAACCACTTTCCAGGATAGATCGACCTATAATGTTGGACTTTATAAATTGAAGAATTGATCGGGAAAGTCTAAATGGAAGTGCTTAAAGAGTCACCGCCTTTTAGGCGGTAGTAAACGAGGGTTATTACTCAGCCTGAAATAATTAGGTGCCAGATAGAAATCTGCGAAAGTAAAGAACAGAACTGGTCCAAGTATTCTCCTTAGATCCATTAGGCTTAGTACCATTACGGAAAGCTTCACGTTCCATTATACCTTATCAAGAGTATAGGACTTACTTTACTTACTTATGTATATATATATATATATATATATATATATATATATATATGCTATATACGAAGGAAAAACTAAATCGTTAACGAGCAACGGTATTTTTTCCGTGGAATTTCTAATAACGGTGAATGGATGATGTAGAAATAAATTTGGTAACCCGTGTTTCTCGCTAACACAAATGATAAAACGTTTAGCAGATGATACGATCTCCCTACATAAGAAAGGATCACCTGAGTACTGTGAAAACTATCGGATTGTCTGTCTGGTGATACCTCAATTAAGTAAAGTGATGATCAAAATTATATACGAGATCGCTTATATTCTTTGATGCACACGCTCGGATTCAGAGCAGGCTGGTTTTACAAAAGGGAAGGGAACAAGAGAATAGGACCCTCAATCTCAGACTACTTATTGCGTGAATATAATATCCCAGCTGTGGTCTGATTAGTCGATTGTAAGAAAGCTTTCGACTGTATGCATTGGCCAAAAATGTGATTGATAATAATGGATATGGGCGCGCCAGCACATCTAATATGGGCTATATGAAAAAACATCAGTAAAAGTCCGGATAAATAATGTAATATTCTTGAGAAGGTTTTACCTGCGACGCCGGAGTTGTATTTCACCGCTAGAATACTGCAAGTCAACACAACAAATGGTACAGATAACTGGGATGGAGGTATGTAGCGGTTGGAGGAATGTGCACCATTAATCTCCGATAAACGGATGACACCATTGTTAGTGGCGAAAAATGTGGAAGAAATGTCATATGTTCTGGGTCGACTAATGAAAATCAGTGCAGATTTCTTCGTTAACAAAACCAAACCCAAAATCAACCATCCAGAGAATAACTGCCCAACAGTGAAATTGAAGTAGTAATAAGCCGCTTTACATACCTACAGCGGCGGATGTAAAAACGAGATACGGCACAGAGCACAGATTACATGTAAGCCGCTTAAAAAGAATTTCGGTCAAAGTAAAGTTGTGAAGATATGTTCTCTCGACTTCTTAGTGTTCTTATATGGTGCGGAGATCTGGTCACTAACCAGCGCCGACAAAAAAACGAAAAAAAAAAAACCTACAGACGCACTTGAATTGTTGTGCTGAGAGGCGCCATGGACAGCTAGGAGAACCCATGTCTCCATATACTAAATGATATTGGCAACCCGAAGGGTTACCAATCGTGCCCAGCAGGATATTGCGGGGTATTTTGGTCATGTGATCAGATCGGAAATTTTGGAACCACTGTTCATCCAAGGAAAGGTCAATGGAAGGAGACGTCAAGGTCGCGCGCCACTAGATGGTCGGACGTGATCTGCAAAGCGGCTGACCATACTTTTCAGAATTGTGTGTACATGCCGTGTGGAACAACCGTATTTGTTGGCGCAGCCTGATCAAACGGGTGACAAATCATGGTTACGATAGCCCTGCGTGGTGTGATATGATTTTCGAAGACGACGGCCAACCTGAAAATCATCGCAGTTAATTCGTTAAAAGGTCCGGGTAAAAACCCTCGCTCACTACCGCCTCTAAGCGATCCACGCCTGAAAGATTCTGCCTAGAGCTGTTCTCGTGCTTAAAATGCGATGTATTTCCCCGTGTGTCTACAAAATCCAGAAACTCTTTTATACTGTTTGAAAGAAAATTACTTTTTAATAAATTTATATTGTATTAAATAATAATTTAAATTGCTTTAAATTACGCTACGAAGAAGAAGGGGTTATTGTTTTTCTTGAAAGGTAATTTTATTTTATATTGTTTAATATTGAGACAAAAAATCAAGAGCGATCTGTATCTTTTGAATGAAGCCAATGTAAAATTACGTTTGTTTTTCAATTGTTTAATTTAATAAATGTCACGAACGAGAGTGCACCAAAAATCCGATTCGTCTTCTGATGGAAGTAAAGTAATTATCAGCTGGTTTGAAACTTTTTCTAGTAATATAATTACTTTTGAATTTGAAGTGTAGTAGTAACCTCGTACATTATTCGGATACAAGCAACATTACGATTTGCTGGACAATATTTCACCGGTTCAGAACCGTCGCAGTTACGGTACTCTCCTCTCCCTGTCGCTGGCGAGACAAGTATTTAAAATAATGATACCACTCGAAAAATTCTTCGAACTTTGCGTTGTGCTTCTGCAAAACCTACGCTAAAACGGGGTTCCCACTAATTAATTACATTTTTTCGGATCTTACTGAAGTTATGTGATAATAAATTCTGTTTTACAGGCTCTCTGTAACACCCGGATCGATATCTTTTTACATATTTAGAAGATAAATAATCGATCAATTTCAACCAGCCTATAGTGCAAATGAATCGCTACGATTGGTTAGGAATTATGTTGAATATTGTAAGTCTCGTACACAGCTCTTTATAGATTTTTCAACTACCACCACCGAACTTGAATGAAGAACTCTATTCATCGTCACTGATTCAACCTACTGTAGCCGGTTTGGTCGATAAGGGCAACTTTTGATTAAAAATTTTATGATATTTTATTCTCATTCTACGGGGAACTCTCGAAACGATTCCGACAGAAAACATAGTAAAATTTTAATCAAAATGTCGACAAACTCCTTTGTTTTCGTTTCAACAATTTTAGGCCGGTTGATGTATCATTATGTTTAAATTAATCAATCGGCAGTAGCGTATCTTTTTCGTCCCCTTGTTTTTTTTGATTGTACGGTATAATCGGATTCACGCTCGGTCGCCTTCGGAACTTAATAAAAAAATTTTCAATAACCCTAAATGTTTCGATATTGACGTAGAGATTTTTTTTTGAAATTTTTTTAACTGACCTACATTTATCGGCTATTTTCCTGTTTCCCGCGTTTCTAAGACTAACGCAAAAAAGGAATTCGAAATATCGTCTAAATGCGCCCCCCCTGTTATACTGCTGCTGTTGTTCGCGCTCACATCGTCCTCAACTCTAATAAAATCCAGCGTACGCAGTTTAAAGAGGAAAAAAAATCACATTTTGCGCCTTTTGCTTCTTCGCTACATTTTTCATTTACATACTTTGCAGTGCCGACGAAAATTTCACATTTTTCGTATGTGCACGTCCATCTCATGCCATTTCCGCCTTAACAACAACCCCCCCCCCGATCTTCCTCGTATCAAATAAAACAGAGAAAATACGGAAAACCAAATTTATTCTCTTTTTACAAACAGTAACTGGCAGAGCAGCCCCCTCCCCCCCGGTTCTTATACATATATCGTTGTGATTGTTTCGCATTGATGCTAGGAAGACGAAGGTGTTTTTAAAATAGGCCCGGTAGAAAATTAAAAAAGATCGCGTGAAAGAGCGGCATCAAACTTACAATATCAGCTACCAAACGATTAAGAAAAGTTTTACGTCGCTCCAGAGGGAAAATTTGCATTTCGGATTGTGGACACAGAATTTCCACTGAATCTGAATTTTAACGAGTTTGCCAACTACCTTTTCCAACTTTTTAAGCGTCAGTAAATTTTCGAGTATGCAAATAATGCGTCATGTGCGGAGTACACAAAGAATCTATTTTTGAAAACGGAAAAATTTTGGGAGATTTATCACTTACCACACGTACAAAGATAAAATTATGATATATTAGAAATAATAATAATAATAATAATAATAATAATAATAATAATAATAACAATAATAATAATAATAATAATAATAATAATAACAATAATAATAATAATAATAACAATAATCAAATCAAATCAAATATACGTTTATTATTATTATTACTGAAATAGCCCATCTATGCGCATATTTGCGCGAATGATGGGACTTTGAGAACAATAGAAATTTCTTTACAATGGATCCAAATGAAATAAAAGAACCGAACAAATGCTTACAAAAATAAGAAAAATTAAAAATAAAAAAGCGATACTATAAATTAATACATGTGTTTAAATAGTATTTGTAAGTTGTATGTACTTAATGTTAACTTAGTCTACTTCTAAAGAATTGTTATGCATGCAGATATTAAAAATAATGTCGCACACTACTCCGATATTGAAACGCACCAAAGGAAACACAATGGAGGAACTCACCGAAGGGGACACATATAATGCTAGTATTTATATAGGACAAATGTATAGGGTTAATTTTTTCCGTAATAGTCTATGGATATAAGGAAATGATTTCAGATACGATGGTAACGCGTTGAATTTAATTGGGGCTTGATACGTGATTTGCATTCTTGTGTGATATTTATTATGTATGGGAATGTTTGCATATAAATCATTACAGTTTCTAACTACTCCTTCCCTAAGTGAAATATTAAATTTATTTTTAAATTTAAAGACAAAAATGAGGGTAAGCAAATGATATATTGCATTAAAATGCAATATACGTTTATTTTCAGTATATGATGTCTTAAGTATAGTTTTTATAACCGAATTTTGAAGTGATTTTATTCTACTGATGTGGTAGTTTGCAGTTCCTCCCCAAAAAATAATACCGTATGTCAAAACTGGCTGATAAAGTGCAAAATATATTCTAACTAAATAACTTTTTGTAAAGTATTGTGTAAGGTAATAGATTAAAAAGTTTAATTTTCGTAATTTAGCGGATACAAAATTTGAATGAGCTGACCAGTTTAATTTTGAATCGAATATTATACCGAGATATTTAATTTCTGGAACATATTCTATGTTGTAATTGTTGGCTAAATTGAGTTTAAGAATTTTACCAAATTCATGCTGACGCATACTGTATATTACATACTTAGTTTTAGCTAGATTTAATGTTAACTTATTACTATTCACCCAGTTTTCTATTAAACGTACACTATTTTGAGCTAATTTGTGTAGAATTGATGGGTACCATGAACTTACAAGCAAGACCGTGTCATCTGCATATACAAGAAGCTTTCCATCAACTTTTAGCCTACACAAATCGTTGATAAAAATTAAAAATAAAATTGGACCTAAAATGCTCCCTTGGGGGACACCAATATTCTGCTCTTGTTCAGTACTATATACATTATTTATTTTAGTAACATATCGTCTATTTAAGAGGTAAGATTTAAACCAGCTTAGTATGAATCCGCGGAACCCAGCCTTTTCTAATTTCAGTACTAACAGCCCATGATCTACTGTGTCAAATGCTTTTTTAATATCGAAGTATACAGCGGCTGTAAACTTCCCCGTTTCTAAATTATCAGTTATATAGGAAGTGTGTTCGAACAGAGCTGCCTCCGTTCCAATAATAATAATAATAATAAGGAAAATTACACCGCTAAATTAAGGCTGAACATACGATTTAGAGGTGGAAAACTTTGTAATATAATGCATAGTATAATAATTGCAAATTTTTAACGCGATACGAAATAAGTCCTTCGATCTAGTTTGAAAAGAAGGAAATAGTTTGAAAAGAAGGAAATAGTTTGATCCTATTTCGCCTAAATTTATAGTCAACAAAAAAAAAAAAAAAAAAAAAAAAAAGTGCGACAAATGTTTTTTTTGTTATTTTTCATTGCACGCGCCAGCGGCCTTGACCCAACATAACTAGAAGACATAAATGTCGAAATTCAGACTGTGGTAGAAAAAGGTATAATTTATTAACAGTAAACAGATATAAAAGACTGAACACAGCATCTTTTCGCCACTAAAGATTTCCTATTCTTTTCAGAAAAACAACAAAAAAGCGTCTAATAACGTAATCATATGAAAAGCAAAAGTGAAAAAATATTGTTAAAAACATTTATAATTAAATTTATAAAAATTACCACTCCAATAACGAAGTTATATGATTCAAAGTTCAGCGCCGCGCTCTTCAAATCCCACTTTTCTTATCTGTCAGTATATACTTTCCGATATCTGGTGTGATATGTACATTAAAATACACACGAGTTCCAGAAAGAAAAAACATTCTATTTATTAATTATTTTATTTAAAACCAGCAGTCTAAATTACATGAGTTTCTTCTCTACAACACGGGTGATTTTTATACTGACCTTACATATACAGCTGCATAATATTGTTTTTATAACTGCCTTTTTTTTTCTTTTTTTTTATGTTACACCATTCGTAAAGGATTTCAACTAGCAACAGTAAAAATTAAATTTATTTTTAAAAAATTCGGCGCTGTGCGAAGCTCCCCCCACATGCTGACTACTTAAAAATTGAAAAAGATGGAACATGCTTTAGCCACCTGCTGGCTTGTGAAGTCTGATGTTTTGACTTCTATCTATCTGCTGTCTTTTCTGCTCGCTGATCCCCTGAATTCTGGCTTTCCGAATGCTGGTTTCCGTATAACTATAATGCGAAATAACGTTTGAGAAACGCTGAGGAACGTTCAAGGAGCGTTCGGGTCCGGGATTATTGAAAAATAGCTTACTAGAAAGAAAAAAAAAACCAAAAAAAAAGCAAAACATATCGATTTCAAAACAATTTTCACTAAAAAGTAAAAAATAATTATCTGATGAAATATAATTATTTTAAAGCAATGCATTTAAAAATTGATCGCATTATTAATTGTAAAATTCAAGACTGAAATAAAATTTTAATAATTTGAATCATACACTTTTCTCAATTATAAATTGTTAACGTTAGTATAATGCAATTATCGTATCAATTATAGAATTTAATGTTAAAATGCGCCTCGAGCTTTAATTGATTAACAGGTCAAGATATTTTTTCTTCTCTTCTTTTTAGCTTAAGAATTTATTTTTGATATTCTCTTTTTGAATCATGAACAGAAACAGAATGTGTATTTCAGAAATTAATAAACAAAAGGTAACACAATATTATTCGGATTTATTAAGTAATTCACTTGTATACTTTTTTTTTTTTTTTTTTTATTATGCGACTTTAACACAACAATGAGGTTATTAAGCCGCGCTTATGTTGTTAATTATAAGGTATAATATAAATTACATTTTTTGGGGAATAGGAAGAGGTCATTTATATATGAACTATTATTACGTAGTAAATGGGATAGGTTTGGGGACAGATTAAATTTTTGGCGGAATTCGGATAAATTATTCCAATTTGTTAGGATATGTCGAAGAGTAAGCTGAGGAGTGTTACAAAAGGGACAGGATGGAGGTGGTGTGTTATTGAAAAGGTATGAATGGGTTACATTGGTATGGCCGAGTCTTAATCTAGTTAAAATTATTTCTTCTTTTCGTGATTTTCGATCAGATGATTCCCATTCCTCGATCTTTTCTTTTATGCTTCTGAGATGGTTTGTGGATGAGGTCGAACTCCATTCTGCATTCCACAAATTTATAATTTTCTCTTTGTATGTTTTCTTTAGATCATCTGTGGTTATTATGATTTCGGTATTAGTATCCAGGGGCAGCGAATTCAATCTCTTTGCTAATTTATCTGCGATTTCGTTACCCTTTATTCCTTTATGACTTGGGATCCATACGAATAGAATATCCAGTCCATTGGAAAGTAATTCTGTTATTATTTTTTGGATTCTTTGCACTATCGGGTTGGTGTTATATATTAATTGAATATTTGCAAGGGCGCTAGCCGAGTCAGTTAGTATTATGAACTGGTACTCTGTATGTATTCGCGATATTTCTTGCAATGCAAGGTATATTGCATATAGTTCTGCAGTTTTAGCTGAGCTCCACGACGGTAGTTTTACAGCTTTGCTTATTGTATTAGAAATGAAGAAAGCTGCTCCGGCTGCCATTGCTGTTTTTGATCCATCGGTGTAACAGTGTACACTGTTTGGATATCGTCCTAAAATACTATTTAATTTTGACTGCATGTCTACGGTATTTGCGGAGTTGTTTGATAACTTTAACAGTCGGTTTCGACCATGGTGCAGCACGTACGGTGATCTGGGAAAGCGAGCGGTATGTTTTCGGGGTATAGGAGATTCGGATATTTTCCTCAAATTTGAATGCAATATGTTGATCTTCCTTATGGGTTGATTTGTACTTATTTCGATAATAGTTGTTAAATAGAAGATTTCCTGTTGGTAAATCTGGTATAGCTGCTGCGGCGATTAGGAAATTTGCAGTTTGGATCATTCTTCGATATTTGAGGGGAGGTTCATTAGCTTCTACACAGAGGCTTGTCGTAGGTGTGGTTCTGAACGCTCCTGTCGCTAATCTAATGCCTTGATGATGAATGCAATTTAGTTTTCCTAAGGTTGTGCGGCTTTGCTGAATTATAAAATTGAGCGCCATAGTCCAATTTTGTTCGGATGAGGGATCGATATAAATGTAACAGTGTTCTTCTGCTGTATCCTACATCGGAATGGTTGAGCAACTTGAGAATTCCTAGAGAGCGGATGCATTTCGATCGTATGTACGTTATATGGTCCTTCCATGATAGTTTTTTATCAAGCAGGATTCCTAAAAACTTAACTGTTTGTACTTCTGGTATTGGTTTGGAACGCAGTGTCAAAACTATATTTTGTTGTTTTCTTTTGTTATTTGAGAAGATTATATAGTTTGTTTTCTCGGCGGATATTAGAAAACCATGATCGTGGCTCCAGGTATTTATGTTGTCTATCGTTGGCTGTATTATTTGTTTAGCGATTTCGAGCGACGATGTTTGAAGAGATATGCTAACATCATCGGCGAACATTCTGATAGAAATTGGCTTCTTGACAACTGAAGTAATATTATTTAGCACAAGCAGGAACAAAGTAGCACTCAAGGGTGATCCTTGAGGTACCCCGTTGGAGATTGTTCTTTCCTCTGATAGAATGTTGCCTATTCGAACGCGAATCTTTCTATCAGTAAGGAAATTTTTGATTATGTTTGCTAAATTACCATCTATTCCGATTTGATGTAGTTTTTTGAGGATGAGGTACCGCCATACACGGTCATAAGCCTTAGAAAAATCGAAGAAAACTGCGACTGTGGAATTCGAATTTATGAATGATCTTTTTACTTTCATGACAAGATCATTTACCGCTAGCTGTGTTGATCGTTGCTGTCTAAAACCATATTGGTGGATAGATAGTATCTTGTTGGTTTCAAGTATCCATGAGAGCCTTTTGTTTAACAATTGTTCTAATATTTTACCCAGTATGCTTGTGAGTGCTATTGGTCTATAGTTGTTAATAGAGGAGTTCGTATTCGATTTGGGGATGGGGATTATGATAGCGATTTTCCAGCAAGCAGGGAATATCGAATTTTTAAAAGCTTTGTTATAGATTTCTAAAAGATACTCTAGTGCTGTAATGTGTAGATGCTTTACCATTAGTGGGTGAATATTGTCTGGTCCGAGAGCCGTATTATGAATGTGGCTATTAATGCATGACGTTAATTCTTGCCATGTCAGATTTATATTATACTCTTCTTCGTTATTATTATTGAAAGGGATTGAATTTTTTTCTGCATTATTTTTGATATTCAAAAACTGTTGTGAGTAGTTATGATCAGATGATATCGAAGCGAAGTATTCCGCGAACCTGTTTGCAATATGGATAGGTTCTTCGATTGTCGTGTCGTTGTCGTCTATCGAAGTTATTGGAGATAATTGTTTCCGACCCTGTATTTTTTGAACATTTGCCCATGCTGATTTTAACGAACTTTTGAAGCTTATCTCAGAAATAAATTTATTCCAGCTTTCCGTTTTGGCTTTCCTGATTGCTTGTCGTGTTTCAGCTCTTTGCTTTTTAAATGCTTCAAAGTCTTCTTTTAACTTTGATCTGCGGAACTTACAAAATGCTTTTCTCCGTTTCTGTATAGCCAAATGCAAATCTTTTGACCACCACGGAACAGATTTTTGACGTATTTTTCCTGATGTCTTTGGGTTTGACTTCGCTGCGGCAGATAGGATGAAACATGTAAAGTTCTCAATGTCTTCTGACAGTTCTTCTTTGTGATCGAAAGTGATCTCCGTATCACTTTTAAATATTTCCCAGTTAGCATCTTCTATTCTCTATTTCGATGGAAAAGTTTGAGGACATGTGGTAAGATTGCCAAGTGATGAGGTGATTATTGGAAAATGATCACTGTCGCATAGATCGTGATGGACTTCTGTTTTAAATCTTCCACCTAAAGATGCTGTAGCGAAGACTAGGTCTAACGTGGACATAGTTTTAGATGCCGCGTTAAAGTGAGTTGGATGTTTTTTGGGGTTTAATAAGAGTAGTTGTTCGTCGAATAGAAATAATTTTTCGATTAAGCATCCTCTTTTAGAATTGTATGTTGAGTCCCATGTTTTGTTATGAGCATTGAAGTCACCTAGGATTATATATGGTTTTGGGAGTTTCTTAATGATTGTAAGTGATCTCTGCTTAATAATAAATCTGGAGGGAGATAAATGTTGCATATAGTGATTTTCGGTGCATGTATTTTTGAAGAGAGCTTCACTGTTACTGCTATAACTTGCAATTCTGTATTAATATTTACTTCCTGATAACAGGAGATGGAGCTATGAATTAGAATTGTATACTTTTAATTTGTTGTAAAAGCGAATAAACTTGGCTGTAATTTTTATTAATTTTTCTATTCTTCTTCATTCCGCCGTCTCCTTCCGAAGTTGGGCGATCATTGTGGCTATTGTTGATTTTGATTGTACGGCCTCTTCTAGTTCGGCTGTGGTACGTCCACACCACATATCTGCTAGCCAGGACATTTTTCTTCTACCCCTGGTCTTCTCTTTCCTTCAATTAGATAAAATTAACCGCCCTTGAAATGTACGTATACCGACGGATGATCAAAATCTCATATAGAGGCCATGTCACGAACTCGAAAGTTCTCAACAATCGAATGGCCAAAGAAACCGAACTGCTAAAAATTATACCAAGCCCGAAAACTCGAATATTTTGGCCATATCTCTAGGCATCCGGAAAAATACCATCTTCTGCAGTTAGTACGAGAGGGTTATTGCCCTCTTCACCCTGACGACGAAGCCGTCTGTGATCCTGACCATATCCTCTTTGAATGTTCTTCGCTCGTGAACAAACATCATCCGTTTATCACTTAAGAGCTCCCTAATCCTTATTGCGCTTCGTATATATCATATCGTTTCCGTCGATCTCCGTTGTTCCTATACTCAGTTCTTTTATTCTATCAATATTTGACACCGACTCTACATCTAACTGATCTTTTTCCCTCGTTTCGTTTCTGGGCGAAGATCCTTTGTTAACATGCCCAAAAGGGGGTTAGGAAAGAAAAAAAAAAAGAATTTTTTTATTATTTAGATTAAAACTGGAACAACCGTTTTTCAATTGTACTTATAATAACATTTTTACGGAGAAATTAAAAATCACATCGTTTGCCATTATAGAAGATATTTATTTAATACAACAATATATCTAATAATTAATACGCAATTACAACATTCACCGATATAAAATGAGCTTATGAGACATAAAGTAATATAATACAAATACTTATTTCAAAAGAATGCAGTATGAAAAAGCGTCTAAATCCTGAATTAAATTGTATCAACTTGCCATTAACCTACATTGATTTAGAATCCCATTTATTACATGTAGATATCAAAAAGAATAAATAGATTTTTTTTTTTCTTTTTTGTTTTTTATGTGAAATTTTAATGAATCTAAGTAGGAAAGCAATTTTAATTTTTGTTCACGGTCTATAGAACTACCAATAGTTTCTGAATAGGCTTTTTTTGTTTTTTTCCGGCTCGGCACTACATCATTAGCGATTCTTTTTCTTTTTAATTTACTTAAATTTTTTTATTTAACATTATTTCGCAGTCGGGGTTATTTTTCATTCCCTGTAGTTTCTCTAATAGCTTTTTTTTTACATTATTTAAACTTTTCTTAACATTCTTATACTTATTATAATTTTTTTCTGTCAAACTTTAAAGTACACTTTAGTTACACGTATTTAAATTCGCACAAATTAAGTTTTTTTTTTTTTTTTGAAATAATACTTAACTATTACTTATTCCGACGCGTTTCAAAGCCAGTAACTTAATCATTCGTAAACATTCCGTGAACATGAAGCTATCGGCATAGAAATGCGTCGAAATATATGATAATTAAATATTAGTTTTAAAAAAGTGTAATTTGTGTGAATTTTTTTTTGGCACCATTTCATTTTTAAGCGAAATAGGAAGAAACCTTCGATCTTAATCCAACCCGAATGCGTTCACATATTAAAGTATTTCGGTTTTTAACAAGCGAGATGGAATTTTCAATTTTTCATTGATATTTTAAATATAGTTGCCGATAAATGTAACAGGTTTTTAATCGTATTCGCTAACTGCATAATAGGATGTTATTATTAGATGTACTGTTTCAGATGTAGAATATACGACCACAAACAACCCAATGTTACCAACAAAATGTCTCTGTGTGCTACCGTTTAAACTCACACGTGGTAACAGGGTAAACTTGGTTGAAAATCGCAAGTTCCACTTTGTTAAAGAGAAGCTTGATTTGCTAAATCAGCAAACAACATATGCAGAAGCGCCGTGGTGATCTCTCAGCTTTTAAAAAACCAGAATTTTATGAAATTTAACTTTTGAAGAAAATAAACGTAAATATTACGGCCATAAGTTACGATAACTGAAAAAGTTTGACTTTTTTATTGCGTTGTAATGAACGAGAATTTTTTATTAAAATTAAATCTCAGAGATAAAGGAAAAATGACGTATTATTCTAATTGGGCCTCCTTACAGTTAAATTCTACAACTTTTACTCTTTACTGCTTGAAGGTTAACATTTAAAAAAAATTACAGTATACACCTGTTAAATTAGCGTAGTGCACGTATAATCATATCCTAAGTCGTACTACTCGATGTAGAGCATTATGACTATCTATTTGTACACTTTTTTTTTCTTATATCTAGTGTTCATGGTAAATATAAATAGCCGATATGGGAAAATAAACCTAAACTAGTATTAATAAAAACCGATACTTAATGAAATTAATAAATATGCATATGTATTGCATACACGCAACACATATACAAGTACTTGCACACAAACCCGAGACGTTACTTGCACAAATAATTATGCACATGGGGCTATACAATATAATTGTATAACATAAATATCCTGAAATTAAATTCATAATATTTATTGAACAGTAATTTAAAATTCTCTCGTTTCATAAATAAGTCAACTACAGTTTATAACATTAAAAACTTAATCTCACAGTGCTCTCGTAAAACAAGAAGTTTGTAAATCATTGTGTTCCTGCATTACATGAATCATTTAATGACGTGTATTATTTAATTTGGGTACTTAATTAATTTCTGATAGTAACCGTTGATTCCAAGTAGTAGGACATAAACATAATGAAGGTTACTTTTCTTCGCGGTGACAAAAATTTACTTAGAAGAACAGTATAGCTAGAGCGGTGAAAGTAGGTAAAATTTGAAAGCAAGTATTTTATAAAATAGATGCCTATGAGATTATACGAATTCCGGGCAGTACTTTCATATTCTGATGTGCTTGTAAGTGTAATAATGTAGGTGATTAATTATTGATATTAGAAAATGAAGGTTAACGACGTAATATATACAACAACCGGGCATCTTAATATGAGCTGAAAAACATAATTAAGAATTCATGAGAATTCTTTATAGACACACATGTCCGCCAAGTATGTATGAAAAACAGCTTTCGCGAACGGTGACTTCCCATTTCGCCTAATTCCCATTTCACCCAAATTTAAGATCTCGCTTACTGAGCGAATAAAAAAAAAAAAAATCAGACAAACGTACAAATGATTTCATGTTGGCAACAGCGCATCCTCATTATCGAATTTTAAACAGACTAAACGCGGCATTTCTTTTGCTATTCTATTCCGCAGTTAAAGTTTTTTTTCTTTCCGAAAAACAACAAAAATGTTTTTATATGAAAATCGGAAGCGAAAAAATACCGCTAAAAATGTTTAATGTAAATATACACGAAAGAACGACTCCGATAACGATGATTTGCGAGTTATTCCATTACAAGTCCAGTGCTGTATCAGCCGCCTTATCATATATAAAAGCCCTATTGACATTTAGTGTGACATGAACATTAAAGTTTTGAGTTCCAGAAAAAAGAAGAAAAATACTTCAGATAAAGAGTTGCAAACGGATAAATGATTTATTGTAAATTGAAAAAAAAATAAAAATTAACGGAGAATAATTTTTTTTTCTTTTTCTTAATCTTTTTGGGCTCAGGAACGGAAGCAGAAAGTGTACTTAAAAAGTTAATAACCGAAAATTAAAGTTAATTAACAGATTTATTAAGTATAAATAACTTATTAATCTAATAGTATACTTCAATTTTTTTATAAGTTAATAAACTAATTTTTAATTTTTATTGTTTTGTTTTTTTTTGTTTTTATTAAAACTAAAAGAACTCTGTTACTTTACGTTCACTTATAATAATTTAAAAAAAAAAAAAAGATTACATTTGTTTATTACAGTGTTTATTGATATAAAAAAGGAACTTATGGTAATGTGAACGTAAATTAAGGTTGATGACATCGAAGGGAAACAATGATTTGAGTAACATTTAAAAGGAACTAAGTAAAACTAGCATTGTATTAAAGTTAGTGAATAAAATTAAAAATAAATCTGGAAGATATAAAAAAAAAAACCATCACGTTTATAGCAGAAAGCATGAAATGAATAAAAATAAAGATAGAATTAAAAGCACCATATAAAAATATGTATGTATATTTTTTAAATGTTCTTATATCTACGTGTCTGGAGTCGTATATATATTATACAATGATAATCTTTAACAATAAATTTTTAATTGTAGAAAATTAAGAAACATGTAAAAAAGCTTAGCCTGAAAGGTTCCATATTTGTTTTCGCTTTACTTTTGTTTAGTTTCAGTTGCATTTTAGCCAATAAAAGGTTAGTTAAAAGGCTCAAGATGATTTTTTCAAACAAACATAGTACAATCTTCCATGGGCGTCGCCAGCGGGGGGCAGGGGGGGCAGCTGCCCCCCCCCCTGGAGCCTTGAAACTTTTTAATCAACTGGCCATAATGAGTGTTCATAGACGCGTAATCATGAATAATTTGTCAGAAACCCACGAAAATTATGTTTTCATTAAGATTTTATTCTTGTTTAATAAAATATTAAGCCTTTACAACTTATAAATTTCATTTTTTCTATAACTCATATCCTTTTTCTATCATCTTGCCCCCCCCCCTGGCGGCTGGCAACTCATCTTTCCCCCCCGGCCCATCGGCTGGCGACGCCCTTGCAATCTTCTATTCAATTCTATTTATTTCGTCTTCTCGCAATTCTTGTAAATACTTAATATCTGACTCTAAAATTGTTCTCTTATATGCTGCTCCCTTTTCTTTCCTTCTTATGTGATATTCCTTCAGTATCCAAACTCGACCTATTATTTATGATCTCCTTTCTAAATATTCTTTCTAAATCGATTTGATGTGGGTGCCTGGTCACGTCGATATTGCTGGAAACGAAGTAGTTGATTCTTTAGCTCAAATCGCAGCCAAAATGCAATCATTTTATCGAAAAGTTTTCAGCTCTTTCTGATACCTATCATTCAACTTTCTCTAATCCAGCTTCATTGTACTTATCTATTCAGCCTTCACTCCCCAATCGTTCTAGGTTTTATTATTTTCCATTCCTTCGTCACTTAGTGATTTCTGCTATTTGTAATCTATATACGGGACACTCTTTATTGCATTCCGCTCTTCATAGATTCTCTCCCGCTATATCTTCTGATTACCCGCGCACTCTCATAACTGCTATTTAGCATACGACCTCAGCCATATCCTATTTGAATGTTCTTCTTCCCTTTTGCCTGAACGTTTATATTTTTACTCCGAACTTTTGAAATAAAGAATCCACACCCAGTACAATTATTCTCGCCTTTCTCGTTTGCAGTCCTCCTTGTCTTGCTTCCTTTATTTCATTAGTGTCTAATCGAATTAGATTCTAATATTTATCTTCTTTCATTTATAATCTCTAAGTTTGCTGGATGGACGCCATTTGTTGGTAAAGAAAAGACAGTATAAAAAGACGCTATGTAATCAATCAAATATTTTACAATACACGTTTGACGCGTAAATCAAAAATTTATAGCAAATGAAAAGAAAAATAATTTTTTAATGAATGATAGTTTTTTCATTCTCCACTGCCGAAATCTGAGTACTATCTTTTCATTTAAAACGTAATTTTCAATAAATATTTTAACTAATATATATATATATATATATATTAGATATATTTACCTGCTCGATTTGTTTTTATAAATGATACATGCATTATTGTACTAGACTGAGTCAGAATTTCTCTTTTATATACACAGGTGACAACTTATAATATTCGAAATAGAAAATTACACAGTTTGCTTCAGTACGGTAATGTGCATAAGACCCAAACCACAACAGATTGCAGTTTCATGGTGCAAAACAGTCAGTATGTGATGATCTGCCGTATGTTAATAAAGGAATAATGAGATTTCGAAGTAAAAATGGAGTTATTTTTGCGATAAATGTCAAAACATTTGCATTCATTTTTTTCATTCGCCTTCCAAAAAGCGATACTTAATTCAGTTGGTGTGTAGAAATTCAAACTAGATATCGAATTATTTACTAGCGAAATAAAAAAATCACCAGAAATTTACGGTGTACTAATCTGTCCGTACATATTTTTACTAATACTCTACCATCAAGCAATGGCAATTCAATAAAATCGTACGTGTGCACTTTTCGACTATGCTACTTATTATCTTTTTTTTTACGTGTCATTTCATTTTTAGGCGAAATGGGAATTGGGCGAAATGGCGCCCCAGACCTTCACGAACAGCATAGAAATAAGTAGAAATTACACGATAATAACGAATTCATGGCAAAATGCCACAATGGAAATAAATAAAATAATCATTTAAATGCGTGAATATGAAATATTAAAAAAGAAATTTTGCAAAATATCCTAAATTAATATATATATACCTCCAAACGATTTTTTAACAATGGAAGTTTTTAATTAGCAAATACAAGCATCAAATTGCTGCAATGATAAATATAATATATCGCTGAAAGGAATATTATGAAAGGAATAAAAAAAACATTCACGGTTTAAAACGACATTAGAAATATGTAGAGAAAGATTGGCAAAAGATGGAATGACCCCGCATACACGTGTGAACAAGCAAGCTGGTAACAATTAAAAGTGAACGAACTGGGTAAATTTAACGGAAAACTTCGAGAGAAAATCAATTTATACTACTGAATAGCCTAAAGCTTACCCGCAAATGGAAGATTCCTGTCAAAAGCGAATAGGCTAGATTTCTCAGAAGGTGAAATATTTACGCAAGAGTGGCTAAAATGAATTTTTCCTTTCTTTTCTATCGTATGCGGTGAACTATATTGCGTAAGAACGAATCAGTCGATTATTTCTTAAATAACCGAAACACAAAATTGATTTTAACAAATAATTGATTAAAATCATTCGAACGCTGATAATGGGTAGAAGGAAAAGGCCCTGCTGAGTAAGATACTGAACGAAGTGGGGGAATTGAAGAAACAACACAGCAATCGTAAACTCTAGAATACTAAGCTTTTTAAACAATAATATTCAAAAATAGTATATTATTTTCTTTTTTTAAATGGTAGAAATCGAAATTTTTTTAAACAAAAAAAAAAAAAAAGGAAAAAATCTCCTCGAAAATCCACCGCTCGAATTGATTTGCGGTGGTTAGTTTTAGTTAAAAAAGTGAATACCATCGACCAGATATGCGGAATGATCGTTGATATTTAATAATTTTGTTCTATTTACTTCACAGATACTCCATTTTACTATACGGATGTGAATTTTGGACAATGGATCGTGCGTTTCGAACAAATGTATCGCGGTTTTTCAGCTTTATCATTACATCGGGGAGTATTTTAAAATTCTTACGGATCAACGAATAGAGAAATTCTCAATAGAATGAAAGTAATTTATGTAATTACTGAATTCTAACAAAGCACGAAATTAAGCTACCTTGGTCATATCGTTAGAAGGGAAAAATACAAAATATCGCATTGATCATAACCTCACAAGGATCAGAGTATGGCAAAACTCATAGATGAAAGACCTCAAAAGAATGAACCTCAATAGAGTTACTCCGAACAACTACGTCAAAAAAAGACACGTTTAAGGGGGAAAAAAACAAAAAAACTAATACAATGACTACCGATTAGTTAATTTTAGTAACTATATTAATATGTCTAATACGCAATTGGATTTACGTCTGCTGATGCTTTGTCTGGTAAAAAAGAATAAGTGGAAAATTTTTACATAACCGACATTTTAACGTGAACACGATTTTTGGTTGCGGGTCATTCTAAATTTTTTCAGACAAAAACTGCCAAAATTTTTGTAAAACGAAAAAAAAAACGTTACGGATATCGAAAAATTTTCCTCACATTCTAGAAATTTTTTTGAACAAATTTTTTAAAAACCTAAAAACCATACGTGCGTTACTAAAAATTTCACAAACTCCAATTTTTAAAATTCCCGCATAAGTACTTTTTCTAATATTAATATAAATTTACTCCTTATTACAAATTTTTTTAGAAAATTTTTCGTATTCCTTTCTTCTTCTTCTCCTTAGCGTGCATAGTTTATTGCTTGCATTTAATGCTTCCGGATGTTTCGATTATATGCCACAAACTTAGAGTACTTTGGAAGTCGGCTATAGTCCTATCCGTTTATCTGAGCTTTTCCTACTGGTCTCTTGCTCTGTACTTCAAAAACTTAAATGCTACTGACAGCGACGAGTTACCGCTGATCTCTTGAGCACGTTTTGCAGGTTTCACGGAATTTATCGAGCATGGACGTAACTCTGATTATTACACAAATATTACCCTTAATACGGTCAGATAAACATTCGCATTTCCGTCACACATAGTGTCTTTTTTTCACACGCTTAGTAACTGACCAGAGCACTCTGAGTTCAGCACACTTTTAACTTCAAAACTCAATGGGCATACGTTGATCACAGAAGAAGTCACTGGTTTCCACTTCATCCGGTCACATTATTTATGAGACTTTGGACTGCATCTACTGTACCACTCTCTGCATATTTACAGCTACTCGTTTTACGCGAGTGGGGTTGTTAGACTTGTGTGCAACCCCTATTACATTCGGACTAATTTGATCCGTAGAAATTTTGTAGAAAGGTTGTTTTTTTCATGTAAGTTATGTTCCTGCAACCGCTTAGAAGAAAATTTAAAAGGAAAAACGGTTTTCCTTTTCTTCTTCGTAATTTTTAATGCTTTTCATAAAAGGAGGCTTGTATTTATTTTACATAAATGTACTTAATATCGTGAATTTCGTCGCTTATAATTACTATACTAACGCGATACGTACGATTATAGTCTAACACCGGACAGATACTTCAAAACTAATACCGGACAACGAATGGCATAATGCACAAAACAATTACCGGATACGCAAACGATAACACAGCACGCGACAGAACGTGTCAATTAGTAGTATTGTGAAATTCAATTTAAACATTTCGGTCGCTTACCGCTCTACAAGCATTAATTACATTCCCCAGCTAGGACCATTACGGATTTCAATTATATTCGAATTGAACGTTGTATAGCGGTTTAATTAGTACGGTCAACACGTGTAAGTGCAAAATATACTATTCGTATTTTTTATAACTTGTAAAATAAATAAATTCCCCTTAATAGCAAACAAAAATCAGTATAAATTTACACTTTAATAAATTCAAATAAATACCTCAATTTAAAAAGAAAAAAGCATTTTCGAATACAACCCATCATCAGCTAACAAACCAGAGTGTACACTCAATTAAAACTAAAAAGAGTCCTCTGTGTTGTTAGCTGATCCCAAAATGAGATATTTATTTTAATTTACTAAAATAAAAATTTATACTTATTTTTGCTTATTATTAAAGGGAATTTATTTATCTTTATATTTATAAATGTTAACAGGTTATGGATTTATCTACATTTATTCATATTTATTTCCGCTACGCATACTGCCTAGTATGTCGAATTTTAGATTAATAGCGAGAAAATTAAACAAAAGCACCACCACGATTGTAGTGTGGTGCAAAGTTCAAAGCACTGAGTAATCGAAAAAGAGGTTTCGATATACTTTTAACAGCTGATAGGTGTACGTGACTCCGAAACATGTCGACAATTTTTAATATTTTAAATATATTTTCTGTGATAAAAGTGACTTTTTTATATATAATATTTTGAAAATAATAACAGAAAATGGACACTAATAATTTAAATATAAAGAAGTATGTATACAAATTTTATAACTTAAAGTTAAAATTATATAAAACGATCGCAAATATTTATAAGATGACAAACACCATATCGTTTTAACTTTTATTTATTAATGCCATGATTATGGAGTACGTGACTCCGAAACATGTCGGCAATTTTTAATTTTTAATATTTTAAATATATTTTCTGTGATAAAAGTGACTTTTTTATATATAATATTTTGAAAATAATAACAGAAAATGGACACTTATAACTTAAATATAAAGAAGCTGATAGGTAGTAAATAGTTCATCTCGGTAATCAACTCTAATTAATAATGCTGCCTAAAAATGTTTCTTAACGCGTTTTCCGCTTTAATGTGAGAAGGTTCGTATTTCATAGAGTTTTTTAAATTATTTTAGACACCGTAATAAAACGGTCGAAATATTATTTTTTTTCAATATCTTTGTTTAATTATTAATTTATTAATTTATTAATCAATTAATTAATTTATTTATTTATTTATTTATTTAGGGCGCATCGGATTTGGTTGTTGAAAACCGATTTATTAGTTTTTCCGTAGCAGATTTTCCCCTTTTTTCGAGTTGATTATTTTTTTTTTGCAGATTTTTTTACGCAGCGACTAAGAGAGTATTATTTTCCGAAATATAATTAAAACAGATTCGGTTTGAGGAATGAATCTTTTTATTATTCCCGCAATATTCATAACATATTCTGGAATTCACGCAGGGAAACCTTTTTTTACTTTTCTGTAAATTATTTTAAGTATTTTGAAGTAATTTCAATGCAAAAACTACATATATTTAAGCTTCTCACTGAAAAATTATTAAAATCTGGCCAACACTAATTCTAAAAACCGTAGTAGCGGGAGAGGTGCGATTATTACTATAATACGCGGATGGCTGAAATCGATTTGAAGAGCATTGTTGGCTTCACCACATTTCACACAATTTAGGGGATCTCATAATACAGAGTGTTACCACCAGTGTTGGGCATTATTCGAATAATAATTTATTGAAATAACAATCAAAATAACAAAATTATTCGTTATTCGTTAATCATTAATCATAAAATATAAAATTATTCGTTAATCATTATTTACAAAATGCACGATTATTATTATTATTCGGTAATCATTATTCACATTTATGAATAATGATTAAATTATTTGTTATTCGTTATTTACACGCATGGGTAATGATTAAATTATTCATTATTCGTTATTCCTCAATCATACGTTAATCATTATTTCAAATATCAGTTAATGTTAATGCGTATAAAATGTTTTTTTCATAATTTAATATTGACGACCCTTTTTTTTTTTTTTTTTTTTATGTACTTAATTGGACGGTGCCTGTAATGAACATTATAGTAAAAATTGTAAATTAAACAAATACCTACCCAAAGTTATTGGGAATAGGGAAAACAAAAACAAAAAAAAAAAAAAACATTTTATGAAGATTTCGTATATATTTCATTTGAAATTGTCTGTCGAAGCACGAAGGACAATAGGAAAAAACTAGCTCTCGTGAACAACGCTTTCATGAAAAAACTTTTCCTTGCATCGAATTACTTATCAATTAATACCGGAAAGTTTTTTACAAAAAGCTTTTACCTGGAGTATGACACTATATGGAGCAGAGACATGGACGATTTTAAAAAGAGAAAATGTTAAGCTCCATGTGTTCGAAATGCGGTGTTGGCGTCGGACGTTAAAGATACCTTGGACGAGTAAAACTACTAATGACGAAATTTTTGCAAAAGATAAGTGAACAATGCGAAATCCGGAATACGATCAACATGAGAAGAAATGAAATGGTTGGACATCTGATCAGACTTTCAGAATGGATGACAACATTAATCAAAGGAATGATGAACGAAAGAAGAAGTAAAGGCAAACTAAAACTTAGATATACGGATTAAGTAAAAAACGGTGGAAGTTATGTCACCATAAAAGCACGTGCCTGCTCCCAAAGGCAAATTTAACATGGTCATATTAATACCCACCAACCATAAGGTTGAGGAGAGAAAGAAGAAGACGCTTAAATACCATTTCATGATATCAAAATTTGTCAAATAATATTGTGAATTTATATAAATTTTAAAAATTATTTTCGTGTTGATAGTTTAAATTTATCATTTAATTAATATGATAACAAAAAAGAATGTAATCTCGTATTAAATAATATTAATTAGAAAATAAAATGTATACAATTTAAAAAAATTTTAATCAAAAATAATTATACACCGATTAGGCTTGAACCAAGTTTTTCTGCAACACTTTTTTGAATAACATACCACTATACTACATTGCATAGTTTTTAACTGAGTTGAATAATTACTAAATAATGAATAACGAATGTTAATGTATGATTGACGAATAATGATTAACGTATTATTGACGGATAATGATTGATGTCGAATAATGAATAAATTAATCGTTATTTATTTGTGCGTTATTCAAATAATTTATTCGTTATTCGTTGTTTGGTTATTCGAATAACAAATGCCCAACTCTGGACTTATCACCAAAAGATGTTCACCCAGAAACTCTACCGGAACACGGGGATTTAAGTCTGAAGCAAATAGACTCGATGAAATATATTTTAGGGATCGCGTTATTTATTATTTTTTTTTTTTGTTAATTTAAAAGAAGTTAACTGTTCGCGTGACAAGGGCCGGGGATTTTTTTAGATAATGCGGAAAAATGATTAATTCGAGAATCATATTGAGCCAACCGAAAAATAACAAATTATCCAAATTATTATTTTTTTTTTGGTGCGGTAATCTGTATAATATTCAAAATTCGGTGTCGAAAAATCATTTTTTTCCCCTTGTTTTCGTTTCTCTGGTCCATCAACCAGGAACGTACACATTAACGAAGAACAGTAGAAGGGGAAAAGAAAAAAATTGATAACACGTTTAAAGTGTTTACAAAATATTGCCAGCACTTTTTCGTCTTCTAGTATTTACCTCTTAGATAAATTCCGTCATTTACTATAAGGAAATCGTTAGCTGGAAAACACAGTTTGTTCGTCGTATCTAATTTATGTGAAGTAACACGTATTTTAGATATTTCTTCTGGAAGCGTTCTGCAAAAAAATATATACATATTTTCCGATGTATTTAGTGCGTAAAAATCCAGATCATGTCCTCCATCAGTATGTCGTAAGTATCAAATCGAAATTAGAAGATATTACTATCATTACGCAGTGGAAAAAAATTAAATAATGAAAACGTTTTTAGTCGGTAAAATTCGTTCGTTTTTAATATTACGCCGGTTCGTTGCAATGTGGCAGCTGCAGATAATGGCGCCTCGTTTGAACGATAAAGAAAAATTAAAAAAATAAACTACCGTCGATGTTGTGGACAATTCTGTTGGAATAAATCTATCGAAATCATCAACCGGTAGATTAACGGAGCGCATCAGTTACTTTGTCGATTAATAAAAACGAATCATTTAAATAAACAATATGAATTCGGTCGACAAATTAGAGCCAATTAAAATTATTTACAATACTCGTAATCATTCTTCAATGGTAATGTAGAAGAAATTGTGTGTTATACAGGAGCGGATCCACAATTTGGGATTATATAATTACATAAAATCTTCTAAGGTAGATTTGAAAAATACCCCATGTTTTCGTAAAGAAAATCAAATAGCGACCAATTCTTTAGAAATTTAAAAATACTTATAATCATTACAATTTTTAATTTAATTTTTGTTTTATTTTTAGGGATGAAAAATAAAAGGAAATTATAAAATTATACCTAAAAAATGATAGTTTAGAATTTGAATAGTAAGAAAGATTTTTATTAGACCCTTTAGTTTTATTTTTGTTAGCAGTCCGATCCGAATTCTTTATACGTAAGGGCAAGTTTAAATATATGTATATATTTCTCATTGAACTCTATTTTAAATTAAAATTACAAAATAAAAATTAAAAATAAGTAAGAAATACACAAAAGATCGACGACAGTGTTGAGTTTGAAATAAAACAAGGAACGTAACATTATTAGTTTTACTAGAAAACAGTATTAAATATTAATTATTAAAATCCATAGGTAGTAAAATTCATACAAATCTTTTATAGCATAAATTAAGTTTCTATGTTATAACAAATTTTTTGATAGAGGCTTTTTGGTTATTTTTTTTTTGGGGGGGGGGATTCCCCCTCGTGGATCCGTCGCTGGTATTATTTTAAAAAAAACAACAAAAACGTAACGAGTACTTCTTACAAAAATGTAAGGAAGTTGTCCGTTTTACAAGCACTTCCTCACGCGTTCAAAATCTTGCCAGTGCATATCGTAACCATCAGAGGATGTATCAAAAGAGGTCTGTCCAAGAGTAAGAGCTAGAATTATTGTTGAAACTGATACAAGAATTATTGTTGAAACTGATACACACATTGTTATCGTTTTACTTCTTATCGAGCAAAGCGCAATAAAATAGCAAAAAAACATTTCTACATATTGAATTTCTGCTAAATAGAAAAATTCAATCTGAACCGGCCCGGCAAAAGGAACACATCTAGTATATAAGCACCGGATGTGTAAACTTTGATAGCCATACAAATTTACGAGCAGATACGTGTAAAATGCGGTAAACATCATGAAACATCTCTAAATGTCCCTTAAAAGAGTTCTCTGAGTCTTTATGTTCGACTTCTGTAAAAAACTACTTCAAACATTTCGGTCAAACTCATATTAATATTATACGAGACGTTTAGCCTAATGGGCGAAGTAGACTGAATGCTGTGAAATATGATTTTCAAAAAGTTTTATTAAAACGGTAAAATACTCGTAAATAATGAAAAATATTTCTTAAGGTAAGTCATGAATAATTTTTTAAATCGTAATTGCTCAGATGGAAAAGAATCATTAAATAAATAAGAATTGTAAAAACGCCTGCGATTACAATAAAGATGAAAATACTGAAAAATAAAAAAAGCGAGATAACAGATTTCTCTAAGTGATAAAGTAAAATAAAGCAAATCCGAAAACTCTTTGGTACGGTACCATGGATTGTGGAATTGAGTTTTTGCGTAATGCAATAAATGTAATAGATTTGAAGAGAATTTCTTTTCTTGATGAATTTCCAATTACTTCCTCAGATTTCTTTTGTACGCTATAGTCAGCATGTAATTTCAGATGAGGTGTGTACTCGGGAACGACTTAGATCAGCAGCGAGATCAGATGATAAAAATTTAATTGAACCAATCGATTTCAACATAAATTGGAAACGGAATTATTTTTAGATTAACCGCATATTAATATACTTCACCATTGGCCGAGTCTAATTTGACAAAAATACAAAAAGAATCCGTAAATAAAAATATACAAATTCTTAGTCATTTTCAAAATAAACTACGGGTCCCAGGCGTATTCGTCAGCCAGTCCTTCTTTATTGAAATCCCTTGATTCAATACACCACACGGCGTTCTGCACGATACTTGGCGCACATAGAACTTCTCCGTCTGTAAGTTTTGTGTATCTTGTTAGGCACTCCCCCCACTAAAGTATTTTCGAACCTTTTATTACCACCGTGAGACCCTCGCTCTTTTCCCTGGTAAACGTGCCTGTCCTATTGACACAAATTACCTCCCCAACACCCCAGAGTTCCTTAATGACCTTCTCCCAGATGGCCCTTCTATCGCAGCACAATGTGAGTGTAATCCCTTTCCCTAACCTAGCTCCTAACATCGTGATTCCGCCGTAGGCCCCTTTAAACATTGATGTTAATTTTTCCCTGACGAAGTATAATAAAACCCTGCACCCGAATATCGTTCAGTTAACAACAGCAATCATACAAAAATACTCCGACCACCTCATTTTCTACACGGGCGCTGCCAAGGCTACCCCGCAGAGGCTACTTCATCCTCAACCGCCTGTTCCTTTGAAGTCTGCAACGTGATTCGAAGCATTCAACGACAATTGCTCGGTACTGTATACAAAGCCCAGAAAAATTTCTTTAATGCAACTATTCCCCTGGTAAAATGGGTTTTGTCTGTTTTTAATTATTATTTTTATTATCATTTATTTCGATAATATTTATGATAATAATATGCTCTTAGCCTTTAAAATACTTTTTACTTCTTTTTTTTTTTTTTTTTTTTTAATTTCATCAAATGAGGTTTTATTAACTTGTTTCGATGAAGTTATTGTAGAATGACTGCTTATTAGAAGGGGTACTGGGTTTTTCCTGAACTCTCGATGTGACGAATTCAAAGAGAAAAAGAACAGAGATTTATTAACGTGCCTGCGAACTTCTAATTAATTTAATCTAAAAAAAAATAATGTCGCACTGTTACCGACGGGACCGAAATCAAATTCGCGTTTGTATTGTAATTTTAAAAGTTAAATGAACGGATAAACACGAACTAATAGATAAATTTATAATTCTGCACATTTAAAGTGCAGTAAATAAAAAAAACGTATTCGCGTCGAACTCTTTTTTATTCCTGTTCGTCGTTTTAATATTACGAGAAAATCGAAATGGCAATATAAATTACGGCGCGGAAGTTGATAAATTAGCCTTAAACTAGCTCCGTGTGGCCATGTATACGCTAGCGTTCGTGTCTTGCGTATATCACAAATGGGTGAGGTGAATATAAAATCAGAATTGAATCCGACCGCTTCTCATATGAAAGGTAACTAGGACTTTTTGTAATAATAATGCGAGCGAAGGTAGGAAAAAGAGAATGAGATGAATTTTCTGTTTATTCGAGAGAAGCTGAAAAATCTGCTGAAAATATAAACAAAAATTTACATGAAAAATAAAACAGACGCGCGTCTAAGGGGGCTCGAGCTATTTCCCGGTTTGCCGTATAAGAAGACCTCTATGTAAATGAGGACTTTAAAAAGAGACCTTTCGTTGGCAGACTTTTTTCCGACATTTCGTTTGCGTAGGTAAACAAATTGCAAGAATGAGCAATCGAATGAGTAACGTTTCTTTTTTTGCCCTGTCAAAGCCTATTGGTAATAGTATTGAAAGATGTTTACTCGGATTTACACGTAAATTTCTTTTAAATTATTCGGATTCTTTTCTTTTTTCTGTATTATCGAATTTATATATTATCGGCGTGCGGTTAATCTGATTTCACGTGCATTTCCCGAAATTTTACACAGCAACAAAGGCTGCGAGTGTGTGAGCTGTAAATGTGTCGCGCTAAATAATCGTACTACAGAAATCAGATAGCAATGGTTGCGGTGAATTTTTCGACAGGAGAAATAAATAATTTAAACACTTCGACAGGCCCGGTTCTTTATTTCGCCGTAGATCAAATTGTCAAAGTAATTTTACCGGCATAATGTACCCTTTTTTTCTAATTTAATAAAAACGCATCTGCCACAGACTGTAACTGTTATGCGGCGGAAGTGCATACATTTGCATCTCGCGTCGGAAAACTGTTTAAATGCTGAACGAATATTTTGGCTGGTGCAGTTCGCAATAGTATGTTCGGCTTTCGACCTAGTCTACTCTGGCCTCGTGATTATATTAAACCCGCCGCATGTTGAAACCAGCTCACGCCCACGCGTAGGTCGCGTGTGCGAAGAACACATTTAGTCTGCCACATATTGAACTCATCCCCAACGCATAGCCCACGCGTAGTATACGTGCAACCCACACCTCCATTTTTGTATATAAAGCATGCGAAACAACGATTAAACCAAAAACATTTTAACACTTAAAAGCGTTTAAACTAACCCATTCAACCCACGAAACACTGGGTTCATTCATTATACGGTACTCCATTTAAATACGTATTATTTTACGGCATAGAATTCGCGTGTCCGTGCATGTGCTTTGTGTAGGCTTTCAATATGCGGCGGGATCTTCGTGGGTGTGAGGGTTGCATGGGTTGATTTAAATTCTTTTTGGTTATTAAAAATTTTTATCTATTCGCCATGTTTCACACATGCTCCAGGAAACCTGGGCATGTGCTGCACGTATGCTGTGATCCTTACATACACAAAAATATTTTATACAAAAACATTATACCTTTCTCCATTTGATAATGTTCATGTTTCTCTTTTGCGGCACCAAGATCCACCTATTTCACTACCACCTCTATCTCTAAGATCTTATCGAACGTTCCGTCTGCGGTCGCAGCTATGTTGGCTTTCGTGCGTAGCAGCGGCCTATACCATAGAGTTTAACCTTCCTAAGTAGGCTCCATGTGCTGTAATAGCCTCAGTAGTTAAACACAGCGCATGGAAATCCTCACTATTATTTTTATTTAAATAAAAAAAAAAAAAAATTAAACAATTTTAAGAGGAAAAACGACAACAATAACAATTAAGAACAGTTCCTTTATTATTAATCTCATGACAAATCGCTCTATTCATCTCTCCTTCCTCCATCAGTGTTACTCTTTTCGATATCTAAAGCAAAGTAAAGTAAGTCCCATATATCCTTATATATCCTTGATAAGGTGTCACGGACTGTGAAGTTAAACTTTTCATAATGGTACTAAGCCTAATGGGGATCTAAAAAGAATACCGAAGTCAGTTCCTTTCTTACTATAATTAATTTCGTTTCGGTTAAATTTCTTTATTCGCCTCTTTCCTGATATTGTGACAGTCGATAAAACATTTCATTCGTCGCTCATTGTGCTGTAATATTTTTTTATTAAGTAATCTTTCGACTTTTTCTTCCAAGCTCCTTTTCCTTATAATCTGGCGTTTGTTAATTTATCTTTAAACGACACGTCTCGTTCTCGTATTAATTGCTTCCATAAATCTTGACGTCTTCCTTAATGGTTGTTTCTTCTTCTCCGAACGTATCACAAATATCTTTCCTGCTCTACCATCGAAAAGCTAAACTTGCTTCAAGCTCTGTAATTAAATAGAGCAATAATCTCTGCATTCTTACTCCTTTCCAATAAGTTCACAATTCCGAATTCTACCGCTATTCTTTTATTCATGATCATGCACCGAGTTTCGGACTCTTTAATTCAGATAAAATTCAATATTCTTTCCCGCGACTGTGTCTCTTGATGCTCTCAAATGCTATTCCCCAGTACGAAGGTTATTCGAGAACGCCCGCGCGTCTTTTTCCGTTATTTTTCCGTCTATTGTATTTTTTAATATATTCCGCTCCTGCCGGAAGACACGTGTTAACCATTGAAGCCGCGTTTTGCAAATCTGCCGCAAAATATTTCTTTCTATTGACCATTAATTATATCGAAACTTCATCTTTAACATCATCTATTCTATTGTTTTAACATTTCTAGAACATCATATTTCGTAATTTCTGGTCAATTCGTTTTAAATTTATTGGGGGCTAACGCCTTTCCTATTTTATACCTCGGTAACTTGTAATAGAAAAAAAAACATTTTTCGGAACATTCCATTATTGTAATTCTAAAACTCGTTAAGTACTTAATTTTGCAAATTTCGTTTTTAACATACTTTTGTATAACGTCTTTTAGTCGATATAAACGGCTTTAAATATTACAGAAACAACATTATACATTTTTACCAAATAATATTAAACAAAGCCCTTAATTTATCACAAATCCGTTTATTAAGAGATTTAATATTAATTAAATCCTAATGAGAAAAAAGAAAAAGGTCGGTAGGCACTGAAAAATATAATCGGATTAATCTAGCAGGTTTCTCTTCTACTTCGTATTTAACGAAGATAAAATTTGTATCAGAATTCCCCGACGATCAAAAGCAAACCACTTGAAGTGATCATATTTAACCGCGAAAAATTAAATATTTCCAAGCAAGCTGTAAAAATTCCGGATGTAAACAATTTAATCGCACTGCAGATGATTCTTAGCCGGTCAAAAAAGTTGTAAAGCCGTCAAAGAAAAACAAAACTAGTTGAAAATTTTGCAATTCATAAAGAAAGATCCTAGAGAATTAAAACTTACAATATGCATCGAATCTTCAGCATGGCTTCCGTTTATGAAATAAAATTAACGTAGTCGGATTAGAGACTTAATTTTTACGAGAATTTTTCGAAACAATACGGCTAATCCGATAATTTTAAAGTCTAAGCCGAGCTACGGAAGGAGCACTTTTTTAAATTTTATTCGTATTCGACCGTGTTTTTTATTAAACGGAAGAGATCAAATCGGTGCATTAATTTCAAAAAAGAAAATACCCTTTTTCAACCAAATTGATTATTTTAGCCGTATTCGATTTTGTTTTTAAAATGAAGTTTCGTAACATTTTAAAGCGTTTTTTGGTTGCTTTTTTTTTTTTTTTTTTTTTTATTGGCTTGACAGGTCCATGGACAATAACCCAGGGAAATGAAATGTTTGCATATTTTTAGTATACAGCATCGGGATTCGATACAGGTCCCGCTGGAACAAAACATCACTGCCGGTTCAGAAAAAAAAACCTCTCGTACAATTTTATGAAATAATATAGAAGTTACAAAAAACATAAACTTTTAAATAATTATCATGATTTGGAATTTGATCAGTTACAAAGATTCATTTTTCTCGTATAATTTAACAGAGCGGATGCGTTTTTGCAAGATTTCTTTATTTTTAAATGAACAAACAAAAACAACATGTAAGATTATAAACGCAGGATTTAACAAACTAAAATAAAATACATTTAAATGAGACATATTCGTTATATCCCGTTTATTAAATGGTTAAACAAATAATACAATTATAAACACAATAATAAAACATTAAGGAAACTTAAACAAATAATCTAGGAATGTTTTCGGGAATTTCCCATCTTCAGCTTGAAAATAGAAAAGAAA
The DNA here is from genome assembly GCA_039619475.1 of Icerya purchasi. Classification (NCBI taxonomy): domain Eukaryota; kingdom Metazoa; phylum Arthropoda; class Insecta; order Hemiptera; family Monophlebidae; genus Icerya; species Icerya purchasi. The sequence continues at coordinate 138,579,982 of CM077115.1, read as the reverse complement.
ATATATTAATAAAGATAAATGTAGTTCGCACGTTCAAAATCTTATGGGAATATAAATAATTTATCTTGAAAACTTAAATACTTGCTTTTACTTTGAAAAAATAAAATAAAAATATGGTAATATATGTACATGAAAATATTAATGACAAATGTGTAATACAGTTTAATTATACTAGTAGAAATAAATTTAATATATATACATATATGCTATTGTTAGATCGATGAAGTTATACGCTATAATGCAGAAGCGCACGAAAACCGACTGCAAGAAAGAAAGAAAGAAAGATTTATTTGCATAAACAATAACATTGCACTCATGATGTAGTTATTAATATGTGTACCGACACGAGTCTTACCACATAACGAAATTAATGAATATACATATAAATAAGACATGATATGCGACGTTTAAGTTAGTAGGAAAAGAACCAAAAACCTACTACAGGAGGCGAGGACTAGGTGGCTAGTGCCACATTACATAGATATTTACACAGTCATTATCAAATAGAATAATTTTAAAATAAAACTAAAACTAAATACTAGTACTAACGTTAAATAATTCAGAATAATATATTATGCTTAAGTCTACGATGTTTGTACTTAGTATACATAGTGCGTAGTTGCCTGGAATCATAGTTACCAATAGAGCTGATAAGTAAGTTCTCGTGCCCTATACATTTATCACAGAACTTAGTAGTTGCACTCAAAACATAATCTCTGATTTGCGGTAACTCTAAAATGTTATGCATATATGCTACTCTTGTGTATCTATTTGCTCCAAGAATACATCTTAAGCATCGATTTTGGATTACCTATAGCTTGTTATAATGTGCCCTACTAACAGAAGACCACACTGGACAAGAATATGTGATAAAATAGGTGTTATAAATGGCACTTGTAGATGACCAATTGGTTATTTGCACTTAAATAGGATTTGCGATTGAGCAAGGGATATACTAGCGAGATAGCTCTGTTTGTTTTAACCGAGATGTAATCGATATGTTTGCTGTAAGTTAATTTGCTGTCTAATATTAAGCCAAGATATTTGATGTGATTAGACCAGGCAATGTCATTTCCAGAAATGATTAGTTTTCTTGGCAATTGGGGTCGCCGGCGGGTAAAGAATATCGCTTGGGTCTTTGATGGATTAATATTAATCTGCCATCGGGTAAAGTATTTTAGAACGCGTGTCGAGGCTCTCTGAAGTCTGTTACTTATGGTACTAGGTCTATAAGAACTACAATAGAGGGCAACATCGTCAGCATATAAAGCGACCTCAGTGTTAGAAATTTTAGGAAAGTCGCTGAGAAACAATATAAAGAGGAAGGGCCCGAGAACACTACCTTGCGGTACGCCTGCAAGGACAGTTTTACTTGTGGATTGATAGTTATTAAGAGTTGCGTAAAACAGTCGGTTGTTAAGGTAGTTTATAATTATTTTAATTAAGTAAGCAGGAAATTTAGAATTTATTAGTTTGTATAGAAGTCCTCGATGCCAGCTAGTATCGAAAGCTTTAGCCACATCAAAGAGTACTAACCCAGAATGTTTATTTCGATTAAAATTGTCCGTGATGAATTCGGTTATTCTGGCAACTTGCTGAGTAGTAGAGTGACGAGGTTGGAACCCAAATTGACTTATTGGGATTAAATTATTAATATTCGAGTGTTCCCTTAATCTCTTGAGCAGTACTCTTTCAGCAATTTTACTCATATTGCGCAAAAGACTAATGGGTCTAATATTAGCAATATATTTGACGCATCTTTACCAAGCTTGGGTATTGGAACTACTTTTGCAATTTTCCATGCTTGAGGAAAGTATCCAGTTTTTTTAGGATGCCATTTATTATATTATTTAACTCTACGATACCTTTATTTGGGATATTTTTTAAAACAATGTTGGGAATATTATCGTTCCCGTCACCCAAATCTAGAGGCCTTAGCTACTTCCTGATGATGACTTAAGGCGCCTTAAGCGCACAGAGCCTTGTGAGCTGGTCACCTAATTTATTCTATAATATACTCGTATGTATGTAACTTATTGGTATGTGCATATATATACTTGGTGTACGTGCGTGTGGGGTACTTATATGCGCATGTTATTATATTTATATATCTATATAATATTAGGAGTTATGTAATTGTACATAGTTTCTACTCTGTTCATGTTACAAATTAGTTAGATTAAGTTTTGTAACATTATTTCAAAAGTAGTGCTAATTTATTTACTGCAATAACATTGTCCTGAAATATGCGTGTAAAAAAAAAGTATATATATATATATATATATTATTTTATTTTATTTTTCGGATAAAGTTAGGTGAACTTAATTAATGTCCCCTAGATCAACGCAGAGAATTGTGAAGATGCGGCAGTTTCATCGCATCACCACGACCTCTCGAGGATACAAGGAAGAAGAAGAAGAATCCAATACCACATATTGATTGTCAGTCACATTATTCACTTATCTTCAATATTTCTATATACACAATAGTACGTATATTTTCATTTTTTTAAATTAAAATCAAATATTTAAGTTTTTTAATGATATTCCTTTTTGTTTTCTAGCTGAGGAACATTCCCAAAAATATTTCTAGAATATCCACATTAAATGTTTGTTTTTTATTGTATTATATCTATATATGTGTGTGTTTATAAACCATTCTCCCCTTCTGTATGTGTTGTATGTAACCACTATGGTTATTACAGCACATAAAATGAGGTATTTTAAACCTGCTAGGTTAAATCACTCGACCTACCGATAGTTATAACCCTTGTGACGGTAATTGCAACATTTGAACATCCTCTATACGTTTCCTAGTGGGCCAAGTTATATTCGTAACGCAATGAACTTTGGGAAAATAAAATATAAGCGCAAGACGGTTGGAACAATTGTCTGACTACTCGAGGTACTCTTAGACAGTCGCAAAGATTTGCCGATTCTATGTTTGTGAGAGTCGTCGCAATTAGTTGCTAGAGCGCTTGACTTCCGTTACGGAGATCATGGGTTCGATCCCGGGCGACGATAGAACCTATTACAAAGAATTTAATACTCGCTAATAGAATCATATGGAAAACAATGGCAAAAACACATGCATACCATCATATGCGCGCTAGTTAGTACACAGCAGACATACACGGCACTGCATTTGTATAACGATATAAATCAAACGATTACTAATCAGTTCCGAATGAAGTCTTGCGAGTGTACACTCCCGCTTTTTGAATATAACAATTGCCTAGTACACTATGCCTGTGTCTGTACAGCTGCGATGTACAAATAGGTAGTCGCCGACGCTCAGTAATTAAGTATGACACTATAAAGAAAGAAAGAAAGAATATTCGTGAGAGATAGAGATGTAACCAAAGCCGGCTGAGAATTTTAAAATCGTAACGGGATGTTGCTTCCCGTGGCCACCATAGTTCAACTGTGTGCTTCATATTTATGAAAAATTCCGTATAAGCTACACATTCTGCTTTCCACTGGCTTTCGCTGCTCTTTGAAAAAATATATATGTATCATCGGGAGCATTCTTTGGCATTAGCGAGAATAAAACGGATGACCACTCATATCTAAATACCCTCATGGAGTCCAAGAACCAATAACGGTATATTTATTTTTAATGTCAGCCGGTTGTTGTATTTTTGGTTTTTTAACATGTTTAAAGTAGGGAATCAGTACTATTAGATTTATCCTTGGTCATGATGAGGTGATAGAGATAGTGTGTAATTTCATGCATCTAATGCAGGACAGACACCGTTGAGTCAAAGTCCCTGACCTTCAAAGGCGCGTTCTGTCGGCAGTGGCTCTGTGCTACCCTGCTAGCTTTAGCTTCATTCACGTAGTAAACTATATGGTTCGAACATTTATTAATTGCTCTAGCTACCCCAGCTTCGCCGTACATATTTTATTTAATTTGATTAAAAACATTTAAATAATCCAAACTAGTCTCGATGATTCAAATGTTTTTGTTTCAACTGAAATTAAGCTGTGTTTATTTTATACGTTACTAGCTTCTGAAATTATATTTATTCAAAGATTCTCTTTTTGGGTGAAAGATGTTTATCACCGTTGTCTAACAAAAGATGGTTTTTATGTTTCACATTTGAGCTGAAGCTCTATAACACCTGTCTGTCATGATCTAACAAAAGGTTTCGCTCAACTAAACAGCACACCCAGCCATCATCTTAAAAAGACCAAGTTATATTCACACGGTGATCTTCCATAATTACACATTTAAAAGAACATCAGATCTTCACTCATATCTTACGAATTATTCGTCTCGAGCATTTTATTACAATTAATTGATTACTACAACATTGTAGTTGAGTAAAGATTTCAAATTTGAGTACAAATAATATTCCCTCGGTAGCAAATATTAAAAATTACATTGCAGGATTTTTTATTTCTCTGTAAAAATGAATAGAGAACGCTACTTTTGTCTAACTCCCCTCAATGAATATAACAGCTAGGCTAGGAGCGCAACTTGTATATTTAGATCATGTCATAGAGGTCGGATGATTGATGATTTCGGTAATGCAAAAAGCGAAGTAACAGAATACAGGTGTATTTACACAAGCCAGAAATTAATAAAATGCCATCTAGTGTTTATTATGTATCATAGTAATCAGTTTCTTTAATTTTTACATTTAATCTTTTACGATTAATTTATATTTACCGTGGTAATCATTTTATTTAAAATAGGATAAAATTAATTTTTTTTTTTTTTTATTCGTTCTGTATGCGTGGTCGCATCTTAGCTATTTAAAACCTCTTATTTCGTGAAGGGGAATGGGTAGAAAACTCAGCCGTACCTTAAAACCTTCGTTTAAATAAGACACGAATACACCCTGAAAATTTTAACATGACCCGTCCAACGGTACAGGAACGCGTACGGGACAAACATGCATACAAACATGTATTTATTTATATATATATATATATACACCCTGTCAAGAAAGTATCGGGAATTGTTAAATAAAACGAACAATTTTTAATTTTCATCCAAATTTATTTTGTCACCTTCAAAATAACATCCATTCGAAGCGATGCACATATGCCAACGCTTTTTCCACTCGGCAAAGCACTTCTGATAGGCGGTTTCCGGGATGGCCTTTAGCTCTCGCGTCGCATTCGTCTTGATGTCATCAATCGATTCGAAGCGCATTCCCCGTAGCGGAAATTTGAGTTTTGAGAATAGGAAGAAGTCGCAGGGTGCTAAATCTGGTGAATACGGCGGTTGTTCGATGATATTTACCGAGTGTTTGGCCAAAAACTCATTCACAATTATGGCTTTGTGAGACGGCGCATTATCGTGATGGAGAATCCAAGAATTGTCGACCCACAAATCGTTACGTTTACGACGGATAGCCTCTCTCAAACGTCTCAAAACACTTAAGTAAAACTCTTTGGTGACTGTCTGTCCGGCTGGCACATATTCATAGTGTACCACGCCTCGAATATCGAAGAAAACAATCAACATGATCTTCACTTTCGATCGGCTTTGGCGAGGTTTTTTCGGCTTTGGCGCGCCAATTGGCCGCCATTCGGACGATTGCTGGTTCGTAAGCGTGTCGTACTCGTACACCCATGTCTCGTCACCAGTAATTATCTTTTCCAAGAAGGTAGGATCCAAATTGGCTCGATCCAGCATGTCTGCAGCTACCTATTCTCGGTACTTTTTTTGAAAGAAATTCAGGTCTTTCGGAACAAGCCGAGCCGCAACGCGTTGCATACCCAATTTTTCGTGCACAATCGTACGTACGCTCTCGTGTGACATGCCCAATCCATGAGCCATCTCTCTCAAGCTCACATGACAATTTTCAGCAACGATTTCCTTGATTTTATCGACGTTATCATCGGTCACACTCGTTGAAGGCCGTCCAGAGCGAGTCATGTCTTCGACCGTCTCCCGACCATCCTTGAACGCTCTGTACCACTCGTAAACCCGCGTTTTTGATAAAGCAGATTCACCAAAAGCCTTCTGTAACATTTTCAGTGTATCGGCACAAGAAATTTCGTTCGAAACACAGAATTTAACACAAGTACGTTGTTCAATATTTTCACTCATTGTAAAACTTCGACAAAACACTTCAAGGTCGACTGATTTTAACAGCTGCTGTAAACACACTGGTTGACAGATCGCGCTAAAAATAGGCATCATAATACAAAACAGTTGTACCAACCTGGAAAAAAAAAATTATCTGCCTAGCTATTACCCGGGAGATTTAAATTGACAATTCCCGATACTTTCTTGACAGGGTGTATATACAGATATTATTTTATCATTGTTTTAATAAATTGAATGCATTTCGTGAGCGACAGGGTTTGCTCCGCATCCCGCTTGTGTTATTATAAAATCCCTAAAGCTAAATAGAAATAAAAGTAATATCAACATATCAACAGGATTTTAAAATCATTTTAAAAAATTGACTTCTTATAGTGAACTTTTTAGCTTCAAAAATACCACTAAAACATTTTAAATAAAAAAGTAATTCGTACCGAAATCTATGATCGAAAAGACAATTATAATGCGGCAATTAGTCAGAGATGATCGTCGCGACCCAATAAATAGCAACGAATAAGATTCGGGTAGAAGGTGTTATCACCAAACCAAATCGGCTTTGGATAAATCGGGACATTTTAAGAAGTCGGCCAAGTTAAGAATAACATGAATACTGTAGGGCAGGAGCACAATAGAGTATTTAACTGATCATTTATTTATAATTTTGTCGCTGAATGTGTTCGGAATTTTATCTAACACCGAGGATAGCCATCTGTCTACTACTTCAAATACTGAAGCAGTCACTTTAACCAATGCCGATGGACATATCTTCACCGTTTTCGGACATGTGCTGATAGTTTTGAAAATTTTTCTAAACATGGAAGAAAAGTTTAAATAAATTGGGGAGGGGGGGTAATCCGCGCTGCAGGATACTGGAGAAAAACCGTCAAAAGAAGAACTCCGAAGCAGGTATACGATTTAGTGTCGTTCAGCTACGACGAAAGAGAACAAAAATTAAGGAAAACAGAAAGAAAATTCGTCTATGGATTGTACCAAATTTGAGGTTTTTTCCTATGCAAAAGCGATATCGTGAGTCGCCGTAACGTTATCATCGCTAGAAGGGAACTCGGCCGAATCTTGTAATTTTTCTCGGTACCTTTATGGATAATAAAAATTAAAAATCCCCCATTCCCAAATTCCACCGTTTCATGTTAACATCAAAAGAAGCTATCTTTTTCTTCGGTTTTCCGGTATAAGTGCGCAGTTCAGTTTTTAATGAAATAGAACGCACATCGAATACTAACCGAATAATGGAAGCACTATGGTCGGGGGTGCGGGCAAAAATCTATTATATTCAACCACGCCGGAGGTTTCTTTTGATCGCATTTACGAGTTCGTTGAAATGATGATTTAAGCCATAGCGTTTGTTTGTAGAAAAAAAGCCGTTCATGTTTAAATTTTCAAAAATAGTATTACCGTTAACTTTTGTTTTTTTTTTTAATAGAAATACTCTAAAGTCTCGAAGTAAATTAGGGGAAAGTTTTATTTTGAAATATCTTTGAGGAAAAATATTGTATGGAATTTGAACGATTAAATTTCACAGGAAAATAAATAGGTATTTTGAAGTGTGCGAAATGTTAGTTAAACGCGTCAATTGTGTGCATCATTAGGATTAGGATTTTATATTGTGAACTTAATTATTTTTGCGCTTCGACTCCTTCGATGGCGGGTACTTTTTAATGAATAAATAGACTAGTGGGAATGAAAAGAATATTACAAACGTAAATAACAAAAACACTTAAAATGTATATTAAATTAGAATATATTGAAAACATAGCGTGTACCATTCATTTTCAATAAGAAAAGAAGAAAGCAAAATGTATTTGAATCTGAATGAGGCCTAAATTGCATTCAAAAACTTTTCAGATTTGATATGCTGCATTATTCATCTTTACGAATGTTCCTTTGATCCTTTCTGTTCTAACTAAAGATGAGCGAGATTACGTTTTTCAGACAATGTGTTCTACATTGATTTGAACAATTTTTATTTCCTCTCTTCTTGGCTGCAGATTAGATAAACCGTTTTCAGCATATTTGATTTTTATATTCAATCTTAAGATGTTTGTTATTCATAATTTTTCACTATTTTTATTAACTAGTTAGTAAACAAAAATGCATAACTGTGTATATCACAATAAATAAAACAATTTGGACCAAAAACATGTACAGCATTTTCTCACGACGCCACAAAATCGGATTTTGTTTGCATTACTACCACATTATGACTATCATCCTATCGTACTTCATATATGCTCCTTAATTTCCCGTCTATTTCATTCTCGCTCTGTCCGTATTGATCTATTATAGACAGTGGCGGCTCGTGAGTAACAGAAGTGGAGGTTCACAATTAAATATATTAAATATTACACAAATATTTATTGAAAAAAATTTATCAAAAATTATATACATATATATCTGTGTGTCTGTGTGTATGCGCACATATTAATAATTTTCAGTTAAAAGTCTTGTAAACTAAATCAATTCTTCTATCTTTCTTTAAAGAAAAAAAATCTATAACAGTTTCGTGAAAGTTAGGAATATTGTGGAACATTTGTTTTTCAATTGATAACATAGCTAAAGCATTTAACCTGTCATCGCACATTGTGCTACGTAAAAATGTTTTAATTCGTTTTAGTGTCGAAAAACTCAGTAAGAAAATAATTAGCACTTTTTAACCTTAAGTAAAATTACAATTTTCGGTAGAAACTACGTCACTATTGAAAATATTCTAATGAATATATGCGGTCCATCATTAAAAACTAAACTCTGTTCCCAATGATCGACTGTGTATACATACATGGGCGTCGCCAGTAGGGGGCAGGGAGGGGCAGCTGTCCCCCTCTGGAGCCTTGAAACTTTTTAATCAACTGGCATTGATGAGTATTCCTAGGCGCGTAATCATGGACAATTTGGAAAACTTACGTTTTAATTAGGATTTTATTCTTGTTTAATAAAATATTAAGCCTTTACAACTTATAAATTTTATTTTTCCTATAACTCATATCCTCTTTCTATCATCTTGCCCCCCCCCCCCCCCCCCGGCGGCTGGCAACTCATCTTGCCGCTCCATGGCTCATCAGCTGGCGACGCCCTTGTATACATATTCAAAACGTAATTAGTATTTTTAAAAGTGATGTGGTTTCTAACAAAAATTTTAATTTTAATTTTAATAATATGAACTGTGAAAACTCGTTACATATTTTTATTTAAGTACAATAAAAAACAAACAAAAGTTAAAATTTTGCAAAATGTTGGTTGTTATTGTTTTCTAAGTCTATGTAATATTTATATTTTATCATTATTTTAATTTATCAATTATTACAATTATTTTGAATTTGCTTAAAAAGAAAAACAATTAAATTTTTATGCTAAAATATGTAGCCAACATCTTGAACAGTATCAGTTTTACATAATGCATGTCTTACCAACAAGAGTATAATAAAATGACAAATTATAAGATACAGTAGAAATTAGTTATAAAAACATTCAAAAAGCTGAATAATCTGGTCGTTATATCCCATATAAAATAAAGCATTGTAATTTTTTAATGTTCAAAATTTACTACTAATGAGAACAATTCGTTACGAAAATGACACGAAATATTTTATGGCATAAATTATGCTGAATAAGCAATCATTTATTTATAATTATAACTACACATATTTCTTAGTCAAAAACACAAACAGCACACTTTCTTTTTTGTACATAAAAGTATAATAAAAAAACTTAAATCAGTATAAAGCACGAGTAAGAGAAAAAAAACTGTACCAAAACGGAAGTGGTTTGATATTTTCTTACTTTTGAAGAAATTTGTAATTTTTCGACTTTTTATTATAATAAAATAAGTATAGTAATCTTTTTATAATATTTTTTGCAATGGTCTTACCACAGGTTTTCATCAATGTTATATTTATAATTTTTTTTTTTTTTTTGTTTATTTGCTATATTGAACTGCCCTAGGGCATACACACAATAATTTTAATAATCAAGAATAACTAGCGTAGGTGAAGATTCGGCCACTGCCTTATCTCAGAGCTATAACTGTATGCGCTTAAGTTTAGATAAGTCTATTTATACATAAGAATATATACGATAAAAGTATAACGGTTTATAGGATCTCGTGCGGTTTGATCCGCCTTAATCTACGAGTATCTCCTTTTGTATTGAGGAGCGCAGCTACGATTGGGTTTGAATGACCGCAAAGTTTTGTCCAGTGCTTCCCGGCGTGGAGACTGGCAATTCCATCAACGTCCAGGATTTTTAAGTCGCGATGTAGTACAGTATTAGGAATATACCAAGGGGCTTTGGTTATCAGGCGAAGTACTTTATTCTGAAATCTTTGGATTATGAGCTTGTTCGACCTTTTCGTAGTACCCCAGAGTTGAATACCGTAACTCCAGATAGGCATTAGGATCGATAGGTATATCAGCCGTTTGTTAGTTAAGCTAACGGAAGAGTGATATCCGAGCAGCCAGTATAATTCGCGTAATCGAATGCAAAGTTCCTGGCGTTTGATTTTGACATGATGCTTCCAGTTTAGCCGACGATCAAGGTGCATCCCCAAATATTTCGCCGAATCGCTATTCAAAATGAGCTTCCCATTCACAGTTGACGGGATATACTGGGCGGAGCGCAAGGAAAAATCCACTCTAATAGATTTGTGCTCATTCAACTGAACCTTCCAATTTTTTGCCCAAGCGCAAATTTCGTCGATAGCTAGCTGCAGATCTTTGACTGCAGTTTCATAGGAACTGCTAACTGATAGCAGAGCAGTATCATCTGCAAACATGGAGACTGTAACTGAAGGAACCGTAGGAGTGTCAGCAGAGTAAACCAGGTATAGAATCGGACCCAGTACGCTTCCTTGTGGGACTCCTGCCTGTATCATATGACGATTTGATATGGATCCTTTGAATTCAACTTTGAAGCTTCTTTTGTATAAGTATGATTTCAGGATTTCGCAATAATTGTGAGGTAAAATACTGCTCAATTTGTGTATGAGGCCTTCGTGCCAAACTCGATCGAAAGCTTTCTCAACGTCTAGGAATATCGCTGAACAAAATTTTTTGTCTTCGAAGGACCGCTCTATTATTTGAGTAACCCTATGGATTTGCTGTATGGTCGAGTGCTGGCTCCGAAATCCAAACTGCCAGTTTGGGATAATTGCAGCGCGATCAATAATAGTTTTAAGTCGAAGAAAAAAAAGTTTTTCGAAGATTTTGGCTACAACTGGCAGGAGAGAGATTGGTCTGTAGGATTGCATTAGCTCTTGAGGTTTCCCAGGTTTAGGGATAACGATGACTTTGGCTATCTTCCACTGCTCAGGAAAATGGAGAATTCTTAGTATGCCATTGTAAATATAAGTTAGATATGTGATGGCTTTTTTAGGAAGCTCTTGAAGAATTTTTACTGAGATGTTATCCATGCCCGGAGATTTCCTGATTTTTAATTTGTTGATGGCTTTAGCCACTTCCTTAGGTGTGATGTGTGCAATTTTCTCCGGCTCAATTGATCTGATGTTAATCTCAACATTGCAGTTTATACTGTTAGGCTTAAATACATCTTCGAAATATAAAGCGAAGGCTCCGGCTTTCTCACTATTTCCACTAATCCAGTCTCCGTTACTGCTACGAATGGGCATATTGGTATCATGCGGATGTTTGATTCTACGCGTAGCTTTCCACAATGAGTAATTTTTCTCTTCATTCGGAGAAAGATGAAGTAAGTACTCATCAAGCGACTTGAAATTAATTTTTCGAATTAATTCCGAAGTTTCCTTGCTCAATTTGTTGAAGATGGTTTTATCTGCAGGATTACGAGTACGTTGCCACCGCTTATGCGCTCTTCGCCTTCTCAGAACTAGGTCCCGTACCATCCTAGGGTACAATAATTCCTTGTTAGAAGCAGCCTTTTGTTCAGGTGTAGCTGCTATAGCAGAATTGGTGACAATTGATGTAAAATTGTGTACCGCTAAATCTAGTTCATCCGGAGATTTAATTCTTACTTTGAGATTTATGGAGTTTTCAATAGTGACTCGCATTTTGTCCCAGTTGGTATGTTTGTTAGCGTAAAAATGTTTTAATTCGTTTGTGTCGAAAAACTCAGTAAGAAAATAATTAGCACTTTTTAACCCTAAGTAAAATTACAATTTTTGGTAAAAACTACGTCACTATTGAAAATATTCTAATGAATATATGCGGTCCATCATTAAAAACTAAACTCTGTTCCCAATGATCGACTGTGTATACATACATGGGCGTCGCCAGCAGGGGGCAGGGAGGGGCAGCTGTCCCCCTCTGGAGCCTTGAAACTTTTTAATCAACTGGCATTGATGAGTATTCCTAGGCGTGTAATCATGGACAATTTGGAAAACTTACGTTTTAATTAGGATTTTATTCTTGTTTAATAAAATATTAAGCCTTTACAACTTATAAATTTTATTTTTCCTATAACTCATATCCTCTTTCTATCATCTTGCCCCCCCCCCGGCGGCTGGCAACTCATCTTGCCCCTCCATGGCTCATCAGCTGGCGACGCCCTTGTATACATATTCAAAACGTAATTAGTATTTTTAAAAGTGATGTGGTTTCTAACAAAAATTTTAATTTTAATTTTAATAATATGAACTGTGAAAACTCGTTACATATTTTTATTTAAGTACAATAAAAAACAAACAAAAGTTAAAATTTTGCAAAATGTTGGTTGTTATTGTTTTCTAAGTCTATGTAATATTTATATTTTATCATTATTTTAATTTATCAATTATTACAATTATTTTGAATTTGCTTAAAAAGAAAAACAATTAAATTTTTATGCTAAAATATGTAGCCAACATCTTGAACAGTATCAGTTTTACATAATGCATGTCTCACCAACAAGAGTATAATAAAATGACAAATTATAAGATACAGTAGAAATTAGTTATAAAAACATTCAAAAAGCTGAATAATCTGGTCGTTATATCCCATATAAAATAAAGCATTGTAATTTTTTAATGTTCAAAATTTACTACTAATGAGAACAATTCGTTACGAAAATGACACGAAATATTTTATGGCATAAATTATGCTGAATAAGCAATCATTTATTTATAATTATAACTACACATATTTCTTAGTCAAAAACACAAACAGCACACTTTCTTTTTTGTACATAAAAGTATAATAAAAAAACTTAAATCAGTATAAAGCACGAGTAAGAGAAAAAAAACTGTACCAAAACGGAAGTGGTTTGATATTTTCTTACTTTTGAAGAAATTTGTAATTTTTCGACTTTTTATTATAATAAAATAAGTATAGTAATCTTTTTATAATATTTTTTGCAATGGTCTTACCACAGGTTTTCATCAATGTTATATTTATAATAAGCATTTTACATGTCACACTAACAAAATAAACAGAACAAAAAATAACGGTATATCTGTTCTGTTTATATAAATTTCATTTCTTCATTGAAAAAGATTAAGGATGATGTTTTTGTTAAATTTATCCGCATAAATCTTTCAAAGCTAAATGCTAATTAGTATGCCGTTATAACCAATTTTTACTGTATTTCAATATTTGGAAATTATAATGTTGACAAATAGAATCACGATAATTTTAAACACATAACTGTTTTTAAATGTACAGTGTTGTACTAACTTGTATATGTATGCAACGCAATAACGCAACCGATATAATATAGATGCAATTATACACTTTTCTTATAAAATAAAAGTAAAAATAACCACATAAATATGCTCCAATCAAACTTTATTTCCTTCAAAATTCAAATATGGTTATAAACAGCAAAACAAAATGTAAACATATAATCGTTTTATGAAAATTTATCGATTAATTTTGTTTATAATCAAATTCACTTCATTAAAGTACTGCCCACCTACAAAATATAATCTTGCAAGAACAACGTCTATCGTTTGGTTCACAATTCGAGTGTGCTCCATCAAGCCTATGTAACACATGCACTAACACAACATCATTTTTATCTTTCTGACACACTACTACATTGTACTTAAACGGTTTTCGATCGCACGTGCTACAAGTAGCCTTCACACTAAAAGAATTCCGGACATAACTTAATTACTTTTTAAAAATGTAAAATCAATTTATTTTTAACATGAATTTTACTAATAATGATATACAAATAATAAATATAAATAAAAACATTGGATTCTACTTTTTTAAAGTTGAATCCAGGGTGTTCACGTGCGAATGTGAACACATGAACGAGCCGCCACTGATTATAGATTATCCTAGTCATTGTGGAATTTTAAAATTCGGTTCTTTTAATTTTACCTCTTCTTTAACTTCGCGAAGTAGTACACAAGTAGTGTGTTCTTTTAACCTGTTTTATTTTATCATATATTTTATTAGTGACTTTATAGGTAAAATCTAGGGATCTTTTTAAAGTAAAAGCGGGAGCGGGCAGCAGCCTCTAATCTTTTGCCCTTAAGTAAGAAGTTTCACTGTAAATTTTGGTCGGATATGTACCCTTCTTCTTTTTCCAATGATAGTTCCTCTTCTACCTCTCAATTCAACCTAACCTTCCAACTAATTCTTGGTTCTTAGAATTCCCTTCTTTTTTACCTTCTGTTATTTTCCCTGTTATTCGCCTACGCTTCAATTATACTCTATTGCCCGCTTCCCGTTTTCGTCTCTCTTTCGTTTCCTCTCCCCTTATTGTGTCTTCTACATCCTGATGAAGTATTTATCTGTGATGCTAATTACATTTTCTTTGAGTGTTCTGCTCTTTCTGCGGAACGCTCTTCGCTTTATTTATTCCTTTTGAAGGCTTCCTGTTCCCCACTGTGCTTCCTATATCCTATCCATTCCGTCTCAGTCTGTTGTTCCTGTCATTGGTTCCTTTATTTCTGCCATTTTCGATCGAATCAAGTTTTAATTAGTTAACTCTTCTTCTTATTGTTTCCGGGTGAGGTCCCTGGTTGACGAGCCAAAAAAAAATAAAAAAGCTAATATCTACCAATAAGCAAAAGGAACTTTGTTCCTACCAGGTATCCCTAGACACCGTGTCACTCTTTTTTTTATTTTAAAATCGACCCACTAAATTATTTGGTAACATTCAAAAGTAGCACTCAGGTAATTTTCAGATTTAAAAAAAAAGTGGAAAAATGGTAATGCGCATATCCGCACTCCTCGAAACAGGTAGTTCAAGTTTGATAAAATCAGATTCTCTGACATATCCGTTTTTTGGTGGTTTTTTTTTTTAAAAAATCCGTGACATTTTTCCGTTTCATTTTTCGTTACACTATTCAAGGATCGAATTACAAAGCATAAAAATAAACAAACAGCGCGATTTAAATACGTTGTTTGGAAAGCGGGAACTTGTTGCTGTCAGGCTGCTATTAGGCAGCGTCTTTTTTTGATCTAAATGATTCAAATTGCTCGCTACGATTCATTTAAGTAATCTACTTTCCTAGTGCGAATCGAATACTTTTCTAAATGAAGTAATGGGAGATAAAAAGAAGGAAAAAATAATTAAACATTTAAAACTTACACGGCGAATATAATTAGAAGAACAATTTACCGTAGGCACATCGTGTTATATAAAAAAATTAATCTTAAAACCTTAACGTTTTGGATAGCTTACATTTACCGTCATCAGAAACACACACAAACACTTTCTGATCATGATAAGTGCGTAAGTTTTCCGAAACGTTAAGGTTTTAAGATTAATTTTTTTTTTATATAATGTGGTGTGTCTACCGGAAATTGTTTTCCCAAGGAAGAAATTCATGGATGCGTCTTTTACATACGATTTCGTTCAGCGGCGTAACTATGAGCGTGTTTTTTGTTTTTCTTTTTTTACATGTATTGCTATCGATATCGCATTATATGTGCTACCTATTACAACATTCCGATTATTTAATTGGGGCACAATTTAATATTTATATCGCACTTTGTTTCGCCGGCCATTAATACAAAAAAAGCGAAATTAAAAAAAAAATCGATCAAAACTTGCAGCAAACAGAACGAATAAATAAACACCCTTCCAGCATTTAATCCAGTTAATTTTTATTTAAATACCATTTTGCATTACATGGCCTTAGGCGAAAATATGTTCAATTTAAAAGAAAACATTGTACATTTATTGCTTCATTTGTGTCTTTTTACAGTGCTGAGAAATATATATATCGTGGATTTTCCTGAATTTTCCACATTTAGTTTCAGAAAATTCCGTTCTATATTTGATAGATTTCCCTTTTTTTTCTTATTTAAAAACCTAATTATTAATTTTTTAAAATTTTTAATTGCCCCTTATCCTCTCGTAATTGAGATGCCATTGATCAGTAAACTATGAGGAAAATGTTTTGAAGTAATAAGACCATCTCGTAAAGAGAACAGGTTTAATAAAACTATAAAGCAAACATTTAAAATAAAAAAAGAACATTTAAAAAAAAATTACAATGAATTGGAAGACATGAAAGGAAAATAATCTGTAGTATTGAAGAAAAAAAAAAGGCAAAATTGAGCTAATCGCTCGGTGAAAAATAATAATAAAATAAGAAACAACAGTTTTACGCAATAGGTATCTTAGAGGAAGGTAGTCCCCAAGGAGAAAACTTGCGGACAGAATAAAACAACGCGCTTCGTCTGCAACTCCGCTACAAAATTAATAATTTCTATTGTGAAATATGGAGTATATTTTTTCGTTTCTTCTTTTTTAATGTAAGAACATACTAAAAAGACATTAATATTTATTTTAAATTTTTGATTTTTTTCAGATTTTTGTGCATTTGTAATAATTTGTTCTAATAGGGTGGGTTAACCACCCCCCGTGGACACGGCCTTATCACCGCGCATTTCCTATTAACGCTGAGCAAATGTATATCTAGGAATTATTTTCCCGTCTTTTAGTATTTTCATTTTTTAATTATCGTTTTATCACCATTTCAGTCATCTTCTGCTGGGAAAATGAACTTTCAATTTTCTCTTCGGTAAAATTCGCTTTCACATCTTAAACCTCTGAAAACTATTCGCGTATTAGTTTGTTCGTTCTCCTTTGTGCCAGCTAGCCTGTTAACATCAATTTCTTAATTTATGTTTGTTTTTAAGGACCGAAATTAATGCAACTTACCGATAAAAAGCTCGATGCAATTTCAGAACATTATCTTTACATACCTTTTAACTATACGACACTACACCTTTCTCGTATCTCTCAACTGTATAAACAAACGTAATAACACATCGAGAGAAAATATCGAATACGAAAACAAGTGCCCGTCCGAGATTAAGTGTAATATCTGAAAATATCACAATTTATCTTCCGTCCGGGGAAAAAAATTAATTCTTACTTATTAAGAAAGACGGAAAATTTTGTTTTCTCTTCCGAATCGTTTATGCACTAACACAGTGGACAGGGGGGGGGGGGGGCATAGTGAACGAGGCAGAACATTTTTATTTGAAAAATGCAAGATAATCACCAAATTCCACTTCGATGAGTTTAATGGAACAATTCGTATATTCTAACCACAGTATAACGTCCTCCTATTAGACCGAAGTTGAATTTTCGTAAATAAAAAGCTAAAATAAAAAAAATAAAAAAAGCGCACGAGAAAATAAAAAAAAAAATAAAAATAAAGTTAGAAATGTAAACGCTTTCCGAGAAATATTTCTTCTTTGGGAGATGATTTTTTTTTTTTTTTTTCGTTCCAAAAACCGATCTAATAAAAACTTAAAGCACGCAAGAGTTATTTGAGTGAGCAGGGTCGCCGCGTCGAATTGCAACTGCAATTTGAAAGCTGCTATATTTCTGGCGATACGAAAAAATATTATTGTACATTACGTATTCGAAATAATATTTTGTATAAAATTTTACAATTCGACTTCCATTACCGGAAGATGATATTTTTTGTGCTCAGCCCCCCATTCAAACAAAAATCCGCCTACTCGTTTGAAATCTGTTTATTTTGCATTTTTCTTCGGAAGCTTCTTTTCCGCGTGTCACCTCACCCGGTTTTTTAAAGTCAAACGTGAATTTCGATTTTTTTTTCTCTATTTGTAGCGTTGTTTTTTGTTCGCTCTTTCACGAGTTCTCTTAGAGTAGGCTTCTCTATTGCTACCGATCAAACTAAACGAGTTTATCCGGAGGTTCGGGGAATAGCATAACTGGTAAGGATCCCCCCCCCCCCCGCGTAATTAGTAGACCTTCAAGGCCAATATAAATTTCATTTTAAAAAAAATATATATTTATATACAGGGTGACTGGTAAAATTCGATGCATTCCTTGAAAGGGGTTATACTTACAGCAAATTAAGTCGTATCAACTAGGGGTCAAAAATGAACGAGTATAACGATTTTACGAATTTTTAGAAAATATCAGACGTCGCATAGAAAAAAAAATTGTGCTGAAAGAAATACTTAATTCTGAACAATCAATTGTGATATTTTTATGACACTTGACTTATAAATTAGAGAAATTAGTTCCCCGTATCATTTTCTAAAAATGTATAAATGTTATTAGTTTGTACATGTGCACACTGAAAAATAAAACACATTTGACTGCGGAAATCCCTAAATTCCAAGAAACATACCTTTATCAATACCGCCACACTTTTGTTTCTTTTGTCGAACTCTGGATGAGAGTACAAGTCGGTAGACTTCGGAAACATTCGGGACAGTTACGGTGCTTGTTTCAGTCAGTTACTTCCGTTCGTTCAGCTGATTTAATCGAATTATTACAGAGAGTGGACGTGTAGTTTAATTGAAACATCTCAGCCACAGCTCTCATTGAAACTGTGTGATCTGTTCCAAATTGCCTTAAAATTTCCTCTTCGTCAGCAAAATCGAAAACCTGAGGTATGCCAGTGTCACTTTGTCGTCCCTGAACACATTCTGTTTTCCGAATTTGTTGGTATGTTGTGCTAAACACACTTCGGAGGAAACTACTGCGAAGGTGTTTAGAGTAAGTTTTCCTCTCACTGTATTTTTTGGCCCTTCGTGGTAAAATTCTACGAATACAATTATTACACCTTGTATAGTGCTCGATAATACTCTAAATGGTTCTCTAAAGTAGGTCGTTGGGATGTAGATTTTTAAGCCGTCATTGAATTGTGTTATTGAGCTAATGAAACAGCGAGGGGGATCGCTGTGTCCCGTGTCAGGCGATCATAATATCGGCTACTGTGGAAGTTTACTTCCTCAATCAGTGTCGGTATTCATAGATTACCCCCACAAACCATGGCGCATCTTATGGACGTGTCGAAGAGATTTTTGTCGTGAAACGCCTGAACCTTCTTGAGATTCGAGTTGGCTGTCGTGCCCCATAGATGGATACCGCATCTCCAAGAAGGTACAACGATTTGTGTTTTGTAGATTAATAGTTTGTTTTTAAGTCGGAGTTTACTTTTCGGACGAAAAAACCAATCAAATTTCTTCATTTTATAGCGACAATTACGTGGTACTAATGTATCGCGTTGCCAATAAAGTCGCTTGTCTCGATCCATTTTATTGCTGGGTTATTGTGTCGTTTAGTCGGAGTGGACTGTCCCAAAAATAAAATATAGAATAAAATCCTTTGCTAATGATCTCAGTAAAGTGCGAAGAAAGCAATTAAAATTAAAATTTTTGCGCAGTTTTCGTTTTCCCTTTAAATAAGTAATTATTTTTCGGACAAGATAAGTAGGATAAATGTGTAAAATTGGAATTCCCTACATTTTCCATTACAGTAAAATACTGAATACAAATTCACGATATACATTGGTAAAAATGCCAGACACGCGTACTCAAAAATATTGCCCGAAACTCGAATACAGGGAAATACCGTCTGAAGGCTTTACTCTTCCAGGTATATGTATACAACAACTAACTGGAATTAAATTAACCGGAAAAATTATCAGGGGGGAAATAAGGGCGGCCAAGAAAAAAAGAAGAAGCGTCTCCTTACTCTCGTCAGTGTCGTTAGATTTTATTATGAAAAGCTTAACTTTCCACATCGGTTATACCTTACCAGGATTTGTCACTTATACTTTTTTTATCTGATCTACAAATGATACACCCATAGTATCCAATATGAAAATTATGTGATACAGCGAACTGGAGAAAGAAGTGAACTACGATTTTTAGTCAAATTTCAATTTCAATTTCAATTTATTAGTAATAATTACAATTACCCTTGAAAGGTAGATTTTTCTCCCCGTCTGACGACCAATTTGGCCCCCATGGAGGTTTATATCGAACAAAAGCGAATCAGAAATTATTTCAGCTACGGTCATCGGAAAAGGAACACCTCGTTTCCAAGTAACACCTAAGCCTCTATCTGTGCCTTTTGCAGAGTTGCCTTCACTATAGTACTATATATAGTTCCAAACTAATTCTCCGTAACGCCATATAAATCTTCTTCGAAGTGATTTATATCGTAATAGTAAACTTTCGTGGCTTTTTGGACTCGTCGCCACGTGTCTATGAAGTACCATTTCACAGCTTTTTTTCTGTTATTCATCATTAGAACAAAACACAATGAGCCACAGAAACAGAACTGGTCAGATTTAAGAAAAAACAAAATTCGTCCGATATTATAGTCAACGGAAAAATTTTTAAATTTTCCCATAACAAAGGTGACATATACGGCGTATTTAAGTAAAATTTCGTGTTCATACAGTGAGATTTGCGTAGGACACAAAACTGGTACGACGGCACATGTAGAACATGAAGTAGATTGCCGACATAAACGAGCAACTCGTGGTTATTTGAAGCACGACACGAAATAAAGTCTCACAGCACTGAATTCATTAGTCAAAAACAAATAATCGAAGAAGCAATTGAAGTCGGATAATATGTGAAAATTTTAACAGAGATGACGGTTTAAAATTCGAAATGGGAGACAGTGATTGGTCGAGGGAAATGCCGATCAGCAAAACATCCGTGATTATAGGTTATTTATTTAATGACCGAGTTTTTCCCATTTCCATTCATTGTGTTCTGATGATGAAGAGAGTACCACCACTTTTCGAAACGTTAACGGAAATAAATTGTGACGCTGTCTTTAGGGAGCATCTATTAATTATGTGAATTTTTTTATTTTAATTTGGATCTCTCCTCCTTGGTCAGAGATTTAGTGAGATTTGATGGAACTCCCTCTACCTCACGTGAGATTTACGTGTTAAAGAACTAAATTTATTTTCATAAAGAAAAGCAATAATGCAACGTTAATGGGTACTATAACGAATTTATTTAAATTTAGTCAAATTAAAAGTAAAAACAGACACTTTCCATAATTTTTCACTCACTCCATGGACATTCGTGTACCATAGCAGTATATTTTTTCTTTTAAAACTCTGAATGTTTTTTTTTCATTTTTCTTTTTGTTTTCGAAATAAAAGTTTTTAAGACTCTTAAGATTTTTTCAGCAGGAAAAATATATTTTTTTTATTATCTGCATAATAATGAATATTCTTTAAAAGTTTACGTGAGATTTTCAATTATTCCCTCTCAGATTAAATGAGATTTGATGAGATTTTGTTGGACCTTCCGTCACTCATTTTGAGCTTACGTAACTATTGGATGTCCACTTATCGAAATTAGGACCCCTAAAAATATCGGGTTTTCTTTGGAAGTTCACTTTTAAACAATCGAGCTTAAAATTATTTCTAGCCAGCTCCCGTTAGTTAATTGTGCTCGTTCAGGTAGAATATCCTGCTGCCGCACACTGACACTTCAAAAATTTATATATCGGATTATAATGTCCACAGTTGACAAAAAAAAAAAAAAAAAAAGTAATAATTTTTTCTTACCTAGTTTTTCACTCCGACAAATCTTATTAATAAATACTTCGTTTTCTTACAGGAACACGTTCAAAATTTATCTTACAGAATTTTAAAATAGTGTAAAAACATAATAAAAATATTTGAAAATTACCTGTCGACAAATTTTCCCGCTGTTGACTCTGAATTATAGACCGAACGAGAAACAGCTTGAATCTGAAAAATTGAAAATACTTAAAAACTTTTCCCTAAAAAATAGCACTTGAATTTAATCAAAATAGGACATTTTATTAATAACAGAAAAATGACCCTGTGCAGATTTATTAGCTATTTCTCTTCTGCTTCGATAATTAATAGTTTTTTCGTTTTCCGAATATAGTGATAATTGATCGAACTTAAAAATATTACAATAGAGATGTACATGGAATTTAACGGAAAGAAAAACTTTCTAAACAAAGGCGATTTGCTTGAATGAACATATGTTTGATAATGTAGACTGCACACAGAACATTGTTATAGATTTGCGTCCTTAAACAAATAAGACTATTTATTTTCGGTTTGCGTCGTTTGATGCGTATCAGTAGGAGGAATTGTAATCGTTAGGTGGTTCAGAGGTTTTTCGGTAATCCCAGTTAATGAGAAAGAAATGTAATTTAGTTCTACCGTGAAAACTGACCACAACATAACGGTAAATTCCAATCGATGTTGATGTTGAACAAAAATGGAGGAATAAGTGTTGGTTTTTGTTTTCTTAAGAAAACACGTTTTTTAAAAAATTGTTTTATAGGCTGCGCAAGAGGGTAACTCTATAGAGGTGTATAATGTATATCCGGTGAAGGTAGGATTTTGTAAGTTATTAATGCGGCTTACTTTTACAGGTTATAATTAGTGTCTCTTTTTTGTATTTCGGGAAAGAGAAACATTGAAAATAGCGGAAAAAAATGAAATTATTTTTTTGCCCTGGCGTGATTAAAAGAAGTTGGTAAATAATTGTATCGGTGTGAGATGTAAGAGAACGAGCTACTTGCCTGAATTTGTCTTTGGTCGTTGATGAATTACAAAAATCGTCTCTGCAACATAATTTTCGGAAAACAGCTGCATCGAAAAAAATCAATTCGATTCTTTCAGTTTCTTTAGTTCTTCCCATTGCTCCAATTCCTTCTGCTGGAGTAAATTAAGTCTCGCTTTCCCGCTTTAAAAAATCGTTTCGAACTTTTTCTCAACAACTTTTTTCCTGTTATTTTCAACAACTTCCTCTACTTTGACTTTCTATTTATGCTTCTAATAAATCATTTTCAACCAACGGAAAAACTTAAATTACTTTTCACCGAATTTCGTCTTAAATTCGATCTCGTTTGATGGCTTGAACTTATCAAAATCCGTTACTGAACGATGTGTTTGATTTTTTGAGTCCATCATGTAGCATAATAAATTTCAGGAATGCTGGTAGTAATAATAATAATTGTTATTGTTGTCATTGTTACTAGCATTCGCATATTTTTCTATTAAATAATTCCTCCCAAAAAATAAAAAATAATATAATAATAATAATAATAATAATAATAATAATAATAATAATAGTGCAATATTGTTCGATGGTCACCGGCGAAAAGGAGTAATTCTACAGGCTTGTACTTGGTTAAATGCTCGTACAGGATTTTTATGCTACCTAGATATACTAGAGAAGTATTTAATAATAATAATAATAATAATAATAATCGCAGTACACACACAGACATAATAATATTGATAAGATTATATATAAAGAAATATGCAAATTACACGGTATAATAATTAATAATGAACTATACTACAACTGTAAACCACCTGATATCGCTGAAAATGAAACGCATAAGATATACTGGGATATGCAAATAATAACAGATAAAACGGTCTCTGCGAACCGACCTGATATAACGTTAGTCGACAAGATGAATAAACATATGGCCCTTATTGATATTACAGTTGTGAACAACGAAAACGTTCAAAATAGATACTCTATGAAAATTAATAAATACATGGAATTAACCGTAGAAGTTAAAAGACTTTGGACTATGAATAGGGTCAGGATAATACCATTCGTCATATCAACAATGGCGGTTGTACCAGTAGCTTTAAGGAAAAGTGCTGTCGAATTACATCTAAACTATGAAAACCTAGTAGCCGATATTCAGAAATCAGTCATCATTGATTCCACTCATATATGCAGAATGTTTAAAGAAACGTAATGTACTTCTCCCTGGTTCATGCCCGAGAAGCTACAACTTAAGTCTGCGAAAAGCGGAGAAGAGGACAACAATAATAATAATAATAATAATAATAATAATAATAATAATAATAAAAAGGAAAACATACATATTTTAAACTTTTTATACATTGAATGTTTTTGAGAATAATTAGTCGAAATCGGGTATGGTTAAAGGCCAACATGGCCCATTAGATATCACACAAACTTTCACAGGTGACATTGAAGGATTAAAAAGAATATTAACTGAAAACTACGGATTGTTGCAGAATGCAGCAATAGAAGGTCGATTTAAAAGGCTACTAAAAAACCTGAATAAATCAACTGACGAGTCGCATGACAGTGATTCTGAAACTGAAGAATAAATTTCTATATACGGAATTAAAAAATATGTATCATTAATAATACCAGTATTTCAATATATATTTTTAATAAACATATTTCCTAACTAGACTTCATAGTACAAGCAATGATCAAGATCTTACAGTACAATGAAAATCACTCTAGTGTAGCTAGAGATATTTTACTAACAAAAGTAATATCTAAATATATAGATATTATATTTATTTGTTATAAGTGTAAAAGTAATTATGTACCATTGGCGTACCCAGGTCAGTATTTCGTGGGGAGATCGATTAATTAAAAAAAAAAAAAAAACCCTTGATAGAAAAAAGGATATTACTTAGTAATTATATTTTATTAATAATCTCTTGTGCAAAGGATTAGGATTACTTTTGTTGATTTTAATTTGGAGAATAATTTACACTAATACATGGTTAGTTGTACTGTCAAAATGCCGGGTACCAACACATCTTACGGCCGTAAAGTGACAATACAGCAGCGTAAAAATTTATTTCGGGAGGGGTTTGAACCCCCAAATCCCCCCCTTCGGTACGCCTATGTTATGTACCCTCAAATTTTAAGAACATAACACACAACAAGCTTATGATAATCTATCGAATAGGAATACCTTTAAAAACTAAATTTATACATAATAATTTTAACATTATTATTGTCGAAATTGAGGATATTACTTTTATTTTAACGTACATACCGCCAAATGACGCATCTACTCAATATTTTCAGTTTATCGATATGTATTTACAGAATAATAAATTAACTAAATTTATATGGTTGGGAGACCTAAATTCTCGAAATTTACTATGGCATACAGTGAATAATACGAGAGGAAAGAAATTATTAAATATAATAGAATTACATGACTTACATATTTTTATTAAAAACAAATATACTTTTAAGAGAAGCAATCAAAAAAGTGTAATAGACTTAACTTTGGTAACTCGAAATTTAACAAATCGAGTTCAAAATTGGGAAGTTAGTTACGAATTAAATGCCAGTGATAATTTTTATATTACTTTTAACGTAGTTTCGGTTACGAGACAGATGAAAGTGTTATCAAAGTTATTAACTACAATAAGTTAGCAGTTAATTTCAAAAAATTTAGTTATATGGTTGATATACATGTGTCACTTGCAATGTGACGTGCAGTAAATTAAAAGTTGGTTAAATAGTTTTCAAAACTCTATGTCAACACAGTTCTAAATAGTTCATATTCCATCGTTCAATTATCTATCGGTGGAATATTGAATTACAAATAATGAAATTACTGGTACATAATTTATAGAAAAAGTATCGAAACTGTAAAAACACATACATGTAAAACATAACCATTATAGTAATTATAAAGTAAATTTTATGGAATATAAGTTTATGATTTAAAAAAAAGAGCTAAATTGAAAGCCTGGAAAAAGTTACTGGAAGACAAAAATGTCTCTTTGGATTAAAATACAGAATATTAACCGATAAAGAAAAAAGTATTTATATATCATTAACATTAGATAATTATGCATGTACAGAAAAAAGGGGATAAAGTCGACTTATTGATGTCAAACCTTAACGTAAAACCATTTAAAGCAGAAGTACACGAACCTAATGTAAACACATCGATTACTAAAGAAGAAGTTAACGTAATTATTAAACAACTTAAAAATAAAGTGTGTCAGAAGGATTACTTGATGGAATATCAAATGGACTTATTAAAATATTTCATAATTTGTTACCAGATGTAATACCGAAAAACGCACTGCTTAAATATAGTTATTATCCTCAGGAATGGAAATTAAGTAAAACACTGTTATATAATACCTAAAACGAATAGAAGTCCAAACTTGTCCATATAGCGAGCTATATCATTATTATCTAATTTCAGTAAAATTTATGAAAAATGTATTCTTCATAAATTAAAAGAATTTGTAGAAAATAACGGAATAATAAATGATAACCAGTATGGCGCATTACCAGATAGATCATCTGAATTGACTATACGTAATATTTTACAAACAATAAGAATATACAAAAATAAAAATTACCGTACATGCTTACTTACTCTTGATATAACAAAGGCTTTCAACAGTTTATATTTAAATAGATTACTCGCATTATTAAAGGAACTAGGATTACATAATGGCATGTTGAACATTGTAAATCGATATTTCGAAAATCGCTACACTGTATTACAAATCGGTAATTATTCAAAAAAACAAGAAACCGTTATGGGAGTACCGCAAGGGACTGTTTTAGGACCGCATTTGTGGAACATAGTTTTCTCTCAAATGTAAAACATCAGATTACCCACTAATGTAAATATTTTCACTTTCGTAGATGATATTGCAATAGTAATAGCCGATAAGAATGAAAATGTATTGGAAAATAAAGTTTACCGGGTTTATACAGAAATCGCGAAATGGTTAGAACAATGCAATTTAAATATTAACGAATCTAAGTCAACTTATATGTAATTTAACAAAAATCTAAAAAAGGATAAAAGATTAAATTTTCTCCAATACGGATTAAGTATTGGTATGGTTAGTCAAACCAAATACTTCGGCACATTAATAGACAATAACTTAAAATTTTATAATCATTTTTACTATATCACTATAAAAATAAATACATTTTTAATTGTATTTAATAAATTATATAATAATAATAATCGATTAAATTACAAGAAGGGACTAACCTTATATAAAAGCGTAATATTGCCTAACACACTTTATGGTAGTGCAATATATATAGACATTTTAAAAGTGAAAAGATTTCAAAATATATTAAAAAATTTCAGAGAACTATTGCAATAAAAATGATTAAAGTTTACAGAACTCTACCAGCTACGTGTTAAGCACTGCCATTGCAGGTATTAAACCATTAACTTACGAAATACAAAAACATATTAACATATTTTTAATAAAAAATAATATTAAAAATCATGAATTCCATAATGTACAGTATCATCGACCTTAGTTCATATACGAACAAACCTCGTTAACGCTTAAACAGTTTAATATATTGGATAAGTATTATAATAATAAATTTCAGGCGCAGTGGGATGAATATAACGGTATAGCTAAAAAATTTTCTTCCAACCATAGGTGATAGACTACATAATAAAGTATTTACGTCAATTTTTTTTTAATCTACAATTTCTTACTGGACACGGGCTATTTAAAAATTATTTACATAAACATAAAATTGCACACTCAAATAATAACTGTGTAACGTGTAACTTTCCTGATAGTAATATTAAGCATATCTTTTCCGGCTGTTAGTAATACAGATTTTAGCAATATTATTAGCATTGATCAATTAAGTAAGCTATTTAAAATATGTTCAGTAGTTTTACGATAGCCGAAATAAATCAAATCATCGTAAAGTACATGTACACCTGTATTAATATTAAATTTATGTATACTAATTATTATTAACATTGAAAAACAATCTGTCAGAGTTCTATAAACTTAAATGGACGGGCTCAGGATAGACTTGTTATTTATATAAATTATTGGTATAAATTTTCTAAATAGATTTACCCCATCGTATTACGAATTGGAGGCAAAAAAAAAAAAAAAAAAAAAAAAACTTTGAAATATACAGAAAGCGAAAAAACAGAGAAGGTAACACGACTTTTTTCCAATGAGCAGTAGTCGTTTCTTTTAATGACGTTTTTGAAATTTTTTTTCTTTTAATGATTATTATCCGGTTTTTCGATAGCACGAATATCATAATTTGTTCCTGTTTCAGGATAGGATGGTACTCCCATGAGTATATCATGTATGCATAACTAATTAAGTGCAGTTTCCAATAATAATTAATAGAACTGAATATGTATGTATTTCTGTATAAATAAAATAATAAATTAGAGTTTCTGCAAACTCATGGTTTACGAGAGAACAATTATTTTTTCATCTTATTCAGTCGAGGATGATTCTAACCATCTTCCGATGTGTGTGCATTTTTTCGATTAGTATGCCTACGACACCCGGGTGGCCTTAATCTACTGATTGATACTATGGCGGGATGGCTAGAAAGACCAGTAAAACAATTTTAAAAGTCCTTCTAGGAAGTATTAAAACGCTCGAAGTTTCAAGTTTGATAAAGTCTTGTAGTATTGCGTTCGTTTCCGAGTTTGCTTTGTTCTATTAACTAATAAGCTGATCGTTGATTTATTGTTGCGTCAATCCGCGGCGTCAATATGCAGCGGAATCAGAAACCGCCCCAAACACGACAGATACCAAGTTGTCCCCTGCGGACCCCAGAACCAGCTTCAACCACTGGCAAAAATTCGTTCGCTGCTTCCACCAACAAGTGCACTTAGCCAACCGGTACCGGTGAGTCCGTTCCATTATCAACTGCTACCGTTAAACAGCAATCTAACCGCACTAACCCACCGCAGACACATACATCTCACCACACACACACTACTCCCACTGCTTCTCGACTTACACTTCTACAATCGTCTGGTCCACACACTAACACAAACCTTACCGTCAGCACTGTTATCGCTAATACCACTGCTTTGCCGCAACAAGCGACATTTACGAATATTCCCTTTTCTGGCCTCGGTAATGATCCCATTTCAGTTAGCCCCGCGTCGGTTATCAGTAATAATCCCGATAATTCGGAAACTATTTCTTTCGCTAATGCGGTCAAATCATCGAAACCTAAAATTTCTCCATTAACTTCTTTCTCGCCAGCCTATGCCGAATGCTCCCGTTCATACTTCCTTCTTCAATTCGCGACTACTTTGTAGCAATAATCGGGCAGCGCATTAAACGCAACCTCGGGTTCTCGTATTAGTCGCGATCGAGTGGTAGTTTTCCAAAAATCAAGGGAAGTTGTCGAGTCATTTTTCGCCGATGGTGGGCAGTGGTCAAACAGTTCAAGCCCATAGACTACGAAACCCAGCAAACAAACTAATTTTTTCCAACGTATCAGCGACGATACCTAATAAAGCGTTGTGTAATTATGCTTCTTCTCTTCCGCTAAAATTACACACTCCTATGACTATTCTACGCGTTTGCCCGCTAGATGATGAATTAGGACATATCATCTCCTTCCGTAAGCAGGCTTACATCTGTAAAGAAATTCCAAAGTCCTTCATTTTAAAGCGTAGTTGCATTGAACACCGTATTTTTATTAACTCGGCTGATCATGTTTACCCCAACTGCAAAAATAAAGAGCTGGAAGATCTCCCGATGGAGATCACCTCCCATAGAAATGAAGCTGTCGAGACAATGAATGAATGTCCAATCACCCAGCAAAATAACCCTCAACATAAAAGACCGCACCCGCCAACACCTGAGACAGCACAAACACAACCGAATTTCTCAGTGCAGCACCTCGTAAAACATAACACCTCCTCATCATAGCATAATGATGTCGATATTCCTCATCTCCCGTTCCTCCTCTCCCTACAACCCAACGTTTCATCAACAACACCAGCCGCAAAGAAGCGTAAGCATTAAAAATCGCTGCACTCGTGTAACCAAAAGTTTACAAGAACCCCCCCGGTCAGAAATAACGTCGAAGAATTACAACAGCTCAAAAACATGCTAGCGCGTCACCTTTCTCTTCATTTTAGCTTAACGGATACCCTATATCCTCATAGCCTCCCTTATTTCCGTTAAAAATTGCGTGTAATTACGTTATTATGCAGCGGAATTGCAGGGGCTTCTACAAACAGATAGAAGAGCTCAACTTATCAATAAACACCTATTATCCTGCTATTATCTGTCTGCAGGAAACTCATTTTAAACAAACCCACTGGCCGAAGTTGAAAAACTATTTCCTTTTAGCTGATGAACAAGGTGTAATCGTTTACGGTGTGATGGTAACATTTGTACATGTGAGCTTCCCTGCAGTCCATCATTACGATAGTACCACGTTGCAATCTTTAACAATTTCGGTAAAAATGTCAAATTCTCGTATTTCCCCGTTTACTAACGCCAAATGTTACTTCAAACCCACCAATAATGCTACACAAAGTGAAATCCAATCGTTCATATCTGTAGTAGGCGCCCAAGCGATTTTACTTGCCAATTTCAATGCTCACTCTCCTCTACGGGGAGCCACATATACGTGTCGACGGGAGACTACGCCTATCCAATGCCCAGTCTATCCTGCAGACGACAATTAATAAACTTACGGTACACAATGGGCTAAATTACTCCTCTTCCAAAACTTCATATGTTAACTTCCACAGGAGTCGTCTGCACGGAGATAACCAAGAAATTCGGCTTCATCCCAATAATTCTCCAGTTCTGTTAAATTTTTAGGTCTAGTTTTTGATTCCTCTCTATAGTGGTCTCCTCATATTACCAAGGCTAAAAATAAATGCATAAAGAACTTTTGTATTATAAAATACTTGTCCAGTCCTAAATTCAATATTGATTCCAAGCTACTTGTCATCAAACTTATGGGTGCAAGGTGTACTCCTCGGCTAGTCAGTCGTTACTCAATTCACTTGATCCACTACATCATCCATCCATCCATCCGATTAATTTTTGGTCTTCACCGAACTTCTCCATCAGCAAGTGCTTGTTTCCTTAGTGGCATCCCCCCAATTCCCCTGATTCGTTCTTATTTTACCGCGCGCGATTTAATCCATTGGTACCTTCATCAGTACGAAATTAATTACTTTCCAAAAATTACTGATATTCCGTTTCCGTCTTTCCCTAGTGATCCAAATCCTAGATTATTAAAATAAATTATCGATAGTGGCGTGCAATTCGCAAATCCTGAAACCCCTCCCCCCCGGAAAGATATTCCCGTAAAGATAAACACATCTCTCTTAGAGGTAATAACTCGCGGACCGATTGCGAACATCACCGCGTCGCCGAATAAATCAATAGTCATCCCAAGTCTTTGCACATATACACTGATGCTTCAAAGGCAGACCCGCATAATTCCCAATCGCCAACCGCGTGTGTATATGTCATTGGTAGTGAAATCACTTCGTTGCGTTTAAATAATTATTGCTCGGTACAGGAAGCGGAATTGTACGCCATATACAGTAGCCTCGTAGCTTGTTTGTAGACAGGATGTATGGATAGAAGCATACTTTTAATAACTGATTCTTCGGCTTCTCTAAAATCGATTTCCTCACAGAACAACATGGATATCCTAATCCTGAAAGCTAATTATACTTTGAAGCTGTTCCATCAAGCAAGAAATCAGGTCTTGTGGGTGCCGAGGCATATGGGATTTCAAGGCAACGAACGAATTGCTTGCACCAATGCCGTTTGCAGCACCACCAATCTGCAAAATGAAGATTTATTTTTGTGAACGTATGATGTCTGAGTGGATCAACCAGTGTGACAAAGGAAACCATCCTTTATGAAAAGTATAAAATTTACAGCCCATCATCCGTGGTTTCCTTCTCTTTACCTTACGCGTCGGGATTATGCTGTGTTAAATAGGTTGCCGGTTGGGCATACGGTGGTCCCACACAATTATATACCTGAAGGTACCCTTCCCCCACCCATGAGCCCTTTCTGCTCCGGCTCTTCTTATCCTTCGGTGCAACACCTGTTACAACAATGTGCAGCGTTCACCCGCTCCGTTTTTGCCGGTGTTCCACTTCAACTATCCTGTCAAATGACCCATCGCGCATAAAAATGCTACTCGTTTTTCTTAGGCCCAACAGCTTACTAAGTAAATTATGAAGTAGCCTTTTCACCCGGGCCCATGTGCTGTAATGACCGTTGCAGTTAAAAATGGCGCATGGACGCCACCGGGAAAAAAAAACGAAAATGATACAATCAGTTTCAGCCGCCTTTGATGATGCCCATCTGCCTACTAGGTTTAATGCCTTTAAAACAACGCTATTATTCATTTGTGTAACATATACTTTACAGTTTTTTGTGTTTTTTTTTTTTTTGTGATATATTTATGTAAAGTCGCTCGGCAGCCAAGGCCAATTTCGACGTTAAGAAGTTTTTTTTTTTTTTGGGCGCGCCAGCGGCATTGACCCAACAACAAGAAAACTAAGCTAAGAAATTAAATAACCAAGCGGTCCGAAATGGACGCAACAAAGCACAGCAGTGCGGACACCACAGAAGATGAAGGAAAGGAGAGGATAAAGGAAGAGTTATAGGGAGTAGGGAGACCTAATGACAGGAGCTGACTGTATAAAAGGTAGCGTTCGTTACGAAGAGCAGGACACTCAAAGAAAATGTGATTAGCATCACATGTACGAGGAGGATCACAATCGTGGAGAGAACAATCAGGAGAAGGCGATAGAGCAAATCGAAAGCGAGAGGAAGGGAGGAGAGAATGATTGATCCGGAGACGAATTAGGGAGACAATAGAAGAGCGACGACTGAGAGGAATAGAATGGAACCAAGACAGGGAACGAGGAATTGGCTGAATGAAACGGTAATGAGAATGACTATTAGAAAATAGGGAGGGATAAATATCCTGCCAAAGTCTGGCGTGATTGGAGTTGGATAAGGAAACGATATCTGAAGAAGGGAAATGGTTGAGGAATGAATCAAGGCGACCAGCAGAACGAGCCAAAGAATCGGCTGCATCGTTGTCATCAATTCCAGGAATGACTGGGGACCCACACAAAATCAATGAGAATAGAACGGGATGACTGCAATGTGGAGGTAAGAGAACGAATTGAGAGAACAATATTATCAGAGGAATGTGAAGGAGGAGAGGATAGGGCTTGAAGGACGCCCTTAGAGTCCGAAATAATGAGGAATTGGGAAAAATCGCTTAAAGAGGAAATATAAGAGATAGCCTGAAGGATGGCGATCGACTCGGCAGAAAAAATAGAGCAGAAGGAAGGAAGCCGGAAGGACTCAGAATGTCGAAGCGACGGAGCAGTAAACGCACCATCCACGCTGTCCTCGCTCTTGGAACCATCAGTAAAGATCAATACATGAGCAGGAAAAGAGGAATTCAACAAATGAAGAAGTTCATTGTTGACTGCACCGTGAGAGGAGGAATTGGCTCGAAGTGGGAGAAAGGAAAATTTGATAGGCTGCCATAGGCTATTGAAGTCATGAAAGAAGTACGGGAGAGTGTTGTAGGAAAGGACAACAGGAGAAAAATTAGAAAGACGGGTAGCAATGAGCGACAGGATTTCGATTTTATCAGGAGAAAAACGCCAGCAGTTTTTGATATATAGATAGGAGGAAATAAGTTTGGACGAGGAGATGGGAAGCCGTTTAATTAAGAAGCGATACCCAAGCTGAGAACGGCGAATAAACAGTGGTTGGGCAACCGACTACAACTTGTATAAAATTATGAAACAGAAAGGAAAAAAAGAAAGAAAAAAATAGCTGATATACAATATTACTATATCAATAGGAAAAGTCTGGCAAAGTTCAACAATTTAAGGATGTTGTTACACGCCGTTTTACTAGAATTTCGGCTAAACCAGCACCCTTCTGGAAATGTTGAAATTCTCGGCAATAGGCGAGGACATAATCCACCGTTACTCGTAACGTCACAAATGGGTTTTGGTTGTTTTTGGAATATGTGATTATGTGTGAAAATGCAGTTGCCTGTGCGAAGGTGCGTTAGTATAGTTCCCTCGTGACGGTCATAACTGTATGATGTATTCCATCGTCCTAGGTTTTTAGTTTTTGAGTTCGACAGTTTTGCTTCCATTCATGTTGCCAAACTGAGTATATATTTACAACTCTTACGTTCTCAAAATTGACTCTTTCTTCCTTTAAATGTTACCTTCCCTTTTTTTTCTTCTTCTACAATGGCAAAACACTCTTGTCAATTGATTCGAACGCTACATTCCTTTAACAAGTTCACAAAACCTGTCAAATATTCATCGTTTTACTCTACTAAATCCTCTTCCTATTTCGTTTTGATTTAAAAGCACGTTCCCAAAAGGGAAAAAACGCTTAGCAGTTGATTCGTACGGATTCCAACCGCTAAGTGTTTTTAGATTGTAGCTGATACAGAACCTGTAACATATTCAACGCATTCCATGACGTCAGTTTTCTCTCTTAATAGCATGCCCTTCGTTAAACTGACAATTTTATTCTTCGTATTTGCGTCAAATAAATTAGCTTTTATGTACCATAGTTTGTGACATCTTTGTTGGATATTCTAGCAATTTTTCAAACAACAACTGAGTACATTAAAATGTGGTTTTTCTGTTCATATACTGGCTGAACCACTTAAGAATTTCTTTTCTTCGATGTTTTGAAATTAAATGTTTTTTTTTCTTTTTCTAAATCGGTAAATAAATTGTATAAAACAATTCTACAGAGAAAAAAAGCATCTAAAAAGCAACGCAGATTTAAACTAAGATTTAAACACTGTCATGAAAAGGTGTATCAGCATATTTCTGTATAGCGAACGCGATTTTTATTTGTACATTATGGAAGGTTGCGTTCGCGTAGTTTTTAATCGCTCGGTTAAAAAAGATCGTAATGTGCAACAATGCGGATTCAACCTTACTTCTATTTTACTGATACTTCATTTTTGGGGAAATTCCTTCAAGGTTTCAGAATGTTTTGAAAAATTTGATGAATCAATGTTGGCAATATGTGAAGATAGGGAACCCTCGAATTGCGTGCCAGACCAGAAATAGCCCGACCAATGAGAACTAGAATTGCGCACCACTTTAAAAAAAAAGTATTCTGATTTTATAAAATCGACGAAGGAATAAAATGAGTGGAAGTCGCTCTTTCAGTGACTTCTAAAATGTGTTATCATATCTCGATGGGGAACGTTTACTATTCGGAATAACGGAACTACACTTCAGTTACTGAAAAGAAACCTGTAAGGTTTTGCAAAAAATAGGCTATCATCCCGTTAGCGGTACAGCTCTTATACTAAATATTTTTAGCTATCTAGAAACGTACACATTTAAGGAATGTTGCATTAAATTATTCTAATTTTTTGCACGAATATTATATGGAATAATGTAAATTATAATAATTTCTAAGTGAATATGTAGAATTTTCAGTGCACAGCATATTATGTTTTAAGAAGTTAGTATTTTCTATTAATAATACACAACATGTCCGGGAAGAAAATATTTTTTCGAACTGTTAAGTTTCCAGCGCCCCCCGGTAATTTAAATTTGAAGCTAAAATATCGTTATATTTTTTTCCCAAAGTATACCTATTTATATACGAGAGTGGTTCACATATAAACCGGAATTTCGTCATAAAAATTTTTATTTTATACTTACAGTGCTCATATTTTTTACAATTTTTCGAGATAACCCCCCTCGCACGCTACGCACTTTTTCCACCTCTTCGGCAATTTTTTTATTCCTTTTTCGTAAAAATCTCGCGACTTGTCACATAGCCATTTGCGCGCACGAACGATTCCACCTCATCGTTGCTGTCGAAACGTTGTCCACCAAGTGCTTCTTTCAACGGGCCAAACAAATAATAATCACAAGGCGACAAATCTGGACTGTAAGGAGGATGTTCAAGTGTTTCCCAGCCCAATTCGGCCAATGTCTCCATCGTGAGCCGAGCGGTATGTGGCCTGGCGTTGTCTTGAAGCAGTATCGCACTACGGATCGGAATTTCGCGCCTTTTTGTTCGATAGGCCGGTTTGACTGTGTTTTTTTAGGAGGTTACTGTAATACTGCGCCGTCACAGTACGTTGTTCAGTTAGGAAATCGACTGCGATCACTCCCTTCATGTCCCAAAACACGGTACACAACACCTTCCCAGCTGACTGTGTAACCTTCGCTTTGACTGGCGCTCCCTCTTTTTTCTTCCGCCACTCCATAGACGAGCGTTTACTCTCCGGCGTATAGTAGTGTACCCAAGTTTCGTCCGTGGTGAATATTCGCCGCAATAAATTCTCTCC
Source organism: Icerya purchasi (assembly GCA_039619475.1). Taxonomy (NCBI): domain Eukaryota; kingdom Metazoa; phylum Arthropoda; class Insecta; order Hemiptera; family Monophlebidae; genus Icerya; species Icerya purchasi. The sequence goes on along the minus strand of CM077115.1, from coordinate 138,543,797 downwards.
TTCCTCTTCATACCGCTGCAGGAGACGCGTACAAACTTCCCAACGAGTGAATTTCTGTTCAAAATTCAGAAGTCTTGGCACCCGTCTGGCTGCAATTTTGCGATAACCTAGCCGATCATGAATTATTGTCTCAATACTACCTATGCTGATGCCCAATTCGTCGGTCATATCACGTACACGGACGCGTCGGTCAGCCAAAATGAGTTGTTCGATGGCTTTGACGTGTTCATCTGTAATGCTGGTTTTTGGGTGCCGCGCATGTGCTATGTTTGACACCACTTCACGTTCTTTTCGAAACGCAGAACACCACTCGTACACTTGAGTTTTGGAGAGACACTCATCCCCGAACTGTTCGCGTAATTTTCGGTAAATTTTCACGGATTTTACGTCGTCTTTGATTAAAAAACGAATAATGATGCGTTGCGCAACAGACACTGGTACTTCTTTTTCACTCATGGCTCTAACTACACTAAAAAGTGAGCTTACACGGTTCTAATTGCTCTACACGCTTCGTAACAAACCGGTCGAACTGCCAGTGCAACCACTTTTTCCACAATAAATTTTTCGCGCGTTTATTTAAAAATTCCGGTTTATATTTGAACCACCCTCGCAGTTACGAAAACTACATTCGTTTGCTGTTTTTAGATCCAATGGGGTTTAAATTAAATGCTTATTGGAAATATTTATTTCATGCGATGCAAAGTTTGTTGTCTATTGCATATTTTAAATTTCAGGAATAATAATATCGGTTGGTGGGAGTGATTTTTAGGTAATTTTAAAATCGTCATATTATATGTTCTTCAATTTTTTCGCGATTTTTAGCGTTCAAGAGTTAGAAGATAATTAGAGTTGTTCGAACGTTATGCATTTTCTGGAAGAGTGTTTTAATACCATTTTTGTACACAACTTTACATTTAAATGTCTAACCGTCGTAATTTTTCCTTAAAAAAAAACATCAAAAATTATCATCCGGCTTGCAATGGTACCACACAGTAATTCGACACTGTTTTTAACTGCTCCACTACTAATCGTAAAAAATAAGTAGATGTGTTTCAGAATTGTTATTTTACAGCGGCTTTGTAGAATTCCAACTGTTGTTCCAGAAATATTCATCCCTGTAGTAATAAAACTGTCAACATTGCTAATTGCTTAACATTAATGGTAACAACACGGAATTAACATTAAAATATATGAAAGCGAAATATTCGATTAAAAATAGTAACTTGTAAATAAAGAAAAATATTAGCTGTCGCGCTATGTCAAGAGGTAGAGTGTGCACGTTTAATCACAAATATAATTCTTTTGAAACTAGAAAGATAAAAGATCAAAAATGTAGACAATTATGAGTATACTAAATTACTAAAAGTTGAGCTAACTGGCAAATTTCAAAAACTGGAATCAATTTTTAATGATTGAAAAAATAAATGAGAACATAAATTTATCAAAATTATAATATTTCTTTCGTAAACCAGAAATGAAACTGGAAGCTAGAATAAATTTATATTTTTAAAATTAACCTGACCTATTCTCAAATATTTTTTGATAAACCCTTCGTTATACAGAAAATATTATTAATACGTAAATAGGTGTAGTAGTATTTTTCGTTGGCGGATTTTAAATATCATTTTAAAAATACGATATATAAAAATTTTGAAAGTTATCGAACTTCAAAAATGTAGTACAATAAAGCGGCCATCAGGTTTGGAACCACTGTGTCCAACAAATATCATGGTTTGAATATTTATATTTAAACCTGCAAACGTCCGGTGCGCAATTCGAGTGCGTTGATTACTGGAGCTTTTTTTAATCGTCGGTCCAGGTAAACAACGGTACGCAATTCGAGCGCGGCCTAAAGATGTCGCTGTGCCCGATGAATTACAGTGAAAAGTCGAATTTCGAAAAGTTTTTAATTGAGACTATAAATCAACCGACGTGTGCTTCGCATACTCATCAACTTTTATAACGTATCCTTAGGCTACGCCCCATTCGAAAAAATGTCCCAATTTTATGTAACGCAAAATGTCCCAATTTTATGTAACGTTTGTTATATTTTATAGGATTTTTGTTATTGTTATTTAAAAAATGTCACAATTTTATGTATTGAAATATGTAACGAAAAATGTAATGCCTTAATTTTATATAATGAAAGGTTAAATGTTAGGATAGGATTTTTGTGATTATGTTATTTTTTTTATGTTAATGCCAGTAAGAATTACGTTGTAAATTTTGATAATTTTATACAAAGTATAGAAGAGAAAGAGATATAAATAAAAGCAAGAGGGGTCAAGGGAAGTGGCCGAATTATATATATATATATATAAAAGTTGTCATCACGCAAAATAAGTGAAAATTTGCATAAATTTAGAGTTACACTAATTTTTAGTTCATCGATTTTCCAAAACATACAATGTTAGTCAAATAGTAAGAAATTATTGATAGAATCAGCACCGCGTTTTTGTTTCTCGGAACTGTTTGTCCTTTCAGATAATCCCCAACATACCACTCCCTTCATACTCCCCATCAGAACATCATGCGAAACACGCAATTATCGGTTTCCAGGTGTGTCGCACTGTGATAGACGACTGCAAAAAGAAATGTTGAAATTTTACGAATCATAAATGAGATTCTTGCAGTCGTTTTAACGACTGCTTCATTGACTTTAAACGTTCTGTTGCAAAGAATCACGCCTGCCGCGTTGACATCATTTATATTTCGACAGAGGGTCGTCGTTTTAAAAAGAAATAAATCAATAAACAAGAAGCGATTTTCGGTTTTTCGTTTACGTTTAAATGGAGCCGTAAACGGTCCGGCGTGGACACGAAACTAGGGACGATGGATCATATTGCGAAAAGAAAAAAAACGGAAAATAGGATTAAACTTTTCGAAATCGGCGTCGGAGTTCTCTTTGAAAAGAAAAAAGCAGCAGGTGACATAAACGCGAAAAAACAGAATAAAATAGGAAATAATTAATGATGTCACGAAAGCCAGTCGAAAAGTCGAACTTTTAAAATTACACGCTCGAAGATAGCTCGAAACATTAATCAAACGCATCTCGATCGACTATAAAGAGCGCTTCTTAAGGCCGCTCGCACTGCAGGTATCTCGATGATATTGGACGAGATACGAGACCGGCAATGAAAAAATTTAATTACAACTATCAGCGTTGATAAACCAACGCGCACTTTTTGATAATTATCTTTCGTCACTTAACGATAAGTGTACTGGATCAACTTGAAGGTGATATTCGATTTTTCACACTCACTCGCTAATTCACCGCGGGTTTTTTAGTTTTTTTCCTGTTTTGGACACGCCGGCGGCTTTGACCCGACGGGAACCCCGCTTACCTGAAGTTAGTTATACGATTAGAAATGGAAAGCGCAAAGGAAAGTAGCAGCTCGAGTGAGGAAGAAAAGGATTGAAAGGAGCAGGATGGTCCAGCGCCAGGAGTTGAATAGGACATAGAAAGAGCAGAACATTCACAAAGAGGATGTGATTGAAATCGCATATAAATTGGAAAGGACCAATGACGTGTAGAGAGCAAAAGGGAGAAAGTGAAAGAGAAAATCGAAAACGAAAAAAGGAGAGAAGAGAATGATGTAATTTTAGTGTCTAATTAAGGACACAATAGCGGAACAACGATAAAAGGGAAAAATACTTGAAACTAAGGCTGAGAACTGGGAATGGGCTGTAGGAGGTAATAGGAGAAACGGTTGGGAAACGAGCGTCGTGGAATTTCTTGTACCTGTATTTTTTACTCAATGCTAAAGCACGTGTTGCTTCACTGCCGAATCTTGTTGTCGTCTTTTTTGAACGTACGATACGGTTGTATTCATATTTTTTTTTTTTAAATTATCGAAATAACAGCCGATAGAAACGGTTACGGGGTATTACTTAAACGTCCGCCAATACAATGCTTCGATTTTTATCAATTAGATCGTGCTTTATAAGAAAGGGGTAACAACAACTCTGTAAACTAAAGAAGGCAGGCACTAATCGTTCACGAAAATCGGGAAGTATTACACCGATACTACTGATAATCGGACGCGAGTTATGCATTTTGACATTTTTATGTCTTTGCTTTGGCACATAAACTTGAAAGGCGTTACCAAATAAGCGTCACGAAATGGACCGTCACGGAAAATCGTTACGAACACTTCATGTCATTACTTGGATGCGACTGATTACTAATATTTTCGTGTCTCTTTACTTTGTCACATAAACTCGAAAAGCGTCACAAAATGGAGAAGTGTTTTCTATAACGGAATTCTTATGAAAACCGTAGGGCTGTGTATTTCACACGTCATTTCCTTGTTTACATTTTCTGAGCGCACAAAACAATTATCATAGTAATTATAAATTAAATGTAACTTTAGTCTCGTGTACACCGTTTCTTTCCCATGAAAAGTGTTATTACGAGACGCACATAGCGGACGACGTGTACGCCGGTACGCGAACGAGAGACCAACTCACGTCGGCTCGCACTAAGGTGCACAAGATGAAGCTCGACGAGACGGGTGGTCTACCATACAAGATCGAGCTCCTTATTGACAAGCCGTACATGGTGCGAGTAAACATCGACGTCACCGACGGTCTCGTGAACGGCGCGATAGGCCTGCTGCAGTACATCGAACGCTCTCGCGAAACCGGCAAGATAATTCGATTTTGGCTAAAATTCGACAACGTTAAAATCGGTAAATTACTACGATCGAAAGCGGCGGGACACTATGTAGCGTAACCGTGTATCTACGAGCATTGGACGCCAATCGGCTTACGTTCGTCAACGGTGACACTTCCTAGTAAGATGGTTACCTGTAAACGATCGACATTTCCACTCACACCTGCTTGCGCGATATCGATTCACAAATCGCAAGGCAGTACATACCCGGCGGTGGTATACGAATACTCGAAATCGCACGACCAGCAACTCGTGTACGTCGCTCTGTCTCGATGTTCTTTGTACGAAAGGTTGTTCCTAACGAATAGGAATGGCGACCACCGATTTTACCACGGACGCGAAAAACAGTTGAAAGACATTAGAACTGAGTTTGAACGTCTTACGCGTCATCGTTTGAGCACGCACGCTTCCCGCTGTCGAGATTTTGTGGATCTTTCGCGTACTCGGACTGTCGATGCTCTCACGCTATGTTCATTCAACGTTCAGTCGTTGCGCTCACACTCGCTCGATATAACGTGTGACTTTGTTAAACCTTCGTGCAGTTTACTCGCTCTCTCTGAAACGTGGTTATCAAACGCCGATTGCGATAAATTTGAACTTGAAAGTTACTCGCTCGTAAATCGACATAAACGCGACAACGGCAACATGGCTGGTGGTATAGCGATTTACGAAAGGAAATTGGATTCGGACGCTCTGAAGAGCCGCAGTCGGCCGCTGATTCGTATTAATCAGGAAAAGAATGGTCTCGAAGAATGTAACGTAATATCGATGGACGTCGGTGATATATGCAAAGCCGAAACGACGATCGATGGAGAGCGTATGTTACTCGTAGCGACGTACCTCTCAAACGGGACAACGTTGAACGATAAGATCAATTTCTTCGAGCGTTATCTACTACCGTACTCGATTAAGCTGAAAGGTCTGTTTCTCTTTATCGATGAAATAAAGCTGTACGATTTACCGATCATAGTCTGTGGTGATTTTAACATCGATTTCCGCTTGGACGATGGATTGCGATTCCGTCAATTCATGAGTGAAACGTTCGGTTGTGAGATGAATGGTTCGATGGACCTCTCGACAAATATGACGTGCATCGACGGAATCTTTACTCGAAACGTATCGAACGTACAACCGTTAGCTTATGTGTCGTACTTTTCTCACCATCGGCCATTGCTCACTATTACTACCCCTAACGATAATGATGTAAATAAGGAACCTTGTACCAGCGGTAGTAGTTGTTAAATGGATATATTTTTGCAAATACATCGAAATATAATATGTACAAAGCATTTAGAGGTACAGTAGGTAGGTTCAATCTCGAAATAATACGTTGCGATATAATATGTACAAGGCATTTAGAGGTTACACGGCGACATTCTCATATCGACGGAGGCCGCAAAGCGAACGACGTTTTAATGTCGGCGGATGCCTGAATGGCTGTACAAAACCTACTTTTACGGGAAAACATGAAAATGTCTCACTGTGTTGCGGACTTGTAAGCAAGCTGTTTCCTTTGGTTTCACCGCTGCACTGATTTTTATCTTAATTATTAGAGAGTTGCGACTGTCTGGGCTCTGGATGGCTTTGATAGATTGAAGTGAGTCTGTAATAAGAAGAGCATTTTGAGACGCTGGCTTGGAAGAATATGTCTCAAGACAAAGAAGGATCCCAAACATTTCTGCCTCTAAAGTAGAGCACTAGTCGTTTAGGCGCTCGGTGTACATAACATCTCCAATTTCACAAGCGCATGCAGTTGGTGAAGGAGAATTAGCAGGACTCGCCTTAGCTGCGTCTGTGTACATGTGAATGTAGTTAGGCAAGGAGGCGAGTTTTTTAAGTAATTTTTCACCTCGGTTTTGCGTTATCGAAGGTGTTTATCCTTTTTTGTTTTTCGCTATTTTTGCGCATTTTCAGAATATAAATGTCGCGAAGCAACGTTTTAGATATGCAATTATTTTACTCGCGAAATTTAAGCCCGATGCTCATATTAATCAGTTATTTGAATTGTCATTCCGATATAAACAACGAAAGATGGAAAGATGTTATGAAAAATTGTAATTTTACAACGGTTTCTTGTACAACTTCAAAGAACTATTTAAATGTGTTAAAAATACTTAATTTGCTATCAAAAAATTAGCGAAGACGATAATAACTGTGTCACTACTACTGTTCCAAGAAGATCGATGAGAGCTGGATTTGCAAAGTACGTGGGAAGTGGAAAGGATGATGTTTTGAAATAGAAAATAGGCAATTTGTAAGGGAAGGAAAACTCTTTGAACATGAAAATTACGAGACAACTTACGGAATCTTTACGAGGGAAATAATTTTCTGTGGCCTTCATGGTTATCGGTCAAACGGAGCCCAAAAAAGGGTCGCTAACGGAAGGTTGTATAAGCAGTTGCTGTTGCGGGAAGGTATTATTGGGCACGGGGCGAAAATCTGCTGAACGGAAAGATACATTTTCATTTTTGTGAACTCGGCGTGAGCTCCGTGAAAATATAATTGGCCTCTTAAAATTGAGTTTGAATTGTTAATGGATAGTAAGAGGATTAAAAATTGAAGATAATGAGACAGAACAAAGTCTCTGTTATCAGCTCTGCGATATATATCCTAGAACGAAAGTAAGTATTGAAAGCGGGGCAGTATATATTCCAGGTGGATCTCTGCGACGACGATCGCACAGTTGTCACTAAGTTATATATTGTGCTTGTGATACTTTTTATAGTAGAGAAAGTTTAAAAAATTTGTATTGGAAAATTAATATATTAAATAATCGCACTGTTCAGAATGTATATCATTTATTACACACATAAAAAGTACGATAGATCAGAACTTTAAAATACAACTTTAAACCATTTATTTTGAACTGGTCGAGGTTTGACGTTTATGAATCATTGTGTGAGAAAAAATTTTCCAATAAACCTAAAGAAATAAAATAATCAAGAATGGAGAAAAGGATAGAACGTAACGGGAAAGAGAAAAATTACGAGAAAAGACAAAAGAAGTAAAAATAAGAGGAAGGAGCATGGAAAAAATACCGCTTATAAGGAGAGTGAAAAGAATAAAAAACTACAAAAAAGAATAGGAGATAATGGGAGTAAAATAAGAGGTAAAAGCTGTTAATTAAGTGCAATAGCACAATTTTTGGGGTGCATCTAACCCCTCCAGCTACCAGCATATTCGTTCTATCCGGTTGCCCTCTGCTTTCCTACTTCCGAAAATATTTCATACTGCGAAATATGTATCATCACTTCAGCCACACACAAAACCTTCCCCTAAAGTTGGAGCATTATTCTCTCGAACCAAACTTTTTCGGCAGCCCACTATCAGAATTACCGACCGACCTGCGAAGATGTGGTATCACGTCTGTACAAAGGTCAACACCCAGCTCCAATATCGTTGTTTCTCCATGGATATTTTTCCAGATAAATATTGACCGTCCATCGCTGAAAGAAAATTCAAACACAATAAGTCCCCTTTATACAGTGGAAGTGGTAGTTAGGGAAATTAACAAATATCCGCGAACCATCTAATTTGCTATACTGATGGAGCTAAGGCAGTTGGCGAGACCACTGTCCGCAGCCTGCGTATTCGAAGGTCACGACATCTTATAGGAAGTCCGGCTCAATGATGAGACCTATACGCATTTACCACATCGTTACAACTCACACCAGGGCCAGTGATTTATTGCTGGTTACTGATTCCCTACAGTCTTCAGACATGATTAGGGGCCAAAAATAAAACAACCCGCTGGCACTAAAAATATACCACTATTTGTACCCATTGTATCGAATGGGGACAGTCACGTGTCGCTGCTGTCAGTTCCTGGGCAATTCGAGTGCCTGGAAATGAGAGGGTCGACGGTGCAGCACGTTCTGCCTTGCTCTCGCCAATGCCAGAGGACGCGGAACCACCGTCATCAATAGCGTATATATATATATTCTTGAAGGCATGCGAAAACCAGCGAAAAACTGAATGGGCAGCTGCTACAACATTCTCAAAAATCATTAAGCCCACACAGTTGAACCATGATGATTACCGGAAGGAACATTCCGATATGACTTTAAGATCCTCAGTCGGCTGCGAATCGGCCACATCGCTATCTTCCATAAACACATAATCGACAAAACGCTGCCTTCGGCTATGTGCCCAATGTGCGGCCAGACAACTGTACCGGCACCGTTTTCTCACATACTGCTTACTTGCAAAAAGTTTACTATGTTACCACAAAACAAACTGAGAAACATAGAGCAGATCCTCTCAAATGAGGTAATTTTCATCACCAACGTTATTGCCTTCATTAGAATGAGCGGCTTAACTCGGCATATTTAAATGACCCCCCCCCCGTGTGTGTGTGTGTGTGCTGTAATGACCATAGTAGTTACACAATACAATTTAAAGGGAGAAAAAACACTGCAATAGCTCAGATCGGTTCCAAAAATATCGATCAATGTTGCCCTATATATATTATATATATCTTTCAGCTGTTTATTAATATTTGTGAAAGACATATTACTCAGCGGATGAAGAAACAGAATACCCTTCCCGGAATTAAGGTCGCAACTATGAAAGCATTCACTACTGAAGAGAAAAGCCCATTTGACGTTATGGCCACCACTGCAGAAACAAAATTCGCAGTGCTGAGAAGAAGATGAAGATGAAAGAATTTCCCATGCAACACTATGATCGTGTAACTACGAAAGCAGAGCCTGCAACGTCGACGGGGAAAAACTGGCCGAGGTCGTGACTGCAGCTGTACAAAACGAAAAAGAATATAACTGTACCAGACTGAAGGCAGCTGTTAGAGTGAAGAAAAAGCGGCGCCGATTGGCCATAGATGGAATGGTTTTCGGTAAATGAATAAACGGAGTGGAGTAACCCGTATCATCATTGGATACTTAAAACTGCTAATTTGAATAAAACTCCAATCAGCGATTTTAGAAGCGCAATGAGTACCGAACAAGTTATGCTCAAGTGCCATTTTTGTCTGTATCTTTTTTAAATTTCATTACGGAACCGTATCCACTGAAAGAGTTAATATCCTCTGGAATCGATAATAACCATTTTTTTAACTCTCCGAAGTCCAGGTAAATAAATATCTTGTCTATAGATGTCTTCCCGGTTGGCGAGCGGAAATTGCGAGTTCTAATAAAATCAATTCAAAAAAGATGTGCCAGATTTATCACATACGATGATAACAATATAACACGGAAGCATAAACACGTTTTTAAGACACACCTTCTCGTGCTTGCTATACATTGGCCCTGTACCATTCAGCAAGCACGACCACGCTGCTCACGATATTCAGAAAGCCGCATATTCCGCGATAATCTAATTCTACTGATCGTTTTACCATATATAAAATCCCTGTTTCAAGAAATTAAATCAATTTTTCCTTTTCAAATTTTTTTCTTGTTTTTCAATAATCTATCAGCACATTTTGCTTTCTAGTATTAGGGGGAATGTAAAAATTATTACGAAGAAACACTCATTGTCAATTCGATAGTTTGATTTCCGGACATGATGAAACATAATTAAATGTAGATAATTTTATTGATCTTTTATTCATTTTTTTTTTTTAATTTTTACACGGAACCAGCGCTTTCAAGAACGAAGAAGTGTAACTTTTCAAATTATAATTATTATCCGGATAAATTTTGTTCCGAGTTAATCCGACCAGATTATTGAAGAGAGTCCCCTTTTAACATGTGTACATGTTGTCTCAGTTGCTTTTCCCCGACAATTAATCTTGTTCCCGACATTCATTAATCCCGCGGGGGAAAAAAAAAAAGAACTCTTTCAAACGGGATTAGTGCTTAATGACTTTTAAACTTGTAAAGTTTAAATCAGCAGTGTCTCAACTTTCGCGCGAAATTTGCTTCAAACACGTGAGACAACATGAGATCTGCCGCGCTAATCGAAGCAACTTCGATATATGACCTATTAAGTTGAAAACTTTAATCGAAGCTCTTCTGAAAGTCTGCCTGTCACATTTGCCCTAAAACTAAGAAAAATATAACAACAACAAGCATGTATATATATACACATTAGCTACGATTAGTGTTTTTATTAGCTTTTTTTTGTTGATTATTTCTGGAATTTTGTATTGATGTGTAGTTATTTTTTTTGGTTTTTTTAATATGAACTACTTTCGACCGTAAAAATTTGAGAGAAAATACAGAGAGACTAATCGCCGGCGTGTAAGAAACCACCGCGAATCGAGTAATATGACAGTCAATAGAGCATTTTGACGCTCAGAATATTTTTTTTTTCTTTTATCTGTCGAGGGAAAAGATAGGATATGGATCAGAAAGAATCATATAGTCATGAACAGGAAGTTTTTGCTAGTTAATAATTGGCCAAAATGGATGAAATAAATGAAAACCACTAGGGATTTCAATAGAAAAATTATACAGAACATCAACTAATTTCGGATTTAGTAATCTTCGTATATATTCATACTGTATTATCCTGTTACAAAATACAAAATTGCAAAAAAATTAAAACAAAAAAATAAATATAAAATCGAAAATATAACAACATTTAATAATAAAAATTAAACTTTAAATAATAACGCATTGTTACATAATTACGTTGTTTATAACATCACCTTCGTATTAAAAAAAAAAAAAGCTAAAATTCTGCAAAATCCAACTTTTTACAATCATTATTTTCAGTACAGTCGTTTTTACGGTTGTTGCTGAGTTTTCTCTGATGGTTAGATGTGTTTTACAAATGTTGCCGTTAGAGAAAACTCGATAGCAACATAAAATAGTAGAACAGTACTGAAAATAATGACCGTCGTACAAAATTAGACTTTGCAAAAGAGATCTCACATTTAAATGGTAAATGCGAAAACGAATAAGTAACAATTTACCACGTAATTATGTAACAACCTCGTTATTTAATATTTAAGTTTACAGAGTTACATTTTATATTTCTCAGCAAATTATTAAACGCAAAACTCTAATCGGTGTGTTGTAAAATGTTAACTATATATTTATTAAAACACCTACGATTAGTGTTTTTTCGTTTCTTTCATTACCATTCCGAGAAATAATATTAATAATTGGTTGTCGAAAGTTCAAAATAGACAAGAGAAAAATCAATGGTACTCTGCCTTCGAAGAAATATGACACAGGGGCAAAGTGGCGGCTGCAGAAAATGTAAATGACTGCCCCGTATTTTCGGATTGGCGGAATTAGTATATCCTGCAGAAGACGGAATGTGGAACACTAGAAATAAACCACTTGGTACATAGTCGGCGCAGAGAAGACTGAATAAGTTAAAGACTGAAACTGCCAGTATAAACTTTACAACAAATAGCCTACAGCTGACATCGACTGGCGTAACTACTACGACAAACTCCAAGAATTCCCTCTAATACACCCTTTCATCGCCAGATATGAACTTGGAGTACGGTAAAACATTAACGATAAATTGAAGATATCTCGCTGTAACGAGCAATGCGCTGTATTCGCGAACAATGAAATTCAATATAAATGTAAAATTTATTTGCGCACTTGGTTGAAGACTGTTCAAATGTAAAATCACCTCTTTGCGCATTCCCAATATATTGTCGGAACAGATGCGACTAATGGCCCTCCTTGCTATATTTTTATACATTTGTCGCTGATCCATCCGACTGCTTACCGCTTCAATTCTTAGACAGGATAAACGTTGTCCACTATCTCCGCTTTGTATAGATTTTTTTCGGTTATTTGTCTTCCCCCAGGAGGAGACCTGGCTAGTGGCGCATGATCTAAAGCTACACATTCCATCGAATCTTTTTAAAAGTGTTTTGCTAGAACACTCTGAAAAAATATGTCTTTTACCTTATCGCTGAAATTTTAGCTGATAAAATTTGAACCTTTTATCGAGATTTATAAAGTTTGCGAAACGAACGACGTAACATTTATTTCGTTATTTTTAGAAACCTGAAAAGAATTATTATCGCATTGAGTGAATGTTATCGTTTTTGAAAATGCTTATTCTGTGCTTCTTTTAATTTTCTGTTACATGATGTTAGAAATATTATAAAAATAAAAATTTTGATTTTCAGTTGTTTTAGTACAGGGGGAAAAATAGCGTGTCCGTTATTTGCCATGGTATATCAGAAATTAATAATTACTCGAAGAAGTAATGAAAATCTACATTAAAACTGCACGAAACTTAAATTAATCAGTTTATTTTTTATTTATTTATTTACTTTTTTAGATCATACAATTCGTACGCATGCTTTACGGTTTTTTCATTAATTTCCAATGAACTTTCTCAGGATCAAAATTTCTATTTCTTCAAATAGAAAAAAAATAATGTAGTCTTGTATAGGAATAATAACGAGTGTTCGTTCTTACTGTTTTAAGAATCAAAACCGTATGAAAAAAAAAAAATATATATGTATGTATATATTCAGATCAAAATCGTAATTTTTGATAGACACTACATTAACATTAACACAACTCCGAGCATTTTCGAACACCATTACCACGGTCCATCATCGGAAACTGTGTTCGAAACGTTACATAATTACGTTAATGTTGACCTGGTGTCTACCAAAAATTGTGATTCTGACGTTAATATGAACCACGAAAACTGTTTGCGTATTGTGTTAAATATATAATTACGATATTTCTGCTTCTTCCTCTGGATTGTTTTATTTATTTTTTTTTCATAACATAATCACAAAAATCCTATCCTAACATTTAACTTTCATTATATAAAATTAAGACATTTTTTCGTTACATAAAATTGTGACATTTTTTAAATAACAATCACAAAAATCATACAACATATAATAAACGTTACATAAAATTGAGACATTTTTTTAGGACATTATTTGCGACATATTTTTGGGACATTTTGCGTTACATAAAATTGGGACATTTTTTTAGAACATTATTTGCGACATATTTTTGGGACATTTTGCGTTACATAAAATTGTGACATTTTTTAAATAACAATCACAAAAATCATATAACATATAACAAACGTTACATAAAATTGGGACATTTTTTTAGGACATTATTTGGGATATTTTTTTGGGACATATTTTTGGGACATTTTGCGTTACATAAAATTGGGACATTTTTTCTAATAGGGGGTAGCCTAAGAATTACGTTATAATTAATATAAACATATATATATATATATATATAATTTTTTCTATGTCGTTTATGTATTCACTTAATTAGTTAAAATTTTGGAAACATGTATGCAAAGAATCTATTTATGGTCTATGGTCATTATATATTGTACATTGCCAAATAATGTGTTCAATTGAACCAATCTCTCCGCATTCGCAAAAAGCACTGGATATTCTACTCAGTTTGTGTAGTATTTCCGAAGTTTTCCCTCGTACGTATTCGGCATATATAATGTATAAATTCTCAGCTGATTTTATTTGTAAACCACGTCTTCTTTTGTACGGTTTTTTGTATTTCGAAGTATTCTTTGCCAACATTCCCTTTAATTTTTTCTTAATATTGTGTTTGCCATTCATCATTTATCATCTGCTTAATATGCGGTATTTTAACCTTTTCCGTTCATTTTTGATAATTCATCGACAAGCGTCAGTCGACGAAAGCAATTGTAAAAATTCTTAATTAAATATAACTACTAACATTGTGCATAATTAATCAACGTAAAAACTTGGCGTAAAAATTAATGAACAATAAGAATATTTTCTAAGTAGTAATGTAACGCGTAGAAAAATATACAGAGCAAAGAAATATGCGCGAAAAGATTTCGTTTTTATCAATTTTTCAAATAGCAAGTATATATCCATACTTTCAGCTACTTCCTCATAAAAGCGCAATGAAGAGGGAACAAGTTAAATAAAGAATTACCGAATTAGTCTACTTTTTTCCTAGAAACTATAGAGAGGTTCGAATTAATACGATCTCGATGACTTCCGAAAGAAGAGTGATGGTGAAACGCACTGAATGAAATAGTATCGAGTAGACAGAAAAACAAGCGGAATAGAAAAGGAAGGAGCATTCTCGCGAATGAATTATAAATTCGCGAGACACCGACGGGCAAGTTTCATAACGCGTAACGGAACTTAATCTGGCGCAGAAAGCAATGGCCACCGTTGTAGCACGTACATTGCGGCAGCTGACGTCACCTCATCGCACAGTCGTGCCTAGTTTAAGGATTATGCCGGGAGACAAAGGCGTGTAATATCGCTCGCAATGTGCAGACTGAGCGGCCGCAAGTCGGGCCCGATCAAAGAGCACCGCTCGCTGCTAGAATGTAGCTGCCGCGGTAAAACACGTAATTTTTCGAACAATTTGCCAGAATTACGGTAGGATCGGAGGTTATTCGAAGGCATTTTACGATCATTCGGCAAACGAGCGCCGCTGGAACGAAAATAAAAACAGCCGACAGCGGCGATGGCAGCGAACAGCACGCAATACGGCAACGGTGAAAATTTTCCCACGAGCAAATTGTTGTGTATATTTTAAAAAGTTGTGCATTTAGACGAAAATTTCCTGGTCGAAGCCGGGGCTGCAAAGTGTCGGCTGGCTTAAGTGTTTTTTCGCCGATTATTCGTTCGGCGCCGTTGAATAAATAAACAAATATTGCCCGACAAGCTCGAATTTCTTTTAGCCATTTTGAAACACTATTATCATCGCGCTAACGGAGCGAATTTCGAATTTATCTTCTCTCGTCGACTATCCGCAAAAGGAACCGAAAATAGAGCGAAAATAAATCAGATAGCGAAATTCGAAAGTATAAACATCGCGATAATCTCGTATACACATTCTTTAAGCGGCAGCACCTTCGCACGATGAACACTCCGAACATTCTAATCTGCATCTACGTTCGTCGAAAGAACTTTCATTCGGAATACAAACGGCGCATAGATCACCACCGCCGTCACAGACCTGCTGCCGTTTGTGAAACATTCCGAAAGTTGCCTGTGAAGGATTCTTCTTTGCGACCTTCGTTCTTCTTCTCTTTATCCTAATCGTCTTTTCCACAACAGGTCTTCGCTTCAATCGCAACTTTTTCCTTCTTCTTCTCGTTTTCGATTTTTTATCATTTTTTTTTTTTTTTTTTAAATAAGTTGTGGATCTCACAGGGCAAATATGCCCGTTGTGTGAGTGCCCGACACTCTTATTAACGTTTATTCAAAAAATATATACAATACAAAAAATTATAATTTAGCTTAACCTATTCTATACTTATAATATTAGAACTCTAGCGTTAAGATTAAGTATAAATATATATATATATATACGCATGCAACTACGTAACACGCCCCGTAATATGTATCTGTACATTATTACATGCCGACAGTTCAATATTTAAAATGGGAAACATTATCTTCTTTACGACTTAATGTCTGGTAAAGACACTAGGAAATCAAAAACAAAAAGAAAGGAGCATTAGAAGGTAGAGAGATTCAGAACGTAGCTTGTTATTCAATCTTTGCACCATTCCTTTAACCAATTTTCCACCTCCTTTTTCCACACACCAATTCTTTTTTCCTCTAATATATGATTCGGGATTATAATTGTTAATTTAATTAAAACCGAATCATCCGATAGATGTAGTATGTATTACTTTGGTTTCTTGTCAATCGAGTTTTTTGCCTAGATGGTAATTTTATATTATTAACGTTAAATTCTAGTAGTCTGTAATAATAATAGTACATCTTGGGGGACATTTCATTGTTTTCCTTCCATACATAATTGATCCAGAAACGTTTTGCTTCCAATGGGGGAGTATGAGTTTCAAACACCTCTTCTGTATTTTACTTATTTTATTTATTTCAGTTTTCTTAGCCTCGCCCCCCGTATTTGAATTCCATATAAAATTCTAGACATTATAATTGAGTTATAGTATACACGTAGTGTTCGATATGATAGTACCTGCTTTATTTTATATACAGCTGGAATTGTCTGTCTTATTTTTGAGTTTAAACTTAAAATGTGTTGTTTCCAATTCAGGGATTTATCTATGTATACGACTAAATATTTAAAGTCATTTACGTTTTCTAACGGTGGACAAGGACATAAATGGGTGTTGATATTTGCATGAAGCTCATGAATGCAATTGTTACTGCGGAGGATAATTCGCGAATCGCGTATTTTATATTTAGAACTATTCCGAATGTGTAATACTTTTGATTTATTTATGTTTATACATAACTTCCTATCATGTGCCCATTTACTAAAATTATCTACATCATCTTGTAGTAATTTTTCCGCCATCTCAAAATTGTTGTGCTCGATTAACAAAGCAATATCATCAGCAAAAACATATACCTTTGCATTTTTAATATGTTTGTGTAACGAGTTGGTATAAATAAAAAAAAAGAATCGGGGCCAATTCCTTACTAGCCGGTTAATTGCAGGCGCTGATCGCTTTCTTTTCAAATACATCCTCGCATCTGCATCCAACATTAAAACAACTCTGAAGTTTGACTAACTGGTGCTGCGATATACATTCCTATCTTTTCTTCACGGGCTTCGCTTCTGCACATGTTAAAATTTAACCTCTTTTTCCTAACATTTTCCATTGTCTTTAGGCCAGTAGGAATTTCCAATTAAATAAACGAAAAAAAAACCAAAAAAAAAAACCTGTCATTCAAGATGCGGTTCATTATCCGAATGCGATTTTAAAAAGGCTCTCCTCACAATTATCATCCGACTTCATGATTGCGTCTTTTCTTCTTCTGTTCGTCGATCTAATTTTCGGGAATTACCAGACCAATGAAATAATTAGTGAACATGTTGGTTCCTCGCTGTGTTAACTTCTTTCCAGCGATAATTTTCATTTCGCTGCTTTGTGTGTCTAATCTGCGTTCTCCTCGATGTTAGTATCCGGATTTCCCACGTTATCACCTCTCTGTTCATGGTATGTTCGTTTTCATCACGGTCGGCTATTCTAAAGTCATTTCCAACTTCACTTCTCTATACTTTTTACATATTTTTCAAACATTTGTTCGCCTATCCAGCGAACTCGCCTGTTTCTATTTCCGACACTGTAGCATTATACATGAGTGTCATATTGGATTTAGAAAACCAATATGTATTTTTTTTTTTTTCTATTCGGTGTTTCGCCATTTTCGTCTACAAAACGAATCGGTTTTCGTTTTCCCGTTTTCTAATCCCTTTCTCCGAGGCATGAGTACGCGTTAGAAAATGACGATGAATACAACTAGGCGATTCTCCTAAACTGCGAAGAATTGAATCGTCAAGGTCTGCCGGTTTCGGATTCCAAATTAGCTACACCGCGCACAAAAAGTATTTACGTGTTGACCCTTCAAAGTGTTTTATACTGTAAATATTTCATACAATACTAAATAATAATCGGGGACATAATTTACAAAAATTATTTCGCTAATAAAAATATGTAACCAATTAATCTTTCGACTGCAACAGCAGAAACCACCGGTAGGTTTAGTGGGATTAATGTATTTAAAAATAGACAGGCACTGATCAACAACGATGTTAATAAATCCTACATTATTAAGAACGCCGAGTTAGACATCTTCGATTGCGATCACTGCGATTGCTCCCGTATACTACATATTTGTTACGTACATAAACCAGCGCGGATATCGATTGAATATTTTTAATCGTCGCAGTACAAACATTTTTTTTTTTTCTTTTTTTGGTCCCCAATTCGTAATACGATGAGGTAAATATATTTAGAAAATTTATACCAATAATAGATATAAATATCAGGTCTGTCCTGAGCCCGTCCATTTAAGTTTATGTTACCCTCACAGACTGTTTTACAATGTTAATAACAATTAGTATTCCTTAAATTTAACTTTAATACGGGTGTACATGTATTTTACGGTGATTTGATTTATTTCAGATATCGTAAAACTACTGAACATATTTTAAATAGCTTAGAGTTACTAATTGATCACGGCTAATAATATTGCTAAAATCTGTATTACTAACAGCCGGAAGAGGGATATGCTTAATATTACCAAGAAAGTTACACGTTACACAATTATTTGAGTGTGCAATTTTACGAGGGTGGTTCAAATATAAACCGGAATTTCGTCATAAAAATTTTTATTTTATACTTACAGTGCTCATATTTTTTACAATTTTTCGAGATAACCCCCCTCGCACGCTACGCACTTTTTCCACCTCTCCGGCAATTTTTTTATTCCTTTTTCGTAAAAATCTCGCGGCTTGTCACATAGCCATTTGCGTGCACGAACGATTCCACCTCATCGTTGCTGTCGAAACGTTGTCCACCAAGTGCTTCTTTCAACGGGCCAAACAAATAATAATCACAAGGCGACAAATCTGGACTGTATGGAGGATGTTCAAGTGTTTCCCAGCCCAATTCGGCCAATGTCTCCATCGTGAGCCGAGCGGTATGTGGCCTGGCGTTGTCTTGAAGCAGTATCGCACTACGGATCGGAATTTCGCGCCTTTTTGTTCGATAGGCCGGTTTGACTGCGTGTTTTTAGGAGGTTACTGTAATACTGCGCCGTCACAGTACGTTGTTCAGTTAGGAAATCGACTGCGATCACTCCCTTCATGTCCCAAAACACGGTACACAACACCTTCCCAGCTGACTGTGTAACCTTCGCTTTGACTGGTGCTCCCTCTTTTTTCTTCCGCCACTCCATAGACGAGCGTTTACTCTCCGGCGTATAGTAGTGTACCCAAGTTTCGTCCGTGGTGAATATTCGCCGCAATAAATTCTCTCCTTCCTCTTCATACCGCTGCAGGAGACGCGTACAAACTTCCCAACGAGTGAATTTCTGTTCAAAATTCAGAAGTCTTGGCACCCGTCTGGCTGCAATTTTGCGATAACCTAGCCGATCATGAATTATTGTCTCAATACTACCTATGCTGATGCCCAATTCGTCGGTCATATCACGTACACGGACGCGTCGGTCAGCCAAAATGAGTTGTTCGATGGCTTTGACGTGTTCATCTGTAATGCTGGTTTTTGGGCGCCGCGCATGTGCTATGTTTGACACCACTTCACGTTCTTTTCGAAACGCGGAACACCCCACTCGTACACTTGAGTTTTGGAGAGACACTCATCCCCGAACTGTTCGCGTAATTTTCGGTAAATTTTCACGGATTTTACGTCGTCTTTGACTAAAAAACGAATAATGATGCGTTGCGCAACAGACACTGGTACTTCTTTTTCACTCATGGCTCTAACTACACTAAAAAGTGAGGTTACGCGGTTCTAATTGCTCTACATAACAAACCGGTCTAACTGCCAGTGCAACCACTTTTTCCACAATAAATTTTTCGCGCGTTTATTTAACAATTCCGGTTTATATTTGAACCATCCTCGTATATTTATTTAAATAATCTTTAAATAGGCCGTGTGCAGTAAGAGATTGTAGATTAAAAAAAATTTGGCGTAAAAAACCTAATTAAGTAGTCTATCATCTATAGTCGGAAAAATTTTTTTAGCTATACCGTTATATATATATATATGTATATATTCGTCCTGAAATATTATTATAATACTTATCTAATATATAAGTGTTTAAACTGTTTAAGCGTTAACGAGGTTTGTTCGTGTGTATGAAGACATCTAAAAATTATCTTTTCGACCTTAATCATTTTTGCTTATCAATTCTCCAGTCGATGATTATTTTTTTCGTAGAAATTACATCACATTGTAACATGTTTGAAAGAACAAAAAGTGACCGCTTTTACTTCAACAACATCGTATGTGTTTAAATAATAAGACCGGTTGCGTAGCCCCTACAGTTCCGATACTGGCATTTGATTGTGTTCATACAATGGCTAAGAATTTCCCGAAACATAATGTTGTCACTTTCTTACATTTAATACAACTAAAGTTATTAGTAAACGCCATGATTTTACACTAAGGATTTATCTATCGCCTTGATACCGAGACATCGCCTTTGGTGATTCTGGTTTACCTTTTACACACTAACTATGTCGATTTACCGGATCGTCAATAACTCGTGACAACAGAGACCGTTGGATTTTATGTCACTTCACTCGCCGTAAACTGATTGTCTTTGTGACGCTATTCATCAAACACTAAAGTTCTTAATACGCTCGTGAAAAGTAGCCGTTTTTCGCTCTGAAAGCGATTTCGGAGTTGTCGAAATGTTTCACGATCGAAACTGCTGAAAGGATATGTGGGTGACAACAAACATGTACTTGACCGGAAAAAAAGTAAATCTCCTTGCTACGTACTGAACCCGGAGAATAACTTTTATTTTACAAGATATTCTTGCCGAACGCGAATTGTTGTCGCAACCTCTCTAGTCCCCCGCCCTATTTATTTTTTTCAGCAGGTGGTAAATCTTCTTCGTTAGGCTTGGTGCCTATGCAAGGCCTAGAAGCTCTAAACTCCGGCGTTGAAAAGCGGAGAATGGATAAAAGTGAGTACTGCACATCTATGTTAACATATAGGGCACTAATCGAACCATGAACTTCAAGCAAACTTTTATTTAACTCGCATTGTCAGTCTGTCTGTCATTCTGTCTGTCTGTCTGCGGTGAATCTTGCGAACGATTTTTTACCTACTTCGCAATAAATTAAAAAAGTTTCCTTTTGCAGAAATGCTTGTTATAGATGACAATATAATAATATGCGACATCCGAGTTTCCAACTTCAAAATTAGACCCTCGGCGCGCCGAACTAAGGGGAATTTTGGAAACGATTTTTCACCTACTTCCCGATTAATTAAAAAAGTGTCCTTTTGCAGAAATGCTTGTTGTAAATGATAATACAATATTATACAACATCTGATCTTCCAACTTTAAAATTAGACCCTCTGGGTGCCGAAAGCTAAAAATTTTTGGAAAAAAATTGTTTTTTTTTTCGGGCATGTGATATATCGTTGGAAAGATCGCCATTTGTCGAGAACAAAACCATATTTTTTATTACTTTAATGAAACTTTCGAAGTTTAGGAAAAGTTCAAAAAAGCGCGAGATCTAATATGCAGCTCCCTCTTTATGGCACGAGTTTTATAGCATTTATAATAGTTAAATACTATATAATATTAATATTTAATTATTAATCTGCGACACCCGCTTTTATTTTTCAGAATATTTACTAGTTTCAGATTTTAATGTTAAGACGCGTATCTGGGGTAGTCGCACAGTAATCAAGTTGTACTTTCTAGTGCATAAATAAAAGGCTGTTTTTAAAAAGTTTTTTTTATTTATTTTTTATTATTACTTTATCTCAGAGTTCAGATAGCGAATATGCGGTACCTTGGAAGTTTTCGTCGACCACAGGCGTCACAACAACGGGGTCATCGACCTCGGTGAAATTTCGTAGATCGACGAAAGACTACGACGAGTATCTGAATCGTGTGAAATATTAGAATGTGAAAAATTTTAACCTTTTTAGAAACCGTATACGACGAATGTTACGAATAGCCGTTTAGATAAAAATGCGCAATAATTTTTAAATTACGTTTATTTACCTTGTATAAATCGTTCGGAAGACCGATTATTCTATAATGAAGTATATTAAACATAAAAATTATTAAAAAACAGTAACGCATAGATCTGGATGAAAACAAATTATAAAATAAGAAATTTTTTTTAATCGTACATTAAGAAATGAGTATTTTTCAAAATCAGGGGGGGGGGGTTAAAATTTTAAGAACAATCAAGATAGATTTACGCAACTCGATGGATGAAGAAATTTCATCATGGCAGTTTGCGAAATAAATACTGTAAGACGTGTTTTCGGAGAGTCGTGCAGCGGTAGACACGTCAAACGAAGACTAAACGGACAGTGGCAGACACGACATCTTCAGAAATTTAAAGATTAATAGGACTTTGTAAAAAGAAAACGGATGCGGAACTGGCCGGAAAATGATTGGCAGCAAGTAAAAAACAAACATGGAAGCTACACGTAGAAAAGAGCTAAAAGAGAGGTCGCCAATGAAAAGAACGGGTGAAGAGAGAACTTGAAAAATCCTTAAATTCGAAATATACTGTACAATCAGCGAAAACGATAATAAATTTAATTACCGAATGGCAAGACCGAACTGACTGCGCTGCCTTTAGCATTTAAGTAGGCGTAAGCTGACGCATGCACAACAGTTCTAGAGAATGATTAGCTTAATAAGTCACCTTTCAAAAACCCCATTACAGGTGCGAAAATACGCAATGTATGTGAGTAAGATTTATATGTGGATGTCACAGCTGCGTTTCCGAGAAGCAAAGTGAGGTAATTATTTTTCCGAGCACCCATCTAGTCGAAGTTGCCACACATTTTTATCCCGTGTATATCGACTACAAAAGATACCCTTTAACAATAGCTGCCAATATAAATGAACTAATTACAACGAAAACGTGATATGGGTTTTAAATTCGCTGCACAACGTGATACTCCCATAAAATTAGTCTGGGAAATATTAATAAAATACAATATTTATTAGTCGCTACTTTTTTCTTTTTTTTTTTTGAGCGGGCTAGCAGAGAATTCACTGGGCCAAGAAGCGCGTAAGATAGATAAATAAAAGCGGAATAAAGATTACATTTTTTTATTTTATTTTATTGGAACTAACGAAAACTTTTAAAATCCATCAATACAAAAAATAACTTAAATTATTCAAACTGAAAAGAATTTAAATATTACGTTTACAACTTACAATAACAATTTAAGCAGTAAACTTGTTGACGCACTGACAAACACGCAATTTCAGAATTTCTGTAATTAGCACCTAATCAGAGATACGGGCGTTTAGTAAAATCGAAATTTGCTGAGTATGCCACATAAAAAACTAACATTCAATCAATAATTATTAAAAACAGATGCGAAAACAGTGAAAATCAAATCACCCTAGTATTCGTGATTTATTAAATTTCCCGAAAACATATATGCAAATATAAAAAGTATATTATCGAAATAACACTGTGCATTGCGTTTTTAGCGGTTAATTAATTATTTAAAAATATTTCAACTTTTTCAATTGTTCGAAATTATCGATACGATTTTGTATACATTATTACTTTATTTTTTGTATATTCACCGCCACGAGTATAATTGACATTTTTCACTTTAATTATTAAGGTGTAACATCTGCGGTTTTATTTATTTATGTGATTATAGCGCAAGTAACGGTGTAGCGAAAGACGGTGAAAACCAAATCAAACACAATCAACCCCAATGAAAACGAAAAGCGGGAATCAACAAGTACGACCGAAGAATCGTCTAAAAGTTACAATACATTCGGAGAGTTAAGTTCGTGCATCCAAACAGAGATGTTAGACAGTGTTTGCGCATACTATCATCTTTACTTTTCGTACGTATGCAGGTGAAATATTTCAAGATACGCTGTGAAAAAGTCGGAATAAACATCAATGGAAAATGGTATACATAATATTCGGTGTATGCGGATGACATCGTGCTCTATCAGCGAGTTCTTGCCACCACCATGGTGGGCTTCTACAAAGTTCTCGGAAACGGAAGAAAAATGAGTTAACAAAGAGATAAAGTGGGGTTGAATTAACCGCCTTAAAAATTATTAATAGCGACACAATTTCGAATGAGCTAAAGAATTTAAAAAATATTTAACATGTTACAATGTGAAAGACTTTGATCTCCAAATGTTCAGACTAACTTTTAAAGGGGCGATAATGTTATATGTTGTTCGTGAAACTTATAACGCATTACAGACATGTTTAAAACTTTTACATATATATATATGTATATATATATATATATATATATATATATTGTATTGTATTACTGCGCATAAGTATTAAGATACGCTACGAAAATGTGGTAACATTTTGGAATATCATCGCGGGTACAGAAAATAAAAAATAGAAGAGTGCTACGAAGAGTAAAATCTCAGATTAAAAATAGTGAAAAAGTAAATTCGGGTTTTTGGGAAATATATGACCTCGCAGAAAGATATAATTATTTAAGGAAAAACTGACGATAGGTCGTGAAAGAGAAAAATATCTGTTCGGCGGTGGAAAGTCAGCAATAGAAATCATCGCGACAAACAAGAAGCTTGAGTGCCGGATCAGTTCCTGACGACGGAATAAAAATAAAATTAAGTTATCAAAAATAACTTTACGATTTTTGGTAAATACTCTGTGAATAACGAAAATGCGATCGTTATTCGACATACCGCTAACAGAAGAACCATTATTGTTAAAACTACCGCATTATTGTTCGCTTTCCTTCTGATTTGGAGGGTACACATTATATCGTAATAATATTAAAGCAAAAGCATTCTAAAACTATCCAGCCGTTATATTCAAATAACCTAGAACGAAACGAATTCGTATAGATTCAATCGTCGGAACCGATTGATTTTATATTTATCACTCATTATTTCACAAACCAACTGACCGCACACTGTGCTGCAAAATCTGGTTCCAAAGAAATAGAAACATTATTAACAATTATTGAAAAAAATCCACTTCTCCAACTGTCTTTGGCGTAAAAGCACATTTTTCTGCGCGTTCAATTCGTCCGATATTAATTTGAAAATTTCTTTGTGAACTTTGGTTTAAAATTTGGCTGCCTATAAAGCGCCCTGAGAGTCAATTTACGAGAGCGTAATATACTTCAAAGAAAAAATTAACTACCTGCGAAGCGGCAATCATACAAATAAATAGAAATTAAAAGTTTTAATTTTATAAACTTTCGCCCAAAGAAATTACTGCAACACTGTTCCCCGTGGTTTAGTCTATCGAATACCTCTCTGAAATAAGCTAGGCTTAAATAATTTGCAATTTTAATTTTTTGTTGTTTTTTTTAGGTAAACTCAACTCTTAAATACTGACATATCCGAACATTCAATTTGTCGGTGAAATTCCACTGTTCTACATAGTAATTTTTTATTGGCGCAGTTCGTACTTGTATACGCGCGAAAGAAGTTCTTTTTTTTTTTTTTTTTTAAACCTTCCCTTTGGGCATTTCAGCAACGGATCTTCGTTCAAAAACGACACGAGGGAAAAAGATCAGTTAGATGTAGAGTCGGTGTCAAATATTGATAGAATAAAAGAACTGAGTATAGGAACAACGGAGATCGACGGAAACGATATGATATATACGAAGCGCAATAAGGATTAGGGAGCTCTTAAGTGATAAACGGATGATGTTTGTTCACGAGCGAAGAACATTCAAAGAAGATATGGTCAGGATCACAGACGGCTTCGTCATCAGGATATGAAGAGGGCAACTAGGGGATATAGCGAGATGAAAACGAAAATGTGAGGGATAGTAACGAAGCGAAGGAAAAGGTTGGATGGAAAAATAAAAGAAAGGTTGATTAGAAAAGGAAGAAACGTAAAATTCTGACCAAAATCTAACATAAAACACGTTTTACACAATGGGAGTAAATTAGGAGCGGGAATTTTAGTGAAATAAAAGCGGTAGGATAAATATGAGCCAAGGAATCTGCCATTTCGTTACAATCTATCCGAATTATAACTGGGGACCAACCAGAGCATATCAATGCGGATAGAATGAAGTGAGAAAAGAATGTAAATGAGAGAGCGAATATGGAGGATAAAAAGGTCAGAGGAATGACAGGGAAAATGCGAGGAAATAGCTTTAAGAGCACACATGGAGTCGGAGATAATTATATATTTAGAAGAAGATCGATGGGAGTAAATACGAGATTGTAGAACGTAGAATGGTCATTAGCTCGGTCGTAAAGATAGAACAAAAAGAAAGCAGACAAAAATATTCAGAGAAATTAATGCTCGGAAGGATGAAAGAAGCTCCAACCCCATTAGACCCCTTCTAACCATCTGTAAAATAGTCATGTGGGAAGGAAAACGGAATTCGACATAACTATGGAATTCGTGTATAACTGTTGCATAGGAAAAGGATTTGGAGGAAAAAGGGAAGTAGAATACATTGGAAGGATTGGAGAGATCCGCAAAATTGAAAGAAAAGTAAGGGAAATTATTATAAGAAATTGTGCAGGATAAAAAAAAAGATTCAGCCGCAAAGCAATGCGGGCTAGGATAGGAATTTCCTTGGGATTAAAACGCGAGTTTTGCAAAATAGAAAGGTATGAAGGAATAAGTCTAGAGGATGATAACGCAAGAAACGATATCCTAAATAGGATCGGTTGATGAAAAGGGAAGGCGAGTTTCACTCAGCGAGAACTGCTGGTATTTGAGAAGATCTAAGAGCACCAAGGCAAAGACGAATACAAGAAATTTGGATTATATCCAGCTTGGAAAGAAGTGATTTTAAGGCAATAAAGGAACAGTAATTGAATTTAGAATGGATAATCGATTTGTACAAACAAATAAGGAGAAACGCCTCCCTATTTTGTTGGTTAAAGAGCTTTCGGTAGGTTCAGTCTTTTAACGGCGGCAGAAGAGGAAGGAAAATTCATACGTTCATAAAAGGATAGATGATTGTTAAGGAATACACCAAGATAGCAAAACCAATCCCTACGAGGGATAAGTTTGGAGTTTAAGGATACAGAGACTAAGGCGGGATTAAAAGGACGAAGAGAAAAAATACAAGGAGATTTTAAAGGAGAGACAGAAAGGTTCAAAGAGGAAAGAGATTGTTCCAAAGTATCTAGAGGCGAATTGACTTTTTCGTTTGCATTTAGAATATCGCGGGATAAGGAAAAGAGAAGAATGTCATCGGCAAAAAATAAGGAAGAGGAGTTCATAGAAAGAGAAGCAACAGAAATATAGTGTAAATATTAAAAAGGAGTAACACTAACACAGGATCCTTGTGGAAGACCACGTGAAACAACTCTTGTAACCTCGAATAAGGTGGAAGACAGGAGAATAGTACGATTTAACATCAGGTTAACAATGAGGGAAGAGAAAAGCATCGGGATGTTAATTGTTACCATTCTATCTCGAAGAGTAGGGAGATGGGCATTTATCAAAAGCACTGAAGACATCAATAAAAGTAGCTAATGTATACGATTTATCGATGACAGATTTATAGATATAGGATACAAAAAGACTGACACGTCAGCACCACCTAAGCTAGGACGGAAACCAAACATATTGGAAGGTAAAACGTTATTGTGTTCGAACCATCAAACCAGGCGCTTGTGAAGCATGCCCCCTCAAATAGTTTTCTGAGACATGATGCTAGGAAGATCGGACGAAGAGAGGGGTTTTTCTTAGGGATAGGAATGAAAATAAAGGTGTTCCAGGCAGGAGGTGTGACTCCTCTGGACAGAAAGTAGTTAAACGTACAGACAAGAGCTAGGAGAGCTTGATCGGATAGCTTTTTAAGAACAGAGAAGGGAATACCATCACGACCCGGAGTGGAGCTAGAAGATTTTTTAAGAATGGATTTGAATTCATTAACATTAAACGCAGAGGTAAGAAAATGAGGATTGGAGTCTTCTGTAAATGGAAACGGACAGGATTCATCAACGTTGGGAACATAGGCAGGAGCAACCGCAAGCAAGAAAAGAAGAAAACTATCGGAGGAAATAGTGTGGATAGAAGGACGTTCAGAAGAAGGGAATTTGTAAGTTCTGACCATTTTCCAGATATAATTAAGAGGAGTAATTCTTGAAAAAGACGAACAAAAATTTTTCCAAGAAGATTTCTTAGAAGATTCTAGTATAAACCTAGTTCTTGTATCTTTTGTGAGCAGGGAGGTTTTTGCGTGTAGGATTCGACCGGAAAATTCTAAATGTAGCGCGACTATGATCGAAAGCGGCATTGCATTCTTCGTTCCAGCAGAGGGACGATACTGTTCCACGACGGCCTGATGACGACGGTTTACGGGAAGGAGAAGACAAGGAAAGGGCATTTGCAATAGAATTTATGAATGTTAAAATATGCACCCGAAAAAGTGCATCAAAAGCTTCATGATAGATAATATATGTATATATATATATATTAAAAAAATGCAAATTATACCTTCTCTCAAATTTATATTAATATGTTGAATTTTCTGCTATTAAATAAATTTTCATATTCGAAAGATATTAAATTATAAGTCTAAATTAGAAAATGATTAAACCTAAGTTCCAATTTGCTTTTCAAATTTGAACGGGTCGAACGGCTACAAATATTTTTAACATCGCTGGACGGATAGCCTTAGTACGGATTTTACTGTCAAATTACCTATACTGATTCCGAAACAAAAGTAAGATCTTGATTGTTGATCTATTTTTCCCCATTTACGGAGGATGAGCTTTGCGTTATATACTAATGTGTTATAACACATTTGCTCCAACTACCCAGCCGTCTATACTGTTTCTTCTCTCAAATTCGTTTGGTGACATATCCAATTATTGTTGAAATCTCTCAGTACGATCGCAGTTTGTCTGTAATCAAAATCGGATAGCTTTACAAATTCGAACGATATTTAAGCTTGGCCCACTTCAGAAAGTTACTCGATAGACCGAACCATGAAACAGTGTTCTAGTGGAAACCGAAATTTCTTTCGCTTGTATAAAATGACAACTTTTAATCTCTTTCCATTCATTGGTATCCTCATCGGGGTCGGTTAATTTTTTCTTTGAACTATATCACGTTCCGCCAAAATTGATTTCGGAGCATTTTTTTGTTTTTTTTTTACAATAATGAAAACTATTTCCAAATTTTCAAAAATGATGTCTTATATCGATGTTGCAGTAGTTTTCAGTATAGAAAACGAAACGAACAGGGTAAATATATATTAATAGCAGTTATTCCGACAGAGTATAAGAGATTTCTCACTGTACCATCAGATAATCCACCTAAAGTATTCACTGTTACTTATAATAAATTCCATCCTGCATTACGATCAAATATGACTTCTAATTTGGTTATTAAAACGGCACCCCGATTAAAGGAGGGGCAGATAGAACTGTAAATAATTTTCTAGATATTCGGGATTTCATTGGATAAGGTAGTGAAATAAGTCAATCTTCGACAAAATATCTGCTTGTAAGGCAAGTCCTTCCTCAAACTTTTATCGCCTAACTATATACAGCAGGGGTGGCCAACCCAAATGATCTTGCGGGCCACTTTGAAAATGCATAATAACTCCGTGGGCCGCATATAAAATCATAAATCCCCAGATATTAGATTTAGACCCAGTGTAGACATTTTTTTATAGTGAAAAATTGAAACGTAATGAGTTATTATTTTACTATTATTCTTACATGTAAACATAGATAATATAATAATAATGATTCTAAACATGCAAAGAAATATGTAACGCACTAAAAATGAAATATAAGATGGCTAAATGGCTTGATAGTTAACTAAAGCCGGGCCATAAAAAAAAAAAAAAAAAATGAAATAATAAAAAGTGATATCATTAAAAAATATTTATTTTACTAGTGCTACTTTGGCCATCTCGAGGGCCGCAAAAATGTTCAAAGCGGGCTGCGGGTTGGTCACCCCTGATATACAGGATGCTGTTGTGTGCGGTTTACGTAATTTTTCGTTTTTTCAAGACATCTCCGACTTATTTTTACTCTCGTTCCGACTGTGCATTTTTTCAGGATTTTCGATGCCAAATTTAAATTACCGCGAAAATTCAAAAATGTCCCTGAAAAGAAAGTTCAATAATAAGGCGAGCCCTTACTTGGAAAATTAGTGTAAATAGTTTTTACATTTTTCAACATGGCGGAAAACGACCAAAAAAAAAAAAAAAAAAAAGATACAGGTTACGAAAAAATTTGCAACTTTACCTTTCGGATCGTTTTTTATTTTTATTTGCGGGCTCATCAGTTACGGATTAACCCAGCACAGGTGCAGTTTTTCAATATTTTTAATACGCGGCAACGGGATTCAAGCGAAACATCATCGTCGTCTAATTCATCTTCCGATCAATAAAATAACTCTGGACCTTTTTTTTTTTTTTTTTTTGTTATTGTTATTGTTAATGAACACATTGTAAAAAAGGCTATATAACAGCCATGCACAAATAATGAAAAATAATAATATTTCCTAGATGCTGAACTTCTAACACGGAATTATAAATTTAACATTTTCTCTGACTTTTCTGACAATTTGAAATATACAATTATATACGAGTGATTCGTTTACATAAAAATTTAATAATTACACCTAAAACCCTATTGATATGCAAAATAGGCACAAAAATGTACATTTATATTTGCTTTTAAACTGGCGTTATTTCAAATCTGCAACGTCTAGAGATACAAAGTATCAAAATGAGGCAATTACAAGCAAAAAAAACAAAAAACATACGCATCATATGTAATATCCGAACTGAACCGTGTAAGTAGCAAAGCTGTTACGAAGATAGAGTCAACTTAAAAGCCTTATGAAAAATTTTAAATTGTCATTTGTAAGTTGAAATATTATGATCGCGTTTATTAATTAATTCAAAGTAGCAGATCGTGGATTATGCAATTCGTAATAGTTCCAGTAGAGAGAAATCAATACTATAGGGAGGGGACCACCGCTCTCTCTCTCTTAGGCATGAATCTTTCCGGCGGAGACTCTTTTTTGGGGATGGATCGTTTAGGCGATAACGAGCGAGGGTTTTTACTCAAGACATTTTAACGAAATAGCTGCGCTGATTTTCAGGTATCATCCGCTAAACGTTATCATCATTTGTATTGATGAGAAACACGGGTACCAAATTTATTTCTACATCATATCCGTTCACTTCGATCAGAAAATATAAACTCGGCCCTTCGGTACTCGGAAGGGGACAAGCCCACTTCACCCCCCAGTCTAGTTCTTCTATAATTCTTATAGAAGAGTAAATTTTTCATTGGCTACGCCGTTTTTAACAACTTTCATTACATAAAATTAACGACATTTTTTCGTTACATTTTTTCGTTACATTTTTTCGTTACATTTTTTCGTTACATTTTTTCGTTACATTTTTTCGTTACATTTTTTCGTTACATTTTTTCGTTACATATTTTGTTACATAAAACTGTGGCTGGGACAAATTTCGTAACAGGACACTTTTCCTAGTCACCCCTGGCGTAAAAATGGCATAGCCATTAATAATCACAAAACACATATTTTATATTACTTTTTCATAATGGTATATTTTGCGCAGAATTTCTGATACTTTTAGAGTGAAATAGAAATAAATCTGGTAACCCATGTTTCTCACTAACACAAATGATAATATTTAACGGATGACACCTGAAAAAATAACCGTAAGTACTTTCCGTGAAAATGTCCGAGTGAAAACCCTCGCTCGCTACTGCCTAAACGATCCACGCCCAAAAAAGTCTCCGTCAAAAAGATTGAAAGCTAAAAGATCCTGCCTAAAACAGGGTGACCCTTCTTATAGGAGAACATGTGTGTTCAGTAAATAACCAAGAAGTTCCGAAATCTATGCAATCCAAATGGTAATTTTGGGAAATCCGCACGTGGTTTGGACGCTTGCAGATGAACACAAAGTAGTTTTTATCGCTGGAGTCGACCGATCTTTTACCAGAAAAAGAACGTTAAATGATATGCCCGACTGATGTTTAATAGCCGGTCTTAGAAAACTTAAAACTATTTAGCAAAGTATTATCCTTTTCTAGCTAAAAGCAACATTGCACAGAAATTACAATTATATGTAATGTTTTTATAAATCATAATATTACATATAATTGTAATTTTTGCGCGGTGTTACTTTATTTCGATTTACAAGCTCGAAGCTGCTGTTTTATTAACTATGCCATTTCCAAGTTCTGTTATGACAACCACATTTCTGTCAGTACAAACGTTAAGATTCTTTTGACCGTTCTTGCCGATAGTTCCTACAGTTGCAACTAACGTATCTCGTGATATAAGTATGTGTCCTAAATTCGTTCAAATTATTATTTTCGAGCAAAAGACAGGACTGCATACAGTTAGAATTACTAAAATCGGCCAATAATTGCTAAAACAAGCGATGAAGAAAATGCCACATTTTGTTCCAAGGAGACGGGGAATGGGTGATGAGTTTTCGTCAGTTGTTAAGATAACAGCGGTACAACCACTAGGCAACCGTGATAGACTTTCGGAACTGGAGAGGGAGCTGTCGACAGTTATCCGTAATTCTGAGAAGAGCTCTGATGTCAGCAGAGGTCATTGAAATTTTTCTAGTTTCTTTGATAGTTTCATTTTTACATCGATCTTCTTGAAAATGTAAGGCCAGACAATGACTAAACCTCGTTGCGTTCATTTCGGTTATTTTCGCATTTCGTGTTAATATCTCATTTGAATTGTTACACGACGAATTTGTTTAATCTCCGATGGCCAAACAGCCATCGACGGTGTATGTCTTCGCGCGTACGTATAATATTTCATTCGGCGAAAGCCTTACGGTGCTTATTAAGGAGGGTTCGACGGAACGAAATCCTTCATGACAAATCGGTTTCCCGACCTTCTTTATTGGTAAAAAGAACGGAGCTTCGCAGGCGAAAAAGAAAATTCGAAAAGCTGCACATTTACCTCGAAAGTCGAATAGAACGCGACAGATTTCATTGTGTTTATATAACAAATGATGGTTTGTAAAACCATTTTCGAAAATTCTCGTTTAACTCATCATAATTTCAAATTGTCGCTACTCTTGATCCCCGGTGAATTCCTCTTATTCTTCGATAATAATACTGTTATGCGATTTTTCAATTCATTCGCTTTCCTACAAAAATGTAAACACATTGTGCGGTATTTCTTCTTCTTTTTTTTTCTTTTTTTTCAATATCGTAAATTCGTTTTATGATCAACTTCCGTTTAAGTAAAATGCTTCCACCGAACAAAATCCGATGGCAACAAATGACTGCTGATCGAAAATTTACCTCCATCGAAATTATGCGGATAAAATTATGTTACTTTATCAAATAGTCGACCGTTTGGAATTTTATCACAAATACGCAGAATCGATTTCTTCCAAAAGCCATGCCGTATACTGATTTTTTTTTTTTTCTTTAATGAGCGACAAAAATTATCAGACTTTCTCTAGTCGCTGGTTTTTCTCTTCATTGGTTTTTCAGGGTGATACATATGTAATATATACAATATGCAATTTCCAGCAAATTCACTTTTTGTTTAAGAAATCGATTACATACACTTACGATGTAAGAGGTTTTTCATGAAACATCGCGGCAACATCGATGCAAAAACACGGTCCGCGATTTGAAGTACTATTTCACCAGCAGGACGAACTTCTAAACATCTGCCTATTTATATCATAGTAATTATTACCTCGGTGGCCATCTTAATTGGGGCGTTTGATAGGCGTTTGTAAAACAAAACAATAGTGACTCTGTTCGTTAAATAGTAATTCCTACTGAAACGTTAATTTTTTTTCCTCGGAACGTCTTTCAATATAATTAGATGCCCAAATTCGTGTTCGCGCCTTTCAAATCTTCTTCACGAGCCGTAGTTATGCACCGGAATGTCATAACACTATCCATTCCATATTTCTTTCATACATGTATACATTTTAAAAATGTTTTTAGGACTCTCTGAACATCTTTCAAACTTCATTCTGCTCAATATTCACAGCCGAACTACTGATGGCTACCCTACGATCTGTTATTTATATTTCTTCCCATCGTTGTTGTTCTAATTATTTAATTATTTCTGACTGAATTAGTGTTCTTCAAACTGTATATGTTTCCCTCTTCTCACTTACACGGGTGACTTCAACATTCTTCGTATTCGCCCTCTCCTCATGATTTTAATAACACGTAAAGCTAGTGAACTTGACCTGACTCCGCTGTTACTCTACTACTACAAACATGAACAGCATTTTAAAATAACTAACCTTTCAACGATCGCACGAGTAATAAGTATGTATAAGTTTGTACCGAAATCGAATAAACGATAATAAGAGTGTCGGGCACTCGCACAACGGGCATACTTGCCCAGTGAGACCCACAAACTTATTTTAAAATTTAAAAAAAAAAAAACAAAACCAATTACACCACGACTGCAGAGATACGAGCCTTCTTAATTCGTTTAAAATATACAGAAGAAACCAACTGAAGTTTCCGAGAGTGTAACTTGAACTTGGCGATCCCGGTCGAATGAGCCCACAGCAATCGTGCACGACGATAGCATTACAGAGTATGCATTGATAATTGCTGTTAGAGTAACACTGGCATGCGTTCCTCTTAATTTTTTCCCACTTAATAGTGCAATCGTTTATATATAATATTTCTCGTTGTAATTGTCGAAAGATTTTTCGTTTTCATTTCGGAATTCAAATACAACGCTATTCTAGACAATTTAAGATGCAAACACACCACGAAAGATAGACACGAAACATCGAAATATTTCACTATCGTTAAAAATGTCTACGATACGGTAATGTTTCAAATGACAAAAAAATCTTTCTCGCAACGATCGCTTCGAATTTAGAAGCAGTATTATCAGTAAACGCTGATGACAAATTCGCCAATTATTTCAAACCAACATTTATGAATTTCTGAATTGTTCCCAAAAATTTAGGTATCATTTAGGAACATATTTTTCCGAAACACATTCGAATGCTAATACTCAAATTAATTTTACCGTAAAAATTGTTTGCCGGGATCTATGGGTTTTCTACTGATTTCTAGCTCTCCTACATTCATTCTTTCTCTTCTCTCTGTACATGCTCATTGCTTTATATCGTTCGTTTTGTATTACCAATAATTGAACTAAATTTAATTCATTTGTTTGCAACTGAACAAAACGCAAGGTCAGTCAAGCACGATGTTTCATGCGCTGAAGATCCCGTATGTAAGTTAACGATAACTATAACATATTTATATTCGCATAATATGTTAAATTTAAAACAAAGAAATATGATTTTAAATTTGTAATATCCCGTATTTTCTACTTAGCATTCTATTCCTATAAAGTTATTTTTCGCGCTTTATCGAAATTTTTGCTAATTTGAAAAGTTTCGCTATAAAGCGGTCCTTTATGCGCATATGTTTGAGTCTTTTATTTTTTTTTTAAAATAAATTCATAAATATAAATCTAGGTGCCGTGTGTAACTACCTAGGCTATTACGGCACCTAGGCTAACTGGAAATTACAGAAGGCGATGCAGTCTGTTGGATGCTGTAAAATTCAACACTGCCCGAACACAATCCGGGTGGTTCGACAACAGACGGTGGGGTGAGGTATAACTAGAAGTACGGAAAGTATGTCGGCACCATTTCAGCAAATGTTCTACAGTTGGCGAGGCCATGAACTGGCAAATAGGACAGATATATGACGGGGAAGCTCCTTCAAAAACGTAGTTGTGTGACAGTGCAGTGTGCCTCTGGCGCAGTCTCGACAGGATCGAGAAATCCCTACGTGAGATGGGGAACGGTGTCCACCGTGGGTCGATGTTGGATTTTATGGACGTGAGCCAGGTCGTTTGTTCTGATTAGAGTTTGCTCCGCTCTTTGGAAAGTGCATAAGAAAGACTGATGATCCTAATCGAGGCAGTAAGGCGTTGAATGGCATCGGACTAGATAGAGTTGTCTTAGCAGCCAAGTCAACCCGCTCATTGCCAGGACCCCCGGCCAAGGACTCGTAAGAATGTGACATACACCTCGGATCGTGAATGAGACATGTTTAAGTTTCCTCAATTTCTTTACTTAGGACATTGCTTACGTGAACATCTTTTTTGGTTTGTTTTTTTTTGCTGTATTTGGCTCAAAATGTGGTTTTCAATCACTTTTTAACGGTAATTTTTTGATTTTATGTAAGAGCTTTTACTTTTTATTTTATATTTTGAATTTCACTTTTAAGGGTCGGTAGTTATAAATTTTTTAAGGGTGATTTTTTAAGTCGTTTTAAATTCCATATTATGTATTCTTGACGGTTTCTCGTTTTTTGCCACACCCAGTCGGTTACGTTAAGTTACGGAGTGTCTTAAAAGTTTTAATTGTAATTTATGATCTAATTTTAAAATGTATAATTCAAACCGTTCACGAATTATCCGATTATTTTAATGCATGTTGGCAGTATATCTGTCACATGTTGTCTTTGCTTCAATTCGCGTTAAATTATCAAGGCTGCCATCTAAAGGGAACGTTATACAAACTCCATACAGCACATTAGTTCTTGATCTGCGGGTAAACGTCGTTGAAAAGCCAATAAATAATGTATGCACTAAGATATAGTTTTGTTGAACGCCAGTATTTTTATAAATAATTTGCCATATATATATATATATATATATATATATATATATATATATATATATATATATATATATATATATGAGTGTGTGTGTATGCAACAAAAGTTCAAAATTAAAATAAATTAAACAAATTGTTATTTAGGATGAAATTTAAATTTTAGTTTATCAAGTCTTTTTTTCGGCTGCTATTAGCGTCCATTTTCAGGAATTTCGACTCTTAAAAATTGTTAAATAACAATAATTAATTACGGTGGCCGTTGGTGGCCATATTTATAAGACAGTTATTTGAGTAATAAATTAAATGCCTTTTAGGAATAATTAAAGCGTTTAAGTTTCATATTATAGAAACAAATGCACGAATAATAATAATCTGAGCCTGAAATTCAACGTATTACTCAAGGATATGAGTGCATTACAATGACGGCAATTTACAAATGATATTCTGAAACCGTACGAGGAGTAGCAGTGAATAAAGAAGGAAATAAATCTGTCACGAGAGATAATGTAAAGAGAGTACCTTTTTTGTCTTTCTTTTACTTTTTGTGTTGTTTGTTGAAGACACAGTGCAAATTATTGCCAAAATAGCTTTTAGAAAGGCAACGTCAATTCGAGTTTTCAGTTGAGCCTAATGACCTTCATTCTAAGATGCAGAACAATGCGCCATGTGTGTATCCTTTGAAAAATAAGCGAATTTTTCCTTCAAACATTCCACTATTCGAAAACGTTTTACAACGTTTTGAAGTCGGTTTTTACATACT
Organism: Icerya purchasi; assembly: GCA_039619475.1. NCBI lineage: Eukaryota > Metazoa > Arthropoda > Insecta > Hemiptera > Monophlebidae > Icerya > Icerya purchasi. Next base: position 138,506,361 of record CM077115.1, on the reverse strand, counting down.
TCATCAATGTCGAGACTTCACCGCTTCATTTCCAGCCATGCGGCCAAATATAGAAACTGTGTATTCTTTACGGCTCGTTTGTATGAAACAACTTTAGTACTAGAGTATTTAGAGGATGTTGCAACTTTGAAAATAGAGTTACACACACACACACACATTAGGGGTAGCACAATCAGCATTCCGTACATTTCGCAAAAAGAACTTCTACAAGCGAAAGATGTATCAGTTGAAAGCGCCGTTTAAAAACAATTTCGACTTATTAAAATAACGAACTTTACGATAAATTTCAGCTGAAACTAGAAATCCAACGTAACGGCGATTTCGTACGAAATCGAAAATACGTGGAAATTCAAAACGTTAAATTAACATTTCGAACGCAAAAAAGTATGATGCCCCATACTCATGGTGTAGGAACCTCTGTGTATGCTCATCATCTGCACGCGTATGGAACGAGTACGCAGTTAAGTCGGCAACTTTTAATTAGTCTAATGTGTTTTTCGTGTACAGCCATATTTATTTATTTCTTTGAACGTTCTTCAAAGTGCACGTCGTCGAAGATTACATGTTTTTTGTTTCTTATTTTTATTCGAACTCGTTTTTGTAACATGATAATTTTCGGTATTTCCAATATTTGTCAGCGAAGACGGTTAGAACGAAACACCGTCAAACTAGGCTGCAGTAGTTGACTTGCATTTATCAATTAATTTCACACTCTCTGCTCTCTTCATGCTATCCGCATTGATATGCTCTGGGTGGTCCCCAGTGTTATAATTCGGATAGAGGGTAACGAAATGGCAGATTCCTTGGTTCAGATTTATCCTTCCGTTTTTTTTTTTTCTCTACAATTCCCGTTTCTAATTTACTCCCACTGTGTGTAAGAAGTGTTTCATGTTAGATTTTGGTCAGATTTCTACGTTTCTTCCTTTTCTAATCAACCTTCCTTTTCCACAACCTAATCTTCCCACGTGGCCTTGGTTTTACGATTTCCCTTCGCTCCGTTATTGTCTCTATTATCCGTTTACGTCTGAATCATATTCTTCTTCCTTCCTCACGTTACCGTTTTCATCTCGCACTCTTTCCCCTAATTATCCTCTTCATATCCTGATGACGCAGTCGTCTGTGATCCTGACCATATGTTTTTTGAATTTCCATCCCTGGTGAATAGCACTTCTTTGTACTCCGATCTGTTATCACTCAAACTACTTACTCCTTATTGCGCATCGTATATATCATATCGTTACCGTCGATCTCCGTTTTTTCCTATCCTCAGTTTTTTTATCTTTTCAATATTTGACACCGACTTTACACCTAATTAATCCTTCTCCCTCGTGTCGTTTCTGGGCGAAGATCTTTTGTTGGCATGCCGGGGGGGGGGGGGTTAAAAAAATTCAAATACAAAGTAACGACACTAAAATTATAAATATGAGTAACAGACTTTCAAACTGAGTACAGTTTTACATAGATTTTCACAGTTAGAAAGGAAATGAAAAATATCGGTAAGAATTGCATTTATGAAGCACACATAATTGCCGACAGTCAACTTCAAACATGCACACTACTTTATGCACGTGAAAATCGATGGGTATTCGCACTCGAAATCGCGTTTCCATCAACATAATAAACGATAACGGACACAATTTCACACACCCTATCCGCTCATGTAGACTGTCTATTAAATAAAAATATATACGAATAGAATATAGAGAGCTGGTAACGGTCAAAGTAGTATCGTACGACCCGGAACAAGAAGGCCGGGGATAAGTGATTTGGACCTAAATCACCCGTTTTAGAAAAAGGAAGAAAGTAAATACAGGACAAATGTCGTGTATGTCTTGCTCGGAAGCACCCGAATCGTAACAACTTCGAAAATGAGGAAAAAAAAAAATATGGTGTAAAAACAAGAACGATTGGAAGCTGGTAAACAAAAAGAAAACGGGAAAGCCGATAATAAATTAATGGAATGAGAGGTTAAAAGAAAAAAGAAATGCGGAAACAACAGGAAAGAGTAGTATAATTTCTATACGAAGCTTAAGAGAAAAAGTAACAACCAGAGTGATTAATCAAGTAATTAAATAGGTAATGATTAAAGTAGTAGCGGTGTAATGCTAGGCGAAAGAAATTGATTTAATTAGTAAATCGGTAACAGTGGTGAAACTATCGGTGTTTATCGATTGTTTCTCCGTTTCGATCACTACTTTTATCTCGTATAATAATTATCAGCAGCAGTATTTTAAAGTTGTTTTTTTTTTTTCAAACTTCTTTCGAATATAAATTTTTTAATGATTGTTACAAAGTTGTCTATTGCGCGTGTGTTGTTGAGCTTTTACAGTGTTATTTTCTCTTAAATGTGCGCTATAAGATTTTTTTTCTGAATTACTATGCAAGATTTTAAATGTAGTCGCGAATCTTCTATACCAGTTTTCATAGTAATCTCCTAAAATTAATCTTTAATAATATTAATTATTTTTTCTTTTTCCTAGCTGAGAATATTCTCGAAAACGTTTTTTATAACCCTATTTATATATTTATCGATTATTTCATTTTATTTCTCAATTACTTTTGTAAAATTTCTCAGATATAGCAGAGATTATTTCGTGAAATGACAGCAAAGTTTAATGATATATCTTCATAAATCGCAAATAAGAAAAAGATAAATAAGTTAGAAAAAAAAAAAAAAAGCGGTTAAGATTAATGTAAAAAAGTATTTTTGAATAATTAACTAACAAATTAATGATAACACTAATTCGTACGCATATTAGATCAGGCGAATTCATCAAACAAGTGCTCGCTGAAGAGAAAATTTCGCTACAGCCGAATAATGAAGGCAGTAAAGATTTTTATAATAGACAAAATATCGTATATCTAACCGCCAGTTTCTCAAAAAAAAAAAAAGAAAGTATTAATCTCAAATTAAGAAAAATGGTAGAATTTTTGATATTTATACTTTCGAGTTGTTTATTAAACATCACTAGACATTCGCGAACCTGTCTTCCAATCGTGAGTTTCCAACTTGTCTCTACACTACCACCGGATGTGCTATCGTTTTCCGTATACTATTACGGATACGGCCACTCACAAACTGGACAATGAAATTAAAACCGTTCCAAAATATTCTACATTTAACGACGAACAAGCTTCGGTAAAAGAATGTGTGCAAAGAATATTACAGATAGCGCGCTTTGTGATAAATAAAACGTTATAACAGTTACGGCTACTGTTGTTGCTAGAGGATTTTCTTTGTATTCCCCTAGTAACATATTAATGATATACCTGCGATGTAGTTTTCCACGCTTCCCGCCATTTTTCTTCCCCGGCCTTACTAAATCATTATAAGAGAACGGATCCTGCAAGAGTAATATTTCGCAATTATCCGAGTTAAGTTTCGTCGCAAAAGACGGGGGATGTGGCCAGTCTGCGAAATGTGGAAATGGTTCTGGAGTAAAGCTACGAAAGAACATTTCAGATAACTGCTAAAGGGCTGTTGTGCTATAACTATTGCGGGGGGCTAGTGACTAAAACTTTCCGAAAAGTACGAAAAAATGATTCTCGTATTTTTCTAAACAGAAAATTTTTCACCGTTTTTCCATCTTTTTTTTTCCATCCTCTTTTTCATCTGCGTTTTTTCCTTTATACTTTTTTTGTCTTTCTGGATTTTTTCCCTAAAAAAAAAAAAAAAAAGGAAAAGGACAAAAGAGAAAAGGATTTTTTTCTTTTTATCCAGTTCCGCTTCTGCAACGTCGAATTTTGAACACACTCAAACTACTTAAAATATTAGTGACGCCGCGGGACGAAATAATTCGAATAAGTGATAAATAAACCAGTAACAAACCGATGATATATATGCAGTAAATAGAAAAAAACCAACATTCTTTGTAACAAAAATCTTGCTACGAAGAATGTTGTTTTTTTTCTACTTATTACATATATCATCGGTTTGTTACTGATTTATTTATTATAAAACATACACACAAATGCGTAATCGTGTTAATTATTTTAACTTCATTCAAATAAAATCAGCCTATCTTTTAGGCAAAGTAAAACGATGATAGCGTTGACCGGCTACAGCTACAGCCGAAAAATTACCACTCGGGAATACTTACGTCACAATCACAGTTTTCAATAATAATGACGTAATACATTAGTTTGTTTTGATAAATTATAATAAAGTCGTCGTGCATTTCCGCAATAATCTAAAATTTAACCTTTGGAGGCGCCATTTCGGTTGCCAAAGTATCCCTCTGGGTTTTTGTAAAGTAAAATATGATATTTTTCCAAATTCATGGTGGAATATATTGTAAAGTAGCGGATATCGGTTTTTTTAACCGTATGAGCGTAGTCAATTTATCAGTTAAAAATTATGATAAAGTTAATTTGAAAAGCAAAATATTTATTTTCATAACACTGTTTGTTATAAGTTTCTGAAGTAAATTATTATTTTTCTATTAGATATGTTCTAATCATTGAATACACTGTTATTAGAATATTTAATTTAATACGAATTATTCGATTTTTTTCACGTCTTATCTTTTATAATGTTAAAATGGTATCATTTTGTATTTGTTAAATTTAAATGTATTTAATTTCAGTTCACTTTAAGGGTAACATATTTTTCTACATAAATTTACTTGCTGCAATCGTAATTTGAATTTAACAGAACTAAAGTAAAAAAGTAAAATTCTACAAAATGATTTTAATTCTGATTAAGTGATTAAAATACTACATAATCACTTTTGCAACGAAAATTTGGAGTACTTCGGAAATAAACCGAATGTAGTACTAACTTTTTACAGAAGTAAAAACCGCACGAAACATAAACAGAACATGTACTATCTGCTTGTGGGATCTCGAAAGTGCACCGAACCTTATAAGGGAGATCGTGCAGATCCTCTTAAATAGCCCTCTCAGTAGGTACCAAGCAATAGTCAATAGTTAAAAATCTAAGATCCTACTATCGCATGGTCGACTAATATGTAATTACAAACAGCATATAGAAGTAATTTATGTATGGTCAAAAAGAGTATACGTTATAACCACTCGCGCGCGCATCACGATATACAAATATAAAAAATCGTAGATTACAATGAGTTGATTAATAAGTCGAGAACGCAGTTTTGTCATCCTATTCGACTAATTTATAGAGCGCGATTAATCGGAAAATATCGAATGTATACGAATAAGAAGAAATGAAATTCGAACTCGTATTATATTCATTCGATGCCCAACACACCCGAGGCTGTGTCCCTAATCGAATTTTAACCTGACGAAAATCTTAATCTTTTCCAGTTGTGCTCTATTTACTTTGGAAGAAGTCTATTTGTGTTGCTTTTTTCTTTTTTTTTTTTTGATTCATTAAACCCACCGGCGCAAGCATAATTGAATTGCATACAAATAAAATTTCATTCGTAAATTGCGGATACCACAGTGACACGGAATATCATTTTAAACGTGAAATTACTTTTTCTGTTTCAAAAAAAAAACAAAAGAAAGAAGAAAACTGGAAAAAGCTAAAAAATTTTGGCGCGAAAATGTCTTATCGCGTTACTCTACATACATCCGCTAATCACAAACATATTTTCCCTGCATATTACAAAAGCGGATTTTCGCATTTTCATATTAGTAGTATACTTTCCAGGTTACCTTCGTATACCTTCTTTGTTGGTTTATCATTATTTCGCGATAGCGGAACTACTCTTAAACGTGAAGTGGTTCAGGCAGTGCCGAACAACAGAGGGTTTTTATTTAGACCGTTTTCAAATTATCTGCCGTCTTATTCAAACTGCATCAGCTAAAGGTATCATTCGTGTTAGCGAAAAACACAGATTGCCAAAATTACTTTTACATCAGTATGAGAGCTACCTTTTCAGTATGTTATCAGTAATTTCGTACAAAAAATTTCCTTTTTCATTACGAATTTTATTTACTCAATGGTTTCCTTTAACATATACATATGTAAATAAATACGCGTGATAATACATGCGGCCAAATTATTTCGAAACAACCAAAAATGGACTTTTAAAGTTTTCATAACTTTCATCGTAATTTACATTAAAACTTACAATGTAAAAATATTTTTCGTCGAAATTAATACAGAGAAACTATTAAAATTTCAACTTTTTACGCTTAATTGCATTTAAGATTGGGAATACCTTATTTTAAGCAAAAGGTTAGTTGACATATTTACAAGTTTATTCACTTCAGATGATCGAAGTACACTGTGCTGGTCGTAGAAAGCTAAAATTTAGTAAGTACGACGACACTCTCGACATGTCAATAACAGGAAAATTACTGAAATATTATAAATATAAAGCCTGAAATCGACCTACACATTTGTCAAAAATTGTGAAATATCACTAAACAATGAAATATCACTATGCGTAAAATGCCTGTTTAACATAAAAATTTGAACTCTCGGTATGATCAACATGTAAATTTAATAGGAAAGTTGTAGAACTAATTTTTTTTTATTTTCAAATATCTAGGGGAAGTGTAAAATTCCGAATTTTTCTGTATTTTATGAAAATTTAAATATCTAACAATAACTGCAAGAGGTAAAATGTTGAAATTTGATACACGAAACTTCTCCGAAATCCGAAAAATGATTTTTAAGACAAAGTCCGAATTTAGTGTAAACTATTTTTATGGAAGTCAAAATTAATTAATTACAAAAGACGAAAATATGAAATTCGGTATGTATAACATTTCTAACTTTTAAATAACAGGAAAGTAATATAACATTTGAAATATTTGTTTATTTTAAATTTCCAGATGAGATTTACGTGTTCTTTGATTATTTTTATTTAAAATCGAAATACGCAGGAATAACCGCCGCCCGCATTGGTCCTTTCCTCGACTCTTTCTCTTCCTCAGACATTCTTTCTCTATCACACCGTACATTCGTGAGTAAAATGACACCCCGCACATTTGACACAATTTGCACTATTGGAATGGACAAAGATTATCCTGAAAATAAGAGGGATACAGAACCTATGCAATACTTCGTGATACGTATATCCGTAGTTAAGCAAAAAAAAAAAAAAAAAAACACTTCAGGTTTATTATCGCAGTTATGAGAAAAGATTTATTACCACGCTTTAATGAAATAGCTGTTATTGTATTTATAAAACAAACAATCGTACAAATAAATGTAAATTGATATGTTGTGAATTAGTCGCATATTTCTGTTATTGCAATTTTATATTTATACTCATTTATATACAGATATATTTAACCGAATTTAAACAATAATGTACTAACGCTAAATTGACGTCCGTTAATATATTCGGAAAATAATCAGCACTCCTTACACAGTAGCAAATACGACCGTAATTGGTTAAAAAATAATGCGTTTAACCTGAGAATAAAGCAAAAACACTGTTCGTAGAGAAAATAATTAATTGCCGCGTATCACTTCGAAAGTAGATGACATCATGTCAAATTATGCTTACCGAATGTAGTTCAAATGTCGGTAGAAAAGCAGAGTTCTGAGACAATAGTGATCCTAATACATGTATATGTTTATAAAAATACTGAGAACAGCCTATGTAATCGTACATTAATACACTCGTATTTTGTTGGAGAAATGTTTAACAAGAATGATCTATAACAGAGCGGACAATACGATGTTTTTTGTTTTTTTTTTAAATAGTAAATATGCAGCACTAGAAATATCAATTGGTATTCATTTTACCGCTTGATATCCGAAAAAGATGTATCGAATAGCTGCCGGGTTTGTTAGTGTCAATTAACGACCAGTTATTAAGGAACATCCAATAACAACATGTAAAGTTACATTACGTAACCGGAACGCCATGAACAGTTCCAGATCATGATTGAAGGGATCTACCGCATATTGCAATTTAAAAATTGCAGAGATTGATTAATAAAAAAAATGTGTACATCCCTTTAATACTATTTTTCGACTTTTACTTTAGGTACGCACTGACATCAAAAAGTTGTCTCAGTTCAAGGTTAGGTACACAGAGAAAATATCAAATCAATTAATCGATCGATCAACATTTATTTCAACGGTATGCATTATGTATGTAGCAAAATGAACTATTTTATAAATAAATACCAACTGCTTTTAAAGCGTGCAATTCTAAAAATTCGCTGATTTGTCGCTGTTATCCTCACGTTAATTATCTGCCTTCTATAATTTTTTTCCATTTTGATCGTTACCTGAATCTGCCTGCATTCTTCACGCTCCGGTTAATTCTTTTGCGAAATACTTGCGTCCGGAATTGTCTCATTTTCGTTTCAGATTATCACATCGGCTTAATTATTCAAAGTTACTTCCTCTGCTTCATTACTGTTAATTCCCATTTAACAAACTATGTTCCTTTTGCGTGTCCTTTTTTATTCCTTTTTTTTTTTTGTTTTTTGACACGCGCGAGGTTATTGAGGAAAAGTCGGGGAGTCAAAATTTATCTTCTAACCATAGAAATTTGTACAAAGTTGCACTTCTCTTTGTTTTACGCTTTTCTCGTCGCCTCGCTGTGGGCTTATGGGTGACTTATGTGTAATTAGAGGAGGTTGGTGGACGGGTGAATGAAAGTAGCCATTTAGCAGTTGTTATTTTTACTGCTAGTAAATACGGAAATAAACGAAAAAATAACAGTTAAGGTCGCTCAACCCTTTTTCAACGGACAAGATCAGCCAGCATGGCATGAATTACGTTAGACCGTCTGCGTTGTCCTATTAAAACTGAGTCCCATAGGAGAACACCCCGTCGACACCAGCTGGAGACTTTAAAAGTTTTTAAATTTACCCCTAAACAACTAATGCTCGCCTTTTCCTGCGTCCGGCCGTTTCGTAAACGATGTCTCTGAAAGGAAAAACCTACCGATGCTCGTTCGGACTGTACTCTTTTAAAAATCGATAAACCCTCAGAACTATCGGGACTTCAATTATTTGCTTTAATACACTGCATAGAATAATTTTACTTGGTTAAATGCGATATAGTAGCGTTTCTTTCGTTGTCTAATTAATCGAATTTTAAATTATTTCACAACTTATACTACTTTCTCGTATGAAGATGTCGCGCAAAACTTGAAAGTTATGCATATTATCTGAATACTAAATGCTACATTAATATTTCTACCCTCTTCTCCGCGACTTGCTAGTTCCCTAAACATACTTCATCATTCTCATTTGTATACGTTCTTTTTTCTCGAAATGTATAAATGTTTCTATACATATATACATTAATGACTCTTTGAAATTTTTATATTAGGGGGCTAATGTACATGTCACGAAATTTTGTAACGAAAGGGACGTCATATTTTATGAAAAGAAAAAAAAATAACGCTTTCAGCAGCCCGGGTTTTTTTCGGAGTAATGGAAAAAAGCACTTAACTTCCTCAGCAAATTATTTCATAAGGATATTAAATGGATATTAGAAATTAAAATGAAGTGATAGAAAGCGCCGCGATCAGATTTCAAATAACCGTTTCGTACGAAGTATAAATGAAAATTTTTAAGCGATATTCCGCCATTTATTGGAAACATAGAACTGAGAAGTCTAGCCAGTTCTAAGTTTATCATGGTCAAAAGAAACGTTGTTATTTTATAAACCACGACGTAACTCTAAAAACATCATAAAAAACTATCCGTAATGGGTCCCCTCCGCCGCGGGCGGGGTCCTCTGTCGAAATCGAAGGATTATGTTATGTGTATGGGTGTTACTCACAGATAATGAAACTACGCGATTCACGGTTCACTTACTCGTTTATTGGTTCTAGTTGTTGCTACTTTTAAGTAATTGTATAATTTTATTATACAAACAGCTACTTTTGTTGTTTAACGCGACATCAGTGTAATGTTCGCGCGGTTACGTTAGAGTTTTAACGTGACTTAAACGCTATCTTGTGTCGGATCGATGTCGAGTTTAAATATTTTTCGATTTTGTACAAATTTAACTTTATTTTTGTTCCGAACATAACACAAAACGCGAAATACTAAACCGGATTTTATTGGTTGCTTTGGCTGCAGCTAACAACCAATCACACGGCAGAGCGCCTTAGCAGCTGATACATATACACCTGTATTAGTAAAGGCGGCCGAGAGAAAGGAACTGGCCCCCCTACTCTCATTAGTGCCGTTGGGCTTAGTACATTGTGAACCTTAACTTCACAATCCCAACGCCCTCTCAAGGGTATGGAACTCACTTTACTTATTTTCATCCCTCGTCACATTCGCCTTCTCAATTTGGCTCGCATCAGTGGCGTTTCCAGAGCGACCCCCGTCGACAGTTATCCAGCGCATCAGTTCCAGTTTTGGCAGCACAACATTGTTGCAGATCCTCCTTTCGGAGCCTGCACGTTACCAAGGTGCGCACCAGCGTTCGTGGCATCCAACGCTGTTTTCAACAGCCTGGTCACTGCTTCAACATTATGAATTGATTATTTTAGTCAGTCGTTTGGTTTCCGATTCCTGTCAAGCAACATCGTTGCTGCAGGTTCATCGTTCGTGTTGTCATTTCCAGTCGTTGTCATTGGATTTAGCGTTAAATTTTTGAAGTCTGTAATATTCGGTTTCCAAAATTCGAATTTGATTCACACGTCTTCCTTGTAAAATGTTGAGGTGTACACAAATTCTCCGTCGTACTTTAAACGACAATATTGTTGGATTTTAAAAGCAGTTGTAGGATTTTTCGGATTATTTAAAAAAAGATCCGGAAGCGTTGTGTTCCATGATTTTAATATGGAACCTACGAAAACCACATTGAATGGACATGGTGTCTTTTGGACTGCAATATTCCCAGTATGTCCGTACATCAACCATGCGAGATACCTTTTTGGCTTTTTTTTTTTCGGAAAAGGGCAAAATTGCGGTCACATTGATTAAAACTATGGCCACGGACAGGATAAATATGCTCAACTTCTACACCAGATATTTTCGATAACCATAAGCAATACATAACCATATACTTGTTCTCATTTTATGCTCCGCAAGTATTCGAAAATAATAATACGATTTTTCCATATCCTTTGTTTAACATTGTTTTTATGCTTTCATTTAAAAATTAAATAACGGGGACCTTTGGCACCTTCTGCAAATGCATACATATCTGACTTTAGTGAGTTGTAAAAATGGGCGTTGAAAATATAGAGCCAAACCAAGCGTTTATAATACTGCTGATACACATTAAGGCGAGCTAGTGGAACATTCTGTAAGTAATCAAATTCTACACACAACAAGTCATCATGTGGATCTTCTAAATAATTTCTCTTCAGGGTTTTATAATAATCATGCTGCTTCAAATGCACTCGAAATTCTGCTGTAGGTGTCGACGTACGTGTTGTGAAAATAGCAATACTCCGTGTATAAACATTGCACTAGCGCGCTCCATACATTCGATAATGAACTAAAAATTGGTAGGATGATAAAGTAGGAATAGGCGATTCAGAAAATCGATTCTCCCCAAAAAGGGTAATCTGTACAAATGACCCTCATTCCACCTACCCCTTCAATTACTATTCGCAACTAGAGATAATACCTTTACTTACCATATACGCAATCAGTCTTACTCCAAGTCCAACCATCCTCCTCCCTTGTGTTTTCCAAATGATTTATTATCAGGAGTCCTTGCTTCTACCAATAATTTTATGATAAGAATCTGTTCCCGTGTACATCGTCGTTTTATAAAGCCCGCTTGTTCTTCAGGTATTTCTTTTACCATATGCGCATAGATCCGGTTATTTAGTATTCGTAACAGTATCTTGCTGGCATGCGACAGAAGAGATATCGTGCGATAATTTTCACACGCAGTTGTTTTCCCTTTCTTACTGTTACATACCATACCTCCGCAGGTATTTCATCATTTCCCACGGCTTGGTTACTTTTAAGATACTTGACAGCTTCTTCGCATGCTCAAATAATCGATTCGCAAGGCATACTCGAAAAAACAATACAAACTCTAGGTAGGTATATTGACTATGTGCCAGTGTATACTGACGGTGCAAGGCAGATACAGTATCCGGCCAGGCGGCAGCAGCGTGTTGTTTCGAAACGTTTGGGATGGCGCGCAATACTGGACACTAAGTTATACGGTATCTTGTATTGTTTACAGCATATCTACCTAGCTAATTCCCAGCCACAGACAGACGTTGTAATTACAAACCCAATTGCATCTCTCTATTCCATACACATCTCGCAACTAAAAGACCCACCAGTTTGCCAAATCCGACAAATCATGGTTGACCTAATGAAAGAGAACTGCAGCGTGTCATACTTATCGGGTCCTGTGGTTATACTGAGGTTCCTGGCAATGTGAAAGGGTAAACGTAGCCGCACGGGTAGGATTACTTCAGTTTGCTGCGACTTGGTCTTCCTACTCCATATTGTTCCTCTTATATCCTATATTTTCCTTCTCCACACATTATTCCTATTATATTGATTACTACCTACCAACAATATCTGACCGTATCAAGATGACTCCTTCCTATTCTAATTGTTTCTGGGTAAAGTGAGCCCCCCCTCCAAAAAAAAAAGTAATATTCAACTTTAATTTGTTGGATCACTAAAAATTCCTTTGGTTACACGTTATTTTCTAGTGCAACGAGAAAACACCTATATAATAACATTAATCATCTCGAAAGTGGACAAAGACGTATATTTGCTATTACGTTCCCATTTTGTTAATTCTCATTTCGCTTAAAGGTTTCATTAAAAATCGAGTAAAAGTTGCATTTTTTATATACATATATATATTATTTTTTTTTGTAAACTATACTCATATTCGCAACAGAAATAAATACTCGTGGTACTGTATTAATCAGAAGTTCTTATACATTTGCGAATCACGACGCTTGATTTAAATCAAGTTTTTAAAAAAGAACAGAATATTATTTATGTTAGTGACATTAAAATCTAACCGATAAATCTCATCGTGTGAAGTTTTTCGAAAAACGTTCTAACCGATGTGTATTCAGAATAAATGAAAAAATATATATCGTTATTTTTTAAAATATATATTATGTGACGATTTTATATCTCGTTATTATTCGATATTTATGTACGTTACCAGCAGCATGCGAAATTCATATAGACGTTTTTATAAATTAATCGAAATAGTAAAAAAAAAAACTGAAGCAACTATATAAGTTTACAAAATGTCAAGAAGTCTTTGTACATATGTTAAAAAGTTATCATAAAATTGAAATAAGATTATGTTGCAAAATATTAAAAAAACACATAAAAAAAAAAAGAAAATACGATTACTTTAAAACACCATTTGTATAAACTTGATCCTTTGAACTTCGCAGTGATAATACCTATTGAATCCCCAGACTCAAAGCCGCAGGAATAAATGGCCAGATGGGCAATTATATCGCTAGCTTTTTAAGCAACCGAAAGATCCGGGTTAAGATCGCTACATCATTATCAGCACCCATTCCAACGGAGAATGGCGTGCCACAAGACTCTGCTCTGAGTGCAACCTTATTCATAATTTACGTCAATGATGTAGCCGAATGCATCTCGCCGCCTATAACCGCCCGGCTGTTTATCGATGATCTTAACATCTCCTTATCGTCAAATTTCCCTCCTATAGCTCAAAAAATACTCCAGAAAACTATCGATAAAATACAGAGTTGGTCTGATAACAACGGTCTAGCCATCTCGGCGAGTAAATCCGTATATGTTGATTTCTGCAGGGGGCGCCGTTCCTCTCCAAGTGTATCCCTAAATCTAAACAATCTTCCTCTTCCCCAGAAAGCCACTGTCAAATTCCTTGGATTAATCTTTGATTCTAGACTTACTTGGAAACATCATATTGCCAACTTAAAACATAGCTGCACCAAATCTATCCCTATATTGAAATATCTGGCTAGCTCCAGATGTAATATTAATCCTAAATTCCTTTTCAACATCTACAGATCGCTGATTTTATCGAAAATCCACTACGGGTGCCAGGTGTACTCCTCAGCTAGCAAATCTATATTGAAATCTCTTGATCCTATACATCACTCCGCACTGAGAACCATTTTGGGAGTGCATCGAACTTCTCCAGCTGCCAGCATGTGCGTTCTAGCTGGGTGCCCTCCACTTTCCTACTTCCGAAAATACTTCATACTGCGAAATATGTACCATCTTTTCAGCCACACACGAAACCTCCCCCTAAAGTTGGAACATTATCTTCTTGAACCAAACTTTCCCGGCGACCCACTACCAGAATTACTGGCCGACCTGCGAAGATGTGGTATCACGTCTGTACAGAGGTCAACACCCAGCCTCAATACCCTTATTCCCCCTTGGATCGCGTTCCAGATAAATATTGATGTGTCGCTGAAACAGCATCCAACCACAACAAGTTCTCTCTTCACAGTGGAAGCGGCAGTTAGGGCAATTAATAAGTACCCGGACCACCTAATTTACTACACGGATGGAGCCAAGGCAGTTGGCGAGGCAGGTCCACTGCCCGCAGCCTGTGCAGTCGAAGGTCACGACATCTCATGCGAAACTCGACTCAATGATGACTGTTCCGCATTGGATGCAGAATTGTACGCAATTGCACACTGCTTCCACCACATCGTTACAACTCACACCAGAGCCAGCGATTTCCTCCTGGTTACTGATTCCCTACAGTCTTTGAACATGATTAGAAGTCAAAAATTCAACAACCCGCTAATCCTAAAAATATATCACTACTTGAGTGAATTGCAGCTAATGGATAGTCACGTGTCGCTGCTGTGGGTTCCTGGGCACATTGGAGTGCCTGGTAATGAGAGTGTCGACAGAGCAGCACGTTCTGCCTTGCTCTCGCCAATGCCACAGGACGCGGAGCTTCCCTCATCAATCACATATATATTCCTAAAGGTGTGCGAAAACCAGTGGAAAACTGAATGGGCAGCTGCAACAACATCCTTAAGAACCATTAAGCCCACAGTTGAATCATGGTGGCCACCGGAGGGAACATCCCGATACGACTTTAAGATCCTCAGCCGGCTGTCAATTGGCCACATCGCTATTTCGCACAAACATATAATTGATAAAACGCCGCCTCCGGCTACATGCCCCTTGTGCAACCAGACAACCGCACCGACAGTTTCCCACATAATACTTACCTGCCAAAAATTTACTATGTTGCGGAGGCAACTTGGCTTACCCATAGATATAGGGCAGACCCTCTCAAACGAGGTATTCTCCATCAACAGGATTATTGCCTTCATTAAAATGGGTGGCTTAACTCACCACATTTAAATCCCCCCCCCGTGTGTGCTGTAGTGACCATAGTAGTTACACACAGCACATACAATTTAAGGGAATAAAAAAAAAAAAAAAAAAAAAAAGAATACCCCGAATAAAAGAGGAAGCAAAGTAAAACAGCGAACAGGAACACCTTCTTCTCACAATCAGATGGATGTTAAAAGTTTAATCGAATAGAAAACGATGACCGGAGAATGACAAAAATTGATCTCGTTATGTTCGCGACACTTCAGTCATTTGTCGTGTTTTCCGTTGTTGTTTTCCTTACAAAAACTGCTGTCTGCGTGTAAATTTCCAAACAGATACCAACTGAGTAAGGTGTACAGTTTGGGGATTAAAATTCTTAAGTGGGGTAGTTGGTAACGAACTGGCAAACTCGAGGTATATACACATATAGTAGAACATCGAGGGCGAAGTGAACAAAAGTCTAAACAAGGCTGCTGTATGCAACAAACAAGAGTAGAATGACTTTTCAAACAGCCTGCATACACAATGGTACGTTTTGCCATCTCTTTCGGTCGTATCACGGAAACCAGGTCAGTGTTGTTGCGAATGCATTAGACTGAAACAGAGGGAGCAGCGCTTGATTGAAGTGCTGCGTGCTGGTAACAAGGTTGTCAAATGTACACCGGCAGGCAAAATCTGATCGGAATGCGAACGAATAAAATTAGTGGAAGGCAAAGCTACGAGGAACCAAACTTCTGCATCGTTTTATAATAAATGCAGAAAATTCGGCTTTCAAAATTGTCCGTGAAAATGTGTGTGTGTGAAAGTGTGTTTTTGTGTGTGTGTGTGTGAGAAGGGAGCGTAATGGAATAATTTAATTCCATCCCGCGCTGATAAACTATCAACTCTCAGGCAATAGGCTGAAGTTTTTAAGTTAAGCGAATATCAGCATTGCAGCAAAATTTTTAGCTATTATAACACCACCGCGTAACGAGCGAAATGAAAAATAAGAGCAAAATTATATTTTACTACTACGCTACTGCTAAAAACTAGAATACGTCATTTTAAAAAGCCCGATAAAATCAATTGAAAGAAAATTTTAATAAAAGAAAGCGGTTTCGGTTTCGCTGTATCGAAAGGAATTTAATCAAAAACAGACTAAACCACTTTTGGTTTTTGTTTTTAGTCGAGATGAAAAAAACGTTAGTAAAAAAGTAATAATATCATATAACGAAGTGTGTACCAAATATTGACAGGCTGACTAAATGGGGGTTAACCGATTCAGCGCAGCTATGAGTTGAAGAATGTTTTGTAAAGATATTTTTTTTTTTGTTTTTTAGCCGAGTTCGAATTAACATGCGTTAATAAATAAATAATCATATAAGGAACTGTCAAATATTGTTGAAATTTTTTTTTTTTTTTTTTTTTTTTTTTTGAGCATGTCAGCTAATGACGTTACTCAATTCAACGGTATGATAGTATTAATAATTATAAAGGAAAAATATTACAAATGGAACATACGAAAGAAGCTAACAAAGGAATAACCAAGGGAGACGGAAAAGAAAGGATGCTGTGAGCGCTGTAGGGCGTAGGGAGGCCAAGACGCAAAAGACCGGAATACAGTATCGCGCGTTCTGAAGAAATGGAAGGACATTCAAGTAAAATGTGGTTCGCATCACAAACGAAGTTTGCTTCTGACGGATCAAATGGACAAAGAGGAGACTGAGTAATGGAGAAACGAAAGAGCGAAGCAGGAAGCAAGCTGTGGTTTAACCGAAGTCTAATTATGGATGAAATAGTTGACCGCCTCATGTTGGGGAAATCAAGAAACCACGGAAAAAAAGGAGGAGTGGGTTGTATGGATAAGTAAAAGGAAGCAGGATTGGAAAAAGAAGAAGGATAGAGATCAGACCAACAGTCACGGTGGCAACGCGAGGAAAGAGTAAGAAGACTTTGAGCTGGGAAATGCCTAATAAAGCGACCGTTTAAAGCAGCCGAACGTGCCAACGAGTCGACTAACTCGTTGCCGAAATTTCACAACAACTAGGATAATCTATAATAGATCAATACGGACAGAGCGGGAATGAAATAGATGTGAAATTAAGGAACGTATGTGAAGCACGATAGGATCAGCGGATGGTTTAGGAAAGGGAGTAGCAATGGCTTGTAGAACGCCTTTTGAATCAGAAGATAAGAGAACCTTGGCTATATTGTTAGAGGAGGCTGTAAAAAGGATTGCCTGTAAAATCGCAATAGATTCGGCTAGGAATATGGAGAAGAACGAGGGGAGTTTGAACGACTCAGAATAGCCGAAATCCGGCAAAGTAAAAGCCGCTCCAACCCCCAATGTTGAAATCAGTAATCAAAGAAAAAGAGTTAATTATTTAAAAAAAAAAAAAAAAGGAAAAATCGTGCATTTTCTTTTTTATAGAAACATTCTCATTTTAAACGATTTAAATGATTTTCTGATTTTTATTAAGAGAAAAACCCCGCCGAACTGAAAACACATTTACTCTAATTGTTTCGTGTCAAACCTGAACAGAAGAATAATAAGCACAAGCCTATTTCATGCTGTTCTTGATTTACATCAAAATTCCAAAAATTTCCTATTTGATTTTTTTCACAACTCATATCATGGTGGTATCGCCATCAAAGCAGCGTCTAAATAACTCGAATGCACGAAATAGTACTGTCAACTTGATTACAGAAAATAAAAATAAAAATCGTAAAATGCAACTTCCATAAAATAATATACACCGATGCTTCTGAATATCATAACCCTCTGAAGATGTAATGCAATTTTGTGCGGTAGAGCTTACGAAATTAGACCTCAAGATTAGCTGTAGATATAACACGGTCCCTACAGATCATAAGAAACTTTCAATATGCTCGGACTCAGTCGAATCATTCGCAAATCATTCCACATCACTTCATTCTATTGCCACTCATATTTTAAATACGAATTATAAAGCTTTCGTTATCAGTACATACGGGATTTTCTTTAAATAAATCCGCTGATAAGCTAGCGAAAGAAGCAGTAACTATGTAGCCCCATCTAAATGTTCCACTTCCGGTAACAGACGTAATTTGAAATTAAAGGTAAAAGAAATTTCGACAACTGGTAAATTCAAGAAACTAGTCGCTTTCGTACATCCGAGAAAATATTGGTTTATGAATATTCTAAGAAAGAAGTAATGATGAGCCTTCTTCGTCCTAGACACACCTGCTTGACACATATTGTATAAATTAAGGGGATATAATTTCACCTAAGCTATTCAATATTTACACTTGAATTTGCGTTAAGAAATCTACAATAGGAAACCAATGGAATTCAACATATACGGAAGGAATATCAATCATCTGCGCTTTACCAGCAAAAAATCAAACAGAATTACAAAAAAAGATGCTCAAATTAGAAAAACCACCCCGAAAGAAATTGAACTAAAAATAAACCTGGAGAAAAGAAAGGTGATGAAATATGGAGCGGATGAAAAAGATGACATGAACATAAATAGTCGACACCTTCATGTGTTTAGGTAAGAAATTTTCAAAGGGAAAAAAAGGCCCTACACAGAAAGTTAAAAGAAGAATACAGCTTGGGTTGATAGCATTTGGAAAAATGAAAATGATTTTACAAAGTAAAATCAGTTCAGCAAACCGAGCCAAACTATTTAATCAGTGCATCATACCGGTGCTGAGCTACGGAGCGAAATCCTGGCCTCTAACAAGTGAAGTGGTAGATAGAATTGAAAAGGTCGGAAGACGAATGGAACGCTCTTTGCTAGGAATAAGACTAAATGATAGGATTAGGAATTCAGATATATGAAAATACACAAGCCTCGAAGATATCGTAATTAGAATTGCAACAAATAGAATCACAATTCTTGGTGCAAAATAGAATCGCAATTCTTGATGCAGAATAGAATCACAATTCTTGATGCAGAATAGAATCACAATTCTTGATGTAAAATAGAATCTCAATTCTTGATGTAAAATAGAATCGCAATTCTTGATGCAAAATAGAATCGCAATTCTTGATGCAAAATAGAATCACAATTCTTGATGCAAAATAGAATCACAATTCTTGATGCAAAATAGAATCACAATTTTTGATGCAAAAAGGTATTTTATAGTGAAAAAATAGAAAATTTTCTCGTTACCACTCTCTTGCTGGCATTCTGTTTATTGGTTTTCATTGATGTTGCTTTATTATACGCTGCTGCTTAGTTTTGGTTATTATCCGCCGAAGGAGTTTGGTATTTCTTTAAACTTGCATATTTTACAGCTATGGAAGAGTAGGTAGGTATTGTAAAGAGAGTTTTGTTTAACTATAAATAAATCGCCAATAAAATTTTGAAATTGAAAAGGAAAAAAATTTCATTTCTATAATTTGAAATTATTTCGGACACTTGTATACTCTTATTTTTACGTACTGTTATTCTCTTTTTTCATTTTTCATAGTAAAAGATGATGCATTCGTCTGTTTGCACTGCTAAAAATAAATCTAACGAAGGTTGACGAAACTGATGTAGACGGTAAAAGGGGAAATGGAGTTCGGAGGGTCAACAGATCCACTTCGGCGATAGCGAACGGCTAACACCGTCTGCTTAAACGGGATCACGCAACGAGCAGAACTATCGCTGTGGTTGTAAAAATTACGCACTCACAAGCGAAGAAAGATAACTAGGCGGATTTTGAATAATGTTTATTTTTACATAAATTAAAAAGTAAGCGCATCAACGACAGAGCTAAAGACTTGTAATGGTAAAATATTGCAGTGGCAACGCTGTAAAAATCGATTATTTTTTCATTATTAAATATCTTGTCGCCTCCTTGACTAATATTTACTTGACATAATTATGTTGATCGCTCAAGTTTACAAGCTTTTTCGTATCATAAATAAAATTTCAAACTACAGTTTGTCAAGATTTCTTCTCTATTTCTCCTTCATTTCCATAAAATAACATTTTTTTTTTTTTTTTTTGCATACCGACTCATAGGTCATCAACGCAAGTGATCATTAGTTATTTTAAGTGTCCTAGATAACGGCGCATCCCAACAGATGAAGCCGCTAGTCATAGATTAGTTTTCCATTTTTTTTTTTTTTTTTTTTTGAGCGTTTTGGTATTATCTTTAATATTAATAATGAGCGGTAAGCGCATCTCTGCATTGTTTTTTCTTTAGTCGTCTGACGGGATTGTCAGGAAGACCGGTAGTTTTCATACGCGATATTAATGGGTTTAAATTATAGCTGAATGCCGCATGCATTTTGGTATATTGCTGCTTGTATATCGCCAACACTGAAGGAACGTTGAGATCATTCTCGATTATAGTATTACGAACATAATAAGGCGCATTGGTTATTATCCTCAGTATCTTCGACTGGAACGACTGTATTTTTTTGAGATGCGTTTTTGCGGCTGATCCATATATTTCTAAACCGTATTTCCAGACAGGAGCTATGATGGTGTTATACAATAACATTTTATTGTTCAGACTGAGTTTGGATTTTCTTCCTATTAGTGGATATAATTGTCTCAGTAGCGACTTCAATTTTTTCTTTGTATTAATTACATGCAGATTCCATACTAAGCGTTTGTCAAAGGTTAATCCCAAATATTTAACTGATTGTATCTGCGGTATTTTACAGCTGTTATAAGTAACTGGAGGACATGTTTCTTGGTTATTTGTGAACGTGATATGTGAAGATTTTTGTTCATTAATTTCGATCCTCCAGTTGAGAGCCCAATTTTGTAGTAACGATAAATGATGTTGAATGTACCTTGAAGCTTCATGACGATCTTCGTGCGCAGCTAGTATAGCAATGTCATCCGCAAATGAAGCTTGTAATGTAAACATTGTAGTCGGTAGGTCAGCTGTATAGATGTTATAAAGAAGCGGGCCAAGAACGCTCCCTTGAGGTACCGATGCTAATATCTGACGCTCGCTGGACAAGACGCCATTTATTTTTATTTGAAATGATCTACCGCTTAAATAAGACCTCAGCAGATGATATATTTCAATCGGGAAAATCTTCTGGGCTTTGTATAGCAAACCGTCGTGCCAAACACGATCAAAAGCTTTGGCTACATCAAGGAACACTGCCGAGCAATACATTCCACGCTGTAAGACTGACTCAATTGCATCAACGAGCCTGTGACATTGATGAATAGCTGAATGCTTTGGTCTGAACCCGAACTGATGATTTGGAAGATAGGCATTTGCCATATTAAAAAGAAGTGGTTGAATTAATTTTTCGAACACTTTTCCAAATGTATCCAGTAAGCTTATCGGTCTATAGGATGAGACATCTGTAACTGGCTTCCCAGGTTTATGGATAAGTATAGTTACCGATTTTTTCCATCTAGTCGGAAAGTACGATAGCCGGAGCATAGAATTGTATATATATAAAAGTAGTAAAGATCCTCTTTTTGGTAGATGCTTCAAGATATCATTTGTTATTCCATCTTCTCCCGGAGCTTTATTATTTCGCAAACTTTTGATGCACGTACGAAGCTGATTTGGTGTAATATATGTGTAATTTTGGCAATACTGCATGACGTTATTGTTACACTGTATAACTTCCTGCGTGTGTTGTGGATTTTCCATAGGAGGAGGCTGAAATATATTTTCGAGATAGTCGGCAAAAGTATTAACCTTTTCGTCATCTGTTCTGGCCCACATTGTATTTGTTTTTTTAATATGATAAGATGGAACACATTTCTTTGTTAGTACTTTCGCTGCTTTCCAGATTGAGCCATCGGCATTAGTTAGGTTGGAAAGGTAATGAGTATAACGCTCATTTTTGTAGTGTGCTATGGTTTTCGTTAGTTGGCTGCAAAATTCCCGGTATGTTTGGTAATTTGATGGGTATCTATTATGTTGCCATTTTTTGCGCGCTTTTCTTCTTTTGGCAATTAGCTCACGTATTTCAATGGGCAATATAGTGCTAGTGTTAGCACTGGACTTTGCAGGTCGTGTTGATTGCCTAGCGCAATCCTGTATTATATCGGTTAGATAATTAACGGCAGTATCAATATCGTGCTGTGATTTTAGTTTTACATTTAAGTTCACTTGGTTATCTATTATATTCTCAAATTTGTTCCAATCAGTAGATTTATTTGTTAATCGACTGTCTAGTTTTGTATGTAGCGGAATTGTGTCTAGGACTTGTAAGACTGGTACGTGATCAGATGACAAGTCTGCGATTGTACAGCAGTTGTTGTGTAGATTATTTAATCCTTTATTGAAATAAAAGTCTAGCACATCTGGCAGTCGGTTGGTATGCTTTGGCCAGTAGGTAGGTGTAAATGGTGAAACAACATCGAGGCGTAGCCCTCTATTCAGCTGGAAGAGTTGCGCTCCACGTTTATTTGGAACTCTTGATCCCCAGTGAGGGTGTTTTGCGTTGTAGTCACCTCCACAAATGAATTTGCTGTCTTGGCGATGAAATAGTTCCGTGAGTTCCTGATTCGGTATGTAATACCTTGGGTGGCAATAAACCGATGTGACAGTTACTGTTTCATTAAAAGTCGTTTTTATTTTAATTGCAACAGCTTGGTAGGCCTCTGTTCGGCGAACGAAGTGTAGATGATGGTCAATGCTCTTTTTGACGAGTACAGCAACACCTCCCATTGCTGTACCAGAAGGGTGTGTTCCCTGATAGCATCTGTAATTTAGTAACTCAAGGCTCGCTGGATGAACGACATGAGTTTCCGTTAGTAGGGCAATATCGATTCTTTTGGTCTGTAAGAAGTACTGTAGTTCATGTTTCTTCTGTTGAATCCCATTAGCATTCCATAATACTACTGTTAATGAATTTGTACTTATAGGGCTCAAATTCATAATAATTTGTCCATAAGTGTGGTTAACATGGATATTAATGGTGATAGTAAATTTCGCAATTCATTAAGAAAGGAAGTTAATGTTTCGTTAATTCCTTTTTGTTCGGTTGTATGTTGTGGAGCATTGTTATTGTATACTACTGATGATGCAGACGGAGGAAAAGACGAGGTATATTTTTTAGCAGCATTGGAGTACGAAGTTGATGGTAATTGCTTATGGATGGGTGGAAACGTGCTGGTGTCCGCCAAATTAAATGATGAAGCTTCGAGAGTTCTACTTATTGCACTCTGTTTAAATTTTTTACTATATTCTTGTTGGTAATATTCACATCCTTTATAGTTGGCAGGGTGTTCGCCACGACAGAAAAGACATATCGGTTTTTCTTCGGATGTTTTAGGACAGTCAGCGGTTATGTGTTTACCGCTGCATTTCACACATCGAGGTGGAAGATTACAATAAGTTTTCGTGTGTCCAAAATTTTGACAACGCATGCACTGGAGTAATTGCCTAGTTACTCGCGGTTCTTCAATTATTACGACTGTATGTAATAAATGTTTTAATTTAAAAATTTCTGAATTTTTTGAAGATTTGTTGAGATCTACAAAGAACATCGGTAGCGGAGATTTTGTTCTTCTGCTTATTATGTTGGATACAGAACGAACAGAGAAACCTAGATTTTGTAATGCTTGCGTGATTTCTTCGCAACTAGTTGTATGATGAAGATTTTTTAAAATGACACGAAAAGCTCTATCTTCTGATAGTTGAAAAGTATAAAATTTGTATTGATTTTGTTGGAGGGCTTTTGTCAGTGCGCGATAACAAGCTGGCGAGCTTGGTTTTATAGTAATACCGGTGTTTGTTGATTTCAATGTAAATTTGACATTTGTCAAACTTATTAAAGACTTGGTGAATGCTGTATAATTTTTAACGTCTTTTACTAAAATCGGCGGAGGCGTCATAAATTTGTTAGTCGGTGGCGATGAGTTTCGTTTCTGTTTATCGTTACCATCAGCGTTGTTCGATGTCTGGTTATCGAGTGGCATCGCGTTTGCATCTGCTGTTTCATTATCTCCGTCTGTGTTTTCGTGGTTGTCGTCATCGTTTAAGTACATAAACGGTTGATACCGATTTCTGGTTTTTAGCTTCGGAGCCGTTGAGCGTTTAAATTCACTCGATGTATGCGGCGGCGAGGAAGGAGAAGGACGTTTTCGTCTAACTAACTGCCAGGTATTGTTGGCCTTGTCTACATTGCGTAGAGTTATAATGTTGTCATTGTTAGTATCATTTTTGTTAAATGACGGAACAAGCATGTTAGTAGTAATAATTGAATCGATCTTACCGGCATTTAGCGATGAGAGTTGGTTACTGGTGTTAGTGGTACTGGTCGAAAGATCTGAGCGTTCGTTATTTATCGCTTGGGCGGGTAAACCCGGACCATTCGAACTTAACATTACCCGGCGAGATCCCGGCGCCGAACGAGAAAACGACGATAAACAATCGAACTAATAATTATTATACGATAGGAATAATAAAAGAACGCAGTGTAACACGTCTAAATCTCTCGGTTATATCACATCCAATCTAAAATAACATTATGTCTCACGTAACGACAGATCATACTGCGAATGAATGAAAAAATTGTTACCCTGGAATGTCATTCGGTGTATGAGACTATTTGTTTTAGTGAATAATGCAAATTTTACCTAAGGGTGGTTTGATGAGTCGATCGCTTCATCGTACATCATAATCCACAATGCGTTACCGTTTTGACTTTTAAATATTAGTTAATACTCGGGGATCATAGATAAATAGTTTTTAATTTATTTAGCGATATGCCCAACTTGCAGATAATTGTAAATACAATTTTTAATTTACGATACACATGTTAGGATATTTAAAAGAAATCCATATCAATGATTTTAAAGTCACACGTACCCCTTAAGATACGTTGTAAACATAAGTGGATGTAAAAGTAGAGAGAAACAGAAAAATATGTTAAACTATGACTTCTTACATTGAACAGTATTAAAAACAGAAAAAAATAATACATCTAATTTTTAATGTTTGAATAGGAACTTCTTTGTTCCATTTATAAAATGGAGTGCTAGTCGGTTTTAACTGAAAATGCATACATACATTTTTATAGATATATATATATATATATATATTATGAAGAATTCGTTATTTCCCTGTTCCGGTGCCATTTGTAAAGAATTAACTCTCTTCACAAGTCCCTGTTCCGGTAGTCATTTGTGACTGACCACCTTCCGCGATGAACAAAAAAAAATATAAAAATAAAATAAAAAAAAAGTTCCGGGCGCCAACGTTACTTCTTCCGGTGTAACGTAACCGTTAGCTCGCCCGGGCAGAGCTTTAGGCCTTCCTAAGGTTTAACGAAAGAAAAAAAAAAAAAAAGGTCTCCGCGGCGGAGATGTCACGAAAACGTGTCCTTACAACGAAATAAACGAAAAATTGTTTTAAGAGGAATAAATCCAACTATATTTTTTATGAAAAATAATATGAAAACCGATCATAAAACAAAAGAAAACGACAATGAATATTCCGAATGGTACAATTTTCCTCAAGCGTCCGAAGCAGTAAAAAAAATATAAAGTTTGCCTCGAAGGGCGTGTAGCTGTGAAAAAGAAAACGAACGAAAATTTGCCTCCTGGCCAAAGCAGTCGAGATCTGCCTGCGACGAGCAGCAAGCGAGAACTGATCGGCCCGAATTCACAGTGAATTCGACCACGATCTTTTTGAACGGCCATTTTGCCTAATAATAAAAAATATATCTATAAAAAAATGAATACGCCACCGATTTTTCTAGAACATTCTCAAAATCGGTGGAACGGCGGGTACCCTGCGTCGGTTCTTTCGGGTTCTAAGAAAAAAAACTTCTCACGCCTCGTCGTAGCTCGATTCGCATCTCCGACACACACAACGCCAGATCGGACAAACATCGGACGAACCACCCTCATATAATTAACACACACTTATGCACGGATCGCCAAATTGGCGCCGTGCACATTGGCAATTCCCACGAAATTTGTCGATCTAGCATTATGGTCGGAGAATGCTCAGTTTGCACGCTGCCCCTAGAAACTGGAGAAATAGAAATCGGATAAATAAGCCTGAGAAACTGTCAAAACGCGGAGAAATGTGGAATTTAGAATTTGGAAAAGGAGTAATCATTATCATATCATTTTTTAATTCGGTACAGCGTGATAAATATCGAAAGTCATAGCGGCCGAATCCGTCACAATATATATATATATGTGTATATACATATATGTATGTATGTATGTATATGTATCCATGTAAGATAAATTTTCAACTGTCCTAGCGAACGCCAAACACATTCCCAAGAGCATGAAACGAAATAGAACTGTCGCAGTGACCTAATGATTACAGTTCTCCACTTCCGCCAGCTCTACACGATAGTCCTGAGTTCAAAATCAACTGGCGGAAAATATAAATAAGATATAGAAAAACACAATATTAGAGAAAGAAAAGAAAAATGGTCAAACTCTTTGATAGCAAAAAAAAGGTAATAGCAACAAAAACTTGTACTTTTTGTCTCGCATACAATATTTTTATCTACACTTTATTCGCGTAGTAAATGTTAATTTCTAAAACGGAAAATATGAGTGAGATAAAATACGAAAAAGAATATGTAGGACTGAGTAAGAATTATTTGGAATACTTCGGACATAGTTGTGAGCTTTGTTTTAATATGAAAGTTCAAATTCGCCAAAAAAAAAGTTTGAGTGTAGACTAATTTAATGGTATTAAAACTTTTAGCTGTTACAAGTGTTCGTTAGTCTAAATGTCACAGAAGTACGAAAATTTCAATGGGAAGATGACAGATGAAAGCCGAGGTATATTTAAAATGCTCCGAAAAAAAATTAATCAGCTAACCTCTTTTACTACGTAACTTATTCGCTGTTCCGTAGCCTAATTCTCGCACTAAGGATAATGTAAATTTTCTTAAAATGCTTCGACGCGGAAGATTGAAAATATTCGTATGATAATATTAAATGTTCATTTTTTCAATCGTTACTCCAACTGATTATCTAAACTCCTGATTTTTTAGTCTTTCATTGTCGTAGCCGTAATTGCTGGAAATGACAACGATGAAATCTGTATCAATATTAAATATTTTGACGTCATATGATTTTTTTTTAACGACGAATACTCCTTTTTGAAGCGGCAGAGTTGAGTACAAATATTTGGAAGCGGTTTGAGATTGATCGATGTATAATGTTACACGTGGTCATTATTATAAAAATTGTTAACATTCGGTGTATTTGCTTTCTGGGATATTTGATTTTTTCATTTTTCCCGTATCGTTTGGCAGCAGTATTCGCTTCAGTTAGTCGCTAATTTATATGTGTTGCTTCTGCAGGATGACAAGGGAATAGTAAAGCGGAAGCGGTTTAATTAAATAATCGAAATTCGAAAGTACGAAAGGAGGACACACTTGTTTAAAAAATTTTTAAACAGAACTTCTTGGTCGCGAAAGGGGCGTACTTAATAACGGCTAAATTTCGATTTAGCGTTCGGCTGACGTTTTTTTAACATCAAAAAGAAGTTTCTTTTTCTTTTTTTCTTTTTTTTAAAATTTGTATCTTTTTGTAAAAAGGGAAAACTTAAAAAATTCAAACCATATACAGGGAAAAAGAAGAAAAAGAAGAAAACGAAGAAAACGAAACAGTGTTACAACTCTTTGAAGAGAATAAAGACTTGACAAAATTAAGAAATTTAACGAAGGGGAAGAAGTTCGATACCAAAAAGGAGAAATACATTTCTTAAACATGTAACCAACTTAATTTCCAGAAAGGAGTGAAGAAGTTGTTACAGATATAATCGGCAGTTTTTTAATGATAAGTCTAATTTAAAAAAAAAACAAAAAAAAACAAAACGCTGTAGGAATAAATGCGTTCAGAGGAAGAGAAAGTTTCTTTAGATCATTTAGCTTTCGAATTTTCCGTAACATCTACAACTACACACCGTTCTTCTTCGTAAAAGAGCCCGAAAGGAAGTCTTCATTGATACGAAAGTGCAATTAGCACAAAAAAATCAAATTTATAGTTAAATGTTCGCGCTTATCGCCCCGCGCGATTTTGTATTTTGCCCCTCACGGCGATCATTTTGTCGTCAAACTTTATTATATCCACTGCTTTCATTATTATTATGCGGTGCTCATTTCCCGGAATTTTTACCCGTCCTAAATCGTTGATGCAATAAATACTACAAAAATAGCTTTAAACTAACAACTATACTACGTTTTCCACATAAAAGAAAAATATCCAATCGTCCGATTAACTCAAAATGCTTACTGAAGCAAACAGTACCGTAATTCCTAACTGACGATTCCAAATAGCGGTGATTGATTACGCGACATGTTTCAAAATGAAATACTACTCCCTATTTATTATAAGGTAAAAGTCTCGACCAGATCACAAAAAAAAAAATAAATAATTTCTTCCACTCATGAAGTATTACTAATTGGTGGGCAAATCTGAATAAATGTATCGAAAAACTATTCGCGCAATACTGCTCACGTCACACAAAAGGCTCCTACCTCCTGTTAAGATAGGTGGAATGCCTCTATTCCGGAATGGTACAATTAGGCTAACGTTTTTGAAGTATTTAAGATAAAGTTTGGCCATATTAGTTGCTGCTGACCTCGGTCTAAGAACCATCATTTTTCAAAAATTTTTTGTTTTTCCTTTGGAAATAAAAATGGTATTCTTATAGGAAAAAATGAGGCTCATATAACATGTTAAGACTGTTATGTGCGAATTTCATTAAGTCGTAATATACAGTTTGCCTACTTTTAAAAAGTTTCCGGAGTATTTAAAATTTAATAACTTTGTTTATTAAAAGAGCTGCAGTTATTATTTTTATTCTTTTCTCAGTCGTCCTCGTCTTAAATAATGGCCCAATTCCTCTTACTTCCTCCTTTCGTTATTTGGGTGTTTTTCTGGATAGCTGACTGTCCTTCCATGTCCATATCAACCATCTACACGTGTTCTTCTTTAAAAGGCTCAATATCATGAAAACCCTTTCGCACACTATCCGGGGAGGTAATCCCGTGATCCTGCTTATGTTTTACAAATCTTTTATTCGCTCTGTTCTTGATTACTGTTCCTATATTTATGGTAATTCTTCTAGATCTCTTCTATCGAAGCTCGACCGGGTCCAAAATACATGTCTCCGCCTCTGCCTTGGAGCCCAAAAGTCTACTCCTATCCCAGCTCTGCACGTAGAGTGTCACATTGCTCCCCTTTTCCTTTGACGCTCCTTCTTGGGTTATCGTTTCCTCATCAAACGGTTGCCTATTTCCTCTTGCTCTCTTTCCTTCTTATTCCTTCATCTTGCGTTCCTGGCGCTTTTCTGCTAACAAGACTCTTATTCTATCTCTTATCGCTGCCCGCTTTGTTTACTTTTCCCCGTGTATATCTACACTCACGATAAACTCTCCCTTATTTCTCCTTCAATTTTTCCTCTCTGCTTTATCCTATTAACTACATTTATTCACTTGTTCCTCTCAAAACCTTTTCTTCATCACGTTGTTAGATCAGAATTTCGACAGAATCTTAGCTCTTTTTTCCCCAACCATTTTTTGATCTTCACTGATGGCTGGAAAGGACCAATGGTGTTGGTGCAGCTTTCTTCTGTCCTTCTCTCAATTACTTCGAGTCCTTTATACTTCCCTCCTTTTGTTCAATCTTTTATACTGCGTCTTCCGCTATTCTGCGTGCCCTTCTTTTTATCAAAACTTCATCGGCTTCTCGCCATCTCCTTATCCTGTCGGATGCTCAAAGCGTGATGCAGACTATCACATCTCCTCTCCCTTCTCACTCAACCGACTGCATCATTCTCCTTATTCGTTCCTTAATTCAATCCAAACGGATTTCCTTTAGATTCCTGGCCATGCCGGAATCGAAGGAAATGAGTTGGTTGACTCATTCTCTCGATTATCTTCCTCTTCTGGTAGGTTTTTTCCTGCATTCTCAGCTTCTAATATTACCCTTCTATCTGCAGCTGCTCATTCCAAACTGTGATCTGACTCCTACGTCTCCTCATTCTCCAACACGAACTCCTTTTTCTTGTCTATTCAACCTTCCCTTCCACGCTTCCCCTGATTTATTCACTTTCCTTCTATGCGCCGTTCTAACCTCTCTGCGATTTGCCGCCTGCGTTTTGGGCATAGTTTGCTCCCTTTCTCATTGTTCCGTTATTCTCTCGTCCCATCTCCTTATTGTCCATTGCACCCTCGCAGCAATCAATGTATTTCTGATCCCGATCATATAATGTTTTCGGTTGTTCGTAATTATCAATTGAACAAGCTTCGTTTTATTCCTTCCTCTTACAAACCGGTATTCCCGCTCTATACTGTGCTTCATTCATTCTCTTCCTTCCTTTTCCTTCGGTTATTCTAGCTCTTGATTCCTTTCTGTCGGCTATCTCTGATCATGTAAGCATCTGAGTCCCTCTTAACCCTCTGTTCCGCTGTTCTTGGGCCAATGTCCATGTTGACGAACCCATTAAAAATAATATAAAAAAAATAAAATAAATAAAAACTGTTTTTTTTTCCAAATCACATCTTTTTGTACGGCAAATACAGTAACTTAATGAGAAATGGGGTTCTCGCAAAAAATTCAAAAAACAACAAAGTTATTGCATTTTAAATACTTTAGAAATTTTTTGAAAACAGACAAACTGCATATTATGACTTAAAGAAATTGGCACATAACAGTCCTAACAAGTTATTTGAGCCTGATTTTTTTTCATAAGGATACCATTTTTATTTCCAAAGAAAACAAATTTTTTTTAAAAATTATGGTTTTTAGGTTACACACACCGGGGTTATACCAAGACGTCGGCAGCTACTAATATGGCCAAACCTTACCTTAAATACTTCAAAAACGTTAGCCTATGTCAAATTTAACATTCCGGAATAGGGGTATTTCACCTATCCTAACAGAGGGGTAAATAACTCCAGTCAAAAAACAGAGATATTGCGGCTGCTCTACTGTCAAAGAAAAAATTGTCATTATCCGTTATCCATTCTATCCAATGAATTATACACTTTCTGCGTTTCTATTGAATCCCTGCTAAGCTCCTAATTGTCGATAGCGAGTTGACTGGTAGCTCTAAAATTTCTTTTTAACGTTTTCGATCAACGTGTCTTACGGACTCCAGCCAATGCTGTTGTTCATGAGATAGGACTAGTAGATACATCGTCTTAGGAGGCCGCAGTAACTCTGTCACTGCTGAACGTTCCAGGTCAGTCAACCTGGAGAAATGCAATCAAGATTGAAAACATCGTGACAGACTAACTTCGAAGTTTCATCAGATCAAGCCCGCAGTACGAATTTGGAAAACTTTGCTTCCGATCCGAACAGACAACGTAGTCGTTGCTACATTTCGGTTGAGTTATACACGTCTTACGCATGCGTAACTTTCAGCGAAACTGAAGCTCCTCTATACATTACATGCTGCGGGACATTATTTCACCAAACTTCACCCATATGTTTCCTATATTTTTGTCGTATAGAACACCTCTCAACCTTCCTTGTCTAGACTGACCCTATTATTCATAAATCACGTCTATGCCTTTTAATCTCATCCTCCTTCTTCTTTTGTGCCTCTAGTCAGAGCTTGCATACATGGCACATCAATTTAACTTAATAATAATAATAATAATAATAATAATAATAATAATACCAACAGTTCGCCAAAATAAAGCGAGCAAATTCGAAGTCGTTAAAAGGACTGTTTCAAGAATGCAATTAGAATAGGAATAAAAAAAAGGAAAAACGAAAAAGAAAAGTACGCCAAAAATTGATTTTAAAGAAAAGAAGACAAGAAATAGAGGTAAAGAAAAAGAAATTGAAAACGATAAATTCCGATACAAAAGAGTAGACATAAATATGTAAATCGAATCGTACGAAAGTCAGTTGTAAAGCTCCATCTCTCTAGAAACGGTTCTAATCGATATAAATGAATGAAGCAAGTTTTATATACAAGCTTGAAGTATGGTTTAGAAACTACAAAGTTTCATTATATTTGGTTCACGTGTTCGTGTTTTGTTGCTATGAAAACGAAAGACGAGTCTTGTATTCAGTTAAAGCAACGCGCGGTAGTCAAATTTTTATCTTTTTAATTTTTTTTAATTTTTTAAAATTTTTTATTTTATTTTTTTAAATAACTGTAAAGGATCCCACGGGCGTGCCCAAACAATTATTATCGCGGAAGGGTGTTCGCTAAAACAGATTCATTCACGTTTACTAAACGTTTACAGAGATAAAACGATCGATGTGAGTAATGTTTGTCGATGTGTTGCTGTTACGCGTGGACTTTTCTCAACTTTCGATAAACCGCGATCGGGGTGTCCCTAGGAAAGGGACAACCATATCATCTGTTGTATCTAATCGCGCGTTTACGTTTAAGAATGTCTATTTTGACGAACTACTAAATCTAAAATTAGTACCTGCAATTTCTCTGATCCGAGTTAAAACCAGTGACCAAGAGTTTGACCATATAGTCAGCTGGTAGATGCAGCTGTATGTTGATAGTTTGCCAATCTTCCATCCTTCCCCTATTCTTTCATAATAGTTCCTAATGAACGTGAACACCGGAATATTCATCCAAACGGCTATGCAGAACATACCGCCCACTGCTCCATCTGAAGAAGATAGTGCTCCCTCCGCCACAGACGTCAAACTCGCTTCGGTTCAGCAAAGCATAACCGCCTTCACTGAGGAAAACACTCAAGCCTCTGTCTCTGAAAATAGTATGACAGTTAACACCAAAGAAACTCAAGCAGCAACTAAGCGACCTCACCTACAAACCCCTGATGCTTCTCAGAGTCGACCACAAGGTTTAACTTTACAGATAACACAGGAGCCATTCCTTTAGAACCACCACAAATGCAAACAAACGAATCAGAAAACAGAGAGCATCCAAATGCGGGAGAGGCCAGAGACAATGGAGTAAATACAGATTTCAAACCTCCATTATCAAAACTTAAAAGCAAAAATTTCGTACAGTTGAACTTTTAAAGCCCGCAGAAAGCAACATCACCAATAGAGACTATCCATTATCTTTCATTGACCTCGTAACTCTAATGGGTACGATTCAAGGACAATACCATCCGATGAGTATAGTAGCCACCTTCACTAAAGACATAGATGGATTTATCCACATGCTCTCAGATAACTATTTCTTACTTCGAAATCGATCAATGAAGGCAGAAGATCAACAAATGTGCTAGGCAATCGGATTCCGATCAGACAATAAACTAGCCATATTCGAAGAGTTAATAATGACCACGGTTCGTAATAATATTATTCTGCAGTGGAACTGCCAGGATTTTACTCTCAACTTGCTGAATTAAAACAACTTATTTCAACTCACTCTCCTGCTGTGGTATGTTTACAGGAAACTCATTTGAAGTCCAACAATAACCTAGCTCTACAAAACTACTCTCTCTTTACTTTCAGCAACGACCAAGGATCTAGAGCAAATGGAAGTGTTGCCATTATAGTTCACTCCTCTGTTCCAGCAACCCGGTTGAATTTAACTACATCTTGGATGTAGCGGTTGTCCATCTTCCTCGGATATCTGCCCCTCCGATACCCAGTGTAATTGCTATGTGCCCCCAAACTATATAATTACTCTAGATATGTTTCAGTCAGTGCTGTCACAGATCAGCCCGCCGCTAATAATAATCGGTGATTTTAATGCCCACTCACGTTTGCAAGGAGCAACAATGAAAAACAGACATGGCTCTGTCACTAGTATACTGGTCCTAGATAGCGGTCTGATACTGTTTCCCTCTTCAGATTACACCCATTTCAATTTGTACCACAATACTTTCTCTGCGATCGACTTACAACTTGTCCCCTCTGCCATTTTCTCTAACGTGAACACTTTTGTACAACAGGACTTATGATCTAGCGACCATTTCCCCATACGCAAATAACCGTCAAAAGTTCTTCCTACCCAAGCTACTCCACCGAAGCCTCAATTTTTATTCCACAAGGCAGACTGGGACATATTTACACTTATAGTAAATGTTTCCAGAGAACCATCCGCATCTTTATCTGAGAACAATAGCTCCTTTATCGACGCCATCACTAATGCTGCTTTAGCATCGATAACTAGGTCAGTCCCAGCATCCAGACATCGACGGTTCCCATGGTGGTGTCCCGAATTAGGAACAGCCATACGCCAACGCAAACATGCTCTTAGGAAGTTCAAATCAGCAGGCCTATATTCTGATTTGATCGAATTTAAAAAATGCCGCGCAGCTGCAAGGAGCTTCATTAGGCACAAAAAACAGGAATCTTGGCGGCAATTAATGTATTCGATCTCTACAAATATTTCTAGTCACAATATTTGGCCCAAAATTAAGGCACTAAACGGTATTAGTTGTCGTTAAATGAAAACGATTCCATAATATCTGACTCTTTAGAGATCGCAAATGCTTTTTCGAATCATTTCTCTGTGGAGTCATTCTCGTCATCGTATTCTCTGTCTTCTCTTTAAAGGAATATTCCGTGAAACAATAACCATCATCTCTGACTCTTGACTTCTCTACAATTTCCATTTCACCATATCTAAATTAAACTGTCAACTTCAATACCATACTGCAAACAGCGCACCTGGGCTCGATTCTATTCATTATTTTATGTTAAAATACTTACTTACTTCAGCAAAAAACTTCCTCTTACATATCCATAACAAAATTTAGTCCTTTAGTTCTATCTCAGAGCCATGGAAGTTAGCAGTCGTTATTCCTATCCTGAAACAAAATAAAGATCCTCTTTTTGCTCAAAACTACAGACCTACATATCACTCATAAGTTTCCTTGCAAAATGCTTGAAAAAATGGTTAATCGGCGCCTCCTTTTCTTCCTTCGGTAGAATAATCTCCTATTCTCGTCACAAACCGGAGGGCGTAAGGTGCATACTAGAGCTAATCATCCGCTGAGCCTGCATAGGCAAATATTAACAGCATTTCACAGGCACCGACATGTGTACTCCATATTTTTCGATATAGAAAAGACGTTTGACCTGAATAATTTTTTAACAGATAGAACGTTCTGTGTTAAGATTACTTTGTCAACGGAGAACGGCCTACTACAAAGGTCTGCCTTTAGTGCAACCTTGTTTATTTTTTATATCGACGATATAAATCAATGTATCGCTCCGCCTGTTAACGCCCGGCTCTACTTTGACGACTTGAACATTCCCCTGTCTTCCAGTTTTCCAGAAAATGCTCAAAAAATCCTACAAAAAACTATTACAAAACTGCAATTCTAGTGTAACAAAAGTTCCTTGTGTTTTCTCCATCTAAGTCTATCTGTGTTGATTTCTATAGGGGCGTCAAAAATTCCCTAGCATCCGTCTCAATCTAGAAAACTCTTCACTCCATTTCCATCCTACTGCTACTTTTCTTGGACTACTGTTTGATCGTAAGCTAACGTGGGTCCTCACATATCCGACCTTAAAGTTAAATGTTGTAATTCCTATCTATCCTTAAATATGTATCAAACGCAAAGTATAATGTATCACCGAAAACTCTTCTCGTCATATACAAATTCTTAGCCCTTCCCTGAATAAACTACGTGTCCCAAGCGTATTCTGCAGTCAGCCTTTCCCTACTTAAATCTACTGATTCAGTGCACCGCACGGCTGTACGATACATGGCGCACACAGAACCTCCCCATCTGTTAGTTTGTGTGCCTTGTTAGGTACCCCACCACTGGAGTAGTTCAGAAGCTTTTATCATCACCGTAAGACCCTTGCTCTTTTCTCTCGTAATCGTTCCTTTCCTATCCACATAAATGACTTCCCCATTACTCAAAAGTTCTCTAATGACCCTTTGTCGGAAATCCTGGCTCTTTTATCGCAGCACAATGTGAGTGTAATTTCCTTCCTTGAACTGGCACCTAACACCGCGAACCATATTGATGTTGATTTTTCCCCGACAAAATGTAATAAACCCCACCAGCATCCAAATATCGTTCAATTAACAGCAGCGACAATTCAAAAATACCCCGACCATCTTATTTTCCTCACGGATGATACAACAAATCGAAAAACTCGCCTGACTAGCAACGCACTGCAACGAAAACAAACTAGATTTTAACGTGGTCACAAATTGAAGAGAGGAAGGAGACGATAATAGACGCTATGAGTGGTGGTGAAGGAAAGAAACGCCATAGGATGTAGGGAGAGATAAGCCCAGGAGCTGGAGGTAGAAACACGAAAGTTAGCGGAAAAAGCAGAATATTTTTAAAAAATGTAGTTGGTGTCGAAAATCAAACTGCTGTCGTTAGGATGGAATTGACAGAAAGGAGAAGTTGCTAGAGAAACCCAAAAAAGAAATGTAGACATCAGACTATGTCCAAAGCGAAGACGGCAAATGGAAAAAAAAGAAAACATGACTGTGATAAGGATAATCATAGTGCTATGGTCAAGAAGGAGGGAAAGACCGAATAGAGCGGTAGAAAGGTCGAGGATTAGAGGAAAGAATTAGGGAAGTATACCGCCAGAATTTAGAGTGAACTTTACTAGACAAAAAATTAATATTAGAAGCAGGAAATTTGGTCATAAATTGACCGGGAACTTGCATATAGAACAAGCTGAACTACTTTTGGAAAAGGAAAAATACTAGGATGCGGAGGAAATTGAAAGCTGAACGAAATTATAAAACATGTGATAGTTTGCGACTTTCTGCATTCACTCCAATTAGTACGACTATCAGATTTTATCTTATGCTGTAGGTCTGAGGAGAGAATAAACGGGAATCTTATTCCATTCGAAGTCGCTTCCTTGGCTGCATAGTCTACAAGATCATTTAGTCTAACTCCAGAGTGTCCAAGGATAAAAACTAATCTCCTCACCTCTATTGATAAATGACATTCATGTTTAATTTCATAAACCAACGGTTTACATTTAAAATTAAACGAACTACTGCCCAACGTCATTAAGGCGCTTTGACTGTTGCTGTAAATTACGAACGTCCCTTGAGCACCAGTGCCGTTCAGAATAAAATCACAGGTTCTATCAATGTCCAATAACTCCGCTGTGAATACAAATGCTTCGGGAGAAGCATTAACTCCTAAACCGCCACACTGTAATAACAAATGTAGAACCTACAAGACATACCAGCTTACGGAATTTGGAACCATTATTGAACACTTCGATATAACTGGAATACATATTTCCAGCAAAGCTGTCAAACCAATTCCTAGTGAACTAGAGAAAAGACTGCTTGATACCGAGACGAGCTAGTGAAGGATTATTGTTGTTAAGGTTTATGAGATTTGCGCTGTATGGTTTTATGAAGTAAGAAGAAGGAAAAGCGGGAATTAAAGCAAGACTGTATCTACGATATAGGGGAATTCTTCTAGTCAAGAGCGGCATTTTAGAGCGAACGAATCTCCAACTTACAAGGAATTTCGATCAATCTACCTGCGCAGCAGTGATACATATTAACTGTATTTATGCAAATTTTAAATCCGCTTACATCTTATGTATATACATATGGATGTTTACAGGAATTATATTTATGAGGTCAGTCTATATTTAAGTATTTCTGTATCATTTTCTAGTAATATAAACTACAAAAAAATTTTAACATCCTCATTTCATAACCATAATAATAATTATAATAAAAATAATACTAATAATGATAATAATTCAATTCAGTTTAATTCAATTTATTTCTGCAATATCATAAATGTGCACAATTGCGCGAGTAATGGTGTGTAAAAATTAATATAAGACACGATACATAGGTACATATAACATATATAGAATTAAAAGCAATAGAAAACAATTCTTAAATGATACTTTTCCAATCTTACATAAAAGTATTCCTTGGAACAAAGTGAAGCGAATAAAATAAATGAATATAAATTAGTGGTTTACACTAAAGGTCGTTTTTAAAACTGAAATAATTTATGGTTAAAGAAATCATATGTAAAATATAACACAATTTATTAAAGATAATAAATAGAAATAAATAAATAAATAATATATAATAAAAAAATAATAATACTGAAAAAAGTACGTATACATATACATACGAGTGTGTATATATATAGATATATATAACTCGGCCATTTTGGCCTCGTAAGGGCCGTGCCCCTTGACCTCTCTTGCTTACATTTCTGTCTATTTCTCTTCTATACTTTGTATAAAATGATCAAAATTTACAATTTAATTCTTACTGGTATCAATACAAAAAATATAACATGATCGCAAAAATCCTATACTAACATTTAACTTTCATTACACAAAATTAAGACAATTTTTTGTTACATTTTTCAATACATATTTCGTTATATAAAATTGCGACATTTTTTAAATAACAATCACAAAAATCCTATAAAATATAACAAACGTTACATAAAATTGGGACATTTTTTATAATTTATTAATCACAACGTAATTCTTAGGCTATACTTTCTATTAGAAAAAATGTCCCAATTTTATGTAACATTTGTTATATTTTATAGGATTTTTGTGATTATATGATTATATTCATATGGATCGATTTGGAATTAGGCTGCAAGTTTTGATAATTTTATACAAAGTATAAAAGAGAAAGAGACAGAGATGTAAGCAAGAGTGGTCAAGTGGCAGAGTTCCTTGCAAGGCCAAAATGGCCGAGTTATATATATATAAATTCACATAAATAATAATAATAATAAAGTAAATAAATAAATAAGCAGAATTACACGTCCCCGGTCAATTTAAGATAGTGGACGCATCCCTGAGGACTGAATCGAAAATAATTGAACGTTACATGATAAACTAAATGAGAAAAAAAGCAAATAGTACCGTTATAGCAAACTTCGTAAATATTATATCAAACAATTAAAGCAGAAATAAATTTTCTAAATTTTTCGAATTGTAGGCAAAAAAGTTAAAAATTTCTCGAAAATGACATGACAAAAAATTATACGAAGCAATTAGCGCTCAACGACCTCATCCAGCGTTAAATTACTGGGTTTTTTGTCCAGCCAGATAGATATTTAACGATTATTACGTTTATTCGCGTCATCTTCGACGCCAAATGAGGGCCTGCCTTTCTCTTCTGCGATAAAAATTGATTTCCCTCTTTAATAAACTTCGAAAATGGGAGAACCGAAATAACGAAAAGTCCCTAGTGAAATATAAAAACAAACGCCGGGGTGAAATTCGATCGGACGGACGGTTATTAAACTAGAGCCGAGAGTCAGAAAATCTCTCTGAGGTAAATTTCCGTTAGCTGCTCGTCCGAATTTGGAAATTAAAAGAAAAAAAATCGGAATGCACGATCGTGTCCAGAAGAGAAAGAGCCAATATAGACTGTTG
Source organism: Icerya purchasi (assembly GCA_039619475.1). Classification (NCBI taxonomy): domain Eukaryota; kingdom Metazoa; phylum Arthropoda; class Insecta; order Hemiptera; family Monophlebidae; genus Icerya; species Icerya purchasi. The sequence goes on along the minus strand of CM077115.1, from coordinate 138,466,978 downwards.
GCGGCTGAAAAAGTCGCGAATAAGGGGCAAATAAAGACAAATCGTGGTCGAGTAGCGTTTAAATCCGACACCGCATCTCTAGCGAAAAGAATAATAATGATGGAATAGAATAAAAAGCATCGGTAACGTAATAGCGGCAGTCCATTATCGAGGAATGGCTTTCTGGTGGCAATGGTCGAGCGCGTTGGCTGAGATTTATATCGGCAATAGGAAGCTGAAGTAGCGCTCAATTCAGGCGTGAACGCAATAAAAGTTTTCGTCTTTACTCCTGCAAGCGACCACTTGGGCGACTAATAAGCGCCCGAACACGAACGATAATCCTTCCCGAGCCAGCCAAGCCGCTAATTTAGGGTGCTGCATGGGAAATTCCGAAATTTGAACGAACCAGGCGGTTTTTTCCAGCAATATCCGCAGGCGGCAGCGTTAACGGCCATTACACTGTAAGCGGATCTGCGCGTGTCTCAGGCCGTGCTAGCTGCATCGAGTCCGAGGGGAAAAAGCCCGGTCGGCTGCTAATGGAAGCTGCGCATTTAAGCATTTGCACGGCACGATACTGCAGCTGGCGAATATACGGCAGGCAAACAAAATTAACCTTGATTAGCGAGCGCGTAGACGGCCGAAATAGTACAAGTCGCCTGGGAACAGTGAAACGTGTTTAAGCCGCGATTTACATGCTATTATTACGGCGTCATTATCGTCGCTGCGAATATTACCGCTGCGATTATTAAAAGTATCAAACTAATCTTCATTAAAGTTGTCATTGCTGATATAAATTTCGAACTGCTCGCCCGATTACGAACTAGCCGGATAAGAAAACCACCGCGAGCCGAGCGCCTTCTGTCCGACTTTTATTAGCGTCGTTGAAATGTACTTTTACTACTCGGTGATTTATCATTTTTCCTCGACTAGTTTCTTTCTCGATATTTTCCCTCCCGGTGCTGTTCGTTTACCGTAAAAGAGAGTCTATCTGCGCAGTGCACTCCACCGGCTCGAAGCACCGAAAAAGAAATGAAAAGAAAGGCCAACTCGAAAGATCAGCGTAACGGCGTCTGCCTGAACCCGGCCAACCCGGGCTATTTGTGAAAGTGTTTTCGACAAAAATTGTCCTTTTTTAATCAGGCAAGAGTATCTGTGCTCGAAGAGTAACCCTGTTATATGTTCACGTTGCAGAGGAGATACATTTCGAAGGAAAGTATCGCTTTGCGTCGCGTTTCCCGAATAGCGATGAATAAGCGTGGCAGAATAACAGGCTTTATTGGCCGTTATTTGCGAAAGAAAGAATATCCGCTTCGATACATGAAACATGACAATGACCATACTCTTTTCAATAAACCTACATCATGCCAACAATTATTTTGTACTCTGTATTTTTATGGTTGCTATTTTATAGATATAGTTTCCAATACACTGGCTCTCCTCGTTTCCCATCCTTCCTCATGCAACCTTTATTTACATAGTATCCAGCCTAGTTCGGTTCTGATATTTCTTTACTTCCTTTTATAATCCTCCAAATCTGCTGAACTGACGCCATTTTTCGGCAAATGCAAAAATAAAGATAAAAAATAGATATATTTGCAGCTGCTTTATTGATTACTGTACGCAGTAAAGCACCGCCCCCTGACGTCATCTGGACACCAACGTCGTCTAGTAATACAAAAGTTGTTTAGTAATACAAAAGTTGTTTAGTAATACAAAAGTAGTTTAGTAATACAAAAGTGGTTTAGTAATACAAAAACGGTTTAGTAATACAAAAACGGTTGAGTAATAGAAAAGTGGTTTAGGAATACGAAAGTGGCTTAGGAATATGAAAGTGGTTTAGTAATAGAAAAGTGGTTTAGTAATACAAAAGTGGTTTAGTAGTTTCTTTCGTGTTCAGTGTTGTGCTAAATTTTGTATGTAAAATAAAATTTGTAAATATCAAAACTGCATTAATAACTTTTTTTTGTTTTGCAAAAAGCATGTATTTTTCTTTTGTTTTTTTTTTTTTTTTTATATTATAAAACGAAGTTATTCGGCGAAAATAATACTTGAATATGGCAATAAACGTATTCTAATTCAGCGTAAGTATGGCGCTTCAGTGGTCTCCAATGACGTGCTGACGAAACAACTTATACGCGCGACCCCTAATTCTTGTGAATTACATTATTGACGACTACTACATGTGTGACGGTCTTTTTCATTCGCTCTCAACCGCGAATAGAACAAAAGTCTAGTATTCAAATGTTATCTTATCATTCAAAAGCCGTGTTAGCATTAAAGCTATTCATTTCTGTACTTTCCGAGTCACATCGTCACACAAAAGCTATGCACCGTGACATATTATACATAACAAAAGTCGGCAGTTTCAATTGCGGACGCTACCTAATCCAGAGTTCCTACAGCTTGACTCGATCGCAATCATTTCGCCTGAAGTGAGAATTAGATGAAACAAAGGGGAGATCCGGTAAATCGAGAAGAGAAACGCACCTCGCTATACTACATCAAATATGCAATAACATTTGGAAAAACAGCGAATGGCTCTAAAGGACTATACAGAATCAATGTTCATCCCGATATAGGAAACAATCAAGACTAAAGCGCAATTATAGTTTAATCGCTGCAATCAATCGTGCCACGATTAGAACCTTCCGTTTAGATGCTACAACTGAAAACTTTTTTGCTCATAAGCGACCCAACGCAAGAGCTAGGTGTATACTTAAAGTTTCAAAGCGGTTCTAATGGAAAAATTTCTGTTTTTCATTCTCTAGGAATACCCTCTTTTTCATATTTGGAAAATGGCTAAACCTTTCAAATCCTCATCCTCTGAACATCCCTCCAATCTCAACCTTTCTGAAGATAGCGTAGAATCCTTTATCGATTCCGTTTCTCCGGCTTATGTTTCTAGCATTGATGAACTATGTCTAACTCCACGACCGCATAATTTCCCGACACATTTTCTAACTTCTGCTTTCAATATTTACGAATTAAAATCTGTTCTTTCCAAATCTTCTAGCCCCACTCCAGGTCTTCATGGTATACAATACCTTTTCTGGTCCTTAAAAATCTGTCTGAACAATCCCTTACCTTTCTCCTTGATCTTTTTAATTTTTTCCTCTCCAGGGGTATAACTCCTCTCTCTTGGAATTCTTTTATCATCATTCCCATTTGTAAAAAAAGTTTCCTATTTCCTTGGCATCCTGCATCCGGAAACTGTTTGAAGGTATGTTAAACAAGCGACTTGTGTTTGGTGGCTAGAGCATAATAACGTATTTCCTAGCAATATGTTTGGCTTTCGTCCCGGTATTGGTCCCTCCGACTGTACCAGTCTTTTTGTTTCCCACATCTACCAATTCTTTACCCACAAACATTAACTTTGGCTTCCTTCATTGATTATACTGTGCCTCTGACAATGATAGCTGTCACTTTTATATAAGAAAATGCGCGAAATAAACAGTTACCATCTCCTAAAACAGAAATTATTACAATTAAATTAAAATATAAATTTCTACGGACGAAGACCAATTTCATAAGGACAAATATTTATGATAACTGTTGAGGGAAAAGCCAAACGTACATTAGCCAGTAAATTGTATGATAATTTCATTTTTTTGTTTTGTTAAGTTAATTTCTATTCATTTTTAGTTTTTATTTTGCATCTCAAAATATAGCAGACAAATGGCCGATTGTTAAAAAAACGATTTTGAATAATTTTTGAAAAAAATATTTGATCTTTAAATAAACGAACATTTTAAACATTAATGGCTTTCATTTACGGGTTATGGGCTTGTGTTTAAAAAAAGAACAAAAATCTAAATCAATCAAATAGGGGGGGCCGCTGGACGATTGTAGAAAGAAACAAATTTGTTTTTTGTGTGTATGGGTTTTATTTTGTTTTTTTTTAATTTTTTAAAGTTATGTTGAAACTTGTAGAGGTTTTTTCCTTCTATTCAAAAAAAAAAAAAAAGTGTCAAAATCAGCTGATTACAGACTGTTAGCCAATTGTTGAAAGATGACGCTTACAGTTTTTAATGCGTTGTATTTTTTTTTTTAAATATTTGGGTTTACACCATTTTTTTAAACTTCTATCAGTTGTAAGCTTATATATAAAAAATAATTAACTGAGTAGGTGAAATAGCAAACGGCGGTTAGCAGTCGAAAGAAAACGCCTTTCACTTCAAATATTGTACGCATTTGTTTAACTTTATTTCATTATTGGTGGCTCATCTAGAAGTAGTAAGCTTCTATTTAAAAAGGAAAAAATACTTAAATCGGTCAAGACCGACTACCAAAAGAAAAAAAAAACGCTTTGTGCTTTAAATGTGTAGATTATTAAAATTAAAAACACTGACGCGTTTTAATAGCTTCATGATCGCAGTATGATTTGGCTGCTTCACTCAGATTTTCAAAAGAAAAAAGGGAAAGAATATAACTATTTGCGCAAATTATGGCATAACATAACGTTTATCGACGATTCGTCTTACCGCACGAAGTAACATACGAAATGGAGTTATAAATTGATACAGATTGTATTTTAGCAGCTGTAGGAAAAAATTTAAAAAAAAACCTAGATTTTCAAATTGCCTCAACCAGTGATCTGTATTAGCGGCTTTAAAAGAATCAATATATTCCGTAAAAAATGAAAACAGTGCAATCCCCCCCCTCCCCGAAAGGTGATCCCTGTGTATTCTCACTACCCGTTCGGGATAAATTGCTCGATTTCTTAATGATGGTGAGATATTTACTAATCAAGATGTAGAGTCATTAACCTGATTCTCTTCATTGTCCTCTGAAAGACTTCTTCTTTTTTATAGCACCATACTCAGTTCTCGGCGTAGGCGACTACTATTCGTACGTTCCGACTGTATAGATGTAGGCATAGTGTTCGCAACAATTTTTATAATATATGCAACGCTGGTGTGTACACATAGACACTACCCTTTTTAATTTGCATTATTCGCTAATGAAAAACTTTTATTCAGTTAAGCAATTCACTTACAGCTAAGTGGAATCCAGCAGATAGCTTTCATCAACATCACTTAAATATTGTTCATGGAGTGACCGCCATCTGTGAACATAGAAAAGGTCATTTCCTCTTTTGCGTTTTACGAAACGACCTTCGGTTAGTAGATCCACCGTAGAAAAAAAGTTTTTGGTGATACCGTAAAAATAATTTTTACACATTTTTTAACGTAATAATAAATTATCTTTCTGGTTTTTATTAAACTCGGAAGTTTTCTAGCAAGTTATTAAACAGAGACGGTGGCGATGAGATTTCAACGGCGGTTCGCAAGCCGGAAATTTAATTCCGGTTTACCGGAAAGTGTCTGCGTCACTACGTTTCTGCAGCGAAGCAGTGTGGATGAGATTTTAAAAGTTCGCCGAGGAGTACTACGATGACGACAAGAACTTTTCGGTCTTACTGTATTGTTGTTACAATCTATTTGCAAATCTTTTCTGTTTCGCAATTCCTTAATTGCTCTATTTCAGATAACTTAACGTTCCCAGGATGACAAATGAGAACTTAGCCAAGCTAACAGGGTGTTCCTGTTTCATTTTATATAATAACATTACGGCCTTTCGCACACACACACACACACACACACACACACATACATAAAAAGGATTAAATTACTGTTCTGGGTTTTTATTGGTTCATTTCTTAAACTTTTTGAAAAGGAACTTTTAGAAATTTACCTTAGCCGTTATTATCCCATTTTGTTAAACACTGTTAAGAGGTCGAACTCAGCACGCATTTTTATTTTACATTCGTATATTTCTTACTATCCCACCATCCAGTTTGTTGAATCAAAGAGGAAAAAAAGAAAAAAAAAATTCTTAAATTAAATCAACAAAATTAAATGATGTTCTCAATTATCCAAAAGTAAAATTTTCCGATAAAATATTTGTCCTGACACCCAAAAACCGTAAAGTAAAAAAAAAATTAAAATTTTAAAAAACGAAAATAATCATTTTCCTTTTTTTCCCCAAAACACCGCGTATTATTTCAAAGTCTGCTACGGCATATAACAGTCAGCCGGCGATGTAAGATATGCAAAAAATACGAGAAATAAAAATAACAGGCAAATCGAATAATTGGTTTAAAAGTTACCTATAAAATAAGGATGAATGTAGTTAAAATCGATGAAGAATTAAGTAAGAAAAAAGGTTGTGTAACATCAAGTGGTGTCAGACAAGGATGGTGTTCCTTAATATATACTAATTCTCTTCAATAGATTTCACGCAATAACAACTATTTACGCAAAAATTTCACCACCCGTCTAACTGTGGATGTACTTTTTTGGTAGCGGTGGAAGAGTTTAAATCTTACTATATGGAATTGAGGCAACAACACTCGATAAACGGCAGGTAAATCGATTAGAAGCTGTGGAAAAATGTGGATCCACAGAGGGATGGTGAAAATATCACGGATAACTAAACAGAAAGAATGCTAATAAAATCCATTGCACAGGGGAAAATAAAATATTTCGGTCATATAATAAGAGGAGAGAAATATCAACTCCTTCAACTAATCCCCTCCAGGGAAAAGTAGACGGAAATAGAGAGAATGGACGCATGCAAGATGCCAGAAATAGAAGTTTTTGATGCTGACATATGTGTGATCGTCAACGCTCTTCGAAGAGTACGACACCAAGACGAAGAAGAAAGAAGAGTTTAAATACCTCTGCTTAACTACCTGCGATAAACATATACAAGTATATCTAAAAAATTAGACAAGCGCTACCCCCAGCGTTATATATACAGGGTTGGCCCGATTAATACCACATAGCGCGTCAGTCGTTTATGCTAATGTTGTCAAAAATTTTATATGAAATCTGGGCATGGGGAGAGGCAAAAAGTACGATGATTAAAAGGCTAAAAGTAACCAGCTAGACGATGTCAGAAACAATAATCCCAACAAATAAACAAGCTAATAATAACGCCAGCTAGTAGAGAGAGAGAGAAAAATGAGATATCTCGAAAGAAGCTCTATTATTAAAAGCGACTACTCGAATGTAAGACTAAAAGTTTACCAATTCCCTCGATGCCGCAAGGTAGGAAAACCAGAAACGATAGAAAGACCTATTTCATTCGACCGAAAAGGAGGAATAACAAAATAGATAACATTGACGAATCGGTGTCGTAATTAAATTACGCGAACGCATATCGGAGGAATTAATGAATACAAAGAGATAGGCAAGTGGAAATTACAAATCAGATAATATAAAAGAATGAAAAAATTATCGCATTCTACATGGTCCGATTGTAGAAAATCGATTATACTTGCTATTAATTACGGACGATGCGCATTCGTTGTTTTCTTTTAATTGGGTGTGCAGTTTCTTTGTACACATAGTAGACAGCGCTATTTCATTAAAAACGTATTATAAATAAATTTATAATAAGAGTGTCTGTGTAATGGGAAAGTTATACTTTTTTTTTGAAATTCTTACACTAACCTTAAGAAAAGAGAGAAAATTACAAGTTTTAAATTTTTTTTTTTCGATTTAAACACATCGCCCGGTGTGACAATACTTTCATGTAATCTAATCAACGAATAGATAAATGAAAAGTAAATCGAAACTGGTCCCTGTGTATTACATTTAATTTCGTTAAAAATTTATTTATTTTATATATTAATTATCAGAGAGGAGAGTATGGGAATATCATTAATTACAGAATTATTTTGCACAATAATTTCGAAATATTCAGCAAAGAATAAACAACTTCTGTAACATAAAACAAATAAGAAACATTTAAAAGAGACGAGAATAAAGAGAAAAATTAAACAATAATTTTTTATTGTACCGCGCGACATTATTATAAAGCAAAAAAACCAAAAATATTAACTCAACCAGCTGAGTAAACGAACCTGCGGAAAACCACGATTGTAAAAAACTTTTTTATTTCGTGTAGTATTATTTCGCAATAGTTGATGTTAATTAAGAATATTTTTATTTAGTTGTACTGTTTATTTTCTCAAAATGGTTTGATTTGGAAAAATTTACACATTTCTGAGTATTAATTTAAAAATCGCTCGTAAAATCGAATTAAATCTATTTTCCAAACTGATAAGGAAGCAGAGAAGAAAATAGAACGAACTCGGGAAAAATGAAATAATAAAAGCAACATTCGAGGGGGGGGGGGGGGAATATCCAGAAACTGAACAAGCAACTAAGCGTAGAAACCCCGTGGAATTTAAATTCAACAGGGAAAAAAAATATATGATAGAAAAGAAATAAACTAATTAATAACTAACTACTATAGAGAATTAAATAAGGGTGAAAATAATTACGAGAACATAATCGGAACTCTGGAGCCCGAGTTCTTAATTAACGAAATAAAAATAATATTAGAAAAATTAAAGTCTAATAAAAGCCCAGGCCATGATAACGGTATAGTTAACGAACATTTGTAACTGATCAAGCTGTTTTCAACTCCTACCTTTTACAAATTGGTATTCCCACTCCATACAGTGCTTCGTCCATTCTCTCCCTTCCTTCTCCTTCTATTGTCCGGGCTCTTGATTCTTTTTTGTCGGCTATCTCTGATCGTGTAAAGATCTGAGTCTCTTGCGTCCTTTTTTCTTTGTTCGTGGGCCAATGTCAGTGTTGACGAACCCATATCAAAAAAAAAAAAAAAAGAGACATATTAAAGCAGGAGGGGACTCTAATTAAATTTCTTGCAATACTTTTCAAAAATATCTTTAGGAACAAGTAATATACCGGAAGAATGGAAGTATTCAGATATAATAATACTATTTAAGAAAGGTTATCATCATATAATTACCGCCCTATGACTTTATGAAGCTGTTCTCAAAATTAATAGAAATAAAGTTAAAACATTTTTTAGAAGCCCAGCAACGGAAAGAACAAGCCGGCTTCTGGAAGACATTTTCAACAACCGAGGTCACCTTCATCCAGTAAACCAAATAATAGAAAAAAACAACGAATATCAGGTAAAAATATATATTTTTCGCCCTAATTGATTATCAAAAAGCGTTCGACTAACTTAAAACATGAATTCATAACTTAATAAAGCACTATACAAGCAAGGGTTCGCAGGAAATTTTATAAGGTTAATTCAAGAAATGTATAAGGGACTAAAAGAAGGTATAATAACGGATAATTAATAAAGGGGTTAGAGACAAGCACCCTCTCCAATCTTATTTAATTGTATATTAGAGGAAATTTTTAAATAAATAGACTGGGAAAATAAGGGAATAAATATAAACGGCAAGAAATTATCAAATCTGAGATTTGCAGATGACATTATCCTTCTTTCTTCTTCTTTAGAAGAACTGAAGGATATGCTAATAGAGCTAGACACGAAGTGATCAACAGTTGGATTATCTCTATTATAACCCTAAAAACTAAAATATTAACTAAGACCATCAATACAGACATTCATAATAATCTAATAGAACTAGTAAGCGACATACTTAGGTCAACAATTATCATTTGAGAATAGGATGGAAAAAGAAGTAAACGCGAGAATTACTAAGACGTAGAGTAACTCTATTGGTCGTTAAAAAGAATATTTAAAGGTCCTTTCAGTAATCCCCATAAAAGTCAAATTTTTAAAATATCTATATTACCTGTCTTAACTTTGTGTGGTACCAAACTTGGACACTGAACACAAAAATTATAAATAAACTAAGGATAACACAAAATGCAATAGAAAGATCAATGCTTAATATCAGGATAAGAAAGATCGAATTAAAATAACGCGAAATAAAACGAATTTTAGACAATAATAAATACTGACGTGATGAATTATGCTAGAATGGGCTGGCCATGTAATAAGATTAATAGATGACCGTTAAGTCCACACTTTTTGTTTGCAGACGGAAACGAAGTCATCAAAAAGTTTAGATGGAACGATGAAATAAATCAATTTTTAAATAATTGAAAAAATAGCAATCAATAGATTAACATTGGGAACGGTTAAACCTCTTCACGGGCCGAGGAAATTTTATTTATAAATAATTGTTTTCTCTTGTAATATTTCAGAAATGTATAATTTTCTCAATATACAGGTATTTTGAACTAAAATCAGCGTACGGGGCTGTTCCATTACTTATTGCCAAAGAAAAATTACGGTAATATCATGCAAGAGTTTTACGTTTAAGGAAAAAGTTACAGCCGTTGTTCATTTCATAACCGGAACTCCGGAATATTAAGTTTGTTTGCATGGGCGTCGCCAGCGAGGGGCCGGGGGGGGCAGATGCCCCCCTGCAGTCTTGAAACTTTTTAAGCAACTGGCCATGATGAGTATACACATAGGCGCGTAATCACGGACAACTTGGAAGACTTTTATAATAAAGTAGTAAAACAATTTGCCAGAAACCCACGAAAATTATGTCTCTTAATTTAGATTTTATTCTTGTTTAATAAAATATTAAGCCTTTACAGCTTACAAATTTTATTTTTCCTATAACACTCATATCCTCTTTCTATCACATCTTGTCCCCTTTGCTCATCGGCTGGCGACGCTCTTGTTTGTGTTTGACATTTTTATTATTTAATTTAAAAAAATTAGTTTTATGAAATTATGATTAGAAAGAACCCCGGGATTAAATGTTGCGTGCAATTACTAAAAAGGAAATTATGTGAATTCAGTGTAGATATCGTAAACGCTGGAAAAGAGATTGTAAAAGCAGAAAAACACCATGAATACATATATATATATATATATTACTGATGCGATAATCAAAATCGCGCCGAATTATGGCACGGTTCATACACAACCTTTACGAATAAAGTTGACAATTCGGAAACCACTGTAAAATTGATAATTTTGTTTCTGCCGGTATCGAGTAGCAGTAAAAGTGCTACAAAATGCGAAATTCAATTTATCCATAGACAGCTCACAACAATGCAAGTTGTCGAACACTATAGTTCCTTCTGGATGAACGATATCAGGAATTCTGCTAGGATGAGAAACTTCGAAGAAGACGTCTAGAGAAATTTGAGAATAGCTCGTAAAAGAGCGGTGGAAGAAAATAATAACTGTACTCAAACGTGTGCGGCGATAATTTTCGTTCAGTTCAATAACGATCATTGAACAGGAAAATGATATAAGACTTTCCCGCCCGAACGAACTGAACAAACGATGATAAAGTATGTAAGCGTGTCTTAAACTCTATCACTTTCCGGAGACATTTTGTAGTTTCGCGCATACACTTAGAATGGTCTTAGAATCGGAAATGTGAATTTACTATACGAACGGAATGTTACGCTGAACTTTTTTTTTTTTTTTTCTATATTTCTTCGCCAAATGTATCGCGGCCAGTACACTACATATTACTATCCGGTAAGTCACTAAACTAAATAGCGGCCGTACGGAATAGTTGTTATGGAACGATGAAAGCCCTGCTAGACAAACCTGTCAGTTATCTGAGACAGAAATTAAAAGTATTTATGTTTTTCTCCACTACAAAACTACTCGTATTTATAAAATGTTGCTCACAATTATTGCACAAATTCGAGATAGCGTATGAATACACTTATTGATTACCGAAAGATACTGCTTTCGTGTTTATTTGTAGTATCATGTCCGCAATATCATTTTCGCCGCGGCTACTGGAATGACGATACGAGTTGTGCTCGTTGTGACATCACTGGAGCCTAATCATTATCGCGTTTTGAAAAATACACTTATAGTCGTGATTTAAATAATTTTTTTCATTGACAAACTGTGTTTCTCGTACCTGCCGTTCTAAATAACTTTTTTTTTTTAAATATTTAAAGCTTTCACAGTGATTACTCATAATAAATAATTTTTAATAAATATCTTTTAAAATACACAGTTGTTAACTTTTTTTTTTTTATAATTAATTTTTGCAAATCTATTTAAAAAAAAAGAAAAGACGACGGATCATTTACATTGTTTTCTTTATCATAATTAATATTTTTAATTCTATTTATTCCGGTTATTTTTTTTATACAAAATCTTGATACAGTGTCCTTTTTTTTCACGCCACGATTGAATCACTTAGCTAATTTTACTCTCGTATTCTCTGCACATTTACCAAGTTAGCTCTGATAACCGAGACCTATATATTAAGTAGACATTTTTTTCGAAAATAAAATTTACGAAGAGTTCTTCACTTTTTTTTTTTTTTTTTCTTATTTTAACTGATGCCAAAATTTAGAATACCAGTCAAGATGTGCAACGCCGAACATAAAAATATAGATTTTCAGAAATTAAGGGAAAGAAAGGATAAACAAATATCATCCCATTAATTAAGACTCGAGAAGAGTTTGTTATGCTGAATCTTAACAATATAGTTTTATTCATTTTGTATTTGTCTTACATGTTTTTGAAAATTTGTTAACGCAAAATGGAGCCCCGCTGCAACGTCATCAAAGTGGCGGCCCGTGTAACCCCATTCGGATTAGTCAAGCCTGGTGTAGATCTCTATACGAAATCGTCCTACCTATTATAGCCTGTGTGTCCATGGCTATGATTCTCTTTTGGCAGAAAAGTAATTACTTCGGAAATTTTTTCGGGTTGTTCATCAGCGCGAACGGTAAACGAGTGAGTGTGTTAAGCGGTTTTTCATCATTATTCGGTATTCAGATTTATCAACTCTTCGCGGTAAATCAAAGAACACGTTATACACCATAAACGATCGTGCGTTAAAGTATTATTATTTTTTTCGATCTATTTCAATTTGTCTAAACTTATTAAGTAAATAAAACAATAGTCAGATTTCGCTTATACGTCAAGACCTAATCGTCTGCATCAATAAATGTTACAAGACTGCAATCAATCTAAATCCTGAGCGGAATCAGCAAAAAGTTTCACCGAACTGAGGAGAACCACCCCGAAGAAACATAAAAATCAACGCAACGCGCGAGTTAAACTTGTTTATCGGTTTACTAGTTTGTTTGTTTTTTTTGTTTTTTTTTTTTTTGTTCTAATCGTTATATAAGAAATAATGAAGTCCGTGTAGTGAAATTAAGTGCATGTATGTATACTCCGGTGATTTGATTTTTTTTTTTTTTACCCCCCTTTGGGCATGTCAACAAAGGAACTTCGTCCAGAAACGACACGAGAGAGAAGGATCAGTTAGATGTAAAATCGGTATCAAATATTGATAAGATAAAAGAACTGAGGATAGGAACAACGGAGATCGGCGGAAACGATAAGAGATATACGAGACACAATAAGGAATAGGGAGTTTGAGTGATAATAGATCGGAGTACAAAGAAGTGCCATTCACGAGGGATGGACATTCAAAGAATATATGGTCAAGATCGTAGACGGCTTCGTCATTAATTGAAGAGGATAATTAGGAGAAAAAGTGCGAGATGAAAATGGTAACGTAAAGAAGGAAGAAGAATATGATTCAGACGTAAACGGATAATAGGGACAATAACGGAGCGAAGGAAAATCGTAAAACCAAGGCCGCTTGGGAAGATTAGGTTGGATGGAAAAATGGAAAAGGAAGGTTGATTGGAAAAGGAAGAAACGTAAAAATCTGACCAAAATCTAACATGAAACTTCTTACACACAGTGGGAGTAAATTAGAAACGGGAATTGTAGAGAAAAAAAAAAAGGCGGGAGTATAAATCTGAGCCAAGGAATTTTCCATTTTGTTACCCTCTACCCGAATTATAACTGGGGACCACCCAGAGCATATCAGTACGGATAGAATGAAGATGAGAAAAGAGTGTGAATGAGGGAGCGAATATGGAGGATAAAAAGGTCGGAGGAATGACAGGGAAAATGCAAGGAAATAGCTTTAAGAGCGCACATGGAGTCGGATATAATTAAATATTCAGAAGAAGAACGATGGGAGGAAATACGAAATTATAGAACGTAGAATGGCCCCATTAGCTCGGCCGTAAAGATAGAACAAAAAGAAAGGAGACAGAAAGATTCAGAAAAATTAATGCTTGGAAGGATGAAAAAAGCTCCAACTCCATTACGAACCATCCGTAATTTGAATTAAAATACATTAGAATTCGTTAATATCGTTGTTTTAAGATAATAAAATCGGACACGTGATTATTTTTTCTTTACGAATGAAAGTGTAAATAAAAAAAAAAAAAAAACAAAAACAAAAGAACGATAAAGTACGCGTGTTTTAAATTCAAAACATCTAAAAAAAAAAAAAAAGGAAAATAGGAAAAAAGAAAAAAACTTGTTCTGGTTTCTCATCGAGGAGGTAACCATTATAGAACTATTTCAATTTTTCGTCCCTTCTTTCTGACAGTTTTTGACCGAGGATCAGTATTTACTGTACAATAATTAATTTTTAACGCCAATTTAAAACAATTATTCAATTTTTTTTCAAATACCACGACGCATTTCGAAGGCAAATCTTCATGATCCCGGGAGTTTATGATAATGCATAAATTTAATAAAGACAATGACTGAATATGAAAAAAATTATATATAATATAATAACTCCTGCGATCATGAAGGTTTGTTTTCGAAATGCGTCGGGGTATTTGATTAAAAATTAAATAATTGTTTTAAATTGGCGTTAAAAATTAATTACTGTCAATATAAACAATAAGTGAAATAGACAGATATATTGATCGGCATTTAACTAAGCATTCTTCTTTCACTAATCGTATTTGAAGGGACGTTGTCATCGCGCTGAAAAAAATAAAATAAAATAAAATTCGAGTGTTCAATTAGAATAACTACAAACGATAAATAACCAATCGTTTTGTATGATTTAGTTTTATAAAAGGTCTTCGAAGGCGTTTTTGAAATCGTAATTTTTAATATTTCTTTTTTTATACCTACGTAATTGCTGGGCAACCTGTTCGCACATTTTTCACAGATATAGTTTGTGTACACTAGGCAATTGTTTATGTGCAGTATGAATGTGTACACACGCAAGACTACACATTCGGAACTAATTAGTAATCGTTTGATTTACATCGTTCTACAAAAGTGCAGTCCTATTTATGTCTGCCGAGTACTGACCTAGCGCGCACATGATGTTGTACGTGGCGATTTGCCAAATGGTCTCCCACACGTGAAATAGCGAGTATTTTTAATTGAATTTTTCGTAATAAACTTCTGTCGTCGCCCGGGATCGAACCTAAGACTTTCCTAACGGAAGCTAAGCGCTCTTCTAGCGACTAGGCTATTGCGACGACACGTAATAGATAAAATTATGAATTTGCAAAATGTAATTCCTTTTTCAGAATTTATATGCGGTCATTGTGTTATTAACAATTACTAAGTGAAAATATTTTATCTTTCAACTTTAACGATTCTATTCATCCTTTTGAATGTCCATTTCTTTCCAAAAAAAATAATGATAGAAATAATCAAAAATACCTACTATATGTAAAACTATAAAAGAAAATTTGTAACTTGCAACGGACCGTTTAATGAGGGAATAAGAGCGAAAATAACGACTTGCAAAGTTCCAACAAGCTTATTAACGACGGAAAAATAGCGAAATAAATACGAATAATTAGAGAGTAATATCAAAGGTCTGGCATGTGTAGCCAATGTACTTTGTCTCTAATATTTCTACAGAGCATATTTGCTTACAATGTAAGTATCGAACACGAAAAAAATTTAACGACACTTAGCCGGCGGTTGGTAATTTATGCGCTTATAGGTTGTGTAGAATTGGGGTAGACTACACGTTGAAATGAAGATGTTTTTCTAAGCCTTAAACTGTAACGTAGCTATCGAACGTAAATTTGAAATTCACGCTATGGGCTAGTTAAAACGTTGCGTGAAAAGTCTGACGGGGCTTTGTAAAGTTTCAGATTCCGGGGAGTAAGTTGATCTGTCGTGAGTTTGTCGCAGCAACTTTTCTTTAAATTGGCAGAAGAATGTAAAGTTTATGGTTCCGAATCAAGTTCAGCTAGCCTCGGCGCCCGTTAACGACGATAATGAAGTCGAATACGCGCCAGTGCAATAAATGCCGAGTTCTCATCTTTCAATTAAGCGACCTTAGCTCATAGTTCGCTGCGAGAGAAGATAAACTGTTTTGTTCTCTAGAGAAGCGAAACTTTGAATAGTAGACAAAAAAGGATCGTCAAACCCGGCTCACGCTTTTCGACAGCATCGTCGTACGCCGACAGTTACATTATTTCGCCTTTAAATACCGTTCCGTTTAAATTTTATCATCGGAATGAGAAACTGGAAAGTTCAAGCTCTCCTCTGTAAACAAAAGCGTGCAATCGCCGTGCTTGACGGCCGCAATAGCTGTTACTGCGCAATGTGCTACGAGCAGAAGTGAAAAACAGTACATTCGTCGGACGGCCAGCCGTAAGAGACATCTGGCAGACTATAAGATTGGCAGATATTCCGATTTCAGTCGAGATATCGAGCTGAAATGCTCTTTTTAGCCTTTTTTGCAATATAATCGATTAAAGTTGTCCCGGGTAAAGATGAATATGACCGGTTAAAGAACTTTTGACCGCTACGAAAATAGAACATCGTCTAGTACGTATCGGAATTTCGATTCCAAAATTGTACTTTATTCTAATTTGCGCTTCACGAAAATAATGTAAACTGGCGCAAAACGGTTTTTGCAGTCCTCCAGAGAATGTGTCTCGATTATATATATATATATATATAACTGTTTTATTTTTATGGAGACGTTCATCCGAGCGGAACAAGCGATGGTGTTTCGGCCATTCTCCGACTGCGTGGTTCACACCACGTTTTACTTAGGCGAAACTCCGCTGCCTCGTCAACTACCAAAATAGCTACGAATTCAAATATCTCCAATTTCGAGACGATTTACCTGGTAAAACAAAACTAAACTATTCGGTAAAACTTTTTCGCAAAACTCTACCTAATAAAGCAACCATTTCTGCTAAAACTGTACGTCTTTTTCCTTTAATTCTCTCTATAGTATTGTCGTCGTGTAAAAAAGTTGATAGCGGGTAAAAGGAAAAATTTAAAAAATGGTTAAATTTCTCCTTTGACAAGAAAAAAGTCTGAATCGCACATCTCTTGCATTCATATATGCTCGCTCGCGCACGAATAATAAAACGATCTATTGGACATCTTAAATATCCTTCAGAGAACGTGTTTCACGAGAGCTTGTTCACGTTTAGCGGCAGAGTCGCAAAACATTCTCTTTTTAGATTGTAGATTACTCTGCTTGATAATAGAACAGGGGTAGGGAGGCATTAATCATTCTAATTAACACTTGCGTTCGCACCCGGGGGTGCCCACCGCGGTGCATTTTTGAACGTAACTTGGTCAAAAGTAGGAATTTCGGTAAAAACCTACGGATCGTCGTTATTTAACTCATTGTCAGTTGTAAGCAGGTAATTCGTTCGGAATAAAAAATAACGAAAATTACTGAAAACAAATTGAGTGTAAAGTATAGATACATCACGGACACACCCGGGTACTCACCACAAAAAAGAAAAAAAAAAAAAAAACTTTTTGACTGTATTATTGATTTAGGATAGTTTTATTTTATTTTTATACGTAGAATATGTTTTGAGATGGTACGGAAAACGAAAAGAAAAAAAAACTGGAAAATTAATTAGCCTCTGAATTCGCGACATTTCGCGAAGGTTGTAGCATGTTAATCGCAGACAGGTTTGTTGCATTCGCAGCATGCCTTTCGTGGCTTTTTTCCTTCTCATTATCGTTGCTTTGCAGCAAATATGACAGGATGACTTTAATCCTCCCTAACTTATCTCGTTCATTAGCAGGACCCGGAGCGACTTCAACGAGGTTTATTTAATGCCAGCCCAATCACACTTTCAATGGCGATTTTTGTGCTGTAATTTCGCATTATTTTAACATTTGCGACCGATTCTCAATTTCTGGTTTTGCGAGTTCTTCACTCAATTGGCGCATGAATAGTCATCGTTGGTTTGTTCTCGTCGGAAGCGCATCTTGTTGTTTTCGTAATAAATCAAATAGGAGGACGCGAGCGAACTAATATCCAGCATGTTGAAAAGCTACCGGCCATCCCTCAGAGTGCGACGCTGTGTAGTGTATCGCGAGTACACATTTGATCCATGCTGTATTAACGACAGCTTTATACCGTTACAATGTGAGAGGTTTTTTACTGCCATCATTTACAGCAGTGTCAGAATGCATAATCGACAACATAATTACAGCTTTATTTTTCTTCGGCACGTATGAGCACCACCTGGTTACCCTCTCATTGAAAGCAAATTCACTAGAGTATATACTTTTCTCGACTTATGTGCAGCCATCATGCTTGGAACATAAGGTTTATTCGGTCTCAAAGTACCAACGATAGTTAAATTCCATGAAAGCATGTGTTTGACAAGGGATAACGTTGTAAAAACCGGACCGGTCAAACTCTCGTTAATTTTGACATGAATATGTCTTAGTTATTGGGGGGGAGGCATTCTAAAATTTGCGCCACCAAAAAATGTAACGGAAATGGAAGTGACGTCATCAAAGGGGGTTTGTGCCATCGAAAAATCTAACGGGAGTGACGTCATCAATGGAAGGTTTGCGTCGCCAAAAAAACTTCGTTTTCCTCTGGTGCAACTGAGAATGAGAAGATGCTTGCCTTTAATGTAATAAAGGTGAAAGAGAAGAAGAAGAAAGAGGGTGAGAAGTACAACTGTACTTTCACGATCACAATCATCCGTTCGCTGGAATGGGTGTTTTGTGGTGATCTACGGCAGCTGCCTCCTGTGTGTCAAACTCCGATCTATAAACGGAGTAAAGCAAACTTCTGTTCGAATATCGTGTGACAATCACTCGAATACTATCCACTTGTCTAAGTGATGCGCCAGTCTGACGTTAGATTCTCCGGGATCTTGACAAAGATCGGCAACTCCTTTGACATCTGAAGAAATAACAGTTGACGTCCGGAAACAGGAACATTTAGGATTCTAGTAGAAGATCAGTTTTTATCAATAGTGACGTCTATATTTGTATAAATAAACGTTATGAAAGCTATTTCAGGGTCGTAATATTTGAAAAACGGAGAAAAATAAGAGGTGGGTACCCGAGGGTACCTCCGGGTGCGTGACAACGTAGGTAAAGTTGGGTGCGAACACAAAGGTTAATAATGCACTTTGTACTTGATAGTATGGTTAAAAATGGGGTTTCGCCTATAACCCATAATAATATAATCAATAATCCTATTAACTTTTTATTTTTAAATCGATAAATAAGTGTTTATGAAATTTCTCGTCTTTGTTTAGCGTGACAAATAATCCTGCAGTCAGTGGTCATTGAAATAAACAGTAGTTATCGAGTTTCGGTTAAAAGTATTACGCATAGAAGGAAAAAATTCATTACCTTCCCGTTGTACAGAGGTTGAGATTTAAATTACCAGTGAGAACAACAGGCGTTATAAATGCTCTTCATTTTCTCTAACGACTTTGAGAACGTAACATTTTGAAAATTCATTTAACATTTTTATTTATTTTTTTCGTGCATGTTACGCAAAAAAAAAAAAAAAAGCTCACATTCAAAATTGGCTCCGACTGTTTGTGCACTCGGAGTTAACGATATAGGATTTAGAGGCACACGGCTTTCCGGCGATGACGAATGCTACCCTGGGCCGTTTTGCAGGTACCAAAATCAAATTACCGCGTGTTATCCTGCTTATTTTTGGTTTCTTAGATTCTTGCTTTGAAAATTGATTAAACTGTCGGTAGGGTAGCGAATACATTTCAACTTGTTCGAAATTTTGTTAATGGTTTATTGTGCGCTATTTCTCTCGGCCCGGAGGTCTGTAAGCCGACCAACTGCGGTGGGTTCAATTTTTTGTAGTGTAAATCATCATTAAAAACTGCTATCCGACACATTTTATTTCTTTTTTTTTTTTTTCCAGTGAAATTTAGGTAAAACGAACAGCGCAACCATAAGAGGTGACAAACATAGTATAAAAAGTAACCAGTACTCAGCCCCGTGTTAAATACCTTACAGTCAAATAAACCCCTCCTAACCTACTACGCTCGGGTAACCCCGTCTGCAATCGGCATTCCTTTGGCGTGCACCGATTTCGACGGATTGCTTCGTGAACAAAGCTTGCCACATTATATGTGTATAAAGCAACGGCAACGTCGTCAAGCATTCGAGTTGAAATTACTTAAACCGGGTGATGTAATTTAAGGAATTTGTAATTCCATTTTTTCTTTCTTTCTTTCGTCCTTTGCCAGGATCATTGAGTTCACTAAATTTTCATCTTCATTTCACTACTAATAACCACTTTGATGAATAAGGTCCTTTCCAACCTTTTTCTTCTTCTTGCCGCATTATCGTATATTTTCACTACGCTCTTTTTTTTTCCTTCGTTTTAAAGTAATTTTGAAATATGCTCGCGTTCTTACAAAAACGGAAAAGAAGTAAAAATAAAACAGAATAACGCCGAAATAGAGCGGTAATGTAGCGCGATAAAATTTTCAAACACCCACAGTGAGAAAAGAAGAGAACGAAAGTCGGTTCGATCGACCGGCTGCTGAAACATAATCTATCTGGCTCTTAAGCTGCGATAACGATAGAGTCAGATGTAAAATAGCAACTGTTGACCCCATCTGTAAAAAAAAAAAAGTCTAACGATAACGGACACACTTTTTTTTTCGTTTTTTTCTAAAGAAAAATGCCGAACAAAAAATGAATAAACGAGAAATATAGTACAGTGAATCGAGGCGATCATCAGTTAGCATGCGATGTGCGTATACAGCCACATTAATGCGCTTCGCACAAATATACTATAGAGCAGGGATGGCCAAATTGATTAGACCCAAGATTTACTGTTTACTGACGCAACCCTGTGCCATCTACCAATTACATACTTCTTGAAATTTTAAATGGAACAGTATAGTTCAGTATACAATTATGTAGTATTTTTTATTCTATTAAATGGGCAAAAAACATAAAACTGAAACTTGTTCTTAGTAACTACTAATATTCATGTTAGTGTGAGCATTGCGCGTCTGAGCATCTTCCGCTAGATTAGCAAAATCAGGTTTGCAGGTGGAAATTGCCAACCTTAAAGAATCCGATGTATGAGCATCTGTCAAGCGAGAACGGTGTTTTTATTTTTTGTTTATTTCAAGTAGGAAATTCACATAAATATGTTGAACCGAAACACGAATGCGCAGTTGTTCAACATGTTTCTTCAAATCGCGCAGCTGTTACCGATTATGTTTGTTCTACGTATTTATATTTTTTGCCTTGCCACGATCGACTAGACCAGTGGTCGGCAAAGTGCGGCTCCAGAGCCGCATGTGGCTCTTTGGCTCCTTAAGTGCGGCTCTGGCACAAATATCCACGGGAGGCGCAATAATATTTTTATTTAAAAAAAACTTGGTAAGAAAAAAATTACATCTTATTTTGATAAATTAAAATTCTTCTATAAATCGAGAACATGTATGATTTTTTGTTTAAGTTAAAAGATAGGCAGGTAATTAAAATTTTATATTGTTGTAAAAATACGTAACGAACATCGAGTTTAATTTTATTAGTTTTCGTAAACGTAAACACAAACCATGTGTACAAGCTACCGGCTGAAATTCTTTTTCTAAAGTAGTGGGGGTACAAATTGGCATCACAGACCAGCAGTTGCAGTGTGAACAATTTTGTCTTATCTACCATGTCTGCCGTTGTCCTGTCTTATTAAAAAGTTGTTGTATTTTTCAATCTAGCTGCACATCTTACAGGCATTTTTATACGATTTTATTACAACTGCTATGTATGTTTGTGGTTCCGGTACAAAATTTGTAATCGATTTTTCGATAACTTCTATTTGTCCAAATGTTGGAAGTTTTCTTCCATTTTTGGTCATATTAAAAGTTTTGTTATTCTGATGATGGAAAAAATTATTTTTTTTTTTTTTAGCGCAGTTACATATGTTAATAAAATTGTATTTTTTAAAAGATTTTTTTTTAATTTTTATTTTCATCAATTTAATAATGATAATAATTTTCTATTGGTGGCTTTAGAAAAAAATATATATTTGGAATATTTTCATAGGCACCCCAATTAACATGACTACCGAAAAAAAGCAAAGAAAAAACGAAAGATGAAAACTGCGAATTTAAAGTTGAGTGGACCGAGAATTTTGCGTTTATTCAAAACTTGAATGGACTTCCGACATGTCTTATTTGTAAGGAGAAATTCGCGCATAATAAGAAGTCAAATTTAGAGAGACACTTTACAAGAAAGCACGCGTCATTTAGCACTAAATATCCTACCGGTGATGCAAGGAAGAAAGCAGTTGAGGAACTTCAGAAGAGCCAAGAGTCGTAAACTTCTGTGTTTAATAACTGGATGTAATCTTCCAGCAATATTAATATGGCAAGTTTTGTTTTTAGCCAAGAGATTGCTAAGAGAGGGAAACCGTACACAGACGGCGAATACATAAAAAAAAATCGTTTTATAAATGCATCCGAAGAGTTATTTCAGGATTTTAAGAACAGAGCAGATATTCTGAAAAGAATTAAAGAGTTACCATTGTCTGTCAAAATCATTAATGATAGAACAATTAAAATGTGTTCGAATATAACCACCCGGCATATCGAAGATCTGAAATTGGTTTCGGCTTTATCAATAGCAGTTGACGAGTTTTGCGGCATAAATGATACAGCGCAAGTTTCACTTTTTTGTAAGATTTATGTCTCATTCAGGCCCTAAAGAAGAACTTTTAGGATTATTGCCATTCAAAAGTCAGACGCGTGGAGAAGATATCGCAAATGCTGTAATTGAGTGTATGGATAAATATCATATTCCCCTCGATAAAATTGTGTCGATTTCAACAGATGGGGCCAAAAGTATGACTAGCGCAAGAAAAGGGTTTGTTGCTATTTTGAAAGAAAAAATTAATCACGAGATACTTGTTTACCATTATATCATTCACCAAGAAGCGCTTTGTGCGCAAACATTTCCGGACGAAATTCGTAAAGTTATGGAATTAGTTATTACCATTATCAACTCCATTTTAGCTAAAGCTCTTAATCATCGCCAATTCAAGGAATTTTTATTTGAAATGGAGAGTAAGTACGCTGATCTTCTGCTTCATAACGAGATACGTTGGTTATCAAGAGGGAACGTTTTAAAACGTTTCGCGTCCCTTTTTCCGGAAATTAAAGCATTTCTCCTTGAGAAGGGCATTCACTATCCAGAACTAACAGACGATCAGTGGATACAAAACTTTTATTTCATGGTAGACGTTACGTCTCATCTAAATCAGCTTAATCGTAAACTACAAAGGAAAATTTTTTCGATGTTAGAAGAAGTAATAACATTTGAAAACAAATTATCCATTTTTGCTCGCGGTTTTGAAAGGGAAACAATGTTTCCCTTTCCGAGCCTGCTGAAGCATCGCCAAGAAAATAATTCGTGAACACCATTTTAAAACAATAATTTTAAATATGAGGGAAGCATTTCTCAGCAGGTTTCAGGAATTTAAAAACAACAGAGCAACTTTAGCATTTGTCAAAAATCCTCTTAATGCTACGATAACCGAGTTGAAATTTTCTCCTTTTGAAATTGACATTGGTAGCTTTGAAATACAATTGCTGGATTTAGAAAACAAGGAGATATGGCGCTAATTCGAACGTCTTTGTGTTGAATTGGAAATATTGGAGAAGAAAAAATGTGATCTTAGTTCACAACACAAGTGGTCTGCTTTGAATGACCTGGAGAAGGAAGACATGATCATTTTCAACGCTTGGAATAGTATTCCTGACTCTTACGATCAGCTGAAAAAGCTCGCGTTTGCTGTTCTCTCCCTTTTTGGTTCTACATATATATATATGCGAACAATCTTTTTCAAGCATGAACATTATCAAGAGTAAACTGAGATGTCGTCTTATTGATGAGAACGTTGGAATCATGCCTAAAATTAAAAACAACAACATACAAACGTGACTTACTCAAACTTTTCAAGGAGATGCAAGCACATTGTTCGCATTAATAAATATTTATTAAGTATGAAATTTAGTTTTATTTAGTGTACTACTTATTTAGTGTACTACAGTGTAATAAAAGTTTACTAAACAAGCAGATTTGGCTCCCAATTTTTTTTAAAATTATCGTAATGTTCATATTTGGCTCTTTAGCTAATAAGTTTGCCGACCACTGGACTAGACTAATAGCCGTGATCGACCGGTTGGCCACCGCGGCTATACACGGTCGGTCTCGACAGATCCGGTCTACGTTCATTCGGAAAACTAACAACCAATGGATTGTGTACATCGCACGATTCGTACGAAAGTCGCCCCGGAGTAGGCATTGTCGAATTACGTTGAAGCATGATTTTTACTTTAAAAATCGTACGTCGACTCAGTTTTATTGTGTTTTTACGTTTTATGAACAATGATTCTACTTAAAAGCTCAATTTACAAAGCGCCCAAAAACATTTAAAAAATGATTGTTGTTTACATTTAAATAAACGCTCCAAATTAATTCACAAAAAAACGAATATTAAACGATAACGATTACAGTAAAAAAGTAAATTATATTTTTTATAGGGACAAACGCGGTAAAATACAAAAAAAAAAAAAAAAAAAAAAGTATTGTAAAACTAGCCTTTAAAAAAAGACTGTTTTCAATTAAACGACGAAGGATCGAACGAAAAGAAAACCCCGAAACTAAGCGAGAATCCGGTATTTAATAAAAATAAATAATTATTAAAAAAAATAAAACGAACGTACTGGCCAATAATAAAACGGATAATGATATACTACGCAAAACAATAACAATAGAGCACATGCGAGTATAATATTTTCAGCCACGGTTCACACTGATCAGCGCAGATAAATAGGCGACGAATTTTGAACAATAGATAAAATTGTTAATAGCTGACATCAATAAAATATAATAAAATACAATTAACGATAATAAGATAGTTAAAAACCCGATATAATTGAATAAAGTAAATAAACGAATTTATTGAAATGATGTGTATAGTACAACTCGTTCGTTCGTTCGTTAGCTCGATTCCGAGTGTCGAGACTACCTTCTGTACAATCTAAACAGGTAGCGTTCTTAGCAATTGCTATATGTAACGCTAGTGTACACACGCAAGACTACATTCGGAACTTATAGTAATCGTTTGATTTACATCGTTCTACAAAAGTGCAGTCCTATTTATGTCTGCTGTGTACTGACCTAGCGCGCATATGATGATATGCTTGTTTGCCATTGCCTTCCACGTGATTATTAGCGATTATTTATTTATTTATTTAATAATTCTTGTAATAAGTTCGTCGTCGCTCGGGATCGAACCCCTTGACCTCCATATCGGAAGTCAAGCGCTCCAGCAACTAGGTCATCGCGACGACTATAGTACAATTAGAAATGAAAATAAAAATACTACCGAGAACTGTGAAGAACAAATGGCTGAATGTCAACAGTTTTCCCGGGGTGTCAACAGGAAAATAATACGTATATCGGTAACGTTTGTGTCTGAACTAGAGGAATTTTCATTACACGCAGCTGCTGGTCCTCAGAAGTTGGCGACATTCGAAATTTTTGCTGAGTTTTCTCGCAAGCGAAGCAATCTCTACTATGAACTTCAATAAAATTAAATAAAAAATTGCGAAAGAAATTTAAGTTCACATTAATAAGCGAACAATAATAATTTCAACTATAAATTCGTTTGACATTGCCGCGATGCCTGCCAGACGCTTCGGGAACATGGCGTGAGCTTCGAGTTAAATGGCAATTTGTTAGGCGCACGTTCATATTATTCGGTCTTTTTATCGTAGCATTTTCGTATAGTCTGCGTGTTTTTTATGCCAGTTAGTTTTCATGCGGCGTAATAGTTAAAATTTATGCATTTCACCGTACGCGGCATATGTGTGCCAGCGGGCGTGACAGCTTTCGTTAAAAAGTCGTTCATAAAGTTCTCAAAATTTTCGGTATCGTTAAACATTTTTTTCTTACATACACACACACATAGCGGTAGTGTGCGCGAAGCCAAATAAAATCTCGCCACAGGCGTTCCTCTATCTCTTTTCAAGTGGCGACTAACTGGGAGCGAAACGTTTCTTTGTATTGTCGTCTTTTTTGAGTCGCTGCTACTTATTACGGGGGCACACAATGTTTTCCTTTGCAAGTAACATTTGCAGCTTTTAATTTCGGACCGCTAAATTCCGTTAAAGGCTTTTCATCGTCTACCTGTATCCGCCAGCGCGTGCAATTTGTAAGTGTCTCGCGGTCCCTTTGTCGAAACTTTTCTCATTCTTCGCGTTAATATAATTTGAACTTTGCTAGCCGGTTAGCGGCGGCGCTAGTAAAATGTCGGAAAAAATTATCAGTCATCCCTCGAGAAGAACTCGCTTCGCCGGGGAGTGGACTGCCCCCCACAATTCGCGCTTTAAGTACGAAATAATAAAAGCGCGAATCTGTTCTCTTTCGCCAAATGTGCGATGCTATTTTATCTGGAATACACCGGGACGCCCCTGAAGTCGCTTTCCGTTCCCTCGAACCGAATGGAACTTAATTTTCGAAACTTAAACTTTAAAATTTAGAAAGATAAATTTCAGCATGGTGAAAAAAAAATTAAAAATTTACGCTACCCCTATAGATGCACTACACTGCATAACTTTGTTAGTTAGTTGTGTTCTTTTTTTTTTTTTTTTTTTTTTTTGGGTGGGGGGGCTTCAATAGAAATTGAATATTTCATCGTCACTGGCAATACATTTCTTCTTTCTATTACATTTAAATTTTATCGGGCCTGAAAGAAAACGTATTATTATTTTAACATTCGCAAAGGGAGGTTAATAAAAAAAGGACGGTGGAAATTTCTCATTAAAGTCGTTTAGTCTCAATGACATCACAAATAAACACTTAATCTAAAGAATAATTGAAATAACGGAATGCTAAATAAATAAATATTAAATTAAAAAAAGAAATTCGCAAAATAGTGCATTAAAAAACAACATGTGCACCATTTTGCTCTTAGACTCGCTAGAATTCAATGTCCATACTATTAAACCGTATCAACGTTGCATTATTAATTACCTGTATTTATAATGAACCTGTTTATCTTTTTGTAAAATTTGTTTTTTTATATATTCACTTTTCTTAACTTATTTTCGCTGTAGTATACATTTAAATTTCTAAGCCCGTTTTTAAATGCTAGTTTTAAAAATACTATAGTGAGTAGTCGATAAACAGGTAAAAATATCATTAAAAATCAAAAGCCAACCACCAAACATTATGCCAGAACTGCAGCAAAATAACATCATTCTTAGTGTCTGAATACCACCATCTATTTTCAAAATCTAACCTAAATTTTGCTGTCCAACTTAGCCTATTACCCGCACCACACTGTACGTTTTTGATCACTTAACATTGATTTGTTCAAAGAGGTAACTTTAGGATCTGTACCAACAATTATAACCTAAGCTCCGCGTCCCCTCCCTGCTGTGTGAGATCAAAGTCCAACAGTGAATATTCAAAGTGTATTTTTCTTCTTCTTTTTTTTTTTTTTAGAAAAAAAAAAGAATGAAATTGAGCTCGTCAACCAAAGATCATTACCCAGAAACAATTAGAGGAAAAGGAAAGTTATATAATAAGACGATCAGATATCGTTAATAGTAAGGAAACCAATTGGGGGGGGGGGGGGATAATAAATGTAGAAGGAAAAGACAGGATATAACGGGCACAAAAAGCAGAGCAGGAAGCCCAAGCCCAAGCAAGTGAGAATACAGAGAAAGCCAGGCATTTAAATAACAAGTGATCCGCGTCACAAACAACCGTATTATTTGAATGCAGAGGACAACATGAGGAAGAGGCCAACAAGAAGTGAAAACGGGAGGAAGACAACAAGGAATGATTAAAACGCAAACGCACAATGGCGACAACAACAAAGCGAGAAAGAGAATGAAATAGAAGTAACCGTGGACCGAAAGGAAGACCAAGTTGAACAGACAAATGAAAGGAGATACATCCGACCAACATCTGAGATGGGAACCTCTCTATACAACGACAAAAGAATAGATGAGATTTTTTTTAAAGAAGAAGGAAGAAGAAGTAGCAGCCCGAGTCAATGAATCAGTCGTCTCATTACCAGAGATGCCAGAATGGCCAGGAACTCACAGCAAGTCAATATGGATCATCCGAATAAGAGAACGTATACGGAGAATAATAAAGTCACAGGAATGATCAGGAAGAGGCGAAAAGATGGCCTGAAAAACATTTATGGAGTCAGAAATGATCAGAAATGTAAGAAGAAAAACGATTAGAGGAGATAAAAATAATGGAACGTAAAATAGCCATCAGTTCGGGAGTAAATATGGAACAGAAAGAAGGCAGACAAAAAGATTCGGAGAAGTTATAATCTGGAAGAATAAAAGAAGCGCCAATACCACATCAGACCCTTTAGAACCATCAGTGAAAATGTTTACATGAGAAGCTAAGAGAGAATTGACAGTACCGTAGAATTCCTGTTTAATTACTGCTGGAGGGAAAGATTTTACAAGTGCAGGCAACAAAATACTCTGGGAGGATACTAGAGGTCACTGAAGTTGGAGAAATAGGACCGACTATTAAAGGAAATTGTGTACCGGCCAAAGTGAACTTAAACGGAGAGAAATAAGAGATATGATAGGAATTTCCCTACGCGCCAATTCCGGAAAATTGAAAGGTATGAGAAAATAAGAGTAGTGGATGAGAGTGAAAGATGTTTAGCAAGGAAGCGATAGCCCAAATAAGATCTGCGAATAGACAGGGAAATGTAATCAAAGTATATAATTTCAGTGCCAAAAGTTAATCCAATACGCTTCCTCTTCTTCCGAGAATTTTGAACACATACGTTAGTAACATTTCCTCCCGAGTAAAAACCATCCCCGTTCTCGTATACACGAGAGCGTCGCCAGACCTGCAAACGTCTAACGTACACTCCCAAAAATCCTATCACTAGGTCTTAAGATTGTAGGTTGAAATAATTTTTAATTTCAGAACGGTGCCCCGTTATTAATACTTCTTTTTCCTCTCTCCTTCTCTCTCTCTCGTCTTAGCATTACACCTGCATAAGTATACAGTACTAGCATAATGTTTGCAACATACTTTCTTTCTTTTCTGTTATCATTCTACATCACATAAAATATACGGTGGCTTAATCTCTGTTCATTCCCATAGACGGCAAACACATCAAAAGTACGGACTCTACTGATGTGGACCCCCTTTCCCACGCATCCGAGTACTGCCAGACCAACGAACATTTTTACTTTTGTACGCATCATTACTAGACTTTCCGATCGTAAACTGGGATAAATTTGTAAATTTTAATTTCAACAACGTTTTATTATTAATAATTTATTCACCTACTTCTTCACTCTTTCTTACCCACACAAAAATGCATATTATGATATGTATGCAAGTATACGGTATTAACATTGTAGTCGTATCGTCCACTCCATCTCATAACCACTCGTCCTGAGTTCAAACTATACACGTCACAGAAGAAGGCGCATCACAACAGTTCCCCCATTGGAATCACCTGATTGCCATAAACGTGCATCTTCCCACCGTTCAGCTTACAATTATATAATAACATAATTTTAATTTTTAATCATCGGGCAATTTCTTATTAATGTGTTTATTTATTCGTACTTTTTTTCTATTTCACGCCATCTCATGTAATAATAATAGTATAACACTGCAAACTAATATATACACAGTAATAATTAACCGGTGTTGCTCAAAACTATGCATACATTTAAATTTATACTTTAGTGTATTGATTGTATTTACGTTTTAAATCGTTTTATTGATTAATTTTAAATGAACAAAAAAAATTTCATTCAATTACATTATCGTATTTTATATATACATATATACATATATATGCTTACTTTACCGGTTATTGCCTATTTCGCATTTTTATCCCTTGTAACCAGCCAAACACAATTTTCTATTTATTTTTTGAGGGAATTTTGTCCACCATCTCTACTGTTTTAATTATAATTTTACTGTTAGAGTTAAGATTTTGAATAGGTTAGATGACTGCGCTAAGCGGCATAGCCACTATATTATACGGCGGATTTAGTACTAATTCTTACATATCGCTGATTTGAACGCTGAAAACACACGTACAAACTTCCTCCTAATTCGTGTTACAACGGCGTGATGTTAACCGACAAGTGAGCGAGAAGTTACAAAATAACAGTTAGCATAACGAAATAATCCAGTCATAAACACAGATAAATAATAAAGCTCAAATCTCATCCGTTGGAATTATCTGCGAGATAATCTACAAACAAAAGTAATATCATTATTAACGAAACGCGAATCTTTTTCTATCATTCGAGTTAGAAGATTTCGGCCAATTTGATTCCTCTGCTTCGTTGAGCAAGCGATAATTGGATGCACGGTCAGCAGTTCCTTTCTTAAATTTCGTATTTCATTTCGATTTTTTCCTCGAACTTTGCACAAATTCCTCTTGCTAGTCTACAGTGCTTATGAAGGATTCGTTTGCTTTTTTCCAGCTTTTATCTGTCGCCATTCGTATCATTATTTTATTTAAGAAAGTATTAAAAATGCAGCGCTTTGCTAAAATAAAAAAAGGTTATTCGATCATTTCTAGCCCCACACGTTTCTTACATTTTGTTCTTTCTGAATCGATTGTTAATTAATATTCATTGATCGCGTGCCTAAATCAATTTTTAGTAAGATAATACTTTTTCTTTTTTAATTTTAACGTAATTGTTAAAATTTATGGTCATTTTTAAAAAATCTTAAATTTGAATCATTATGTTGTTTATTATTAACCAGATGTACTAACAAGGAGAGCCTAAGGCCTTCGGGGGAAATTAATTTCAATGATTTTTGGTGTAGTGGTAGTGTACACCATGTGGGTATACTACGTATAAAATATTATTAAGGTGCAATACTGAAATATAATCGAGAAAAACAAACTTAAACTTTCTTTAAACACTTTATGTATAGGTTATCCTATATACATGTATTATTATTATTATCGAATCGATTCACTCCATGTAGGGGTATCGTGACCATGATCTGTCACCCTGTTGATCAGACTGCGCCAACAATTCCGATCCCTTGCGATGTGTACACAATCCTGAAAGGTACGACCAGCAGCTGTGCACACCGCGTCCGTCCATCTAATCGGCGCACGACCTCGACTCCTTTTTTCGTTGACCTTTCCTTGGACGAGCACCGTTTCCAAATTGTTCGCTCTGATCACATGACCAAAATACCGCAGTATCCTGCAGAGCACCACAGATGATAACCTCTTCGGGTTACCAATCTCATTTATTATGGAGACATTTGTTCTCCTGGCTGTCCATGGGACACGCAGCATTCGCCTCCAGCACCACATTTCGAGTGCGTCTATACGTTTTTTGTCTGCGCTGGTCATTGACCAGGTCTCTGCACTATACAGGAATACTGAGAAGACGAGGGAGTTCACTAGCCGAATCTTTACACCTTTACTAACAGCGGAGTCAGTCCAAATTCTTTTTAAACGGCTCATTGCGCTTCGTGTAATCTGTGCTCTGTGGCCTATCTCATTTTTACATCCTCCGCTATACATGTATATAAAAGCGAAAATCGGGAAATATTTGAAAGACACAACAATTATTAACATATCGTTGCACTGCTAGGTCTGTGAAGCTGAAAATTGGCATCTAACACAACCATACTCTATGTATTGACACCATTTGAAAACTTATATTTTTTAGAGGTGAAAAGGGGGGTAAAAGTCAGAAAATCGCTTTTTAAAAAACCAAAAATCACGCTACAGCCGAAACCATTTACACCAGATAATTTAAATTTTACATGAACATTACTTATGTATCAAAGATGTCAAATAAGTGTACGCCTTTTTTGGGAATTCGAACTTTAGGGGCTGAAAAGGGGTTAAAAACTGTTTTCCAAAAAACACACAAACTTCAATATATTTGGTACAAATCGGTTCATCAAATTGTAATTCCGCATGAAAACGCCTCCTATGGTGTACTAAATGTGTGCAAAATTTTTTTCAAACCCCAAAAAATTTTAAGGGGGGAAAAGGGCAAAACTCCATTTTTGTGAAAACCTAAAAATCACGCTACTGTCCAAACGAATTATGATTATCACGTGTAATTTCATGTGAATATAATGTATATACTGAATATATCAAATAAGAACGCTTTTTTCAAAATACGAACTTGAAGGAGTGAAAAAGGGACTGTTTCCCGAAAAATACACAGACTGTTATAGTTTTTGGTAAAAATGGGTCTTCATAATTTTTATTTCGCATAAAAATACCTTAAGTGGTGTATTAGAAGTGTGGGAAAACTTTTTTTCCATTCCCAAAATTTTAAAGGAGAAAAAGGGCAGAAACTCATTTTTGAGGAAACCAAAAATCACACTACGAATCATGATTATCGCGTGTAATTTCATGTGAATACAGTGTATATACTGAAGAAGTCAAATAAAAACGCTGTTTTGAAAATTCAAATTTTAAGGCTTGGAATACGGTTAAAACCGTTTCCGAAAAAAGTACACAAATTGTTATTTTTTTGGCTCAAATAAGTTTATTAAATTGTAATTTCGCATGAAGATACACTTCGCATGGCCTACTAAAAGTGTGAAAAAGGTTTATAAAACTCTCAAAATTTTCGTTCGGAAAAAGGCAAACCCCCATTTTGAAGGAAACCAAAAATTACGCTATAGTCCTTACGAATAGTAATTATCGCATGTAATTTCTTGCGAATATAATGAATATACTGAAGATGTCAAACAAGAACGCTGTTCTAAAAATTTGGACTTTAAGGGGTGGAAGGGGTTAAAAGCTGTTAAAAAAAAATACACAAACTGTTATTTTTTTCGTGGAAATGCGTTTAATTGTAATTTCGCATGAAGACGTGTATGGTGTACTAAAAGTGCGCAAAATTGTTTTCCTTCTCCAAAATTTTAATGGAAAAGAGAATGGGAGAATCCTATTTTTGAGAAAACCAAAAATCACGCTGCAATCTAAGCGAATCGTGATTGTCAATGTGAATACAGTTTATATATATACTGGTTGTGTCAAGTAAGAACGCTTTTTTGTAAATTTGAACTTGAAGATGTGAAAAGGGATAAAAAATCGTTTTTCAAAAAATACATAAACCGTTATATTTCCTGTAGAAATGAGTTATCAAATTATAGTTTTGTCTCAGTATTCTTTATACAGCATACCGAAATTGTACACGATTTGTTTTAAAAGTACCTTAATGTTAAATTTTATCAAAAGCTTCATGCCGTTTTCGGTATAAAATAATGATTACCTCTTACCGAAACCATTTGCATTGATTATCAGAAAGCCCATTTGAACACACCATATACCGAAAATATCAAATGAGAAAGATTTTTTGAAAAATCGAACTTTAAGGGGGAAAAGTGGTTGAAAACTGTTTTCAAAACATAACTAAATTGTTATATCTTCGTAATAATAAATGGGTGTTTACCATATTATAATATTTACAAAGGTTGTTTCATTTTTTTTATATCTTTGGATTTTTAAGAGTGAAGAAGGGTTATAATCTACTTTTAGAAAATTTAATATCATACAACCTCTAGAAAGAAGTGTTCTTTACGTATTTAACTTGGTTTCGGATTGAAGTGTCTTAGAAATTGGAATTTGTTGAAAATGCAAATAGCCAATTATTAGGAGGAAATAGAAATATTTCTGTCGAACAGTTTTTACTTTCTTTTTTATTTATTTCTATCGCTACTGTCTCGGAAATTACTGGTAAAGGCAACGGTTTACTTTTCTTTTTTTGTTTTTGAATTATTCTATATGTATTATTGTAAATGTATTAATTATAAAATTTATGCGTTATATTTTTATATGTTGTAAATATTTTTATGCAATAATTGTTATTTCTTTAATTTTCAGTTTCGTGTGTTTAAGTTTAATTTTATATATTATATAGTCACTGTAATTATGAATGTAGAACTAATGTGTTAATGATACAATAGTTCCTCATTATGTAAAATACATAGAAAAGGATGGTGCATGTTTGTTTTCATCTCTATCTTATTTATTGTATAATAATGAATCAATAGGAATAGAAATACGAAAATGTATTGTATAATATGTTTGTAAAAACTAGGAGAGGTTCAAGCCATATACTATTGGTCTTAATGGGGAACATATAGAAATAAAATCAGAGTATTTAACTTATATGCCAAATATTCGAAGTTTTGGGCCAAAACCGCTGTATAAATTTTTTTAATCAACTGTGTTTTTTTTTTGTTTTTTTTTTAGAAGCCACTCCTAGCTAATTTTTTTTTTTTAATAATTTTCTATTAGGAATATTAAAATCCGTACTCAATTACTACAGTTTACTGTGTTGCGTTAATAAATTAATTCTAATAAAAAGCTCGAGACAGAGTGGTTCAAAGATATGATTGAAAAAGACGTTCTCTTAAATATGTAACTATAGGAGATCACCGTGTGAGAATAACATGGCCTTTTCAAAACGATGGCTGTGTGTGCTGTTTAGTTGAGAAAAACTTATCGTTAGATCACGATAGACAGGTTATAGAAAGATCGATAACTTTCAGCTAAACGTGAAACTTGAAGACTATTTTCTGTTGGGCGGTGATAAACATATTTGCCTCAAAAGACTGAGAAAGAATCTTTACATAAATACAATTCCAAATATAAAACGCAAACTTTTTTTTATGAATTTCCAAGCGCAGATTTAAACAGGCATTAATATACACGGGCGAAGCTGTGGGACACAGCTAGAGTATTATATAGGGTGATTTTTTAAGAGTTAAGTTTTCTCAGGTTGGCAGCACTGGTTGGTATTGGCGTCCAAACGTCATCTGTCAAAGTGAAAAGTTTTCAGTATACTCTGCCATTTCATCATTGAAAGACTTATAAATAAGCAACGATTGTGATATGGTTGAAATTTATTATCAAAAACCAGTGCTCTGTGAAAAATGTGCATCGTTTTTATCGACCATATTATGATAATCGACCTGGTGAATCAACAATTCGTGCTGTTATCACCAAATTTCGCACCAAATTTAGTGATAAAAGCACGAATTGTTGATTCACCAGGTCGATACAAACGATGCACATTTTTCACAGAGCACTGGTTTTTGATAATAAATTTCAACCATATCACAATCGTTGCTTATTTATAAGTCTTTCCATGATGAAATGGCAGAGTATACTGAAAACTTTTCACTTTGACAGATGACGTTTGGACGCCAATACCAACCAGTGCTGCCAACCTGAAAAACTTAACTATTAAAAAATCACCCTATATAAGTCAACATTTCGCTTGAAATTGCCGTGGCTTGATCGTAACGCGACACTCGAATACGCGGTTTCAAATCCAGCTGTGTGATTAGTTTTCCTCTTTTTTTTTCTTTTTCTTCTTTTTTTTTTTTTTATATATAAACAATTATAATTAATTTATTTATTAAGAAAAGTAAATAAAGAATTTATTTACTCATTAATTCATTTTTTATTACTTATTGATTTTTTCGGTGTTTTTTTTAAATATTTACTTAAATTTAATTTCTATCGCAATAGTAGAAATTAAACTAACGAAATAAATAATAAAAATGCATCGAAAAAAAAAAAAGCAAGTAATAAAAGAAAGATGAATGAGTAAATAAATAATTTATTTAATTTTATGAATTAATTATAAGTATTTATA
This sequence comes from Icerya purchasi, assembly GCA_039619475.1. Lineage (NCBI taxonomy): Eukaryota > Metazoa > Arthropoda > Insecta > Hemiptera > Monophlebidae > Icerya > Icerya purchasi. The sequence continues at coordinate 138,431,429 of CM077115.1, read as the reverse complement.
TTAAAAAAGAAAAGAAAAAAAGAGCAAAAAATAAATAAACGCGTACACAACTGGATTCGAAACCGCGTTTTATCTGGCCACGACAATTTCAAGCGAAATGTTAACTTATATACTAATATAAGCTATACATAAAGTGTTTAAAGAAAGTTTGAGTTCGTTTTTCTCGATTACATTTCAGTACTGCACCTTAATAATATTTTATACGTAGTATACCCACATGATGTATACTACTACCACTACACCAAAAATCATTGAAATTCGTTTTCCCCAAAGGCCGTAGGCTCTCCTTGTAAGTTAAATTTGTTGCATTTCAGTTCACCTATTTCATCACCTGTGGGGTAATAAATACCTCGAATTACAAATGACCTCGTAGAAACCGACTGTCGATGTATAACAACTAATTCGGGGAGTTCGAGATAAAGCGGTCGAACTAGGTGTGTGTGTAGCTTTTCTACAGCGTAAACCTGAACTGTTTTAACCTTTTCATCCATCATTTCGGCTGTTGGTTGCTTCATGTTACATCAGACCGAAGTGAAGTTTAACTGACGGCTCTTTCTCGGGGTTTTTCCGTCTGTATGATGTAAGTCCCTGACTGACTTGTTCGAGAAATGGAAAAATATAACAACTCGACGCTTTCGACACTCGACTGTACAGCGAAGAATGTTATCCCCACTTCGGCAATTAGCTAGGATGTTTAGACGCGAACCCGTTCAGAATGAGCGAAAATTCTTCAGCTGCACGCTATGTCAAACTTCAAAAGACACACGCGTAGAGTTCCGAGAAAAATAAATAGTTGAAGGTCGTAGCGGAAATTAACTACGACATCGACATTTTTACAACATGCCTGAGGTAAAACATCAAGCGCTCTCTCCTGAGAAGACGAAGTAGGAAGTTAATCCCAGAAAGGTATGTACCGGAGGAGCAACTGACGAACCCCCAAAACACTGCCAGCAATCATTTATCTCCCTCTGTCCTACTCATTCCTTTTTCGTTGTTGCACGTTCTCTCTCTCTCTCTCTCTCACTACTTGCAACGATTTGTCGAACACACTATTTAAAACTGTAGCACGCAGACCAAAATATTACGGCGATAAATAAGAGACGCACGTATCGCGACCAGTTTTGTATTTTAACTGTGAAATATTGTACCACTGAAGTTACTACTCTGTAACTACATAATAAAAGTTTATTGTCTGCTTAGACATCCTCGCCGTTTATAAGTTTTATTATCACTTTTTATTTGTTTAACCGGTTATTTTTACTTTATCCCCGGAGTCGTCACATCGTTTCGCTTAAAGAAAAATTTCCCCTCGTTTAATACCTCCGATAAAATTAAATTTCCCCCATCTGAAAAACGATTAGTCCGAAAATCCGAACGACTAATTTAGGTTAATGTACCGCTTTCATTCCTCGAATACCATTTTAGAAAAATAACACAAATAAACAGGATGCCGAGTTAGCGAATAGCAGAAGAATAGGATACCGCGTGCAGAACTCTCCCTCGTCTCCTCTTTTGATTAAAATGGAGTTTGCGTGATATCGCACAAGAACTAACGAAGTTAGTTTAAAACTAACACCAGGTTAATATGTATGCTCACCTGTATTTTCACTAAAGAAAACTAAAAAATCGCACCGTAAAAAAAAAAACCCCTCAGAAACCATCCTAGAAAAGAGGTTTGTTTCTTCAAGAGAACGGCTGCAACATTTCGACATCATTATCGGAGGACGAAAAATTGATTAGCAGAAAGACTATTATTCTTCACGCAGTGATCGTTGGAGGAAAATGTTAACACTAGGGGGGTTACCTTTTAAAATGAATTCTATAACGGAAATATGAATCAGAGAACCGCTCTAACAACAGCTAACTCTACGAACGGTAATTGTATTTTAAATTTCTTTGGCTTTTTTCTAAATCTCATAGATCGATATTTTTGATTTTTAATCGTCACTCCTTTTTTTTAAATTTAATCCGTTTTCATATCAATACTGCGTTTATACCAGAATAATAATTAAATGTAGCGTATTAATAATGTGAAATAATAAAAAATTACAGAGCTTAGCATTTAAAATAAATATAAATCAATATGCGCCAGTAACATCTCGGAAGTAACCCCGCCTATTTTATTGTTCTAATCTCCCAAGTATTTTTATAAATTAAATTTATAATTTTATTCATTTGATTATATGAGTTTCTAATAGTTCCTATATAAATTATATTGTAAATTATTTACTTAATTATTGAATTTTCGAATTTCATCATAAATCATATTCCTGAATTATTTATTTGAGTACTTGTTGTTCGGTTAAAAAACGCCACATGTATAATATGTATTAGTTTTAAATGAATAATTTATTACGAATAAGAAAACACATATATGGAGCAGTTGGGGAAAAAGAAAAAGAAACAGACGCGTCAGGATCGGAAGGTGAAAACAAAATACTAAAAACTTCATTGCAAATGTAGAAAAAAAAGCTGTCGAGAAACTGAAATAAATAATAATAAACCAGAAGATATAGATAAAAAAAGATCAACAAAAAAAAATAGAAATATAGAATCAAGAAATGGAAAGTTAGTGGAAAATGTTAAAAAAAAAAGAAAATCATGTTCAACTGTGGTGGAAAAAGAAATGAAAAATTAAGTAGCGAATAGAATGATACTAGATGTTAAATCGATCAGGACACGATGTGATAACTTTAAAAAACGAATCATTTCGTTACCGCCGGAACACCGGCATATCTAACAGCGATACGAATAATAATAATAATAATAATAATAGCAATGATAGATAAAAAGCTTAAAAATGTGTGGAATTGGAATTCTGGAAATGACGAGGATGATGAAAAAACTTTCGAGCGAGTGGGGGCTCTGTTCTGATAAGCTTCTCGAGTATTCAAAATATCGTCGGAAATTCAGTGAGACCCGCCCCCGGTGGCTGTCAAAATCAATTATACAAAAATTTCACACAGATTTTACAATATCTAACCGTATCAAGATATAAGTGATTCCTTCCTATTCTAATTGTTTCTGGGTAAAGGTCCCCGGTTGACAAGCCCAAAAAAAAAAAAAAAAAAATCTGTTTTTTCCCCAAAAGTTAGTATTTTTCCAGGTCGATCATTTATTAAACAGTACCAGTGCTTTAGAGATTCGATTTTCTAGAAGAATTAAATACTAATTACGGATTTAGTAACAAAATCTAATAACATAACACATTTACTCATGATAGTAGAAGTTAAATCAATAAAAATAAATAGCAGAGTAGGAGAAAATTATATAAATATATATATATATATATATAAACTCTGCCATTTTGGCCTCACACGGAGCAGTGTCTCTTGACCGCTTTTGCTTTCATTTCTGTCTCTTGTATAAAATGATCAAAATTTACAATGTAATTCTTACTAGCATCAACACAAAAAAAATAACATAATCACAAAAATCCTATCCCAACATTTAACTTTCATTATATCAAATTAAGACATTTTTTCGTTACATAAAATTGGGACAATTTTTTGGGAATTTAATTCTAATGGGGGGTAGCCTAAGAATTACGTTGTAATTAATATGTATAGATGTATATATTTAAACCAAATGTACAAGGTTAAATAAGAACATATGTAGACGGTCTTATATAGAAGAAGTGGAAAAGGAAACTAATATTATTTAACAATTCGTGGCTCTGCAGTTTTTTCAATTTTTTTTTACGAACGAATGGACGGTTTTTAATTGGGTCTGGTACCATTTCGCCTAATTCGCAATTCGACTAATTCCCATTTCGCCTAAAATTAGGGTCGGGTTACTCAGGTAATAAAAAAAAGGTCAGACAAACATACGAATGATTTCGTGTTGGCAACAGCGCATCATCATTATCGAATTTTAAGCAGACTAAACGCATCATTTTTTTTTTCTATTTGATTCCACTGTTAAGGTTTTTTTTTCTTTCCGAAATACAACAAAAAGGTTTATATGAAAATCAGAAGTGAAAAAATACCGCTAAAAATGTTTGATGTAAATATACGCGAAACGACCACTCCGATTAATATTTGCGAGTTATTTTATTGGATGTCCAGTGCTGTATAAATCCCACCCGCCTTATCAGTCAGTATATAAAAGCCTTATTGATATTTAGTGTGACAAGAACATTAAGGTTTGGAGTTGCAGAAAAAATAATAAAAAAGCTAAATTATAATTAGGTGTAGTTTCGAAGTGGTCGCGTTTATGTAAGAAAAAAAGAATAAGAATCGAATAGAATTAACAATAATGACATGACGTCGAATGATTATTACAGCGGTAATTTTATTATTGATTATTAAAATTACAATTATAAGTACATACAAAAAGTAAATGTTAAATCGCTGGTCATCGAGGAATTCCGGTTAACTGTTGTAGCGAAGTTAGTGGTATGCTTCAAAGTATACGAAGAATATCAAAACAAAATAGAGATTCAAGTTAAATGTCTTCTTCGAAAAGATCGATCGAGGTCTCAAATGTTATTGAAGAGCACATCTGGGCGCACGGTAGCACTAGTGGCAAACACAAATCGGACGACAAAACTGAATTACATCATCGATGTAGTATGGTCTTCTAATTCGACAAAAATCGGTTTTAGAATTCATCTTAAGAAATAATAAAAGCTATTTTTACTTTTTATAGCAATTTTATAATTTATCCCTATTTTATTATTCTGTGCTAGATTTTAAGTACCCAACACACACTCCGCACATAGTTATAATTTATTAAAGCTTACTATGCTATAAGATATATAAGTGCACTGAATGATTAGACTATACACAGAATTTATTAATAAACTTGCCGCATCGGTAACATCCGAACTGGGGGAAAAAAAAAATAAAAGTACAGTAAAACCCCGCTAATTCGAACTAATACGGACCGCAGTGTCAATGTGAATTAGCGAAAATTCCGAAAATTATGGAACGCTTCTAAAATCACATGTAATCCGAACTCTTTTACGAAATATATTGTGTACTTAATTCAGATAAATCTTAATAAGTGTGTATGTAATAATTTAAGTCGGTGTAATATAGATAAGAAGTATGAAAAAATGAAAAATTTTAATAATTTTAATAAAAATTGACTACAAAATGTATACTACGTGTACTAATTTACTATACAGATTACGCATTCTTTAAAAACAGTACTGGGTACTACATACACTATTTACATACGTATGTTATTTACGAGATACCTTTTCATTTGAAAAAGTTTGAACTTTTTTTATGAGAGTATTGTTTTTGGATTACTTTTGACGCAGTGTGCTGCTTCATTTCGTTTAACATGAAAAGAAATATTTATTAAATTCACACTGTTTGTATTACACATAACGTTAATAATGAATCAACACGTGATAGTTAGCATCAGTTAGTTTTACCGTCTCTTTTTGGATTTTTTCGCAGTTGTATCTATCAGAAGAATCTTATTTACGATAGCCGCTATTTCTTCTTCCGTCTGGACCGGGTACCAGCCAAATTCATCTTCTTGGCCATATAAAAAACAGTCCCGTGGTACGTCTATCACATTCTTCACCAGCGTTTTGTAAAATATTTATGTACTCGTTTCCTTTAATTTCGCTTACACAAAAATTAACATGGGGCAGCAGTAAAAAAAAAAAAAGTTTATTTTTTTGTCACAGAAGTTTCGAATTAGCAAAGTCCAGATTAGTGAAGTCCGAATTAACGAGGTTTTACTGTGTATTTATAAGGCTCAGTGCGATAGAACCATGGTGTACATACAGATTTTTTTTTTAATTTCGCATGTAATTAAACGACGGAATATGTATATACATGTGAGCGTCAGTAATAATGTCAGCAGCACTCATTCTTTCCTTTTCTTTATTTTTTCAGTTTACTTTTATTATGATTATTATTATTATTATCATTATTTTCTTTTTTTAACACATTTTTGTGTTATTCTTATACAAAATGTAATTATACTAAATTATGTAAACAATGGCCAAAAACAATTGATACACCAATTTAAATATACAATTATATCTGTAGTCAATAATATTTTGGTCATTGTATTATCCTTCATTGTATTATTGACATTTTTCCTCGGTTTTTATTTTCGGTTTATTACCTGTTTATTTGTTTACTTCCTTTTACTGCACACATTGCACTTTATTGTACACAACCCATCTTTAAAAGTATAAGATTTTTATTTCCATTTTTAAACATTGCATTACTACTTATATAATAATAATCCCACAACTCGCGCAATTTCTGCGCATCTGTGGTACATATGTTTCTGCTTATATATTACATTATCCTGTATTAAGCAATATATATATATATATATATTATGTTTTATTTAGCCAATAAATCTAATCAAATGCTAACATTTTGTTAAAAAAACATTTAAAATCGTTTTTTATTTTATATTATATAATAAGTTTTAAAGGGTCAATCGAGGTGGTGCACACAGCCGATCTTAATAGAGTTCAAAATTGAAATTTCGCTAAGTTACTTTAAATTTTCCAAGAATTCCGTTTTAAAATTTACACAAGTTAAAATAAATCGCGGGTTTTTATTCGCTATATATTAACTTGAGGAAAATGTTACTTCGAATTAATTCCTGTTTTACTTTTTTTTCAAACTACGGAATAACCATAAATTTTTCCGTAACAACGAATATCACGGTAAGCTTAGAACAGAAATAATCCGGATTAAAATCGCGTTATGGAGATGGTGTGAAATTTAGTACGCACCTTAACCGCTGTAGCGTCGGTAATGGGAAACCCCTGAAGGACAATTTTCGTTTTTTGAAGCGACAACGGATCTTTCGCTTCTTCAAATATTTTTCCTCGAAATTTCAGTTCGGAAAAAATGAAAAAGGCCGAGCTGACGTAGGACATCACCGATGATAGGCGAGGAGAATTATTATTTTTACCCGCTAATAGAAGTTGAAGAGATTCGCACAGGAATGTGCTGCGTCCTCATTAAAACACCTTTGAGCGATAGAAACACATCAGCAGTGTATCAGTCCGATATTTAATATTTTAAGTTTATTCGTCGAGCAGAAAGATGGCAAGTAAACGTATAGTGCGTGCGAGATACATAAAATTTTACATTCGATAAATATTGTACGAGAGCGGTTTCGATGTGGCCTCCTAGCCCACTCGTAAATCGAAACGATGTAAATGGGACAATAAAAAAATGTTATAACCGCAATTGTGCAAAACAATTTCAGACTTTGAAAAGTTGTCTTCTGCGGAAGAATTGCGTTGAGCCTTGAAATTCGACATCGCGAAGAAAAACAACGAAAAAAAGGCGAAATCAATCGTTCACCTCGGAATTCGTTTCTAGAACGCTCGCAGCGATGTAAGGACAAATTTAAAAAGCAGTAAAGAATAATTTAATAACGAAAAAAAGGCCAAAGCGACTGGTAAAATTGTTAGAATGTAACTGAAGAAGTATATCTCTAGAAAAGTTCATAGAACTTTATTCCGAGCAAATTCCTCTTTCTAAATTCTAGAGCTACGGCGGCATGTTGATAAATGATAAATTTAAAGCACACAATTGGCACATTTTCAAAAGACAAATTGGTGATCAACCGGGAAAAATAAGTTGTATTAGAATAGTAAATTAAAAACCCGAAAGAAAGAAAAAAGTTTTGCCAAAGTTTTTAGGAATTATTGTGATCACGAGCAGAACCGATGATGACATTGAGAACACCTACACTTTTGAGCAGTTTTGTTGCGTAAAAACTTATATTGTTGTCCGTTTGTATTTGCAAAAAAGACGTTTGAAACGTGTTTAAAAAAAATTTAATTATTACAATATTTTTAAACACGTGCGCCGTATCATTAAAAATTACCAGAGTCGTCCACAATCACAGCTTCTCTGACGAACATTCGCAAGGAATAGGTTTCAAAATGACTTCACGAACATTAAGTCTATTTTCTGAGTGTGCTACGAAAACAAAAAAAAAAAAAAAACCGTTTTTGTTCCCTTTAACGGATTCGAAAAAACTCAAAACTAATTTTTAAAACAGGAAAAGAATAATCAAATTACACCAAATATAATAGGAATGATTAATCAACTCAAAAAGCGCGTAAAAGTAAATTTAAAAAAGTAATCTATTTTTAAGGTTTTGGTAATATTGCGAAAACTTAAGACACCCACACTAAATACCTTATTATCGCGTAAATGTAATTTTCTGTTTTTAATTATGCTCGCAATATGTTTAAATAAAAACAATAAACGGCGTTTTTACAATTATCAGAAGAATTTTTAATGGAGCGCTTTCCGATGAATATCATCGATGTAAATTGGCTTTACGTACATCTACAGCTGCCAATGTGTACATGTCCACTGCGACTGTTCTTATTCGGTGCGACGATTTGGTTAATCAACTGATTATACTTGAATTATCCGAATCGAATATACGATTTTGCAACCGTTGCGACTATTGCATTGGTTGATCCGAACCCTTCTTCGATTGTCGCTGTAAAGTTTTCATATAACTATTGTGATCTTAGAATTTTCCATTGAGCTCTCTGCACGATCGCTATATTTGATTAACTCGGGATTTCATAAGACTATATCTCTGTTTCAGACTGCATATAACAGAACTTTATTTTCCCTCGTATTGAACGGTTACCAGGTAAGCCGTTTTCGAAATTTAAAAATTAATTTCTTTACACAATTTCTGTAGAGGTAAGTCTTCGATCTAAATGCTAGCCAAGATATTTCACACTATTGGAAGCTTCATTTCTTCGCTTAACTTTAGTTATTGGCAAGTTGTTGTCTTTTCTCAAGTATGACCCGTTTATATTTAAATTCATTTATTTTAGATTTCCGCGATTTGTCTCCAAGGTGCCTAAGTAATTCTTACCCAAGTGATTTTGTCTTCGTGTGATAGACTGGTTGCTGGAGCACTGGACTATCAACTCGGTGATTTGAGTTTAAGGCTAGGGACACACGAGCGTTAAATGGCCGGAAGACGAAAGCAAGGCACAGAGCGGAGAGGAAAAAAATGAACTCTCGTTCCCATCCATATCGATTGTTCCTGTTCTGGCTTCGTTCATTCAGTCTATCTCGCACCAGATTAAAATCTGATACGTTTTTGATCAGTTCTTTGTATTCTTTGGTTGATTAGGCTGTTGTGTTCTTTGTCAGCGTCTCCAAAAAGAATAGAAAGAAAAAAAATAAAATGAAATAAACAGCAGTACACCATGCACAGTTATCAGGAAAAATCTACCGTGTTATGTTTGAAGGATCGAGTTCTGGCCTTCAATTTGTCTGTAAAAAGATAATTATACAGATACGACGGTCAACACAAAACCGGTATAAATGGTAGAAATATAATGCACTTTCAGTAAAGGATCCGAGATACGCTTTTCGAGAATTAATCGCGAAGAACTGTATTTATACAATGTTCGTCACATTTGTTTTTCCGCGCGGTAATTACCAGGAACAGAAGCAAGCTGATTTGCGCGCCTAACATTTTAGGGTGAACCAGTGTTTTCAGAAAAATAGATCCAGTCTTATTGGGACATTCTGATTAAGATATGCTACACATTTCAACGGCAAAGAAGTAATGACAAAGAGGAAATATAATAGTTGCAGCATTGTCTATTTTTCGTCAAAGACTTTCCTGCGAGCTTTCAACGATTAAAAACTTTTACCGACGCAAAATATGCACTCGCCATACTCGGTAGTCAGAACTTTTAGCCTCTCACGTAATAACAGCAAAAGGAAGAAGGCTTAAACTGTAATACTTGAAATACGACGAAACACGACAGAACGAATGGAAGCGTAAAAAACGAATGAAAGGAAAAAATGCGAAAAGAAAAGTCCGCTTCGGAAAAAAGCAAAAAAGGAAAAGTTAAATGAAACTAAGATTAATAAAGAAAGTTTTTAATTAACAGCACAATCTTTCGAGCTCGCTTCGAAAGTTCCTAATCTCGAATCTCAAGTGACACTGAACTCAATCAATAATCCGAAATATCTTTGAAGAACATTTTTCAGAAGAAAAAAAAAAGGAAGAAAGAATCGGTTTGTAATCAGGACCCGTGCGGAACTTTATGATGGGACATAGTGTGCGGTAAATTTCAAAAACATAAATTATAAAGCTTTTTTCAGAATGAATACAATTTTGTTTGCAGGAATTATTTGTTTATCGTGTTTATCCGCACTTTTTTTTTATAATCTGAATAAAAACGAAGGTGCTAATCGGTTCTGATTCAAAAGAGAATTTGAAACGAAATTTTCAAATTCTGGGAGTTCCGCTGCTAGCCTGCTAGCGATCGGTACTCGAAATAAAATAAAATAATAAATAATATTAAATACTTGCAATATAGTAAGGAAATTTTTAAATAAATTAAAAATATAATAATTTAATTATTGTGACTCGATGTAACCCGTTGAAAATTATAGCACCGGGACATATATTAAAACCGAGAAAATAGTAATAATGGCAGTTACCGGTAATTTGAAAATAGTAATAGTAGTTATAATAACGATATACATAATATTACTAGTAGATAGTATAATGAATTATTTATAGTATTAATTTAATGTTATTAGTAATGTTAACAACATTTACTACAGCAATTTATTTAATATTAATAATAAAACTGTTATTTTAATACTGCTATTACTTATTTTATCAAAATGTAATAATTATAATCGAATTAATGATGCTAATATGTTATATACGCATTTGTCGCTTGCGCCCCTAACCATTCTTTGTTGCCTTCCTCCGGTTTTCGTTTTTCGTTAGTTGCTTCTCCATATTATCCTCTCTAACGAAGAGCTTGTTTGCGATGCGGATCATATATTTATTGAGTGTTTTCTGCTGAGCACTCTACTTTCTATTCCATTTTATTGATACTTGGTCTTCCTACTCCATATTGAGGCTCTTATGTCCTATCTTTTCCCTCTCTACACATTATTCCCATTATATCGATTACTTTCTCCTAATAACATTTGATATCGTATGAACATATAATTGACTCCTTCTAATTCTACTTGTTTCTGGATAAAGGTTCCCGGTTGACGAGCCCAAAAAAAAAAAAAAAAAAAAAAGTATATATACGTTTTTTTTTGTTTTTTTTTTCTTTGGGCACGTCAACTCAGGATATTTACTCCGCACAAAGGACTAACAAATAAAGGGACTTGAAAGTTAAATCAGGAAGCGATTAGAAACAGAAGAAATAAAGATAGCCAATATAGGAACAACAGAAAGAGAAGGAAGAGCAAGAATGTAGTGGGCACAGTAAGAGGTCGGGAGGCCAAGGCCAAGCAAATTAGAATAAAGGACTGCGCGCTCTGAAGAGGTAGATGAGCATTCGAATAGGAGATGATTTACATCACAGGTCATATTTAAGATAAGAGGATGGAAGGGACACAAGGGAGACTGAACAATATTAAAATGAAAAAGGGAAGCAGGAAGCAGACTGTGATTAAAGCGGAGGCGAATTATGGAAGAAATAACAGAACGGCTGATACAGGGAAAATTATTAAACCAGGAAGAATTAGGTGGAGAGGGTTGTATAGCAAGGTAAAAAAAGAGTTAGAATTGGAGAAAAGAAACGGATAAAGATCAGTCCAAAAGTCATGGTGAAAACGATAAGAGAGTGGCCAGAGACATTGGGAGGGGAATCTGTCTGTGAAACGGCCATTTACTGCAGCTAGACATGCCAATGAATCGGCAAGATCGTTACCAACGATGCCGCAGTGGCCCGGAATCCAGAACAGGTCAATTAGGATAGAACGGGATGTTAATAAATTATAAATTAAGGAACGAATGTAAAGAATAATAGGATCTGACGATGGCTTAGGGAACGGAGATGAGATGGCTGATAAAACACTTTTCGAATCAGAGCATATGACGAATTTTGATAAATTGGATGTTGAGGATATAAAAAGGATAGCACGTAAAATAGCCATGGATTCGGCTAAAAAGATAGAAGAAAAGGGAGGAAGTTGAAAAGACTAAGAATAGTTGATATCAGGAAGGATAAAAGCAGCTATACGCATTTGTGCACATAAGTTCGGTCTGGTGTTCGCATTTCCCTACAAATTAATTTAACTATGAATAAATCAACACGCACGTACATTTATATAAGACTACACAGATAATTTACAAGTATATATCTTTATTCAGTTATCTATGACAAATAATAGCGTCATTCTATTTTCAAATCACTTTTATTACTATTATTATCATCACAGAAACCCGCAAATGCTCAATAGTAGTGCACAAACAGTGGTATAAATACAAAATAATATAAAAAAGTAACATTGGAACTAACTTTGACAAGAAGCAGAGATTATTCAAGTAAGATTGTTTCATTATCTATTTAACCGTTATCAGTGATAAAATATTAATTCACTATGCCGAAAGCAAAATCATCAAAAGTAACGAGTAATTCAAACCTAGACTTTAAAAGACAGCTGAGTGACAACAGCGCTACTGCGAACGAACCCATTACCAAAAAAATCGCTAAATCAATGATGTGCGAAGAGGAGAAAGTAGTTCTTAATGCAGCGGCACAGCAATGTTCCATCCAAGAAATCAAGAGTGAATTTATGGAAATAAAGAGGTGTATGGAGTTCATTTCAGCAAAGTACGATGAATTAGTACAAATGCAAGGATCACTGGTAAACTGCCAGGAAAAACGAGCAAGAACGCATTTTGCATATTAGAAATGAAGACGATTTGAACAAATTACTATAATAAGATTATTTGGAGATAAACGGAAAGTCTTTATTAGTGGAATATGTATGAGATAAACGGATGTGTGTGTGGCAGTATGAATGTGGCGGTTAGGTGCAAGTACGCAGGCGGTAAAGCGGAGAGAAGATGGAAAGTAGTGTTGTACAGAGGACGAGATTGTATAGGTATTTGTTAAAAGTATTATTAGTTGTAAAAACTTCGATAACGTCGGGCATGGTTCTTAAAAGAATTAACAGGGTTAAGAAGTGTGGAGAGGTAATTGTGACAGTTGTCGAGAGTAATGTCAGTATGTTTATAGCGTTAGGCGGTGTAGAGAGGACGGGTGGTGTTTTTGTAATTGATAGTGTTGTGAATAGTCCGTTTTGCGGAATAGTAAGTGGACTGAGAGTGTTGGCTCGTGGTGTTAAGTTTACGGGCCGGCTTCACCGTCTGCGTAAACTAATATTAAAAGGGGTACAAATGTGCGTGAGTGATGCATGTGTGCGATTATCTATTTTGTCTGTTATAGGTTGCAAATGGCGTGTATGTAATCATGTGGCGGAATCTATGATTAGTTTAACATGTAGATTACATTTACGTTTAACGATTAATCAAAATTCGATCGATTCTATTTTATATAAGCAAGGTATTAATCTAAAATCAGCGCCGTTGCGAAATCGATTAGATGTTAAACAAATTGAAAACTGTTTTTCGCATGCATCATGATTGTTTAGTTGCTGTTGAGCTTATCCCCTTCTTATGCAGAAAACCAATTCTGCTTCGGTGAGAAAATGTCCTACTTAATAAATTACCGTAGTAAAAACAGCTGTAAGAACTATTCCCATATCAAAAATTGGACTGACAATATTACATCTGAATTAAATTATAATAAAAATCATGTAGTTAACGAAGACATATTTCATGTACTGCATTTAAATATAAGAAGTGTACGACGAAATTGGGATGAATTTTTAGCTTATATTATAAATACTCCCGTAAGTGTTATCATTCTGACTGAAATTAACATAGCTGAATACGAGTTAAAATTATATGAGGTAGAGGGGTTCGAGAGATTTGCTATTCAAAAACCTTCGGGATATAATGGAGGAATATTGATGTTTGTTAATAATAAATTTCGATGCATAATTCAGGAAGCCGTAAATACTCCAAGTATGGACATGCTGATGGTTGACATATTCACATACGAAAAAACGCCATTACGAGTAATTGCCATATATAGATCTCCGAGTAAAAATGTAGGTGAATTTATTAAAGACCTCGCAATGTTATTGAAAAATGAAAAAGATAACGACAACGTTTTAATTTGCGGGGATTTTAACATAGACCTATTACATCAAAATGTACAGGCTGAAAACTTTTTGAATATATTGTACGGGATAGGAGCAGTTCAGTTAATCCAGGGAATAACGAGAGAGGAAGAACGAGTAGATAGATGCACCCAATCTTGTATTGATAACATATTCATGAAATATGCTGCCTGTAAAGTCACTTCTGGAATCATTAACGCGAAAATATCCGATCACTATTTAATAGGTGTTGCGTTTAGTACCTTGAAAAGCAAATGGCAGAAAAGTAACATAAATCGCAAACTCGTTTTCGATGAAAAGAAAATACGTAGTGAAATATACAACTATAACTGGAACCAAATAAAGGGATTTAGCACGGCAGAAAACATATATGATTATATAAACGCCGCATTCAAAATCATTTACAAGAAATGTGAACTGGGTGTGAGTGAAGGTAGGAATGTAAACAAATATCATCCAAAAAAAGAATGGATGAATCAGAAGATACTTAATTTTATGAAAATTAGAGATCAATACTATAAACTTAGTAAAGGGAATAGAACTAGTACTCGATATAAGGGACTCTATAAAAAATATCGAAATAATGTCAAAACAGAAATAAGGAAGGCAAAACAGGTGTTTTACTTAAGTCAAATTGATAGAGCAAATAATTCGAGTAAAAATATATGGAGAATAATTAATAGTATTGTAAATAAAAGGAATAAAGTATCAATTGATGATTGCATTTGCAGGCATTTTGGAACCGACTCATTATTAGTGGAGAAATTCAATGAATACTTTGCAAAATCAGTAGAACAATATAAACATAAGTGTGATGTCCAGTTATTGAATTCAAATGATGAAAACAGGTTGATGTGTTCTTTTTTCATTCCTCCAGCTGATAATATACAAATTGAAGCAATAATAAATAGCCTAAAAAATTTCAAAGCACCAGGTTGGGATGGTATTAGGACTATGGACATTAAGCGAAATTTAGAGAGATTCGTTCCTATACTAACAAATATGATTAATTATTCTATAAAGAGTGGTATCATCCCACAGGGGCTAAAAAAAGGAATTATTAAACCAATTTACAAAAAAGGAGCTCAAAATAAGCTGGAAAATTACCGCCCTATAACAATAATTTCGGTAATAGCGAAAATTTTAGAACATTACGTAAACTGTCATTTAAAGAGTTACCTAGAAACAAATAATCTCCTTTACGAAAATCAACACGGATTTAGAGGAAAAAGATCCACCTTAACGCTATTAAGTAAATTGGGAAATGAAATAAATATGGGACTATCGATAGGGAATCAATTTATAATTACTTTCATTGACCTATCCAAGGCGTTTGACTTAGTAGATCATGATTTATTAATAAAGGATTTAGAAAAGATTGGTATTACTAACAGACAGCTCCAATGGTTTACAAACTATATTAAAAATAGGAAGAATTGTGTAAAAATTGCAAAAAATGAAAGTAGGGATAGGTGGTTACAATACGGTGTCGGACAAGGAACCATACTGGCTCCCATTCTTTTCTTGATATATACTGACTCGCTTCACAAATATATTAGAAATGCAAAGGTGTTTGTGTTTGCGGATGACATTGCGCTATTAATAGAACACAATAATATACAAATGGCGGAGAAGTTACTTCAGGAGGACGTTGATAATCTTAGTAAATGGGCGCATGACAGGAGGTTAGCAGTGAACATAAATAAATCAAAGATAATGCATATTCGAAACATATCCAAACTTGCTACTCATGAACCGAGGATTATCATCCACAGTAACGAATGTGTCCATGATTTATATTTAAGGAACAACAGTCCAGTTTGTGCATGTAAACCATTAGAAAAGGTGCAGGATTTTAAATATTTAGGGGTTTTTATAGATAGCAATATGAATTGGAAAAAACATATACAAAATTTAAGTGTAAAAATCAGACAGACCATTCCAGCATTATATAAGATGAAACAAGTACTTCCATATGAAACACTAAAAATTTTTTTTAACGCGATGATAATGTCTAGGATATTATATGGTATTCAAATATGGGGAGAAGCGAAGAAATCACAACTTAACAAGATAACGAAATTGCAGAAAAGATGCTTAAAATTACTGCTTCCTCATGGGGGGCATTATAATTCAACATCATCATGGTGGAAGGTAAACAATGAGATGTCGCCAAAAATGTATTATTATTATTATAGATTATTGGAGCTCAAAACCAATAATATCAGAATACCTTCAAGACCTAAAATTAGAGTGACGAGAGATCGAAATAAAAAATACTTTATTCAACCAAGGGGGACCAATTTAAGGATTGATAATATACAGCAGACAGTTCTAATTAAATTATTACGGGAAATTCCAAGTAATATATTAAAGGAGAAAAGATTAGGTGTGTGGAAGGAAGACGTAAAAAAATGGCTGATAGATTGGTGTGCAGATTAAGAAATTTTCGAGGATTCTTCTATTTGTACTACCATGTCGGTGACTTCTTTATTTCGCAAATTAGGTTCCTAAAATTCTCATTGCTCAGCACAGGAACTACAACAGGTGCATGTAGACAATTTTCAATAATGTAGCGGAAAAGATCTTCTTTCTTGTACATTAGTGGGTATGATTACTCTGAGTGTGACTGGTTGGTGATGTATAAGTGCTAAGTGTGTAGTTATAAGAAGTTACTGTACTAAATTAATCAAATTACTATAGTGATAAGAAATACTATTTTAGATGTATTGAAATGTTATTAGTTAATTGTAAATTTATGTCAAATAAACGATAATGAGGGTGACGGGAACTCACGAAACGGGCAAAATTGCCTTGTGAGACCCACAACTTTCTTATTTAAAAATAAAAAAAAAAAAAAAAAAAAAAAAAAAACTAAATAAAACTTGTACAGTAAGTAAATTTAAAAAAAAAACAAAAAAACAATATAAAACAATTATTTAATTTCTTTATTAAATATCGGACGCGTTTCGAAGACAAAGCTTCTCATGATCATGGGAATTATTATAATATATGTATAATTTTTTTTATATTCAGTCATTGTCTTTATTAAATTTATATATTATAATAACTCCCGTGATCATGAGAAACTTTGTCTTCGAAACGCGTTGGGTATTTAATAAAGAAATTAAATAATTGTTTTATATTGTTTTTTGTTTTTTTTAAATTTACTTACTGTACAATAAACGTAAACAATCAGTGTAATTAACAGATGTATAAATAAAGCTTTACGCAGTATGCATCAGTAAAACGAAACGATTCCTATTTTATTTAAGAGTGAAAGTGGAAACAAAGGAAAATTAAAATAAAAGTAAAAAAAATAAATAAATTACAATCACACAATAACTTATACAACGAATGTTCATCCCTACGAACTTCTTTGTACTCCAATCTGTTATCACTCAAACTTCCTACTCCTTATTGTGCCTCGTATATCTTATCGTTTCCGTCGACCTCCGTTTTTCCTATCCACAGTTCTTTTATCTTATCAATATTTGATACCGACTTTACATCTAACTGATCCTTCTCCCTTGTGTGGTTTCTGGGCGAAGATCCTTTGTTGACATGCCTAAAGGGAGGGTTAAAAAAAAAACAAACTTATACAATAAAAAAGAAAGTTGTTCATCTCCTAAACAGAATTTTAAGAAGAATAATTATAATAATAACAAATTTAGCTTTACTGTAGTATTTAATTTATATATAATTATTTATGATAAGGTTTCGTCTGCTTGCACAATTTCTCTCACAATCGTTAATATATAGACTCCACATGTATATTACATCCGGACAAGTAAACCGCATCTCCCATAAAAGATCAGGCAAACAGCTACTCACCAATCGAACCATACAATAGCATCGTATCGCCACGCTATGCATAAAACCCACCAAACGCCTGAAATTCCCCTTCTCATCACATAGACCTGCAGAAAACAACTGCATACACCATGAACCATCCGGAACCCAGAACAACCCTTGTTACTATCACATAGTTTGCCAATATTTAAGCTCCTCATACAGTCGGTGGTTTATACAGCCCTAGCATCCATATGCAACATACGTTCAAATGCAAACGCGTAAATTCTCTTATAAAAATGTCTTTCGGTTGTACTACAGAAAAGATAACTAATAATAAATATAATAAGAATTGTAGTACATAACGTGTAAAGATAAAATATAATAATCAGGTAGCAAAATATTTTATAATAAAATCAGTTATAATACTTAAATAAGATTGTTACATATGAGAGTCAGCGGGAAAGAAAAAAAAAAGTCAACCGAAACATAAGAAAAAGGGAGAGGAGAAGGCACAAATTAATAAATGGTTTTTGTTAGAAATATATTCGATAAGGTTCCCTCTGCTACGCTGTTAATTTATTAATTGTAGTTTTAAGGTAAATGGTAAAGAATTAAAAAATTTAGGGCTTACATAAATTTCCTATAAATGAACGCGATATTAATTTATTCTGGGTATTATAAAAAAAATATAATAATAACAATAATAATAATAGTAAAACTAAAATATATATATATATTTTTTTTTTGAAAAATATGTATTTGTTATTTTTTACATAAATATCTTTCGTCAAGCTAAAACGCTTGTCGACGAATTATCCTATGAACACTTGACCATCTTAACTTAACTTATACATATATATATATATATATATATAACTTAGTGTAATATTTACTAACTACTACATCTTAATCTATCTTTTTACTTATCGATAATTAATAATCTATTTTATATTCTTTTATACTCGATATATTTTTCTTTACTCTTTTTTTTTGTTTCCAACATACTGAATAAGGGACATTTATGTTTTTTTATAATTTATTAAATTTACTTTTATGTCATGAAGTAGACTATTAAACGATATTGCACCATTATATACAGCCTGAATATATGCGTGGAGTTTTTTAAGTGGTGGGGCAGACGCAGTTTCAGTATTAGCTAGTTATTCCAGTTATAACTCTTACATTAAATTTACTCTTATTTTTGCAAAAACCAAATTCAAAAGTTGTAAAGTGTAAAATTTTTGATAACAATAATAATTATAATCATATTAAAAATCATAATAACAACAATAATAGCCGCAATTATATATTACTAGTAATGATTATAAATGTAATTTAAGTAGAACGTATAACTAAACGGGTAATGCGATATATATCAAAATTAATTTCCTAAGTAATGAACGCTTATCCTCCTTTGGAATTTTTCTGCCATCCGAATTATTCTCAATTCCTGGAATTGAAATCTCAGGAAACAACTTAAATACAAAAGGTACTAGAAAGATCTAAATATCCAGAATACCTTAACTTATTAAATTTATATCGTAAATACACCTCCTTTTTTACGTTATAGTAAAAATTACGCGTGTGTGTCTAGATGATATTTTAGTTCGAGGATCAACATGTTAAATTCCAGCCCCAAGCATGAGATTATCGATATGTAGGGTTCAGTGATTACTAAATTCCAACCCTAAGCATGAGGTTATCAATGTAGGATTCAGAGATTACTATGCAGTAAGTTATGGTCTTAGTCACGAAAGGTAATGTTTCCCTCAAGCCACCCTCGACTGATCTTTGTATCAGTAAAACTATTAAATCAGATTTTATTTACAATACCTCTCGGTATCCGTAATTTGATAATTTTGTCAGAGTGATTACCAAACTTTTATGGGAAATTAAATACACCGGAAGTGCACAAAACCGCATGAGAAAATAATGTGATCAAATGGCTAATGAAGTAGCAGATTTAATATGTAAAAAAATTTAACTACATAAACAAATTCAATTTTCAAATGACGAGGCTGTTTTACTTTTGGAGTATAAAAAAATATCTAAACAGTTAAATTATCTAGAACGGATAAAAACGATTATTACATTTATTAAACAGTTGTGAACATGATCAAAAAAGTAATATCGGACAATGATTAAAAAATTACTGGAAAATAAAAATCGCACAAATCGTGAAGTAAATAGGCGCAATGAGAGATTACCCGTTGGTGGTTGTGAGTTTCACATTTAATAATTACTTTTCCGCTGAAAAATGAAAGTCTTAACAATAAATCCTGTAAGAGCAGCAATTCATTGTGCGATTTTTTTAGTTTTACAGAGCTCGCAGGAAGAAAAGTAAAAAATGCACCTGGTGTTCGCTACCTAATAAATCATCCTTTGGCACTGATGGTCTGTTTGCATTACTAATAAAAGCAAATCGGCTATTCTTTCCTAAACCATTAACCTATTTATCTAATGAATCGGTTAATGCAGGGAAATTTCGCAAGAGTTTAAAAACTGGAATAATTCCTCTACCGTATAAAAGTGGAGATAAATGTGAGCTAGCTAACTATAGACCAATATGAATTTTAGCTGATGTATCAAAAATGTTCAAAAAATGTATGGAAGTTAAAATGTTATACTTTTTACGTTGTTTTAAGCAATATTTGGTATTTAGATGAAAAAGATATCTTTAGCACTATTTAAATATCTCTCATATATGTATAACCGACAATCTAGAACGCGGGAAGTCCTATTTAGCTGTTTACATCGATCTCCGTAAATCTTTCGATATAACTGATTCTTTTAGTTAAACTATGTACATCCGGCTTAAGTGAAAAGATACACAATCGACTTGAATCATACCGATTTCAAAGAAAGTATATGACAAAAATTAATAAAATGCACAGTGTTTATACTATCAGGCACTGCGAAGTGCTTCACATATGGCGATAACAGTAATTGAGACTAGTTCGCGTTATCCTCAGATTTTACAAAATTTAGCTCAGGCTCTACGGCGGTGTTACTGTTGGAATTATGCTTATGATACCACGTAGCAACCTCAATGGCCTTTGCAGTTCAATTTGTTGCAGCTGTTTTTGCACATGAATGCAATTTCGACGCTGCTGATGACCAGCAACCTTCATTGTATACTTGAGAATTTTCCGTCAGTAGCAGAGTGGTGAGATACTGGAGGCTAGCCGTCGGTGAGGTTGGAAATGCCTTCAATACAATCCTCAGTCCAGCATTCTGTATCGTATCCGGTATATTCAGTAATCGATTACTGGCTGACGAGAAAATAAACGAACCGTAATCGAGTCTCGAACGGATGAGCGCCTTATATATGCGAAATAGGCTTGAACTTCTTGCCCCAAAGGTCCTGTTACTCATCATTTTCATGATGTTGCGTATTGGCTGGCATATTTGCTTAAGTGAAAGAATATGGTTACGCCAAGTCAATTTTGTGTCGAAATACAGTCCAAGAAATTTATATTCCATCGTATGCTGCAAAACTGACTTGTTAATTGTTAGGTTTAAAGTAATTTGGTTCCGTTTTTTTTAGTGAACACCATGTACTTGGTTTTCTGCGGAGAGAACTGTAACCCCGTTGTCATGTTCCACTCCTGAAGATTATTCAGGCATTTCCGCAACAGACTTTGAGCGTAAAAGAGGTCTGCTGTCCGGAGAGTAATGTTTACATCATCCGCAAACAGTCTGGTTGAAATGGGCGATGGAGTATATTCAATAGCAGTATTTATTAAAATCAAAAAGCAGTACACACTTAATACGCTGCCTTGTGGTACACCGTTTTCCATAATAAAATCTCGTGAAAGTTTACTTCCTATTCGGACTTTGATCGTACGAAGTTATTGGTAAATTGGACCAGTCGGCCCTTCACTCCCACCTTTATGAGTAATTGGATAATTTTGTATCTCCACGCCGTATCATACGTTTTTTGGATATCAAAAAATACTGTTACAAGGTATTGGTTATCCTCGAAAGCGCTTAGTATTTCCTGATTCAGATTGTACAGTTGAGTGAGGGTACTTCTATACTTCCGGAAACCCGTCCGATTTTCAGGGGTGAGTTCGTTTTGTTCTAAGTGCCACAATAATTGACGCGCCACTAGTTTTTTCCATTAGCTTGCCTGTTGCATAAGCGAGATTGGCCTATAAGCCGATGAATCAGTAGGTTCTTTGTTCGGTTTCAGAATGGAAATAATTACGGCCTTGCTCCACAGCCGGGGTAACAGTTATCCGTCCAGATTTTATTAAAGATATTTAGTAGGTGATTTACCATTTCCGTAGGCAGATTTTTGAGGAATAGGGGTGAAATTCCATCCGGACCCGGTGCAGAGTTTTTAACTAATATTTACTAATCGCCTCATTCAGTTCCTTTTCTGTGGATAGCGTATTGTAATCCTCGTGGTTATCCGACTCAATTAGCGATGGGTTCCGCTCTTTTTTTATTTTATAAGGCAAGAATCGCCTGTCATAATTTCCGTTTGACGACACTTCAGCAAAAAATTTTCCGAACATATTAGCTACCTCTTCCGGCTCTTGAGTGAGCCCTGATGACTCTTTCAATATTATAGTAGGCGGAAGTCTTTTAGCTCTGTTTAAGATGCTGATTTTTCGCCAGATCTGAGGGAGACATGAGTTTTCATTAGTTTCGGAAATAAATTCCTCCCAGCTTTTCCTTTTACTTTGTCTAATGATTAGACGTGCTTGAGCGCGGCATTGGCGAAAATTGATTAAGTCCGAATTCGCCTGGTGGCTCGAAATGGTTTTCAGTGCTCTGTTACGGTATTTAATAGCTATTTTTATGTTGAGATTCCACCAGGGAACATTGCGCAATTTCACTACCGGCGATGATTTCGGAATAGATTTCTCTGCGGCTCCGATTATATAATTATTGAAAATATCAACCGCTCTGTCTACATCATCCACATTGGTATTGAAGGGCAACCTGCACAGCTCTTGGTACTTATCCCAGTCTGCTTTTTCCGTTATCCAGCGCTGCGGTTTGTTGGCCACCACTTCCATAATTTCCCTATATATTTGAAGGAAAATTGGAAAATGGTCACTGTGGCATAAGTCCAGGTGGGTTAACCACCTAAATTTCAGAAAGATCTCTTTCGATGACAGTGTTAAATCTATGGCTGATAGAGTGCTTTTAAAGGAGTCAGATCTTGTTGGCTGTTTATTATTTAGCGCCGAATATCATTTGTTTATTATATACATTAATATTAACTTACTATTATTATTTGTAAAGCTATTGTTGTTATTTGTAGCTTAAACTTATGGGGAAATTTGCTAATAAAGATTTATTGAGAATACAAGAATTATATAAACTACAACTACTAAACTTTGTCTACAAAAATAAAATGAAATTTAATATAACACAGTCAGAAGGAATTACAAGATCTTCAACCTCAGAACGAGCAAATACTCCTCATTTTAATAAATATCACACGCGTATACAATCCCCTTATATATAGAGGTGCAGTCTTATACAATGCATTACCGCACACATTATTAAAAATTCAATTAAGAAACTATAAAAAAAGATGAAAACTCTTTACTAACCACCTTAGAAGTTCGTGAAAACTTAAATCTGAATGACTATGTTTAACACCAAATCATTAT
This sequence comes from Icerya purchasi, assembly GCA_039619475.1. Classification (NCBI taxonomy): domain Eukaryota; kingdom Metazoa; phylum Arthropoda; class Insecta; order Hemiptera; family Monophlebidae; genus Icerya; species Icerya purchasi. Next base: position 138,407,995 of record CM077115.1, on the reverse strand, counting down.
TATCACTACTACTATTACTATTATATTTATATTTATTTATATATATATATATATATATATATATATGTGTGTGTGTGTGTGTAAAAAAAAAAGAGAATTATCCTATGAAAACGCTATTATTAATTAATAGAAATATAATTAGTACTCGTACATATTGTCAAATTACGCTAAATTGTTTTACACGCATGTAAATATCGTTATTAGTGTTAAAATCGTTTATTTTATTAAATGCTAATTATGAGACTGCAATCATATTACACCTTCTTTCTTACCATATTTTAAGCGCTAAGTTCATGTCACAAATATCCTTTACTTTTATTCTTTATTTTTACTTTATTTTGTTTGTCTTGCTTTTATTTTACGTACATTAATGTATATTGTAATTTGAAAAATTTAATTATATCACCGTATGAATCCACTACTCGCGCAAAACTGCGTATTTGTGGAAATATTGTAAAATAATAATAATAATAAAGTTTGATTTGAGTTTGATTTGATTAAATGTTCTCTATTAGCTTATCTTGTAATTCTCAAATTTACTTTTGTCATTTATTCTTATTAGAATCGATATTAATATTATATCAAACTATCATCATTGAACTACTCGTATGAGTTGATAGTGATATGGTGTAAGTAAGGATATTTTTAGGATAAATTTATTGTTAATTTTAATTCTTAATATAAGTGATTCTGTGTTTTTTTTTTTTTTTATTCCGTTCAGTCTCAATTTGTTGTCATAACTTTAAGATAATTTTTCTAACAAGCTCCAATTAATATTGTAAATATGGGCTAAAACAGCAGGCTTAAAAAATTTATGTATTATCATTTTTATTTGTTTATTTACATAGCTCTAACTCATATATTCGTATGTTAGCATGTATTCTGCTACTTGCGCCACTGGAGCGCATAAGCAGCTTAAATCTAATAACACTGGTCTGCAAAACAAATTTTTTTTCTCTCCTTCTAATTTTTATGCATAATTATCACAAATTTAATATTTCTGAATAGAAATATTGTATAAAAAATTACAAATCATATATACATTTTTTTTTAATGTAATTTTTCTATAAAACTTTTTTTTTTTTTGCTTCAAATTTAAATTATATATTTTATAACTGATACAATATTAGATAAAATTTGTTACAAAACATCAAAAACTATTAGATAATCTAATTACTGGCTGTTAATATTATTTCACTTTGTAGTTTTCTTCCTTTTCATATTTTCTATTGGAGTTTCGCGACGAATCGACCAACAAAAATCAGCAAGCATTGCTTCCAACCATTTCCGGTTGTAGAGCGTCTCTCTATGTGTAATATGTCTTGATGCAACCTTTCACCATGTTTATCTGATAGTGTTCCAAGATTTGCGGGGAAGAAATCAAAGTGAGAGTCTAAAAAATGAATTGTAAGGGACATGTTGCATTTCAGAGCTTTATATGCAGAAAGAAATTCTTGGATGATTTCCTGGTAGTTTTCATTTTTTTTTGTTTCCCAGAAAATTATGACACACTTCTACGAAAGCGGTCCATGCTCTTTTTTCAGCTTTATTCAACGTACTTATAAAATTTGAGTCCTTTATAAACTCTCGTATTTGGGGACCTACAAAAATTCCTTCTTTCAATTTCGTGTTGCTGATTCGAGGGAATTTGGTTTTGAGGTATTGAAAGCCTTCACCACCATCTCTGTTCATGGTTTTTACAAAAATTTTCATAAGACTCAGCTTTATATGGAGTGGTGGTAAAAAAACTTTTTCACTTTGAACTAAATGTTATTCTTTTACATGCTTGACTCGCGGCATCAAACTCGCTCTTTTTGGCCAATTTTTCACTAGGCAGTATTTATTTCTTGCACAACTATCCCACTTGCATAAAAAACAACAAAATTTTTTCTGTATCCTCCTTGCAATCCAGTTAACATTGCTACAACTGTTAGATCAGCACGGATGTTCCACGTGTACTGTAAATATTGCACATTTTTCCGATAACAACTTCATATTTCCACAATTTTCTTCCCCATGTTTGTTGCACGTGCTAGGAGAATTGAAGGATATTGATTGCCATTGCGAAGTAATACAGCTTTCAAACTGATTTTGGACGAATCAATAAAAAGTCGCCATTCCTCCGATCCTTCAGGAAACCCTCATTTCTTGTAGAAGAGTCCTTTAGCATCATTACGAAATACCAAATCACCCTCTTTGGTGAAATAACTCGTAAAATCTTCTTGTCTATTACGAAAATATGAAACCTTCGTATTTTTATCTAACAAATTTCATTGTTGTAATCTTGATCCGAGTAAGCCCTAGATTTTGGGAGTCCTAAATCGCAAATCATTCAAATCAGATTGCGTAAGAAGACGACGTTTTGTTAAGTCTGTATATAATGATGAAGAATCAATGGAAATACTCGATTGACTAGGCGTAGGATAAGCGTCTCTGATATCGTTCTCTCTCTTTCTATCAGTGCGAGTCGTTTTTGTGTGTACAAATACGATCTAAATAGAGTCCCGTTAATGCAAGAACGACAGACAAAATATATATATAACTTTGAGCTATTGAAAAAAAAAAAAAGTTTAAAGAAATATATACGTGATAGCAAAAAATTGAAAGTAAATCTGGATTCAGCACGTTAAACTCCTCATATTCATCATATTTTTACTTAAAGGAGGATTTCGCTGCAGACCAGTGTAATTTATCTTTATTGTATTTGTATCCAGAAATTTCAATAAATTTAAATCAGAATTTAAATTTGAGTTGCATTATTAATATTTGTAATAATTAAACTAGATTAATTAATTTCGTCAAACTATTTTAAAAATAACGAAATTAAGTTTTCTCTATCGTCAAAATTATCTTCAAAAGATTTTTTGAAACATTGTATTATTTAAGCATCAGTCGAGCTGCTAGAATAATTGAACTACCAAATAAATAATTGGAGTCCCGAGTTTGAGAATCAGCGACGTCAAGTAAAAATCGTTAAAAATTAATAATCGTTAATAGCTGCGCGGAAGGCAACGACAAACACGCAAACCGCCATACGCACCTAGATATCGCTGTACAAATATTATTCTTTTGGTGGATTTTTAGAACGATTAATCAAACTTTTACAACCAGTTTTTTAGTTTACAGAATATTACGACGAGTACTATACCTACATCTATGAAGCAAGATTTACGAACAGGTAGTCAGAATCGAGGAATACGATTACATTAAATCAAAAACCAATAAAGGAGAACGTAGCAGGAGAAACTGAAAGAAGAATTAAGGTTGTAAATGCTGATAGAAAATTATTCAGTGTCGAACCTAAAATGGGCGAAATACAAATATAGCGCTTTATTTAAGTATAACGTTTCTGTACACGTAATTATTTTACTGGCCACCTTTTCCGAATTTCAGAGGCGAAAATTGCTAACGGTCACGCAGTCCAAAATTTCCACAGGTCATAAATTCTGTTAATAACGGCGGCTTTTATTAGCATTCTGGAATATTGAAAATGCCGAAATAATTGAATTTCGGTGTTTAGCGAACGAAGTGGGCTCTCTCCGAACCCTACTACACAACGACGATATTAATAATAAATGATGTGGTCGAGATGGAGAGAGAGAGAGAGAGAGAGAGAGAGAAGAATAGATTCCCAAACAATTTCTATGATTTATAGGCAGACATTCGAACGGATAGAATTTGAAATAATTTTTTTCCCGCCATAAACTTCTTTTCTGGGACATACTACTTCATTAAATACCACTGCCTTGAAGGATCGGATAGTTTATAGAGATAGACAGGACTGGTAGACATTATGATATTGTTCAATAAGGTCTCCCTCCGTTTCCTTGGTACTTTAACAGATTCCCGGTCGTCTTATTCGCAAGCATGTTACTGTAATCTGTAGCCAAGTATTTCCCTACTTTAATAAAGTGACCAGCACATTTTACATTACACACTTTGTTTTGGTCTAGGAAATATCATTCTATACGACTGAATATCTTATAAGGTGTTTTCACACTACCATTACAATGATGCTAAAAAACTATGACTGTATTACCACTGTTTTATCATAGCGAAATGACGTCCTTATGCCTGCATCAATTTTTATATCATAATTTTATCCATAACTATGAAAATGACAAAAATAGAAAAAAATGGCCTACTCAATGGCAGGAGTTTATAAACACGCTTAACAAAATATATTGCTATCGAAAATCGGTCGACTGTCGCCTAAAGTGGTGCAGAAGCGATAGAACAACAAACGAGGAAAATCAGATAAGCGGTTTGGAACAGATTGCTAATTTTAGCAGACGCACTAACTTCACTTTTAAATAGATTTCTTAATGTATTTGTGATTTTTCTTTAAATAATACATTTCAATTTTTTTATTATACTAGAAAGGCTCTGTATACATATTCCACATTTTGTAGTTTTAAAAATAAGTTGATAATCCTTTTTATTTATTAATATTTTATTTGTTAAATTAATTTTGCACTTTTCCGTTTTGTTGTCTGCATAAATTATTTATAGTAGACTTGTTAATTCCCTTTATTTAAATTAGGATATCAATTTTCTCTTAAAAAAATTTATTTTTTTTATTTATTGATATTGTAATAGAACGTGGTTTCCTAATTTGTTTTTTTTTACGTACTGGTGCGTGCGATTGTATATTTCATTGCAACATTTTTCTGTCTTAGAGAAGTATCAGGGAAAAAATTGAGGATTTATCACTGACAAATATATATACGAGGGGCGTTTCAAAAGTCTCCGCCACGCTTTCAGATCTTAGCTTGTGTTAACACTAACGAGATAAACAATACAACGTTATTATATTCGAGACAATTATGAGAGTAAATGGTAAACATTTCAAAATCCTAATTAGTACGCCGTCAGTGTTCGTTTAACCATGGAGCTACCACTACAGTGCGCGTCCAACTTTTGTAACTAATTTATCAGGTTGTTCTTGAATTTTTCATCATTTTTGAATCGTTGTGTACCCAAAAACCGTTTCAACAGGAGGAAAAGATGAAAATCAGACGACGCAGTGTCCGGGGAGTATGCCGGGTATTCGAAGACCAACCATTTTCGTTTTTCGATGTGCTGGAGCGTCGCGCGAGAGATCAAGATTGGTTTTTTCGTCAAAAGGTCCGGTCGCTTGTTTTTTATGGCTTTTTTCAAATTATCTAACGTTTGGCAGTAACTATTGAAGTTTATGGTGGTACCTCGAGGCCTAAATTCGATCAAAAGAGGCCCGTAGCAGTCACAAAAGAACGTGGCCATAAGTTTCCTCGCAGACTTCCCTGCCTTGCATTTTTTCGGCCGCGGTGAATTCTCTCGTTTCCACATCATGGTATCGATTTTCGTGGTTTTAAGTGCTAAATCCATTCACGAACGGGTCAGTTCGACATTACATTATCAGCATACGTATTTTTCAACTCGTCGTGTATTTTTTCCCCTAAAAATTTTTCGTAACGAGATAACGAATAACTGCACGTTGTTCACAAAAGTTGGACGCGCACTTTAGTGGTAGCTCCATGGTTAAACAAACACTGACGGCGTGCTAATTAGGAGCTTGAAATTTTTACCATTTACTCTCATAATTGTCTCGAATATAATGTTTAACACAAGCTAAGATCTGGAAGCGTGGCGGAGCCTTTTGAAACGCCCCTCGTATATATATACATATATATATGTCTGGAGGGGTGTTTTATTCCAAGGGTTATCCAGCCAGAAATAATTAGGTATCAGACGAATCTTGGAAAGTAAAAGTAAGGTTGACTAAGCGAAGGGAAAGTCTGCTTTCATTAGTAACATTCAGCTTAATACACTATGAACCCTAAGTTTACAAACCCTGACTACCTGACAAGGGTTTAGTACTTACTTACTTTACTTGTGCATAAAACTTATCGCAAATAGATCACCTTAAACTGGAACTAAAAAGTTTTTTGGGCACTTTAATAAAATTAATACGATAAAATTGGGCTGTAAATGTTTTTTGGAAACATATACAGAACGCAAAGGTTAACCGGGTTAGTAAATTTAAATACTTAAACAGTATAATGTACGGTAAAGTGGTTCAAGAATACGACAAATGAAAATGCAGGAGACTTACTATGATCAAATTTGAACTGCGGATTTTAAATGTAATAAATGAAAATTGTATTATTTGTAAATTACACTTTCATGTAAATAAGCGAGATACCATTAACCGTCATATTTTTTTTTGTGTGAGTAAATCATTTTGACGTCTAATAATTTATGCAATCAATTTAAAAAGACATACAGCCTGTGAACTAAATTCAAGCTTCCTTTAGATTCAGATGGTATATATTGCGTTCATATTTACTAAATCTCCTTTCTTTTCCAGCTGAAGATATTCAATAAAACGTGTTTCTAGTGTTCCTATTTTTTTTACTTACTACGTTTCGGTTCATACCTATAGTTATTCACAGGCTTGCTTTATTAACTAATTAACAAACAAGATGTATGGATACGCTGCATTCAATTAGAAGATTACTTTTTTACTAATTAACGTATGGTACTGAAAATATCTGGAAATCTTGGAATTTATTTGGTAATAATTTTAGACTAGAAATGTAGAACGAAAACAGGAGCATAGACGCTTCTAATCCGGTTGTAAGAAAATCACTATATCGCGCGAATACTAAATTTTTTGAAATCGTAATATTTTAGCAGGGAATATGAAACCTCTCTTAGTCATTATATACGGAAGTCAAGTATCGAAAGAGAAATTAATAAGAAACCAAAGCTAAGTTTTAAGTTATTAAAAATCAGTTTAGAAACTCACTGAAACTAATTGCAATATATCCTAGTGGGGACATTAGATGCAATCATAATCTTCTTGCATCTACTGCCCAAGTCAATTAAAAAATTATAATGATGAATAGCAAATTAGATTAATTAAAATCTAGAAAAGTTAAAGGACAAAAAGAACCAAAGTAACTGAATAATTTCGTAATTCAAACTTGAAAGCAAAAATATGCAAAGTGCGCGGAAATAATATAGAATATAGATTTAACAAGTTATATTTCAAATTATTATAGATCTTATTTTTGACGAGGGGAAATATAAAAAGTACGGAACAGTGTCACCTAACGCATAATTTGAGTTTCTGAATTGCATGGGAATCAGATAAACTCTCTTCTTAATAGATGTGTTATTGCTAAAATGCAAGGATATAATTAAATACGTACAGCAAATAATTAAATACGTACAGCAAATAAGTAAATAAGTACAGTAAATAAGTAAATAAGTGCAGTAAATAAGTAAATAAGTAAGTAAATAAGAAATATTTACCTTGTACAATTTGAATTTATGTCCAATGTTATTTAAAACATTATTTATTCGTCTGAAAAAAAAAAGAGAGAAAAAATTATAAATAAAAATCAATGTACATGAATATTTTTTGTTTTTTATTTTTTAAATAATTTGCTTGTCCCACAAGGCAATTGCCCGTCTGTAGATTCCCAAGATAATTACATCGTTTGTTCATAAATACACATCTTAAAGCTACGCATCATATTCATTTTATACGTATTACTTAATTACACTTAACTTCTATTTTTACTAAACTACGTCTTATAAAATATTAGCATAATATATTAGGAGTCTGCCGAGTCGGAGGCTATTTCATACAAAAATTAAAATTATACGTCACTTCAGAGTTCGCAGCTACTGCAGAACAATATAATGAAGCAATCGCATAAATTAATCGAAGCAAAAAGAGAACGAAGAAAAGATTAGAAGTATCAATGTAAGTTTTAACACTCTAAACGGTCAGATAAAAAGTATAAAAACCAGTAAACGATATAACTGGAACAGTACATTGTGCAAATGATATTACCGTCAAAGTTAACGATGTCTATGGAAAGAGTAGTAACCTTAATGCAAATATTAGTACGTTATTTGAATAATAAATCAGTTCGAAATTTTACCTAACATCTAAATTTGAGAAAACAAACGTGGCTCTATAAATACTTTACATTGATGAAAAGTCTGTGCCACGCCAGATGATAGATTAATTAACATACCACTAGATTGTTCAAATATCGAAAAAAGGTGTGAAATACGTTTGAGCCTACATGATTTGAGTTCCTTCGTCAGCAATTGTTGGATTACTGGATTCCTATGATCCCGAACCCGATCATAGTACGCACTTACGATCTCTGGAATGACCTTAATATACATATGTTAACAGCTAAAATGCGACATTGCATTTTAGCCGGGTAAAAATAAATTAAGTCCGGTGCAGCGTACAGCGAAACGTGAACAACAGCGCTCGGCTGTTCCTTATCTCTGTTATCTGTGCCGTCTTTAATTCAACAATCAATTCTATTCGATTCGATTTGTGTATGTCGTTTTTCGGTTTTTCGGTTTTTTCGGTTTTTCGGTAATATCGTGTTTTTCGTTTTAATAACCCCCTTTTTTCGTTCTCTACATCCCGTTTTCGTCTCCTTCCGTATCGTTTTCTTCATTTGCTATCTCTTTCCTTCATTCGTATTCCTCTTTGCGCTATTTTCCGTCATTATTGCTTTCTTTGTCGTCTAAATATTTGAAATAGCCCTTTTCAGGGCTTACGTCATATTCGTTCTCGTCGAATACATTTTTTTTTAATTATTCTGGTTTTCGGCAATTTATTTGCAAAAACAATATATATATACTTCAGATCTAAATCTCTGTGCAATTCTAAATTCCTTTGAAACCATGCAGCTTTTGCTATAAATTATATAACTTTATTTTGAGTCCTCTGTATGATAGTACGGTTACTGGTTTTGGCGCATCTTCATAATTCAGTACCATAAGTCCAGATTGTCTTGATGATAACTTTGTAGATTAAGCCCTTATGATAGAAACTTAGCTTTGAATGACGAATCAATAATCAATAGTTACCTAACTTTTGCCTTTATTTACTCTTTTTTGGCCTTAATATGCGGCAGCCAAGTGAGACGAATGCCCAAATGGATGCCAATATATTTAGCCGAGCGGAATATTGGTACTTGGATGTTGTTTATATAAACGCACAGACGAATGGCTATTGGATGTAAAGCAAAGGTCACGTTAATCCTTCACTTTGAGGTCCACTGAAAGATTAAATCTAATGCATTTTGTAATTTAACATTTGCTTCATTTTGTGTGCTACCTACGGCTAAAGTTATGCTAATTGTCCTCGAAATATCTGCTGTAAAACGTAGGTACAGCAAAGGAGACCGAGGGCACTTCTTTGAGGTACTCTTGTTGAATCTCGTAAAATTTTGATCTGGTATCATCATTTACAATACGAAATTTCCTGTTGGAAAGGAACGACTGAAACAAGAAAATGTAGTTATTTGATAAGTAATTATTTAGTTTAGATATTTATGCAAACTTTATCGAATGCTTGGACCACGTCTAGGAATACTACTGAGCAGTATTTTTTATCTTCTAAAGCGTTATTGATTGCGAGCTGAAATACCTGCTGAGTAGTTGAATCTTCATTCTGGAAGCCAAATTGCTCGTTTGGTATTATAACATCAGTTAATGACTCAAGTCTTGTTAGGAGTAATTTTTCAAACAATTCGGAGATAGAAAGTAATATAGATATAGGCCTATAAAGAGATACATATCGAAGACGTAGGCACGGATTGAACAGGTACCTAAGTAGTATAATACCTTTGCGCGAAGGTTCATGTACGATTGCAGGTGAAATCCCATCAAACCCAGGTGATTTCTAGGGTTGATTTTTGCGGCGCTATTTCGTAGGGTGAGAACGGTATTTACATTTGTTTGGCTCACCGCGTTCGGATCGTACATAGAAACAATTTCGCGATTAATTTCAGTTGCTGTTTTATTTTTTGCTAGAAAAAATCGAATTCTTCGTGGACACAGGTCTCTAACGGATCGCAAACTCATAATATGATCCAACTGCTGAAGCTAGAGTAATGAACGTCTCGGTAGACGTTGGAGAACTGTTTACTCTACACGCCAGTGGAAACGCTAGTTAATCTAACAAGTAATTTTTCCGTTACCCTAAAAACGGACATTACTTATCGAAGCAGCCTAATAATTTCGTGGTGAAATCATTGATTTCGTGCAGTATGAAAGAAGAGAAGAGATTAATTTTTGATAAGAGAATATTCTACTTCGCTTAATTTTATCACTGTTATTCCTCCGATTTCGATTAATTTTTGTCAGTGACGTACACTTTTGGGATGCAACACTAGCGTTCCTACATCCACTGTTAATGGACGATGGAACTTTGTGCAAAAGGTGGAATTTTTGGACTATTTGGATTCCTAGCTACATCTTGGTGTAAGTGAGCGTTGGAATTTTCCAGTTTTTATTTATATTTTTACATTATATTAATATATATATATGTATTGTTAATAGCAGATTTGCATAATGTTAAACGATATTTATTTTAATTCTTTTGTAACATTTTTTAAATGCCGTATTCACTTAACGATTTCGCTTTTAGTACTATTTTCTTGCAAAAGACACGTTTTTCATTTCATTTTAGATTTGACTAGTGATTTTTATTTACCGTTACGCAACACAAAGAAAAAGGGAAAATGACTACTCGTCAACCGTTTGCGATCGAGTCTTTTTACCTGAGTTGTTGTTGTCCGTCCGTTATTGTGGTAAGTCCATTAATTTGTTATTTTTATTGTTTTTTTTTTTTTTTGGGCGTCCCATTCTTTGTTGTTGTTGGTTTATTACGTGAATAGTTTGTTTTTTCTAATTGTCAACTTTGTTGTGCATCCAGTACGTTTTTTAAATCCGAATTTTGTAATTATTCTGTTGAAATAGCCCTTTATAGGGCTCCTTTGTCGCTTTTATAAAATTCAACATCGCCTTACGTAATTAGTACCAAGCGTTTTATTCGATATTATAATTTTTACATCCGGCTTTTTTTAGTATTTTAAATTAACCATAAACATATATATATATATACATATGCCTGTGTGTGTGTGTGGCGGCGAATTGAGAAAGGGACCTAAGAGTAAAAAATAAAATTTGTCAGGAGAGCCGTTCAAAGTTTAAAATTAGCTTTTCAATTAGCACTTCCCGCTCGAGGTGGCGTCTCAAAAATGACTTTAGATTCCTGGGACCAATTTCACTTGATTCTCCGACGCTTTTTAATCAGATTATGAAAAAAAAATCGGTTTTTTGACCCTTAGATTCTATTTTTTGTGCTCCATCACGCATATATATATATATATATATATAACGTTTGTAATGAAAATGTAAACAGCCATCATTCATATCTGAGCTAGAATGATGGTAGCACTAGACTTCTCGACACAAACCGTTTTAAATGAAATGAAATTGTGGCCAAGCTAATTTAAGTCTTTTTCAGGTTCATACGGAATATAATGCCTTGGTCTTATTTACCGCATCTTTTCAAGCTGAAAATGAACTATAATCCTTCAGATATTCCATTAATATATACTAAATTTTTCTTTATTAATATGTTTTCGTTTTCTCTTTTCTAGTTGAAGATGGAATATATGCTTTTGAAAACATTTTTAGCATATTTTAATTAATATTTAGTTTAAATATTTGTTGTTTATGTCTATAAAGTATTTTTATTCTTATTCAATGATTAATTGAATGTATGCGTATACCAAAACGGATAACTCGGTTTTTGTTACCCGTTATTTTTTTGGATACCGCCAAAAATTCTCCAATCACTGAACATTTCCCCGTTATCATATGGACTGCAGAATTCTGCAATTTTCCCATTTTTTTGCTCTACCGGTGCCTTTCTAAGCCCATATGTTCTCTGCATAATATACATATTATATAAACTCGATTTTTTAAACCTCACAATCAAGACACCCCCTGATTCCTTACAATACGTATCAAAAAGTAAACTTCAACTGACTGCTTCATTTTAAATGGAAAAAAAAAAATTTACGATTTGCATGATAATTTCTATTAATAACATAAAGATTTTTTTAAATACACATTTTTTTTTAAATTTTTTATTCAACGTTGGTTCGAAACCTACCATTTACATTAAGCAGTATTGCTTTTGAACACAACTTGTATAATCGTCTTACCACAAGTGAGACATTCTCTGAAATATTAAAAATACAAGTCCAAAAAGAATAGGCGAAAAATTTAAAGTAAAAATATGAGAAACTTTTATTTGTTTATCTCCAGTTTTATTCGTTTTTATACATTATGCAATAGCCTCTGTAGCAAAAAATTTACATAACAGCGAGGATAAAATCTTATGAGGTGTGTAAAAATGTATATATATAAATATATATGTAATTGGATTGTATAATAATAATAAACATTTAAAAGAATGTCTGCAGGATAATCAGCATTCTGTTTCAGTTTAAATCTCTCTCCCAGTAAGAAGTCATCTGTGATATTTTCTACGAGACCTTGTAACATTCAAGGAATCTCTATCCAAATAAATAATGAGGCTGTCTCATTGAAACCGTTCGTTAAATATTTAGGTTTATTTTTAGATACTAGGCTTACTTGGACGAAACATATACAATATCTGCATGATCGGACCTTCAGTATTATTAATCTACTTAAATCTGTCTGTAATTTCTCATGAGGAGCGGATCCGATTGTTCTGGAACTACTTTATAAAGTTTTAATCCGCTCCAGGTTTGATTATGGGTTTATTTTTTATGGTTCAGCTGCAGTCTGCAACTTGAAAAGATTGAACACACTGCAAAATATATGTTTGAGACTTATTGCTGGTAACATCCGATCTTCCCCAGTGATAGGTCTTCAAGCCGAGACAAACACCCCTCCTCTCTTCATAAGAAGAAATGTCTTAGCTGACAGGTTTTTAATTAAAATCTGCAATTATCATTTTCCCTCGCTATCGACGGCTCTTTTGGAAATTAACAACAACTGGAGTTTACCCCTACTAAAATGCCGCGTCTGGCTAGAAGAATTCTACAATATTATAATTATAGTCCAGCTCTAATCCCCCCTCATTCTATCCTGTCATTCGATCTACCTTATGAATTGAACCAAAATTGAATGAGAGAGTGGATCTTGCTGCTATAGAGGCTGCCCTCGATAACTTACCATCTCCTTTTATTCCATGTTCAGACTTATATTTTAAAATTAAAAGAGATTCTTCTGTTTCCTTCACTTCCTCGTTCTGTTGTTGTCTCCATTGTGCGTTTGCGCTTTAACCATTCCTTGCTACCTTCCTCACGCTTTCGCCACTCGTTGACCTCTTCCCCATGTTGTCCTCTCCATTCAAATGATGCGGTTGTTTGTGACGCCGATCACGTGTTCTTTGAGTACTGTGCTCTTTCGGTGGAGCGCTCGGCTCTATATTCCCACTTGCTTGGGCTGGGGTTTCCTGCTTCTTTTTGTGCTCGTTATATCCTGTCTTTTCCTTCTTCACTTATTATCCCCTCCATTGTTTCCTTCTTATTAGCGATAGCTGATCGCCTCACCATATAACTTTTGTTTTCCCTTAATTGTTTCTGGGTAAAGGTCCTCGGTTGACGAGCCCAATTAAAAAAAAAAAAAAAAAAAAAACCCGAACTCTACATGGCAGAACTATTTAACCAGCCACGCTTTTGGTTCAAAAATTATTTTTCGTCAGGCCTTGCTTAACTCTGGTCCGTTGTACCACTATTCCTACAGTTATCTCTATTAGATGTGTACGTAAATATGTCACCACCATTGCCGCCTACGTATGGGACATGCCTTAGTAGGTGCTAATTTTACCGACCATAGTTATGGTGTTTTTTGTGATTCTCACCAATTTTTCAATTTTGACGAAGGTATCAATCATTTATTGTTTAACTGTAATAAATACGAGCATGCTTAGAGGTTGCTTTCTCGCCGGGCCAAAAAAAAAAAAAAGGAAAAAAATAATTGGGTTATCAGAAACGGCTCTGACGAGTCTGATGGATTTTTTTATTTTTATTTTGGGCTCATCATACCTAGAAAAAAACAATTATAATAGGAATGAGTCAATTATATCTTCATACGGTATCAAATGTTGTCAGGAAAAAGGAACAAATAATAGGAATAATCTGTGGAGAGGGAAAAGATAGGACATAAGAAGCGCAATATGGAGTAGGAAGACCAAGTATCAATAAAATGGAATAGAAAGTAGAGCGCTCAGCAGAAAGAGATAAACACTTAAATGGTTCGCATCGCAAACATGCTTTTCGTTTGAGTGGAGAGAACAATATGAAGAGACAACCAACGGAAATTACGGAATTCACGAATTATGGGTCGAGGTCTTATTGTCGGGAATATTCTACGAGATGAGTAAATTTGAGAAGATAAGCGACTAATGTCTAATTTCTGGGGTTTATTAAATAACGGATTTGAATATTTTTCTAATTGCGAAATATACAGGGGGCGTCGTTGTAATACAAAAGACAATTTATAATAATATTTCTGGCCCGCAGTATTTGTTTTTATTTTTATATCAACATGAAAACGAGCATAATGCACTATATATAAAAATATAGCTTTCGCGTTCATATCGCCACTAAATAATTGATTGCTCGTAAAAATTAATACATTGATTTTTTTATTTTTTTTTTTTTTTATTTTTATTTTTAAATAAGAAAGTTGTGGGTCTCACAAGGCAATTTTGTCCGTTTCGTGAGTTCCCGTCACCCTCATTATCGTTTATTTGACATAAATTTACAATTTGCTAATAACATTTCAATACATCTAAAATAATATTTCTTATCACTATAGTAATTTAATTAATTTAGGACAGTAACTTCTTATGACTACACACTTAGCACCTATACATCACCAACCAGTCACACTCAGAATAATCATTCCCACTAATGTAAAAGAAGGAGGATCTTTTCCGCTATATTATTGAAAATCATCTACATGCCCCTGTTGTAGTTCTTGTGCTGAGCAAAGAGAAATTTAGAAACCTAATTTACGAAATAAAGACGAGTCACCGATATGGTAGTATAAATAGAAGAATCCTCGATAGTTTCTTAATCTGCACACCAATCTGTCAGCCATTTTTTTACGTCTTCTTTCCACGCACCTAATCTTTTCTCCTTTAATATATTACTTGGAATTTCCCATAGTAATTTAATTAGTACTGTCTGCTGTGTATTTTCAGTCCTTAAATTGGCCCCCTTGGTTGAATAAAGTATTTTTTATTTCGATCTCTCGTAACTCTAATTTTAGGTCTTGATGGTATTCTGATATTATTGGTTTTGAGCTCCAATAATCTATAATAATAATAATACATTTTTGGCAACATCACATTGTTTACCTTCCACCATGATGATGTTGAAGTATTATGCCCCCCATGAGGAAGCAGTAATTTTAAACATCTTTTCTGCAATTTCGCTATCTTGTTAAGTTGTGATTTCTTCGCTTCTCCCCATATTTGAATACCATATAATATCCTAGACATTATCATTGCGTTAAAAAAAATTTTTAATGTTTCATATGGAAGTACTTGTTTCATCTTATATAATGCTGGAATGGTCTGTCTGATTTTTACACTTAAATTTTGTATATGTTTTTTCCAATTCATATTGCTATCTATAAAAACCCCTAAATATTTAAAATCCTGCACCTTTTCTAATGGTTTACATGCGCAAACTGGACTGTTGTTCCTTAAATATAAATCATGGACACATTCGCTACTGTGGATGATAATCCGCGGTTCATGAGTAGCATGTTTGGATATGTTTCGAATATGCATTATCTTTGATTTATTTATGTTCACTGCTAACCTCCTGTCATGCGCCCATTTACTAAGATTATCAACGTCCTCCTGAAGTAGCTTCTCCGCCATTTGTATATTATTGTGTTCTATCAATAGCGCAATGAATTTGCAAATTCACAGCAGATCCAAGCACAGCTCTATTAATATGCATATTATTAAGCGAGCAAATTCCGTAATAGATCGGTTTTTGATAACAGAGGGACTACCAGGTCAACTATGTGGCACCCAAAGAATAAACGAGGAACAGGTCGACCAGGAACACGATGGGAAGACGATATTAAGAAATTTGATGATGCCTGCAGGATCAGTCCATTAAATAGGTATGCACGAAAACTGTAGTGGATTCACAATGGTTAAAGAAGAAGAAGAAGAACAGCAACAATTGGTTCTCGAAATAGTTCTAGAGATTTTGATGAAATTCGTTTATGCAAACTTTCATATTGTATTTTTACGTGTTTATAAAGATCCGCAAGTTCGGCATAATAAGGCCAAGCGGAGTCATCAGCTACATAATAATAATAATAAAATATTTTCGGTTTACTGTTTTTTACTCTGTAAATTACCCTGAAATAAATCAAATGCGTTCGATTTAACCGTTACAGCGTGTAATAGCCTCTACACTTGCACAGCGTACTGTTCGCAAAAAACCAAACGGAACGATTATCGATAGTTTAAAATTAATGTTTAATCGGCGATGATTTTAATCGGTTCCGGGGTTACGGACGGAATAGAAGACAAAGAGAAGATAACAGTGTTGGCCGAGGCACGCGGCTCGCTGATGGAATCGGAGCAGATTCCGAAATTGCAGCATAGAAGCAATTTATTCTTTACTTTCTGCAATTTATCCGTTTTATTTCGTTTTCTACGTATCCCGAACAGACTGATGGTAAATTAGAAGCTATTTCGAGCAGCTTCTCTGCGGGATAAACCGGTGCAGTGACGGAGTTTCGGTTAAAATATGTCGCATTCTTTAAACGAATTCGAAGAACAAATACTATACAAGGACACGAGGACGAACAAGCTGAGCAAGGAAGAATAAGAAGAAGAAAAGAGATGAATACGACAGATACTCGGAAAATGCAATTTACAAAAGGAGAATATATTTCATACTGGGACTGCGCCTGTCACACCATGTACAGCTTCCGAGCAGAAACCCTTCTTCCCTGTGTGTCTGCTCAAATCCGAATTCCTCCTTTTATTTGTATTTAACTTTATTCTTTTTCCCGCGCGTGCGTACATCTGTGGTTAGGCGAAAATTTCGAGAAGGCCAAATGAAAAACGTGAAATATCCATTACATGCTTCACCGCGAAATGAAAATCAAAGTCGATCAGTCCCTGGGGTCCCGCTCATGATGAGTTCCAATTAAAACGGACCACGCGAGTTCCGACTGGAATAAAATACGTTTGGATTAAATCTCGTATAAATCTCGCCAGTCTCCCTATAAGCTTCAAACTTCGAACTGAGTGGTGACAGCAACGATTCAAATCTTTTTCATAACTCAAACTATTTTTTTTTTTGCTTTTTTTTTTCATTTTAACACATAGTGTACAGCTCGCGGGGTCAATCGAAAAAATGCATCTCGTTTTTTGGCCGCGCTGTTTTTGTACAAAAATATGAACCGACGTGGATTCCAAATGTTGGCTTAATTTAAGTAAAATTGCGCAATGAATAGATTGCCTAACAAGAAAAAGTTGTGCACGATATCATCATCATCATCATCATCATCAGTAGCAGCAGCAGTAGCAGCAGTCGTAATCCCCTCCACCTTAAGGAATGCGTGAACACAATTTACGATGCGGTGTAAAATTATTTTTCGCAACACAAAAAAGCGTACAGAATGTTCGAGAAACGTTTAAAATATTTGCACATCGGCGAGAAGGAAAGGATCTCGCAAAATTTAGTGCCGTTTTGGTGAATGCTACTTTCTCATCAAGCGATGATGAAAAAAATTAAGTAAAATCATTGGCACCGCCAGCCGATGAGCCAGGGGAGGGGGGAAAGATGATAGAAAGAGGATATGAGTTGTAGGAAAAATAAAATTTATAAGTTGTAAAAGCTTAATATTTTATTAAAGAAGAACAAAATCTTAATTAAAACATAATTTTTGTAGGTTTCTGGCAAATTGTTCATGATTACGCGCCTATGAATACTCATCATGGCTAGTTGATTAAAAAGTTTCAAGGCTCCAAGGGGGCAGCTGACCCCCTGCCCCCGCTGGCGACGCCTATAGTCAAATCCATGCGCAAGTTTTTCCGAAGAGCTCTATTACGAAAGTTTAATTGCACATAACACGAACACTTATAGAATTAACGCGAGATTGTTGTAATTGCTCGACAGAAACTAGATCAGTAGTACGCATGTACTAGTCAAAATTAAGCTACCATACTCTTTTCTTTCGACTACTCCTGTTTTTCTTACATTCCTAGTTAATCCTCCCTTCCTATCCCGTTACTCTCTTACCTGAAATTGCTAAACAAGAATTTACAAACATTATTCATACTCATACTCTGATCTTTACCGATGGATATCTAAAAACCCCCATGGTTTTAGCACTTCATTCGTTCTCCCAGTTTCATTTTATATTCGGAGTCATTTAAACTGCTGCTGTCCACTTGTCCGGTTATTGCCGCGCAACTAATATCTAATTTTATTTATTCGTAATTCTCGTAAATACTTAATAATATCTGACTCTACAAGTGTTCTCTTACCTACTCCCCTTCTATTTCCGACTTTTGTGACATTCTTTTACTATCCAAACTCGATCTATAGTTTAATGATCTCCTTTCTAAAAATTCTATCCAAATATCGAATTTTTATTAAATACCCGGTGGTCACATCGGTATTGCTCTAAACAAATTGGTCGATTTTCTTGAACCGTAGCACAAAATAGTGTCCCTTTATCGAAACGTTTTCATCTATTGCTCTCCTTCTTTTCTGTTTCCGTCTTTCTCTAATCCCGCTTCGTTGTACCTATCCACACCTTCACTCAGCAATCGTCGCTGATTTTATAATTTTCCGTTTCTTCGTTACCCCTCAGTGATTTCCGCTATTTGTCGCCTATATACACTCTTTATTGCCTTCCGCTCTTCATAGATTATCTCCTACTATAATATCATCTCCTTACTGCCCGTTACATTCTTATAACTGTCATTTGGTATGTGACCTCAATCATATCCTATTTGAATGTTCTTTCCTTTTACCCCTGAGCGTGTTTATATTTTCACTCCAAACTGCTGAAATTAAGAATCCCCTACGGCGTTTCTTTCATACTTTCGCTTTCCTCGTTTCCTGTCCCCTCCTTGCTCTTACTACCTTTATTTATTTCTTTAGTATTCAACCGAATTAGGTTCTCTGATATGTCTCTTCTTTCTTTTATAATCTGTTAAGTCTGCTGGATGGGCGCCATTTTTCGGAAAATACAAAAAAAAAAAGCTATTTTAAAAAAAAGATTATTCGAAAAAAAAACAGACACGAGAAAAGCCCAAAGACTTGATCGGCAATGTTCAGAAGGAATTTAAAACCGTTATTGAAGAACCAATAGTGTGTGTGTGTGTGTGTGTACTTTCAAAAGGAGTACAGTAACAAAGCAACTACTTCGTTGCATCATGTATAAAGTATGTATTATCGATTAAACCGAGGAAATTACCTGAAAATCTTCACACTAGAATGTCCCCCAGCACTTTGCTGATACATAGAAATTTGAAATTCATTATTTATTTAGTCCGACGTCAGACTAAATTAATGCACGGGAGGGAAGTACTCTTATTGCAGAAGACGACGCCGGTCAGCGATCTGTTCGGGATAAAATCCGTCGAAATCTGTGTACCCTGGAATGTACACGAAACCGATGGATATCTGTCATCAGAACAAAACGGATAAATAATCAATCGATGATGGAGCTCGCTTAAGGAGGAATTCTGGGACGATTGACTGCCGATGATCCTTCTGGGAGCCACCACAGTTCCGTTATAGGCTGTACTCCACGAAGACGTAAAAATGACAAAAAATAAATAAAACGATTAAAATAGATTTTTTTTTCTTTTTTTTTTTGTTTTAAAAAAGGAAAATAAAATAACTCCAAACGAAGCGCATAAGCAAGTCGAAACAATTATTGTCCAAAAACCATAGCTGAAAAAGCTAAAAACTGATAACAAAAAAGTTCCTATATCGGGATAATCGAATTTTGTTCAAAAGCTTATAAATAACTAATCCATTCCGATTACTAGAAATCTGAATACCGTCAACCCTTTTCATAGATGTCATCCAAATTGCGGTAAATTGATAACCGATCGATTACTTTATCTTATACTTCGATGCTTTTATTTCACACACACACACACACATTTATAGAGTTCAGCTACCACTTAATTCTGAACTCGGCGAGAGTATATTTTTTAAATAATACTCTTATATATTATTATAAAATCCTTTAATTATAAATCACAATAATATGCCATTATTTTCAAAACATAAAAAATTAATAAAACACCGATTTTTTATTTTTTTCGTTTTTCTAAAATATTTTACACATTTTTTGACTGCGTAAAAGCAGTTTACACGGCTTAAGCGACTGGTAACATTGTTGATTTTTGAAAAATTTTCTTACAATAAAATCTTCGAAAACAATGTACTTAAACTGCAGTATATGAAATAAAAATGGTTACTGAAAAAATCGTTTTTATTCCAATTTCTCCATCTTTAAAGTTTTACGTTGAGGGGATATAATGACTAGTTGAACGAACGTTTACGAAAACAGCCGAAAGCGGAATGCGATGAAAGTTCAGGAAGCGAAACAATGTAAACTAAAGTTAGAAAAAACAGCCGAAATAACTGAGGGAACTTCAGCAAGTTCCGGTGTAAGCGGGGTCAATCAATTTTAATATAAAATTGTAATTTTTTTCTGGAAAATACAAAATTAGGACGGTTTTCGTAAAACTTTAATCTAGCTAAAAGCGATAAGCCGGTAAATTAACATCCGAGTTTTATTTCACTATTACTTGCGTTGAAAATTATAATGCAAAATTATTAAAAATTCTTCGACATATTTTTTTTTTTTTTTTGCGATTCTCTCCGTTTTTCTCCAAAATGTTTTTAAAAACCACAATAATTGCGGTTTGAAGTTTTCCTATTTCTTAAAATATGTACTTCAAGCTTGTCAGTTTTTTTTTTTTTTCGCAATTTTGGGCGCCATATCAGAATCAACAGTTAAATATAGCAATTCGGTCAGAGATAGATATTATAAAAGAACCAAGTAGAGGACACAAAGAAAGGAATGACAAAAGCACGGTAAAGCAGAAACATCAAGTGTTAGGAGCTGAGAGAAAAAAATAGATCTGACAACTGAAAAAGAATACGACTGAAATCACAGATAGCCTCATCGTTCTGGTGAAGAGTGCAGAACGAAGAAGATGTTAAGGAAAAGCGAAAACGAGAAGATGGTGGTAACAGTGAACTTCGAGCTTGTCATTTTCGTGTAGTATTTGTTAGTATCATGGAAGAGGATCTTAAGTGTCGTTGTCACGCGTTGGAGTTAATATACAGACTTGAGACCCCCTTTCCTCTGCTTAGAGAGCAAATACACTTGTGAACAAAAAACTTTATAATTTTGCAGAGTTCTACGTGAAGAAAAGAACAATTTAAGTGCATTACATCCGATTTACCATAAATTTCAAATGCATACGTACTGAAGAAGATCTTCAGATTTCCAGAGAGATATTTTGCTTCCGAATCGTCCGTCTAGAATTATGCGTTCTAATATCTTAAGGTCGTGAGATTTATCATTACGGGTTGCGATATCCAAAACTTCGTATAGTTTTTGATGGCAAGCTGTAATCCAGTGGGACAAAGAATTTTACACTAGACATATTTCTGCAGACAAAGACGGATTTTATTATAAAAGCTTTTTAATCTTACTCATATTTATTTCTACAAATATTTACCGCTATATAATTATTTAGAGTAATCCTCTTTTTACGATTCCCCGTACACATTATAATGTGTACGGGGAATCCTAATACGATGAAACGACAAAAATATTCAATGAAAAAGTGCAATAGCTGAGAAACGATCTGACTTATAAACTTCAAAATTGAATGATAAATTCTAATTAAAATTCTCTTTAAAACCACAAACTTCAAGCAAACCGATCACCCTGGGCGCCAAAAACGCAAAAAACTGGTAAAGAATATATAATATGGAACATAAAACGACCTCAAAAATCACCACCCTCAAAATATTCATAACTCATCACCAGATAATCCTACAAAAGTGAAATTCAATATATAAAACAAAACGTAGAAAGCAAAAAATTATGGTTAAAGAATTATATGCCCCCCCCTTAAGCTCCAAAACAACAAAAGAATTATGTTTACGTACACAAAAGCTCGAGTAAAAAAGTAGAGAAAACCAAAACCTATTTCAAACTTATGCACAAAGGACCGCTTTATAGGAAAAAATTATAGCCGAGCTTACAGCTACAACTTTATATTTATACCTTCCGGGCGCCGAAAGTTCGAAAGCTTTGATTTTTTTTTTTTCCCGGGCGTGTGATATGTCGTTGGAGAGATCGCTCTATTTATCGAGAACGACACCATATTTCATTACTCCCTAAACTTGAGGTTGTTCCACACTACGTTCTCTGCGACATTTTTAACCGTGAGATATAAAACTACGAGTACCATAGAAAAAATTAAATGAAAACGTCCCACTCGAATGTTATATAGTTTTTTTTATATTACTTACGGCAAAAGAATAACTTAGTCATTAATGTATATATTAATATTCGCTAAATATAACGGTTCCTCAACATTCGTCTAAATTCAACTGATTCATTTAATCTTATTTGACTGCGATAATTAAGTCTAATTACAATTAAAACCGCCAAATTCTACCAGCGGGGCGACAATCTTCATCGGATGCAATGTACACGACAGCACAGTTTAAATATGCAAAATTATTCGAATTCCGTTTTAAAGATAGCTCATTATCCGTCTCAGTTTAAGAGTATTCGGTCCAACAGCCCGATTATACTGTTTCTGACGGCATCGTTCATCGGGGATTAATACAAAAGCTGATCCCTCAATTCCATTACATACACACATATATATATATATATACATATACATATACCTGTCTGTATATACATATATAGATAGATAGATGGATAGATATGTATAATCATTCTTGTAAAACTTTGGCTTTTGCTTATTGTCTGCTTAAGCCGTTTTTGCACTTTGTCACCAAATACATAAATTTTCATCCATTTCAACATCAGGCGTCGTTTGAACAACTAATCTCTCGTTATTCTATGGAAGAAAGTTAACAAATTCAATACCTGACACTTTAAGGTGAAGTTCCATGCGCAAAAAGCTTACACCTGCTTCTCAAATATTAAATTTTACTTTTTTTGTTGAAAGCGAAATCCCACAATTTTCTTTCTTTTTCTTTATTTTACACTCGTGCAATATGTTAGTTCGTGACAGATTTAACGAATTCTTCTATAATACTCTTTTATTAAATTATAAAAAGTAAAAATATTATAAATTAAATCGAAGCAGCCATATTCGATATAAATTTCATCAACGTCGATGATCGTGCATCATATAATTTGGTCACCTCAGTACTCCATTATTTTTTGTTTCGACGAATAAAGAAAACTCGATACATGTCTTCGATTTCTCAATTATATTTTGAAATCGCTGCCCGTGAATGTTCCGTTAAATAAAATAAACGGCAGTCGGATGCAGCCGTGATACACGTGTTATAAAATTTTCATTTCAACCGAATGCTTGAGTTTTCCAGCGGATTAAATGTTACGTATGTCTTTGAACATTATCGCGCTGGGATAATGTTCGCTTTCGGTTTACCGATAATAGAGGATGACTTTTTTTGACTTGCAGTCACACATGGTTCATCAATTACTAACTATTGTGACGATTTCAACTTTCCATCACCGATCTATATTTGCATTTCCAGTTCGAGTTTGGTACATTAACTAATATGTCCAGACGCCAGAGCTAATAGCTCAATATCACGTCAGAAGTATATCTGTCCCTACTGGTGCTATTTGATACGGATTCACCTCTAATTTCTATTTTTCCCTGGTTGCGAGCGTAACTTGATACAAATTTATTTAGATCTCGATCACGTATCGAGCACTCCGGGTTACATATTGAGCTTTGTAAAAGAAATAATAAAAATAAAAGAAAAATATAATTCTTTTTTTTTTTTTTTTTCGATCAAGAAGGAGAATGTGGAACGGCCTAAATTTCCCGTGATGGAACCGGTCACACGGCGTTTTTCAAAGTCACTGAGTATTGCAATCTTACGCGTTGCAGTGTTAAAACGAAATGAAAAACTAAGGAGCTAAACCGAAATTTTCGCATTGCTCGGGAATGAATAAATCGAGTGACGAACAAAAAAACCTTACGATTAAAACGACGTTCTAATATAAGGCGCGTACGGTGCATGATAATACCACGTTCGAATAATGGTATTTAGTAATATGGTGTTGGAAAATTTAATTTTCTCTCCTAAAAAATTCCACTCGGACTAGAAAAGTTGTTACGAATCACAACACACAATTAAAACAGACGAATACATGAAAATTGAGACGCCGCTGTCCAAAACGAACGACTAACGGATAGAAATGACTTCAAAGTACGCTCTAAGGACAATGTAAACGTTGCAACACAATAGACGGATCAAGCGACGCTAAACTAAACAATTAACCGCTTACAGCCTAACGGTTCTCCACTGCTAGCTGTGCTATCGTATCTGTCTGTAACAACCAGTCAGTAGGTAAATGGTAATTCTCATCTGAATCGCGGTATCGTATCACACTGTACAGCTAAGAATTAACAGTCTCGCTTAACATGGCCTTTTTTCTGAAACTGATCTTGTCGAAATAAAATACTTCTCTTATACTGGCAATGATAGAAATGGAGGATTCATTTTTTTTCTAATCGAAAGTCACGATTAAAAACGAACATGACTTGGATTTTCAAGTGACTGCTTACCGATTTTTGAGTGTGTTTTGCTTGATTTTCAGTTAACACATATCCTGGGAGATCAGTTCCAGGATATTTTTAGAGCAAAAACTGGAAATCGTCGATTAATTTTGATTTCAATCGATAATTTAAATTAGATTTTAATCTAATTTAAATTAATACCGGACTCGTCTCATGGACGAGGTAAATCGCCCCCTAATCCTCCTGGTACCAGCATTGGTAAAAAAACATTACTAACTAACGAAACTAATAATATTGTTTCGGCCAATTTATCCACTTCTAAAGACAACGTTGTCCCGCTAGGGAGTATTAATAAGTCAGTCGATGTAAATGATTCCACTAACTCTAACATAATACTTTTCAAGCTAATACCATATACCATTATTTTCGAATATCCTTGAAAGACATCAGTCGAGAATTTGAAAAACAAAAAAAAAAAAAAAAAGCATAGCTCAGTCTCGATATTTTTGGCTAAATTTAACGGTTTATCCGTGATTACACTCGTTCAGGTAAGAACCTGATTTGACTTAACCGCTACTCTCTGCAGCTAATCAGTTCTTGCTTTCCGATAATGTCCATAAGGAACTTAAAATACAATCATTTAATCCACAATCGTCATTATTCCATTTCGGCATAGCAACCGATCTATTCAATCGAGACATTTCTCTTATCTCAAATATCCGAAGGTGACAGAAACGTATTTCTGAAAATTCTTCTTACTTCGATTCCCGTTATCGAAATTCGATTTTTCGGCTCAACTCTTCCGCGTCTTTTGTCAATTTCTGCGATGCCTACCGCGTTAAAGTTGAGCCAGTTATTTGTAGACGTAAACTCCACTGCACAGTTCTTTATGTAGGAGCTAACCTATCTGATCTCTTTGTTCTTGTCATACTTTTTTTTTTCCAAATGCATCAATACCCAACAAAATAACCCAGCATCATTCTGCTCTTGGTCTTTTCTGACCGGCATTCACAAGGAGCAAGTAAATGTATACACATACACCTTCAAAATGATTCATACACCGAAGCTGAAGGCCCCCCCTCCCGGCTTTCATCTTTACTGTGATATCTCTAATCCAATAAAAAGTTTTTACTGTCCCTCGTCGCGTTCTCTTGGTGTTAATTGCCTCCTCTAATAAGTTCGTTAACCGCATATCTCACCTAAGCGCAGTGAAGTTTTTGTACAGTGAGTGTTGCTGCTCCCGATTAAACCTTACATACCGTTTTCCTTATTATTCTACTGACCTGTCTATCATTTGGTTATGTATTTTCTCTAATGGTTTCCGCCGGTGTTGTTTGCTGCTTTTGACTAGGTCGATAGCATACCACAGTCTATACGCAATGCTTTATTTCAGCCATAAATTCCCTGTAAATCGTACTTTTTCTTCTTTACTTGCTCCTTGCTTGGTTTGTATTCGAGTTAGACGGACGATTACATCGTAGTCTTTTAAATTCCTATTCATACTCCCCGTCCTTTAGGTTTTCCATTATTCTGCTACTATCTTGCTAGTTCATGTTCACTTTATTTTATCCATTCGCTTTTATGTTTTTCGCTTTTCTCTTTATTATGACACTTACTAACTTAAAACATTAAGAATTTCCGTGACCTTAGAACGAACAGAAATTCTCTGGGTAACTCGTTGGATCGATATGAGTATATTGCACTGGCTCTCTAGAGAAACTAAGCTAAAGGATTCCTCTGACACGAACATTCGTGATGATTTTTCTTTAATTAGTTCTCACAGCAGTGACGGATATATGGTGGTTCAGCTATTTTAATCAGAAACGATATCCATTTTCTAACTAATACATCCATCCTCTTGCTCCGTCTAATCCGATTTTAATACAAATTTTGTCTACATTTTAACAATTAACAATACCGTTTAACCTTATCTCACAAGGAGACCCTACGACTTTGGGTAAACGAATTTTAATGATTTCTGGCGGAGTGACAGTGTATACCATGTAGGTATACTGTGTGTTAAATATTAATGGCGCAACATTAAAATATAGTCGAGAAAAACGAATTTAAAATTTCTTCGCACTTTATTATTTCATTAATTTAATTTCTACTATTCCAATAAAAATTAAACTTTAATTAATTATTAAATTGCATTGAAAAAATTAATAAGTAATAAAGTAAATAAATAAATTATAAGAATTTATGTCTAAATGAAAACAAGTTCAGTCAAGCATGAGGTTTCATGCGCTGAGGATTCCGTATGTTAAGTTAAAGATAACCATAATTTTCATTTACATAATACTAAATTCAAAACAACAATAATTCCAAAACAGATATTTTTAGTCCAGTTCTTTTTCATACATCACGCAGTGTCATCATATTGTACTGCAAAAAAAAAAAAATTCCAATGAATAAACGCTATTTAGTCCTAGATTTTTGGAAGGATTAATTATCAATAAATATTTAAAAATTTGTAATTGTACTTGTTTGTTTTCCGAACTTCTATATAGTTATATTTGAATACTATTACTTAAACCACCTTCCTTGTTTGTCACTATTTATTAGATTACGATTTTTAAATAAAATTTATTTAAATATATACACAAAATTTTAAATAAACTACGCAAACATGCCACAATGAGCATATTTTCAACCCCATTCGAAATTTATAGCTATAATATTCGCGATGCAAACAGGGGGCTACATATTAATTCTCGCGCTTTTTGAACTCTTCGGCAAATTTGAAAGTTTGGGTAAGAAAACGAAATACGGTTTCGTTCCCGACAAATAGCAAATCTTTCAAACGATACAACACGTGCCCGGGAAAAAAAATATTTTTTCCAAAATTTCGAACTTTCGGAGCCCCGAAGGTAGAGTTATTAAGTTGGAAATCCGGATGATCCAAACTAGAGAATATACGGGGATGCGCATTTTTTTAACCGCGTTTAAAATTTTCAGCTTTAATATTCGCATCGCTAAGCGGGAGGGCATGTCATTTTTTACGCTTTTTTGAACTTTACGGCAACTTGGAAAGTTTTGTTAAGGATATGAAATACGGTTTCGTTCCCGACAAATAGCAAATCTTTCAAACGATACAACACGTGCCCGGGAAAAAAAATATTTTTTCCAAAATTTCGAACTTTCGGAGCCCCGAAGGTAGAGTTATTAAGTTGGAAATCCGGATGATCCAAACTAGAGAATATACGGGGATGCGCATTTTTTTAACCGCGTTTAAAATTTTCAGCTTTAATATTCGCATCGCTAAGCGGGAGGGCATGTCATTTTTGACGCTTTTTTGAACTTTACGGCAACTTGGAAAGTTTTGTTAAGGATATGAAATACGGTTTCGTTCCCGACAAATAGCGATCTTTCTATTGATATATCGCAAGCCCGGGAAAAAACAATTTTTTTTTGAAAACTTCAAGCTTTTGGCGCCCCGAGAGTCTAATTTTAAAGCTGGAAATTTCGATGTTCAAAACTAGAGAAATATACGTGGAGTCGCATATTTTAAACCGTGTTCGAAATTTTTAGCTATAATATTCGCGGCGCTAGGGGGGGGACACGTTATTTTTTGCGCTTTTTTGAACTTTTAGGCAACTTTACATAACTTTTGTAACGTAATTTTTTGATTTTATGAAAGTACTCCTGCATTGTAGTTTATATTTTGAATTTCAGCGTTATAAGTTTATCTAGTGACGAGTTATGATTTTTTAAGTGATTTTTGAGGTCGTTTTATGTCCCATATTATACATTCTTGACGGTTTTTTGGGTTTTTTGCCGCCCAGGGTAATCGGTCATCTTCAAGTTATAGATCGTTTTAAAGAGAATTTTAATTGTGATTTATGTTCCAAATTTGAAGTTTATAAGTCAAGCTGTTCGTGAGTTATTGATTTTTATTTGATATTTTTGTCATTTGTGTACCATCTTATTAGGATTCCGTAAGTTATTACGGAATCCTAAAAAGGGTTTCACAGCTAGATCAATTTTTAACTATCGTAAATAATATTGAAATTACTAAAATTCAAATGGTAGTAACTTTAATAAAAAGTAAAACTATAAAAATATTAGACGTGGAATAATAGAATGAAATTTATAATAAAAAAATCATTGAAAAAAAAAACAATAAGTAATAAATGAATGAGTAAATATATAAATTATTTATTTATTTTTCTTAATAAATTAATTAATTATAATTATTTATGTAAAAAAAAAAAAAAAAAAATGAACAAGTGAAAAAATAAATAAATGCGTACACAGCTGGATTCGAATCCGCGTATCGAGTGTACGCGTTACGAACGTTGCTACTTAGACCAGGACCATTTCAAGCGAAATGTTCTATAATTTATAGATATAATAACCTATACATAAAGTGTTAAGCAAAAGGTTCATTTTTCTCGATTATATTCCAGTATTGCACCTTAATATTTTACAGATACTACAACCCATATGGTATACTACCACACTACACCAAAAAATCATTGAAATTCCTTTCCCCAAGGCCGTAGGGTCTCCTTGTCAGTTACGTTTCTCCTAACTATGATTTGCGTAACTTCCCTTTTTAATCGTTTAATAGGCGGTGACTAGAATGCTCACTCAGCTCTTCAGTAGTAGGTACAGCAGTAATGCGTACTTGAATATTCTATCTTACAAAATTACTTAATCCTCCTTAATGATTTGTTAAAGGCCATAGCGCGCACGCAAACAAATGACGAGTAGTGAGCATAATGAGTTCTGCCCTCAATTACTTTATGACGAGCAGAGGAATATCGGTGCTACTATTGCTGGTGGGGGGGGGGGGATAAACAGTGGACGGTTGGTAGGTAATACATAAGAATATATAATTGAAAGCGATATAGATAAAATGAAATTTTTCTAGTACAAGAATTAGTAAATGAATATGAGGCCTAAAAGCGAATAAAGTAAAAACCAAGTTTATCGGCTAATAATAGACGAATGCAATATTACGTTAACAGCAGAAACGAATACTTAGAAACGGTGTTACATTATCTACTTGGCTTCTCTCGTGGAAAGTATAAGCGGATCGGAAAATAAAAAATAATGAATAATGGAAAACGCTAAAACTGTATTTGCATATTAACGGACATTTGAATTTTCAAAGTTTCGTTTGATGCCTAATATTTTCAAAGCTGAACGTTTCGAAACAAACGGAGATAAAATGACAATTGCGATATGTGAAAATGCTCAGAGTGCCGTGGATTGCTAAAACAACGAACAAATCGGTTTCGAGCCACCTAAATACCGCGAGAAATTAGAATAAAAATAATGAAATACTTTGGACATCACGTAATGAGAACAGAAAAAACCTCTTAGAAAAAGCGTTCCTTTGACTCTCGAATTGCTGCTTCCTATCGTTTTTTCGTTTAAAAAAATGCGTATTCTAATCTCACGTGTCCGCGTAAAAAACGCCATTCCCTACATTCCGGTATCGGCTATTTACTTTTCATCCTTTGTGCAGTGACGGTTCTTTTTATCTATCTGTTCAACGTAATCTTTCTTTCGAATTTCCCCGGTTCTTTGAATTTCCTTCACCGCCACGTTCTCTTGTCATTTCTGTTATTCGCCTGCGACTTAATCATTGTCTATTATCTTTCGCCTGTTTTCGCCTTTCCCTTGTTTCCTTCCTAAATTGCTCTCTCCGCCTGAATGAAGCAATGGTATCTCGCTGATTATAACTTCTCTTTTGAATGTTCATCCCTTTCTGTCGAGCATTTTACGTTCTCATCTGTTAACACACTCGAGCTTCCTACTTTTTATTACGTATCTTACATTTTGTCTTTCGACACTCGACCTATCGTTCCAATTATTGGTTTTCTTTTATTACAGTCAATATTTAACCGAATCAAAATTTAGCTGACGGCTCTTTCGTTTCTTTTTGTTTCTCGGTGTTGACCCTAGCGGACGTGCCGAAAAAAAAAATAAAACAAAACAAATAAAATATCGTATAAAGAAAAGCAAACGGGAAATGACAATTTCGTGAAAAATGCACACCATTCGAACGGATGAAGTTGAATTAACTCTCTAAAGCGTGTTAGACGAACAGGAGATGGCAATATATAAAAAGCGACAAAAAACGTTCCAGTGTATTCACAACATCTCTTCGTAGGACAACGACTGCAGAAGAATATAAAATAAAAAATGAAAATAAAATAGTTTAAAAATTGGCACACTATGTTTAAATTTCCTCGTGCATTTTTCAACGTTCCTTCTGATAATCTTCGCCCAATCCAAGCTACAATTGCTTTCCTTAAGCTACCAATCATTTCTTCCTTATCTAACTCTTTTTTCCCCCTCTTCTATGCCTCCGGCGCTCAAGTAGTTTGGACACGATATAAAATGGTCAATCGTAGACATAATTTAACGAATAGGAAATATTTTCCGCATTTCTAACTTCTCGCCGTTCACATTCTTCTTCAGTTTTCTTCTCCTTTTTGATCTTTAGTTTACTTTTTTATTAGATTTTCTTACTTTTGTTCTTTGATTTCCTCCGTCTATCTTCATTCTGCATATATGAGTGGAATCTATGATAACTGCTTTCTGAATATCGGCTACTAGTTTTTCGTAGTTTAGAAGTAATTCGACGGCACCTTTACTTGACTTTATTGGTACGACCGCTATTATTGAAAAAACGAATGGTATTATCCTGACACTAATCATAGCCCAAAGTCTTTTAACCTCCATAGCTAATTCCCTATGCATTTATTTATTTTTATAGAGTATCTATTTTGAATGTTTTCGTTATTCACAACTGTAATATCAATAAGGGCCACATGTTTATTCTTCTTATCGACTAACATTATGTATCAGGTCGATTCGCAGCGACCGTTTTATTTGTTCTCATTTTCAATATCCCAGTATATCTTATGCGTTTCATTTTCAGCGATATCAGGTGGTTTACAATACGGTTCGTTATTAATTATTATACCCCGTGTAATTTGCATATCTCCTTATATATAATTTTAGCAACATTATTATGTCTGTGCGTGTATTGCATTTGTGCAAGCAGTGGGCATCCTGCGAGTATATGATCCTCTAGGTTCCGTTACACTTTCTACAGTTTTCGTATCCTAATACCTTCTTTAAAAAGAGAGAGAATCACAGCACCGGTCAAATTGACTTTTACTTTACTTCCTTCAAGATCACATTTAGATTTTTTATTGTAAATAAACGGGCGATGCCCATAGTTTAAACCTCGGTTCAAACATGTTAAATTTCAGCGCATTAAAGGCGTTTAAACTATTTCCAGCTATCAAATATTTTCAACGAGCAATATGCCAGTTTAAATTGTTAGATCAAGGAAGTTCTTTGTACTGAACAAGTCCGCCGTATACATTGTAGCTCATCACGGAATTTTCGAACCGCATACAAAATCAGTAAGCAGACCGCTCGTTATTTTGCATATAAAGTCACGATAATATTACTATTTGCTTGAAACAGAAGTTTAGCCAATGTTAACTAAATATATTTAAAGATAGATGTATCCCCATATCGAAAGAAATAAAATAAAATAAATAAGGCAAGACAAAATTACAAGACGGAACCGCAGGATTAAGAATTGATACTTGTAGTAATTGTAAATTATTCTGGTCAACGAAGGCATATTTTAAAAGGGGGAAAATCTCTCCGATCATTTATTAATTTCCGAGGTAAGCGTCGGAAGTAAAAGGGACTCGCTGGTAATTATAGATTTTATGAGGAACCCCCTTCGGCTAAAATATTTCTGTAATGTTAGTCCAGAAAATTTTAAAATATTTTCGTTTTTCCCTTTTTTTTTTTTTTTTTCAAATTAAAAGTCGCGTTAGAGTCATAAAATGAGCACAATCCATAATCAAATCTAGAGCGAATTTAACAACAGGATCCGCGAAAAGTTACAGAGAGGCCGATAAGAAGGTTAATGATACTGAGAAAGTGCGATCGTGAACATTATGTTCCAAAATAAACTCAGATATTTAACGTAAGATTTCATAGAAACTGTTTCGTTATTTATTTAAACGCATAAATGTCTCGAGTGTTCTTTTAAGCTCTGGTAGAGAAAATATTTGCGCATAGATGATCATCTCTTCGAAGATATATTTATACAAAAAGCCTCATTGCATGCAGAAACAGAATATTGATTTCTTTCTAAATACCTATTTACATTTTTATATAGACCACAAAATCATCGCCCGCATAGTGCAAAATTTACGGATTAATCAGTACAAAAATGGAATAAAAACATACGTACAGATTAAACCGGGAACAAAGTTCGATACAAAACCCCGAACCAAAACTTTTTAAGAGACTTCGAAATAACTAATTTCGAAAGGAATTCACCCAGCCTGTAGGCAAACTGTAACGTATTTATTACAATACACTATGAAAAGATATGTTTATAGCGCATTCGTGTGGGATCACACGTATTTTATCATTAACGAAAACTTTCAGCGCACAAACACAAACGGGAAGAGAAATAATTTTTTAACAGAATATGTTTTTAGTCTTGTATCCAATTAGTAAAATGCATCATATATAGGAATTTGTGAAGTTTGATATTATGACCAACGCCCCCCTTAGAAAAATGTCCCAATTTTATGTAACGTTTGTTATATTTTATAGAAATTTTGTTATTGTTATTTAAAAAAGGTTACAATTTTATGTAAAGAAATATGTAACGAAAAATGTAACGAAAAATGTAACGAAAAAATGTCTTAATTTTATATAATGAAAGTTAAATGTTAGGATAGGATTTTTGTGATTATGTTATTTGTTTTGTTTAGATGCCAGTAAGAATTACGTTGTAAACTTCGATCATTTTATACAAAGTATGGAAGAGAAAGAGACAGAAATGAAAGCAAGAGAGGTCAAAGGGCATAACCCCTTGCGAGGCCAAAATGGCCCAAAAAATATTATATAAAAGATAACTATTATATCAAATATGTATATGAAACACTTAAAATGCATGAAATATGTTTTGAAGAATTCGATCGGCTAGCGATCTGAGGGAGGAATTATTTTTCCTCGCTCGCCTCTTTTGACTATTTCGACTATTTCTCGCTGCAATGAGCAGTGCTACATTTAAATGTACAATAATCGATTTTCAGGAAACACATTACGATCACGCCACCGAACTCGGGGATTTTTGGTATCGGCCAAATAAGCAACCAAGATACGACAAAGCGGCGATGTAAAATATATCGACGTTCGAAAAGCCGAGAATTAATGAATAAATCAAAGAATAATTTCTAGCTCGAACGTCAAATAAAAGATAGCGTCAAAAGTACCGAATCCGTATCAATATAATATATATATATATATATATATATATATATATATATACATATATATATATATGTATGTGTGTGTATATGTATTTTTGGTGTGTATAAATTACGCATTCAGTTTTATATTAAATCAAAATTCGAAGAACGTTAAACATAGCGTCATTAAAATAATGTTTTGACGCGAGCCATTCATCAATAATAAGTTAAAGTTAAAAAATATAATGGAATACACGATGCAAAAATGCAAAAGTCGATTATAACTTACTGAATAAATAGTGATAGCATGTCAATCGAATATTAGTTTAAATAATGAAAATTAATTATTAATTTTAACTAATGAATTACTATTTAAAATGAAATTTCTAATGAAATTAGCAAATATTCTCAAGGGCCTAGCCGGGGATAAGCGGGTCAAAACTTCTTATGAACGGATCGATATGATATGTATGCTTTCTTATTTAACACTAAAAATGATGACGATTTCTAAGTTTTCTGTCCAAAATATGCTAACCTAACCTTAAAATCGAATATTATGTGTTTTTCAGGGTTTTTTTTTTTATGATATTTCAGTCTCTAGTTGACCAATTTGAAAAAACCTTGAACGATCTTGTACAGATTCTCAAATTATATCATCATAAATTTTTTCAGATCCAATTTTTTTAAAGCGATTCAAATTTTAGAAGCTCGAATGAAAATGAAACAGTAAATATGGTTTTCTCAAAATAAATTAATTTGTGTATTTTGATGCTAAGAATGTCCTTGAAATTTTTCTCCAAGTTTTTTGAAACAGGGCCAAAAACGCGAAAACCCGCTCTTTTATTCGCTCCGAAACTTGAAGTTATCACACCTACCTAACCTTCCAATATATGTATGTATATTTCTTTGGGTTATATTACTCAAGATATTGAGTGCTTATCTTGACCAGGTTTCTTATCCGTTCCTTGGCCGCATTCGAAAGGTCTCTGACTTCTTACCGTCCACCGGCTAACGCCCGCATTGGGCACTACTCATTCAGAATATGATTCATTATTATTTGGTAAGCTGCTGCTGTCTTTAAGTCCCTATTTTTTTAGCATGATAATAATTGGATTAGTATATTTTGGGCTAAAAACTTAGAAATCGTCATCTTTTCTAGTGCTGAATAAAAGTAGTCGTACTTATCATGCCGATCCGTCTATAGGCAGTTTTGACCCGCCTACTATCCGGCTAGGCCATTTTTATTGCACTACTATAGACTTGGGGTAGGCTTCGGCCTTATTTTAACGGTTGTGTTATCACGTACTTTACGCTGTGTCTGTTCCGCCTCTTTGAAATGTAATTTACGTTTTATGTTCGAGAACGCAGGATTTTTCAATAGCCGTGTGTCCTATTTGAAAAAAAGTAAAACGTAAAAAATTCTGCCCAAAAACAACAGAAACAAATTAAAAAATATATGTTGGTGTATGTACCATATATGTTTTATAAACATGCAATTTAAGGGTGTATACTCTAGTCTAGAAATATGAAAAAATCGATTTTTTTTTTTACATATTCTGATAGTTTAGACATTTAAGAATATGTCCCTCAAAAGATTTTTCAAAATTAAAATTATTTACACGGAGTTATAGCTATTTCCGTGACGCGGCAACTAAATCGACTCAGTCGGAGTGGATCAAACAATATATATATGTGTTAGACATTCTTCGACTACCAGAGGATAATTCAAACTCTTTTATACATTATATATATTTAAAAATCGATTGAAGGCCATTGTGTATAACGTATTTTTTTGAAATCTTTTTTTTTTTTTTTTTTTTTTTAGTGTTCAGTTCAGGTCAGTATCGTTTCAATTTTCAAGCAACGTAAACGTCTGTGTACAGTCCAAAAATATAAAATTTTGAGTGAATATTTTATTTATTAAGTGTAAAATGGATAAAAAAAAGTAACAAAGGAAGTGCTGTGCGTCCAGATAGACAAAAAAAAAAAGAACATTTAGACTGTCAGGCGGGATTCGGATTGAACGCTCTGAAATCCGAGCTTCTGATGCTTCAAAGGAAGCTAGAAGACTGTTCGTCCAGTAAAAAAAACTTCAGAAAATGTACAATTGAAGTAGAAGAAGGTTCATTGTATGAAGCAGGGGAATGGCCGATTAATAAAATGTATAACGTACCGTTCTATGAATTAGACTGTCTGAAACTTTACTTGAATCTTTCAAAACTTGAAACGCGTCTTTTTCTCGGAACTACTTTTTTCAACACGGTTGACATGATATCTCAAGTTTTCTAATAAAACCGATTTACTATTGATTTTTTAATTATTTCTAAAGTCTCATTTATTGGTAAATTAGTATATAAATTTGATATATCATATGATATTATTTTAGTTCTGTTATTTATTGTTATGTTTTGTAATTTTTCAAATACATTTATTCTGTTTCTGATTACATATTTATCTTTTAATGTTATATTATTTTTTATTATTTTAGTTATAAATTTGGCTAATTTATATTCAGGGGCTGTTGTGTAATTTATTAAAGGTCTTATTAGTGTTTCAGGTTTATGTATTTTTAATAGTGGATTGAGTATAGAGGAGCTTTTGGATTCATATTTATAAAGAATTTAGAGATATTATTATTTATTATCAAATCTGATTCTTTTAATATTTTCCTTATTTTTGCCTGATATTTATTTGTGGGATCAGTTTTTATCATTTTTATATTGTTTTCTTTTTCAAAAAATTGACCTCTTTTTTTTTCAAACAGTCACCATTTTACGAAATTTTTTTTTTTCTTCTCTGAGGTAGAGATCCACATCCTTACTAATTAAGATTCTTTTCTTTTTTTTTTTGTTTCAGATGACTAGAAGAGTCGGAATCGCGTCGACCAGGACACGTTCTTTTTTTTTACCCCTCCACTTCATTAGCCTGTAACTTTGTGAATTTTGAATTTTTTTTTTTTTTGATAATTTTTTCGTGTATTCTTAAAACATGGATATAAGTAAGTAGTAATAAAATGGATAGTAAAAATATATATATATTTTTTTTTTTATCGAGCTTGAAAAAATCTAAATTCATGCCTCTAGACTAGAATATCCCCTTAAGGAAAATTAAATCTAACGCCATTATTTTATCCTAATACCAATGAAAATTTTAAAGAAATAAACGATTTTTCGTACTGTTTCTTTGTTTATTTTCTTCTTTACACTTTTTTTTTTTTTTTTTTTTTGGTGAGGGGAGGGGCACAATAAAAATTATGCCCAATAACACCTAAAAAGTAGACATAAACAACGTGATCAGATAGGTTTTGCCTACTGATTTTTAGTTTTCCACTGCCCGCGATATTTCTTTCGCATTATATTAATCGCATTTCTAAACATCGTTGTCTATCGGTTTTAC
Organism: Icerya purchasi; assembly: GCA_039619475.1. Taxonomy (NCBI): domain Eukaryota; kingdom Metazoa; phylum Arthropoda; class Insecta; order Hemiptera; family Monophlebidae; genus Icerya; species Icerya purchasi. The sequence continues at coordinate 138,370,675 of CM077115.1, read as the reverse complement.
GACTTTGTTAACGACTAAACAGAATTTGCAGAGCATATGCGTGGAAAGACAAAAAAAAAAAAAAGAAAAATCGAACATGCGACAATGATAAGAAGCAACCGTTATCATTAATTACGATATGCAAATGTGAACGCTCCGGATGTAGAGAATTTTGGACAAGGCAGTAAAGGTGCGCCATTGTAGGCGAGCGATGGCAGCAAGGACAATTGTATAATATTCAAAAACATCTGCTCGGGATATAGCAAGTAGCATTTAGATGAAAATTATCGATTACACGTAGAACGATATTATTGTACACGGTAAACAATTCTGTCTAACGAAATCGCGATATGTAATTTAGATGAAAATGATGAATATTCCTCTGCCGTGTTCGTTTATTTTACAAAACAACGCCACTGCCGAACAACAGTCGTCGGGCGGGACGCTAATTGCTTCGCCATCGAATAGAGGACTGAAGGTATATGTAATTGTTCGCCCGCATGCTGTGTCCCGTTGTTTTAACAGGAAGATTGTATTGTGTCAGAGACTGCGCGTAGAACATTTTATACATGGTCTATGTGTAAAATTCGAAAGATTAAAGCCGGAAAAACACACCATCGAAGAGAGATGTTCATTTAAAGTTTCCGTCGTTGCTCGCGAGCAGTTCGAGAAGAGGTTAATAATCTTAAAAATATTTTTGGAAATTTTATTTAAAAAAAACTGCGCGATATTATTTTTAATTAGTGATAAAATTAAAATAATGTCCCATGTATAAATATTCACGTTGTTTAAGTAACACTTATTAGGGATTTTTATGTTTTTAATCATTGTAAGGGAAAGCAGCTTTCCACGGTCGTCGAAGTAGCAAAATCGTTAGAATTTTATTTATTAACCGAATTTCCAAAAAAAAAAAAATATATCCGTAGCAAGTATGTATATGTAAAAATTTGCAGCGCTGAATTTTAATTCGCGCCAATTTTAATTAAACATCGAGATTCCGGAAACTGTATGCTTGAACGCTCACCAAAAAAAAATTATTAATAATGCAAAATTTAAACGGGACAATTTTAGCCAAGAATTTCGACAAAACGAAACTTAGCCATACAACGGCAAAATTCCTTTTTTAAAATTGCTATTTAAAAATGGTGTGAAAAGAAAAATTTCAGCCGATTCTAAATTTCAGCCATACGTACGTTCGCCTATGTGTGCTAATAAAAAAATGATCGTGCATTGTAACGACCACTCCGTTCTACTTGTCCAACTTTTAATTTCGAAGTTTACGAGAATTTAGAGCGGTTTTCGGATAGGTAGTAATTTTCGCTTTTTACGTAAAGTACACCCTCTCCGGAGGACACCGTTTTTATATGGTGGAGGAGCTTACGTACCTCGAGGATGCTGGAATTTTTCTTTTTTTTTTTTATTATTTTTTATGGGCGCGTCAACTGCGGCATTAACGAAGCGCAAGTGAAATTTTTGAAAATCGAACCCAATTCGACCCAAACGAAACACCACTGCCTAACCTCGAGTACGCCACGGTAGCTAGCTAAACTGAGAACTATGTTGGCGGTAGCCTAGAGCTACCAGAAGGGCCTCTGAAGCTAAACAGGTCCCAGTCAAGAACGAAGGGTATCTCGCCGCTTGACGGCAGCGGGTCCAACACAGTACTGGCTACCGCAAGCGTGTACATTGGATACCACGTAAATATAGGGCTGTACACCGCCGCAGGAGCTATAACAGTACGAGGAAACCCGCTTGATTACAGTTTCGGATAATATTATGACAAGATAAAATCGGAATAAAGATAAATCATGTGAATCATCGACGCCATCCTCAGTCCGAGTCGAATAGTGTAAAATATGTGACCATAGTGGGCGATCAGGATACATTTGCGAAATGAGCATCTGGAAGGCTATAAGTAAATAACATGCAATGTAAGAGGGTTAACAATGCTAGGCATTGTGGATTTTCAAGGACACACTGGAAAAGATTATATATTACGCACATCTCAGGCGAGATGGTTAAACTTTTAAAAAAAGAGTGGCTATAGTATAGTACAGGAGAAATTAGCCAAATACCTATAGGAAAATGTTAACAATAAGAGTCACAATTAATGCAAGTCCGCTGAAACTACGTATACTGTATACATAAACGAAATAGAAGCAATTAAAACAAATAGAGCAAGTGAGATGTGTGTATACGCGAAAGTTCGCGGGTCCGTCGGAGTCAGAAGAACGCAATGATAGAGGAGAACGATTAGTCTTGTGTAAAGAATGATTTTAGCATAGTAAACAATATGAACTGGTAAGACGTCAAAGGAACTTATAAATATGGGGCCCGATCAGACCAGCCGATCGCAACAAACATCTTGATTACAAAACTATTTAGTAGATGCTGAAGGACGTGTATAATTGGCTTCACGACAAAGCCACGAGTAAAATTGCTAAAAGAAAGCTTTAATCAGAAATTTCAGGTACACGCTAAGATTAGAAATGTCGAAAACTCCCCCCCCCTCTCTATAGTTATCGAAAGATTACACTAAGGTCAACAGGAAATTCAGAACAACTTCGAATAAAGTAAAGAAATGAACTGGAAATGGGGGGACGAGATGGAACCAAATAGGAGAAAAAACTTTGAATATAAGTTTATAAGCTCGTTTAGAAGAGAGAATTGATTCAACGGGAAATAATGCAAAAACAAAAAATCTAAACAGGAAAATAAGAAAGCTATTCGTAATAAAGATAGGAACTATGCTAACCTACATAAAAACTTTCTGAGCACAACCGGGACCGACAAAGCTCTCAATATTGCAAAATATTTAACGACAGAATTCAAACTGAAAAGTCAAGTAATTATAAAGACGGGAAAACTGAAAGAAATCCTGCAAAAGAGCTATACGGGAAAATACCGGAAAAGAAGTAATAAACAGATGAACACCTGAAATTTTGAAGTCAGGCGTAATAGCCGCAATAAACTAACTGAAAAGCGGAAAAAGCGAATAGCGGAAGAAGCCCAATGAAATTTGATGCGGAGCCTATGTTGAAGTACGGAACACGAGAAAAGAGACGACACAATGGATTATTGCAGACGACATTTAAAAAAGAATTAGCAATAAATTACGCGAATTATATAACGCGTTTGGCCGTCATCCGCTTAATTGTCATCAGTGAAAGATTCAAACTCATTACTAGCGCAAAAATATCGAGAGAACAGGCGTGATTCATGCCAGGACCGTGCTCATGTTTCATAGACTTTTTCTAAGGCATTTGATTAATGCGGAATAAACTTTGGCAAATACTAAAAGAAACAGGAAGAGATCAGTAGCGGTCTATATAAGATCAAGTGTGCAGTTTAATAATATTAATCCGCAACCTTTTGAATTCGAGGCAGGAGTTAGGCGGATAGGTAAATCTCTCATTCTGCTATAGACAATGTGTGTAATGCACGAAGTACTCGGAGATTTGAAAGGAGGAATAACAAACATAATCTTTGTTGTGCGGACCTCATATGGTATAATTAACATCGTCCAAAGGAAATTATCGAAAAACTGAAGACTACAAGTAAAAACTACGACTTGAAAGTGAATCAGGCAAAGACGGAAAAAAATAATGCTAACCGGTAGTGTCGAAAATGAAACACTAGAAATTACGGGACACGAAGTGTAATAGCCGACACTAAAAACAGAAGAACGTAGAAAAGAAATCGGATAAGGAAACTGGATAAAATATGGAAGTGTACGAGTATAACTAAAAACGCTAAACTAAAATTCATCTTTACACAATTATTGCAACATGCGCATCATTGGAAACATGGACTATCAGAAAAAAAAAATATAAAAATCCGATAGAACTACCTTTGAAAATGGAAATACAGTAAAACCCCCCGATTATCCGTGTTAATTGAGGATTCATCATGCACGGATACGGGAAAACACGGTTAACCCGCCGCCGGCCGTTCCGCGAGTTTTTATGTATCCCGATCCTTGCGACCCACGTAATATGTGGGTCGGGAGGCTCTTTAATTCCTTTTCATATTATGAAATGATAGCTGTCATCTACGATTGCAATTGTATAATTTTCTGTTTTGTTTTGCTTTATAATAAAATATGTATAATAGTGTACTGTATAATGATAGCTGTGATATAAAACCCCTTTTAGCGAGAAGGAAACAACTGGATTATTTAGAGACTAATTTAATTAAGTAAATACTGTACATACAGAAGATTTATAAAATTCTTAATGTTTTTATTCATTTTAATATATTGACAAGACGAAGAAATAAGAACACAACAGGTAGGGTACAAACAAAAATGAAATGAACGTAAGGTACAGGAAAAAAGGAGTGTTATAAAAAGGAATAGAATTAGACTAGGTATTCATTTTTATTAAAAAAGTCAGTCGGTTTCTTCTGTCTGTCGGCAATCTCTCTTTGTCTCTACCTGCAGAATGTCTGTGATCTGTCTGCTGCTCGAAATACGTGATCACAGTTTGTAATGCAACGCAGTTTCACAGCTTAGTCGCTGTTCTGCTATTTCGACTTGCTCTTCATTTTCCGATTTTCTGAATCCGCATTGATTTCATTTAAAATTTCTTCATCACTAAAAGTACGCTTAAGTAGGATCAATTTCAAAATTATCTATCCACTCCTTCATATTTTCATCATCGACATGTTCAAATTCCTTCCCATCACAATTTTTGGAACCTTTTTTGCAGGAAGCACGTGAGTTTAAAAAGATTCACGGTTAATCCGCCAACTGGTTAAAACACAGACAGATAATCGCGGTTTTACTGTATCCAAAATAGTGCTTCGGTTCCCGTAGACTGCAGGCCAAAATAAAAAGGACAATTCTAGATGAGCTGAAAATATATATCCCGTATTATTAACTAAAATGAAAGCGTAATGAGATATTTCGGTTACATGGCGAGAAATACAAACTCGATGGAACAAACTGTGGTAGAAGGAGGGAAAACGTCCTAATAGAGAAGGTGTCCAACGCGATGGTAAAGACACTAATTGCATTACCGCCTAGCAACAGATCGGAACAAATGGAGAAAAATCGCGAATCATGACGTGTCACCACATCCTTCCGCAGACTTAACTGACCGACAGTTAAAGTCTCGCAGGTCTCAAAAGTAGAAACAATAATGACATCGAAGGAGTGGGTAAATAACTGATAAAAGGAAGAAGTTTCCTCGCATTTCCAAAAAAAGAATCTTGAAATAGACCAAATGGAGCGGTTTGGCACCATCGAACCAGTTAAAAAAATCCGATATTGCTTGCGAGTTTTAATTTCGATATTTTTTATCGTTATTGCCATCGGTACTACAAAACACGGAGAGAACTCACGATGGGGGTCACAATCAGTAGCGCACCTGGTAGCGCTTCACCCTCTGACCTAATATGGAAACCAACGCGGTTTACTGGTTTATGTATTAAGTATCCTTGTGTTTGCTCTGTTTGAACTGTTCATTAAATTGTCTATATAAAACATGGCACTCAAAATTTAAAGGTTGCTTGAAAAGTATAAAAAAAAAAAAAAAAAAAAAAAAAAAGAAAACAAACAAAAAAGAGACGAAACAAAAACTTTATGCTAAAAAGGAAAAATTCGTACATTTCGTACATTTTACAGCATTTAATTGTGCATGATCCAAAAGAAACGCGAAGTCGCGTTTCTTTTGATGAAAAAATGTATTCACTACTTGCAAAGTTAACAAGTTGCGTACACCACTCTTTCTCTTTGAACTGCCTTTATTATTTTTAAAACATTCTTTTATTAATTTACATTTTCGAAAATTTCACCGCAGAAGCACCTGCACTTTTATCATCTCACGTGTTATACGTAATTAAATTTGTAAAGCCTATAGAATATCATTTTTTCCTTTGCACATTTAATTAGTAGTTGTTGTTTTTTTTGTTCTGTTTTGTTTTTTAAATTCTAACTTTATGCTTTGTAATCGCAGTGAATTGTACGTAAGACTCGAAAAACTGTTCAAAACGTTACATTATCATCTGCAATTAGTGCTGGACGTTTCTACTACTTTTTTTTTTTTTTTTTTTTTTTTTTTTTTTGTCCCAAATTCGTAATACGATGGGGTAAATATATTTAGAAAATTTATATAAATAACAGGTCTGTCCTGAGCCCTTCCATTTAAGTTTATGGAACCCTGACAGACTGTTTTACAATGTTAATAATAATTAGTATACATAAATTTAATATTAATACAGGTGTACATGTACTTTACGATGATTTGATTTATTTCGGCTATCGTAAAACTACTGAACATATTTTAAATAGCTTACTTAATTGATCAACGCTAATAATATTGCTAAAATCTGTATTACTAACAGCCGGAAAAGATATGCTTAATATTACTATCAGGAAAGTTACACGTTACACAGTTATTATTTGAGTGTGCAATTTTATGTTTATGTAAATAACTTTTAAATAGCCCGTGCCCAGTAAGAAATTGTAGATTAAAAAAAAATTGACGTAAATACTTTATTATGTAGTCCATCACCTATGGTTGGAAGAAAATTTTTTAGCTATACCGTTATATTCATCCCACTGCGCCTGAAATTTATTATTATAATACTTATCCAATATATTAAACTGTTTAAGCGTTAACGAGGTTTGTTCGTATATGAACTAAGGTCGATGATACTGTACATTATGGAATTCATGATTTTTAATATTATTTTTTATTAAAAATATGTTAATATGTTTTTGTATTTCGTAAGTTAATGGTTTAATACCTGCAATGGCAGTGCTTAACACGTAGCTGGTAGAGTTCTGTAAACTTTAATCATTTTTATTGCAATAGTTCTCTGAAATTTTTTAATATATTTTGAAATCTTTTAACTTTTAAAATGTCTATATATATTACACTACCATAAAGTATGTTAGGCAATATTACGCTTTTATATAAGGTTAGTTCCTTCTTGTAATTTAATCGGTTATTATTATTATATAATTTGTTAAATATAATTAGAAATGTATTTATTGGAACTGCTATTTGGTACAACCGTTATTTGTAACAGTTCGCAAAACGGCAGAGTGAAATGTAACGATAATAACCGAATAATTTTCATATCGTATATATTTTCTGAGTTTCCATTTCATATTGTGTAAATATAAAAGGTTTAAAATGTCATTACGAAAATGCGAAAACGGGAATTTAATAAATTAAAAATAAATAAGTTATAATTTAATTTGTAAGCGTTATATAATAATAACGAAGCGCAGGTCTAAAAATGACCACATTACCCATAAAATCGCTGATGCTTAATAAGCGGTCGGCAGTATTTCTTGTGTTCGAAATAATTCCAAACAATAACTTTTTTTATTCTCCGTTGTCATTTTATTGATTTAAAAAATACGATTAACATCTAAATTAATGTATACTTTTTAAAATTCGAAAAATATACCAAAAAAAAAAAATACAATGTCATAACACACGTAACAATTGAACAAAAAAAAACAGCAACAATAATATTTCCAATAATAACGAAACTGCGCTTTTGACAAATATATATATATATATATATATATGTATATGTTATATATGTAATATAGCGAATCGCTCTGCAACGGTCTATACTGTTATTAACGCAAAAAAGTAACGGAGCAGTTGTTTTTCGATAGCTGTAACTTTTAGTGTTCGCTGGCAACGGTTACCCTTTATAACGACCGTGACTCTGCTCAGTTCTACCCGTATTGCATCGTTTTTCGAAAATGTTGAAGCTTTCAATTTTAAATTTGTAATATTGTGTGTCGACGACACTGATAACACATTTCCGCGCAAAATTTCAAAACTCCAGAATTATATAAGAAGTGAAAAATTAACTATGGGATTCCACCGTGACTGACTAAAACTACAAGTTAAACGAAAACGTATAAAAACTAAATCACGTCATTTTTTATACACCGATATTTATATGTAATTTGTAAGGAATGAAATTATTTACAATTACAGTAAGTAAAGTAAGTCCCATGTGTTTCATCCTTGATAAGGTATCATGGATTGTAAAGTTAAGCTTTTCATGATGGTACTAAGCCTAATGGATTAGATGAGAATGCCGGGGCCAGTTTGTTTCTCATGGGATCCGCCTTTACTTTTTTCCAGATAATTCTTTGGTATAACCAATATTCAATTTCAGATTATATATATATATATATACCACCGGGACAGCCGACTTGGATACGGAATGAAACAAACCTCGAACCGATGCCCTCTGATTCAGTTTAGGTAAGTACCTTAACCACTAGGCTTTCTAAAAAAGTGAAACTATATAGCTTGACAACTAAGTAATAGGACTGATTTCTTCACGCGCGTGTGGCAACACTACGAACCTGAAAATCCGGAAAATTACCCTTTTTTTTTTTTTTTACTATCGACGGACAATTTGGCTAACCTTGTATATTAATTCTTCCCGGTTGTATATAGTTCAAGTGTCTGCGTGCGTGTTTGCTTGTGTCATGATTATGGACCGGCGTAATTAAGAGAAACGCTGCGCAATCAAGTTTTGAAGCGAGTTTGCAAAGAAAATGTTTTATAAAGTGGCGTTAAGGTGTGTTTGATGATGCAGTCTCGAGCCGTACTCAGGTATAAAAACGGTCGAGAAAGTATCGAAGATGAACCGCGAACTGGAAAGCCTCGATTGAAGTTCGAACTGGCAACAGCGGCAGCGTGTGCGCACTCTTGTGCGTCAAGATATGATAGCAGACAAACTGAGCATTGATCGCGAGACAGTTGGCAGGATTTCAGTTGAAGATTTGTCCATGACGAAAAACATTGTGCAAAGATGGTTCGAAAAAACCTTTCCGAGCAACAAACACATTTGCGAATGTTCGTCGCGCAAGATTGTCTCGAACAGGTTGAAAATGATCCGACTCGTTTAGAGCGCACAATTGCTGGCAACGAAAATGAATCTTGGTTTTTCCAGTATGTTCCTCGGAAACAGAAAAAACCCGTAGTTGCTAATAATGATAGCAAAGGGATGATGGTGCACGTGAAATTCGCGCTACCTCAACTGAATATGAATCAGAACTTCTACCTCGAATTATAGGAACGGTCGTAAAAAAGGTTCATCAGAATCTGTCTAAGATTGTAAGACGTGGACCGTTCATGACGACAATATGCCGTGCCACTGTGTACCTTTTGTGTAACGCATTTTTTGACCCATTGAAAAGGGTATTCGAGTGCTGCCCCAACGCACCTATTCCCCGCTATATCACTGTGCAACTTTTTCCCGTTCCTTCGGTTCAAACAAGTCGCGAAAGGAACGCATTTGGAGTCGGTAGCTAACAACTAATAGTCCGTTTCCCGTGATGAGGATACTCAGAGTGATGCCAGTAGAAGCTTTCCAGAAGTGTTACGAAAACTGGAACATTAGTGTGTAGCCGAAAAAATGTAAGCATTCTGAAATTGGCGTACCTTAATTTTTAAATATTCGTGTTTTCTGCAATCAGTCTCATTACTTAATTATCAGACTTTGCGTATTTAGAAGAGCATACGAAAAAAAGATACCCCAGACAGGTGCCAAAACAAAAACAAAACCAAACAACTCTCGAACAAAAACAGTAATTATATTTCTCGATAAAGAAAGTAGTGTGGCAAATCTGCTATGATGGCCGAGGAATCTCAATAGTCTTTTGTGACGCCATAACAAAGGTATATTTTATATTTGCAACTGTAATTGATCTCTCTTAATCGTTATTACTGGCCGTGTAAATTAATGTGAAACTGTTAATTATTTGGTAAAAATCTTTTTTCCGACTACTTTTCGTCCTCCATTAGAATCGGTGTTATGGGTTAGGGCAACGCGATTGTCGTTGAAACACCAAAAACTTTTTTAAAAAATTTAAAAAAACGGGAAAATTCGCCATCGCCAAAAAAAAAAATAGTTAAATGCCAACGCTTGAATATTACTGGAATCAGAATAAGACGACTACGTGTTAAAAACGCCCTCGATCATTAAAAGTCGATTTGTAAACGATTCAAAATTGGGTTTCAGGAAAGTTGCATAGTTAAAGTTATATTTAAGTTCCACATTCACAAACGAATTAATTACTATCCCGCATTACATTATTTTCATTTCCTTAAATCACTTTTCTTCTAAATTCTTAATTATGTCAGATTCAATGTGCGCCCTTCAGGCCATTTCTCCTACCTGACATCATTCCTGTTATTTTATTATTCTCCGTATACGCCCACTTATCCACTTTTTCCCTCCATTTTATTTGCACTGATATTTACTGTGAACTCCTAGCCATTCGGGCATTTTTATAAATGAAACGGTGGGCTCCTTGACTCTGGTTGTGGCTTCCTCCCACCTATTTTCTTAAGAAGAATCCAATTTTCGAATTTCTTTCTTTCATCTCGGATTTTGATATCGAATGTATACGCGCTTCCTCTTTGTTCGACAATTGTTTTTTATATCTGTCCGTGAGATCGGGTCTTTCCGTTTCCTTCACTTTCGTCGTTCTGTTGTTGTCTCCATTATTACGCGTTAGCGTTCTTAAACCACACTCTATTATCTTTCTCTCGTTTTCGTTTTTCGTTGGTTTCTTCTCCATATTGTCAAACGAAGAGCATGTTTGCGATGCCGATCATGTGTCTATTTAAGTGTGTTTATATATTAAGCGGTTCTGCTTTCTATTCCAATTCATTACGAATTGGTATTCTTACTCCACACTGTGCATTCCATGTTTCCTTCTCTACACGTAGTTTTCCATTGTTTGTTCCTTCATCCTAACAACATTTGATACCGTATCAAAATATAGCCAATTCATTTTCCTTTCTAATTGTTTTTCAGGGTGAAGCCCTGGTTGACAAGTCCAATAAAAAAAAAAAAATAAATAAAAAAATAAATTAAAAAAAAAAACGAAAGTGATTAGCACAGGCATGAAGTGTTACAGCAACAGGCAGAAAACGTACAACATTCCTTATGCAATTAGAAATACACGTAAAAAGTTACATATGAAAAAAAAAAAAAAAAAAGAGAAAAAATCAGTAATTTACGAGGTGGACTCGAGTTTTGTGCGGATCCTTAGGGTACTTTCTTCTTTGCTATTGCATAACTGCAAATCCCGATCTGTTAATTTTTACTTACAGGTAAAACGAGAATGTGTGTTTAGTCAGGTATTTCGTCGATGTATAGGAGATTTTAGACTCGGCGAAATTTAGTCAGATAACCGTGTAAATCGCTCTTCACAAGAGTATGTATAATCTGAAGAAAACTGATTTCCCCGATAAAATAATGAACATTTTCCATTTCGATAGACTAACATCAATATCATTTTTCAAGCTCAGCCGCTCATTCCATCTTTCGGTACGAATAATACGAAGGCACATTTGCCCCAGTGGTATCATCTATAACTCCTTCGAAAGACATTTTAAATCGCCACTAGCGAATGGGTAAACAGCGAAGTTTTAGAAAAACAGCGAAAGAATCTTTTCGGCAGAGAAACTTTCTCAAAATTCTCGTGCTCAAGGCGGACGCATATAAAAACTTTAACGGCGTCAGATCCGAGCACTCCGCGGGAAGAATTAGATTTGTTTATTAGTGTCGGACTTTGAAATTTTATTTTTTTTCCATTGTGAGGAAAAAAATCGAGTGAAAATTTGCGAAATTACCAATAAGTGTAAACTCTAACTGAGAAATAGGAGGCGAATATTTTCTCCGTTTCCCTCCGACTATCCTATCGGACCTGAATGACACACTTTCCCCAGTTATTCCGGAATATTTTCGCAACTTAATTCGAAATTGTCTTAAAGGCTGAAATAAAATTTCCTGACGACTCTTCTGTTTTATTTTTGTTCCTCGAATTATTTTGGAAATTTTCTTATTTTTTATGCTCTTTGTTTACCGAGTTCTTCGAACTGATACACTGAAGTCCGTCCTTCCTTTTAAAGCGTTAAGTTGTAAAATCTTTTAAGCAGTATTCCGAAATGCGTGTAATGGCAATTTTCGCTGCTGAATTTCAAAGCGGCATAAGTACCGGGGCTAATCACGAATCTGCGGAATTGTAATAGCACTGTTTAGAAAATGGACATCGATCGCAAGCGGAAATGCGGGGAGGAATAAAAGGAATGAAAGAACCACGATCGACTGTGTGCAAAAAATGTGACGTCAATAGTGCAAAGGTGTGCGCAATGTTCTCAGATAAATCCACATTGAAAAGAGTACGAGCGTTAAAATTAACAGGAGAGCTGTCCGGAAAGTAACCTGCAGAGTTATTGTCAGAGGAATGCCGGACAAATATGTCGCAAATAAGATGCCGTCCGTATGCATGGCTTTTTTTTTTTTTTTTGAAAGCGACATCGTTATTAACACATCATGACGGAGAATATTTTCTTTAATGATATTGATGATTAAGTTTTAATGTAAATTGCGTAAGCTACGAAACAACTTACGAATCCTGTTAAATTTGTATTGTGTTTTCCGTAACATTCCTTCACGAAACCGAAAGTTAATAATATGCGAATTTCATTTGATACGGAATTTTTTGTTCACATAAACAGCAATTATCTGAGTTATTTTGTTTTAGTTGAAAGATTTACACCGACGAAGGAGCTCCATTACCGTCTGTATGATCCAATCAATTTACTCAATGACTAAACGTCACGTATAGATAACTGAAAAAATAATTTTAACGAACGAATAAAAGAATTAAATATAATATTCTTCCTTCAAACTACGAATTTAAAGCACATTAACTTGCAGATTCTCAATCTTTTTTTTTTCTGCCGTTATATTACGAGACAACGTATAGAAATTTGTTTTTGTTCTTACACGTTTTGTACCATTTCGATTAAGTAAAATATTTTCGCATTCGCGAAATCGGTGCATTTCACATACTGCCGGTGACATGTATAAGATGTGTTTATTTGCAATCTCGGTTTCAGAAATATTAAAATGAGTGATAAAAATTACATCTCAAATCATCAATAAACGTATTTTAAAAAAACAACGCTGTAAATGGCGTCGTATAAAATTTTGAAAATTAAATGAAAAAATTTAATTGTAACACCGTTAGAAATTAAATAAAAATGAGTAAATTAATAAAAAGGTAGTAACAATTTTTAAGAGTGTTCTGAAACACGCATGCTGATGATCAAGGCAATATAGGAAGTTCGTAAATTTGTATAACAAGGAACCATTTCGCTGCTGTGGGTTCCTGGGCACATTGGAGTGCCTGGGAATGAGAGGGTCGGCGGAGCAGCACGTTCTACCTTGCTCTCGCCAATGCCAGAGGACGCGGAGCTACCAATGCTAAAGGACGCGGAGCTACCGTTATCAATTGCATATACATTATTAAAGACGTGCGAAAACCAGTGGAGAACTGAATCCGCAGCTGCTACAACATTCCTAAGAACCATTAAGCCTACACAGTTGAATCATGGTGGCCACCGGAAGGAACATCCCGATACGATTTGTAGTATCCCCATATCCGATATCAATAAATAAACCATATTAGCAGGATTTAGTGGCGACGGTCTTTTGTATTTGACTTTCGAGGTCATAAACCGCTTGAATTGAGGATCGATTTTTCCTGAAGCCACATTAATAGTCAGTAATAATATTATTAGATTCAGGGACCATACTATGTTGACAAGTTTTTCTTGGGTTTTTCCAATAAACCTGGTTAAAGATATGAGACGATATGATTGTGTGTGTTAGATGGGTTTGAGTTGAGTTTTGAAATTGGAACGACAGCTATTTTCCATTCAGATGGGTACTGGCCTGTAGTAAAAATTTCGTTTAATACTTTAGTGAAGACGATCATCCAGCAGCCGCAGCAGAGTAATACATACAATTTGTATTATATTTAATTAATTATTATTTGCCGTATTATTTTCGTAAAGTTATAAATCGTGTATTTTCAGCTGCTGATCAATTAAAAATAATTGATGAAATTGCGTATTATATATATATATATATGTATATATATATATATATATATATATATACACATATATATATACATATGCATATAATTTGTATTAAAGATAAAATAAAACGAATTTAAAGAGAAAGGAATAGAGAATAACAGAGTAGGTTTTATTGTAAGTTATAACAAATACAAACATAAACAAATTTAAGAATAACGTACAACATATATAGGAAACAAACAACCACTGACACTATAATAAACAAAACATCAAACCATCCTAATCGACATAAACATTCATACTTCATACATGCTATAAACAGATTAATAAACACCCCTATGATTTCAAATAAAAAACAAAATGAAATAAAAATATTAAAAGCGATTACAATAAACAATGGTTGCAATGAGCAAATAATGGACAAATTAATACAATTAATATTGAAAGATAAACAGAAAAAATAATATTAATATTGAAATATAAACGGAAAAACAATATTAATAGCAAAAATGGATGGGATAACATTTACTTTTATAAATAAAATTATATATACAAATTAAGTAATTTATTTACCAAAACAAGGATTAAAAATAGCATTTAAAACTAATAATAATCTAAAAAATATACGGAATCCTAATAAAATAATCACCATAAATAAAGGAAATAATAATATATATGAAAATAGTGATATATATATATATATATATATATAAAATAAACTGTAATGATTGTGAGGAAGCATACATCGATCAAACAGTTAGAAAAATTAAATATAGATATCAGGAACATATTAAAAATCATTTAAAAACAATGAAATAGAAAAATCCACTTATGCTGAACATTCAATAAGAAATAAATATACACCAAATTCATTAGAAACAACGATCACTGCCTTAGCTCCATATAGCAAAGGCGTAACATAATGAATATAGCTGAACATTATTATATAAATAAACACAAAATTAATATATGAAACGAGACCAAATACCAAATATCAAATAATAATAACTCACTTTTTAATATAAAATTTTAAACATTTTTTTAATATTTATATTTTATATTTATATTATTTAAATATTTAATATAATCCTTAGATATTTATTTTAGTTCATGTACATCATCTTATTCTAACATTCATGATATATCGACTTCAAATTGTTTTATTTATACTCTATAAGCCATTTTATTTCCTATTTGAACTCAGTGTGATTTAGAATTTATTTCTGATCACATATATTGAGTTTTAACTGTATACTTGGTTATACCGTGAAAAAGGTTTGTAAGTAAGCAATAATTTTATTCTTAAATTTGTTTGTTATATTTGTATTTGTTATAACGTACTATATTCTATAATTAACAAACAGAATGTTAAAAGGTTCTTTATCAGATTAGGTTTATTAATATCATTACTTTATCTTCTTTTTTTTTTTGTAGAGGGGCGCCAACTACGGATATTAACCTAGCGCGAGTGAAATCGTTGAAAGTGTCAATGTGCGGCAGCGGGAATTCTACCCAAACGAAACACAATTAGCTAATCAACTACGCCACGGTGGCTGAATTACTTTATCTTAAGACACCTAAAGCATAGCGATTAGTTAAATGAATGAATTAAATGACAACATACGCTAGCTTCTGCACTAAAACACGCTACTGCGCGCACACTGCGAATATTGCAGGAAAGTTATTATATAAATAAGCAGGAAAAGTAGGGGACAAATGAACCTGATGCAGATGTGGATGAACCTGATGGAGATGTGGATGAACCTGATGGAGATGTGGATGAACCTGATGGAGATGTGGATGAACCTGATGGAGATGTGGATGAACCTGATGGAGATGTGGATGAACCTGATGGAGATGTGGATGAACCTGATGAAGATGTGGATGAACCTAATAAACCAGATCTCCAGAAATTTCTAACGTGCATTAAACAAGCAGAAAATCGTAATCAATGAAAGGATACAATATACGATAAATGCGTTAACACATCATAGAGAATCAATGCTCGGACGTGTCATCTGGCCGACCAATACTAAACTTGTCATTTTTCGAGTTCGTATGAAATTCGATGCATTCAGCAGTACGACCGTATGGGAAACAACCGTGTTTTTCACAAGATGACTGAAAAGACGCTTTTCTTTTTCAAGATTTTTTCAGCGTTACCGGGTATTGCTGGAAACTTATTTTTTTAAATTAAAATATGATGTTCTTCAGAGAACCAATTTTACATTGTCTCACTGATGACGAACAGTATAATCAGAGTCTAATACGGATTAATTTCTAGCAAAAATAGATGTGTCGACAACTCTAACAACCTCTGAAAACATTCTTCGTTTAGATCAATAATAAAAAGATTACCTTAACTTATGCAGCATAAAAATTACGTTAGCTTTCAGAAAAAACAAAAAAACTGTAACAACATCTGGAAAACGAATGAACCGACAAAAAAAGCGACCGATCAGTCTTGCTACAACTGGCACCGGAAAAACATCTGTCGAACTGCAGCACTTCGGGAGATAAACAAGGAACGTGTAAAAATTTTCCGACAATATCTCGGCAAATTGTGAGTAGAAAAAATATTCTTCAAGGAAAAATCGCTTATTCCATCTTTTGCGAAATCAAAAAAAAAACTTGAAAAATGAAGAAGAAAATTTAGCAAATCGGTTCTCTTAGCGATTTTTTTCGTTCGTTTTTTCCATTTTTTTAAACATACGTAAAGAAAGACGCTATTTTTCAAGAAAAAAAATAAAAGTCTAAAGGCCGCGCGCCAGTTTACGACGTCTCTTCGCGCCTTTTTCGTTTGTTCGAACGGTTGAAAGGATTTTGATTGAACCCTCGTCATGCGGACAAGTCGTTCGTTCGAGCGAACTGCAATAAAGTAGGAGATATTTTGCTGTCGGTTCGGTAATTTTAAACAGATAGATCACGCGGTCGACGAGAGAAATTAATATCGAATGATGTAATCTTCCAAGTCATTCCCTAACATCATTTTATCAGTGATAAAGACGTTTTCAGAAGAAAAAAGAACGAAAAAAAAGAAAGAAAAAGTTACTTATCAAATTTTTTTGTTTGCAAAATTCCGAAAAAAGGGTATACGTCGAATTTCTTTAAATTCAGAATTCACGAAATTCATCCGGCAAAATTAACGCAGTCAGTCGAAAATTAGCAGGTACGAATTCGCAGAATTTCGGAAAATCTTAAAACCCGAATTTTACCACAGTACTAATATAGGATTCTGACTTTTTTAGCGCAATTATTAAAAAAAGCATACAATAATTTTAAGAGAGGCCTACGTTTGAAAGCTATGACGTGTTTTTTAGAAATAAAAATAGTTTTTTTTTTTTTTTTTTTTTAATTCGGCTCGCTTACCGGGGGCATTGACCCAGCGCTATAATTCGATAATTTTTTTGTTTTTTTTTTTGCTTTTATGAAAGAGCTCTTGCATTTTGTTTTATATTTCGAATTTCACTTTTATAGGTTTATCTGGTGATGAGGTATAAATCTTTTAAGGGCGATGATTTTTGAAGTCGTTTTATATTCCATATCATACATATTCTTAACGGTTTCTTGGCGCCCAGGGTGATCGGTTAGCTTGAAGTCATACATTGTCTTAATTAGAATTCATGATCCCATTTTTAATTTTATAAGTCTAACTGTTCGTGAGTTATTGATTTTTATTTGATATTTTTGTCGTTTCTGAACCATCTTATTAGGATTCCGTACATTACATGTGTACGGAATCCTAAAAGTTATAAAAATTTGAAAAAGATGAGAGAGGGAAAATGTGTGTGTGTGTGTGTGTGTGTGTGTGTGAGAGAGAGAAAGAGGAAGATTTTCTTGTCGGTCAAGAGTGAACAGGTAAACGGTCAATTCCGGCAGGGAGGAAGCGGAAAGGAGGAAAAAAATGGAAAAGATCCGATGGAAATTTTTTTGAGCCGGTCAGCAGTCGCTGCCCTCCTCCGGTGTTATTGTTTTTTTGACTTCTCCCTGATCGTGACGGAAATCGTATTAAAATTATTTCTCGGTAGTGAGGTCGCGACAATCGATTCGATAGAAAAAAAACAGTGATACGCGTAAAAAGCGAAAGCCCCCCCCCCAATTAGTAATCATCACACAAGCTCTTATTCACGGCTTCGGATTAAATGACCTCGCTGTTCGATCATCGCATCCTTGATCACCGGAAGACCGCCGGACCAACAAACCCGTTGGACCACGGATCGCTGCCGACAATAGCGATACGTACAATTTACCTGTTTATATTATCCAACTTTTTATTATTTTATTTTGGTCGTACTATTTCAGCGGTTGACGGATACCGAAAGATTGGCGTGAGTAATTTCCATTAATGTACACTATGTAAAAATTTCAAATTCAAGGAATCTATCCCATTATGTACAGCAGATCGAGAAGCGCACCAGCTTGTGCTCACCGCCTTCGATACCCGCATGGCCACCGACCCACAAGAAATCAACAAAGATAACACAACAGAAAGACAATCAAGAGATCAGTTTTTGAATAATGAGAATAACGACCGACAGTGGAGGGAAAGGAGAAGTAATGGCTAGAAGAAAAAACAATAAGGAAATTATTAGCGTAACCGGAAGAAGAAATATGAATGATAGCATGGAGAATAGCTAAAGATTCAATAGTGAAAGTGAAGATTTAAAAGTTAAGAATTCCTGTATCAATTAAAAGAAAACTCAGAATCAAGTTAATAAGCTAGGGGCAAAAGGAAAACGTCCAGAATAAGTAATTTTAGAAAACGGTAAATAGATAAGGAAATAAGTGGTTGAAGGTAGGTGAAAAAGGAAAGAGGAGAAAGTACAAAATAAACATATAGGTCTCTTGGCATGAATTTAGACATGTGATGACCGTAACACCGAATGAAAAAATAATACATTAGTCTCTGGATATAGCTTTAGAAACACGACGAGCGTGCCATAGTAATGGGAAAAGAAGAGGAGGCTGAAAAACAGAAATTATATGTCAGTGTCTGCAGTCATGAGATCAAACATGAGAAACGGTTGCAGCTCCAAATGAAACATGTACAAATTTCTCAGCATGAGTTTTGCGATGACCGAAACACTACTGTGAACGCGAAATGCGAAAGGTAGACTGTAAGCGTGAAATGCGAAAGGTAGACTGTGAATGCGAAATGCGAAAGGGGAATATTCGCACTTGAATTCTGGCGTTATCGAAGATTGCTGTAAATATAACAGACCAGTTACCATTATCGACAAGAATAGGAGAAAACGAAAACCCGGTAGACATTAAAAAAAATAGAAAATTGCAATTTTTAATTTATGATAAAATGGAATGGTCATAGAAAAATACTAGCAAAACCGATCAAAACCAGTGATCGCTAACATGCCGGCTAACGCATCATGTAAAAACCTAAGGAAGGCCATAATTGTGTGCGGCGAAAAATCAATGGATGTATGCGCAATCTCTTGTGTCAAAAGAAACACAACTAGGACGATGACGGCAGCATGTAGTTTGTTAAAAGTCAACTCTGTCGAAGAAATTCCGGCCAATATTTTGTCCGCCCATGTATATTATTCGATAATAAAACGAAAAAACGATTGATTAGTAATTTCGAAAAATATAATCGATGAATGACGTAAAAAAGAACAACGAAAAACTAATCAGTTTTACTAATGGTAATTTAGATGAGCGGTTATGTGAGGCGGGAAATGTCTCTGCAGGTGAGTGTTACGAAATCGCACATTCTATTGTGCGGGATGACATGTGCTCGAAATCGATAACATCTTCTTTGCTTTCAGTTGTCTTCCTTCGTCAGTATTTGCTAAAAGTATTTAAGCTTTTTACATTAAGCCGGATTTGCGGTGCTCTTTCTTCCCAGCGCCTGAGCCGGCGGCGCAAAGAGGGCGGGAAATATGGGAAGGCCGAGAATGTTCTCGTTCAAGTGGCAGTAGTGTTTTTTATCATGTTCGTCTTCTTCTTTAAAGCAATGTGCTAAGAAAATAAATATCAATAAAGAACTTTTAACGACGTTCAGCTGTTCGCCATTTTTTTTAATCGAATTCTAAAATCGCCCGAACAAACAACAAAAACTGCAAAACTTTTCGCACGGATGAAAATGTAGAGAACATTTTTAAAATTACCCCGCGCTACTGACGGAAAAGTTCTGAACTTTCAAGCTTATTTTCCGTAGGACGTAATGCACGTATTAATAAAAAAGCGCGAAACCATCGAAAATCGTTAGTTTTAGGGCATTGTGTTTTTACAAAGTTCACGCGTTTTCCGATTTTTGAACTAAAATGCTTTAAGAAATTTTCGGAAAATGCACATATATAAACAAATTACGTGGATCTTCTTTCCAACTAGAAATAATTTCATTTCCCGCACCGGGATTATTTAATGTTTCCTACTGATAATGTAGAATTTCCAATTGTTAGTTTTGAAAGGAAAATCGGAAAACTCGTTTAGCTTTACGAAAAATCTGTTATTCGTGCCGATTCGGTTATTCCACCGGGAATTTCTCTATTCACGCGCCTCTGCGTGACTTGTTTGATCGACGCTGCCAACTGCTGCGACTTATGGTTGTTTGGCAGTTTATCGTTACTGCTCGTAGTTCCGAAAACCAATCGATCATGCCCAACACGCTGATTAATAATCTGCTTCATGCCAACAGCGGTGAACAATTCCGTGGCAAACAATTTCGGTTCCCTTATATTTCTATCGGACAAAATTACGAACTACTGAATAGCAATAGAGGAATGGCAAAAGTCGACAAAAAAAAAAAAAAAAAAAAAAGAAAAAAGAAGCGAGTTGTCCACGAGTTAATTAATACGCTGTTTGTACACCCGAGCGCCCATTTTTGATATCTATAACGTGCGATACACAACGATTCAATCGGTTCGAAGTGTTGTGTCTACACACTCGCGTTTTAAATACAACAATTGCCCCATGAAAACCTCTTGGCAGCAGATACGAAATACATCTCCTAATCCGGCCCCGACCAACGCGGGAGATTAGTCCAACGTACCCCATCAATGGGGAAATACTGGATCGAAAGTAGACATAGCGTGACTGTTGCACACGCGTGCCCGTGCATACTCACACTACTTATACTTATATTTCGTTAGCATTCGAGCGTCGGGACTATCTATCTGCACAATCCATCTGCACAATCCATCTGCACAATCCATCTCCACAATCCATCGGCACAATCAAGCCGTACAGAATAGGTAGCCCCATTCTTGGCATAGGCTATATTATGTAACGCCAGTGTTCACAGGTAAGGGGACTTATTGTAAATGTTTGATTATCGATATATGTACAAATGCAGCCCCCCATGTGTGCCTGCTGTGTCCTATAACTGGCGCGCATATGATGGTGTACGTGGTGGGTGCCATTGCCTTCATTAGCTAGTACCGCATTTAAACTTTCGTAATAATTCCTGTCGTTACCCGGGATCGTGACTTAACGGAAGCCAAGATGCAACTAAATGTCTCGGGAGTTAAAGAATACCTCTTGGCAACTGTGCAATTAACATGGCCTACTAATTGTCCGGAAGACCGTGAGTTTTTTTAGTACTTATTTTTCCAGTCGGTGTATATGAATTAGTTAAAATATATATATATATATATATAAATTAGTTCGTTCTGTTAGTGTGACGCTTTTTTTTTTGTTTTTTATCAAAAGATAAAAAAAACAAAAAACTTCACTTATTTCTCCCCGGTCATAAATATTTTACATTTACTAAACTTAAACATGAAAGTTATGAAAACAGCAGTCTGGCTTATCTTAAATGGAGGAGAAAGTACGTTTGGCTGAAAATTTCCGGATTCAAAAATTTCATCGATTTTTGGGATCTGTATATTTTTACCACTCTCGAAATTTAACGTATAAATTGATACTATCGTGAATTGTAATTAAAAATAAGTCTGGCTAATTTATTAAAATTGGCAAATGTCGCGGCGAAAAGTTAAAAATACGAGAGCTTTGAAGTGCGAAACTTAACCAATTTTAATCGCGTAAAAGGCAAAGGCCTTACCGTGTAATCGCGAAATTGTTGAATGTCAAAAAAAAGTACACAGTATAGACGATATTTGTCGAAGATTCGACCTTGAACGTAGGTTAAATTTTATTCCTTAGAAAGGACGACCACGTATACATTGGCACACCGTGGGACGAGCGATTCATAATGAAGGAAATAAAGAAAAATCCTACAATTCACGCGTCGAAATTCGGAGTTTCTGCATCACTTTCAACTGAAAGTTCACCCACAAACCATCCGTCGAGTCATTAAAAAGAAGAACGGTTACAATTCGACGAAAATCTCTCGTTAATGAACGTAAAAAGGCGTTTAGACTTTGTTAAAGAAAACCAACAGAGTGCGATTTTAATTATTGCAGATCGGTGATATTTACGGACGAAAGTAAATTTAATGTTCTCGGTAGTGTGACGGACGTTCGAAAGTGTGGAGAAAATCAAAAGAGCAATTAGAAAACCGTAATTCAAAAGCTAAACACGGGGAAACGAAAGGTGTTTCACAGCCTCGGAAGTGGGGAATTTGGAATTTATCGATGACAACATGAATGCCATAATGTATGTTAACGTTTTGAAGAATTTAAAAGCAAGCGCCGCCAATTTGGGGATCGAAAAGCGTTTTAGTTTTTATCAAGACAATGACCCTAAACATAAGATTATATGACTATGTCGCAGTTGAGGTTGCTTTACAACTGCCCAAAAGTGATCGAAACTCCCCCCACAATCACCACACATGAACCCTGTAGAAAACTTGTGGGAAATATTGGATCAAAAAGTACGTGAAAATAAAATTTCTATCGGAAATGAGCTAAAAGAGGTGTTGCTAGGCCGATGAAAAAATATTTCACCGGCTAGATGCCGCGAAGAATGTCTGCCGTAATAGAGCAAAATGCTTTACCTACCAAGTATTCATTTTTTTTTTCTTCAAATTTTAAATGATTTTATTTTTAATTTACTCTTCGAAGAGTCCGAATGTTTTTGTTACCTATTTAAATCGCAATGTTTTCGATTTTTTTGAGTTTTATGAAGTTAAATATTTTTAAAAATTTTTGGGTATTTCTTCTTGGTAATGGATACTATAAATATATTTCGTCGCTACTTGTTCAAAAATTGTATTCGAATGCCATTTTTTTTTTCACGTTTATTATTAAATTTTACACGTGTCCGAATCATTAATGTCGATCACTATATGTTAACAGGGGAGGATATTTTTTTATTAATGAGTAATAAAACAAAACGCAAATAACAGGAAACGTTTTATGTTAAAAAATATTTTATAATTAAAATTAATCTCGCGCTAGTTTCAAATGTAAACATTTTATACAGCGTAGTTATATTTACATTCGTAACTAGTTAATGATTAATTTTAATGTTTTTTAACATAAAAACTTTCCTATGGATTTGTGTTTTATTCCGTCGCTTATTTCACATAGTTACCGAGATTATATTAACCTAAAACGGCGGTAGGCCTGGAAAAGACTACTTCAAGCTTTAGACAAGAAAAGAAAAAAAAAAAATAGAAAAAGAAAGAGGAAATATTAATTATAGATAATGAATAATGAACTGGGAGAGAAAATAAAAGAAGAAAGTAAACAAAAAAGGTGTAAATCACACAGACGAATAAAAACCGAACTACTAACTCAGTGTACGTTCTGAGGTAATATAACGGACATTATTTTTCCAAAGGAGAATTTACATCGCAGGGAAAAATATAAAAAGCATAGCCGATAGAGAGCGAAAAGCCGTATATGAAAGCCATCAAAGCGGAAAGGTTTAATCGTTTTTTTTAAATATATTTTAAAGAAACAAATTCTAATTATTTATTAAACGGCTTACTTAAAAGTCGAAACAAAAAATATCTGACAAGTCTACGAACATTCAAATGGAATTTTATAAAAGTTAAAATGATTTTCGATTAAAATGTTTTTCCTGCTAGCGTCCTTGCACCATTTTTAACTGCGATGATCGTTACAGTACACGGGCCAGCGTGAAAAGGCTACTTCATAATTTACTTATTAAGATGTTGCTTCTAAGAAAAATGAGTAGCATTTATATGCGCGTTGGGTCATTTGACAGTATAGTTGAAAGTGGAACACACCGGCAAAAGCGAAGCTGGCGAACGCTGCACATTGTTGTAACAGGTGTTGCACCGAAGGATAAGAAGAGCCAGCACAGAAAGGGCTGGTGGGTGGGAGAAAGGCATCTTCAAGTATATAATTGTGTGAGACCGCCGTATGCCCAACTCGCAGCCGATTTAACACAGCATATTCCCGACGTGTAAGGTAAAGAGAAGGAAACCACGGATAATGGACTGTAAATTTTATCGATTAAAATTTACATTACGGAAGGCAAACACGAATGAACAAAAATTATCATTTTTCTAGAGACAAAAATAATTGTAAATTATTATCTTTATTGTGTACCGAATAAACATTGACTACTGCGCAACACCTCAACAATACGAATTCTTTAATGTCTCAGTATTTTGTTTCCCATCACTCTGCGTCAAACATTTGTATTCAATGAGCCGTGTTTCGCAGTTGAATCTATTTTTTATTCGCTCCCTTGTTAAGTCGTTCGTTTTTCTTTTAAGTACGCTTATATTCTAACTAACTTTTTTTTCCCCCAATTTCTCTTCCCCACCCCTTTTTACATGAGCATTTCTTTGTGAACAAAAAAACAATTGTTTTCCTTCTTTTGTTTAAGTTATTTCTTTTGTTGTGAAATATCAGGCGATTTCGGCGGTAACGCTTTTTTCAAAAAAAAAATACTACTTTTTAAAAACCGCTGCGCGTAACTGGTTAAAATATTTCGCAACATTTCACAAGAAAAAGTAATACGTTATTCTATAATATTCTAGCCAAAGGAAGCCTTTAACTGAGCGTTGTTAGAAACAAGAGGAAAACTTTGTGAATTATAAAACGATTTATTAATCGTTTTCTTAAAGACCACTTTTTATAATTCGTTTAAAATAAATTTTTCCTTATTTAAACAAACGCTCGGATGATATTTTTATAGTAAATTTTGTTCTTTTTATATCTTATTTTGATTCAGAATATTGTCTTTTATTTATTTTTTTCAATCTCGGGTTTCCCAACAGAGATCATTAGCCCAGGAAAATGGAAGACAAAAACATTTACATATTTATCTATTTTTATACACACATATATATATATATATATACATATATATATGTATATACTAAAACTTTTCCAGGGGGGTCAGGGATGGCCAGTTGCTCCTCTCTAGGAACTAACAGTGCTCTCACGTATTGAGAATAAAGAAGGAGCCACGCGCGAAGTGAAATCTCGTTATTTAAGTCGAAAACGATCAGTTTCCGCTGAACCGAATTCGAGCCTCAGTGTTTCATTTACATGGCGATGTCAACACTCAAAGTATGAGCTATTGGAGCGGTGGAAATCCGCAAATCACTCAAGAAAAACCTCATCACTTCCCGAAATTAACCGTTTGGATGGACGTTTTGTCATACGACATCATTGGTCCTTACTTCGTCAAAGTTTGTTGTGTCTGAGCTAAAGAAAACTGTCGCCTACACGGTTTCAGCGAGATGGTTCCACATGCCTCACCGCAACAAAACGTTCGACTTGTTGCGGAAACCCCCTTTTTTTGTGACTGAATAACTGGCCGCCGCCTTGTTGCGACTTTTTTCCACATGTGGAGGTTATTTGAATTCAATAGTGTACATCAATAAAACACCGGACCAGGAACAGCTCCGAGCTAATATTGAACGCGAAGCGACCCAAATTTCCAAAAGAAAAAGAAAAAAAAGGACATCGTCAACTTCAAGAAAAGGTTAGAAAATTGCGTAAACAATAAGGATGTGATCATTTTGAGCGATATAATTATTAAAACAAAATAAAAATGTTCTAATTACACATATTTATAGTAAACAAAAATTAGTAAACTTTGCCGTATTTTAGTCAAAAGAGAATTGTCTACAATAATTTCACCCTAGTTATGGCAATTTAAAATACGTTAGGTTCCGGTGTCACACCCTGTACGTATTATAAGAATTCTGTCGCTAACAATTAATATCGAATGCTGAAATAATTGGTTGGTTTATTAAAGTTGTTTGTTAGAAACAAAAAAAAAAAAGCTCAAATAGAACGAAAGAAAAAGTCTGCAAATCACCGAGAAGAGTTGCGATGCGATATCTATTTCGATTATCTGTGACAACCGTTATTTAACCGCGACGGTATTAATTCGACATTGTTCATTTGTCTATGTATACGCGGTTGATTTTACTTCGTTATTATTATTCGCTTTTCTTCTTATTAATTCCGTTCCTTCGATTTTCGTTTTAATGCCTTTTCAGGACTGTTTTAAGCAAAAGAAGGAATACAAAAATGAAAAAAAGCAAAGAAAACAGCGGGAAAATAAGAATGGAACAAAGACAAACAAAACGAAAATAGAAGGAGAGGAATTAATAAAAAGAAGAGCGCATAATAACGAAGAAAAATTAACCGCGTATATATAGATAAATGAACAACGTCGAATTAATACCGTAGCGGTTAAATAACCGCAGGCACAGATAATCGAAATAGATAACGCGTCGCAACTCTTCCACGATCATCACAGGCATTACGCTTAAATTAAATAAATAGGGGGTGGGCTGTGGGGGGGGAGGTAATATATTCAACATAGACGAATTGAAACTTTCGCGATACGAAAAATAAAAAATAAATTAAATTGTCAAAAGTAATGATTTTTTTTTTTTATTTACCCAAATTATCAGTTCTTAATAAATAGCACTTTCGTAATTCACAATCATAAGGTGAAAACGCCCGTAATAAGAACAAGCTCACTAATGTAAATATAAAATTACTTCAGCAAATATGCTCATACATTTTAAACCGAAAATCAACATTTTTCCCTTTCAAGCGTAGATGCTTGTATCCCTTTGAGCCACGATATATTTTAAAAACTAGATATTTTTAAATTCACCGTGCTTTTTTTACGATATATTAGAAGATGCTGAAATAGCGAACATACGCGTAATTTCCCCCGAAAAATTTGTTTTGTCTAGTTTAGGTTGGTGGTTTCACTCTGAAACCACTGTGACATTCGGTTAGCGATTTAAGAAGGCTGTATGTTAGGACTAAGTGGGTTGGAATTATTTTGTTTACCCCAAAAAATTTTCTATAAAACCGTAAAATGAAAAAACAAAAAATATAAATATATGTACTCACAACACACACATATATATACATATAATTTTAATGAATAATAAATCTTTACATTCCATAAAGCGAAAAAAAATTTACATGTTAAATTTCATCTTTCGTCCCAATATATACAAAAAGTGCGAATAATGAATATATATATATATATGATATATATTTACAATTTTAAAAAATAATAAAATAAGTACATTCCACAAAATGAAAAAATTAATTTACATATGAAATTTTTGGTTTTTATTCTAATGTACAAAATATGAGAGCCCTTTACTATAGAAAATAACGAGCATATAAATAATTTCAAAAAATAACAAAACCTATGCCATTCATTTTACTTTTCATTGTAGAGCTTGAAACAGTTCTTTGATGTAGTCATGCAAAGACCAACTTTGCACTGCACACAATTCCATTTGATTCGGTGGGGTTCAGCTTTAGTACTACATTGTGCGCATCTTCGTGATATTATACCTCTTACTGGTAAATGTGCAGCTTGATTATATCTCTTTTCCGGTGGCAGGTACGGTTTAAAATTATTGTTTGATTTTCGATGACGTATTCTTCCCCCTGGGCAACTCTGTGAACAACCGCAACTAGACCTGCTATTACTGCCAGCCTAAACTGTTTATTACTTCGTGCTGGCACTTCCAAACAGCGCTCCTTGAATATTATATAGGAATTAACACGATGGACACATCCAAAAAGTGCCCAAATATACGCATTCACCATTTATGACTTTTTCTATTTATTTCGTAACAGCTTTCTTTTGGCGTATCTGCTAAATCGACGAGCCCCATATTCATGTTGTAATCCTTCACTAGTTGAAGACAAGAAATTTCCGAAGTGCTCTTCCATCTTTGTTCCTTCTTGTCACAGTTATTACATCCGCTAGGTTATGAGAATTGGATAGAAATCGAATTGGCTTTTTGTCTATCCACACTACCGCTTACATTCCATTTTCAACGCATCGGAAGTCTAAATCGCCCCGTTTCATACATTTTTCGTCAAAATCCATAGGTTACTTAATTCTTTCCTTTTTCGCCGTTCCGCGCGCGTATATATACATAATTTTTTAATTGTTTACCAAGTTTATAGATGTAAAAAAGTTGTCAAAATATATATTTCATGACGTTGTCCAACTAAATCAGCTGTGAGTGTTTTAACTACTTGTTCACCAACTTTTCCTCTATAAATTTCGAACTGGGATATCTATGCATTTTCATTAGCTGGAACCAACAACTTTATAGTCACATTTTATTATCGAGACCTGCCTTTGAAACGAATCATTGTGATTGCTTCTTTGTAGGAATGTAAGCTAATTTGAATGAAGATGAAAGGAAATCCAAAAATGGACGAACTTTTTATAATTTATCGAAATTTACATAACCTTCTTTTTTGGCATTTTGCTGTTATTATTTAGATGCATGTGGTTCAAATCTGTTCACTAACATAAGCGACGAAATATATGAATCACGAAGAAGATGACTCGTGAAGACCATGCATCTTTATAACTAGAATAATTTTTTATTCCCGAAAGCAAATTTATGGTCGAGAATATATCTTCAGTTCTTTTTCGTTAGGCTATTTGAAATTACCCAAATTTTGAGCAGCATAAATGTTGGTTTCCGAAATAATAAGTCTAATTAGATCTTCTGAAAATATACAGAAAAATACGTCAATCGGTGTTTCAACGCTTTCGGACACATTCGGACCAACTTTTTAAACAAAACTGTCAACTAGAAGAAATGGAATTTCCTTCTTCCACTTGTAATTATTATGATACCTGATGACAGGAGCATCATCTTCAGAATCAATTTCGTCCTCAGCGATGTTTGTGGTATCAACAACAGTCAAATCTTTGCCAACATTATCTCCGTTATTGTCTAATTCAGAATCAGAAGAAATGATAGATTTAGGATCGCTGGGGATTTCCAGCATCTGAACAAGATCATCATGCGTAAAATCTACTAAACGAATTTTTACCTGTTACAAAATTGGTTTATTTTACAGCATCCACACATTGAAAGCTTATATATAATTTTTTTTGGCCTGGCCGTGAATACCATTTGGCCACTAACCACTCATTATTAATTAAATCATTCTATTTCTCATTTTTAAATTATTCTATTTTCCTTTTGGCCGTCTCTCAGCAATCAAGAGTTCACGCCACTAGGCTATCGCGACGACCAAAAGCTTATATTATTGACAGCGTAAAGCCTTCCTGCATATTCATGGTTTTTTTTGCATCCTTCCCTTCGGCGTTATGCGCTTTGGCCATTCTTTGCTGCCATTATCTAAATTTCGTTTTTCCTTCATTTCTTCTCCACACTGTCCTCTCCATCCGGATGATGCAGTTATTTGCGACACCGATCATGTGTTCTTCCATAGTGTTTATCTTTTTCTGTGAAGCGTTCTGCTTTGTATTCCTATTTGTCGAAGCTTGGACTTCCTACTCCTTATTGTGCTTCCTATGTCCTGTCCTTTCCTTCCCCACTAATTATTCCTGCTATTTGTTCCTTTTTAGATAAAATTTCTGATCGGATCAAAATATAACCCCGACTTCTTTCCTTACCACTGATTTCTGGGTAAAGGTCCTTGGTTGACGAGCCCAAAAAAAAAAAAAAAAAAAAAGAAAAAAAAAAGAACAGCGTACATATATAATACATATACATTAGGAACAATAAAAATAAAAATAGACGCATTATTCAAAATTATCACTAATTTCGTCAATTACATCAAAATGTATCAAAACTAACAATAGTATTATTCATATGTATTTCAAGATAAATATGTAAAAATAAACAGATAGTAAAAAGAATTATTACCGATACTGCATGCATTATATAAATGCATAATTTGGAAATAACGAAAAATGTAAAATATCAAATGAAAAATGACCATATTATATATCATATTTTTAGAAATGAATAATATTTCGTATTACGTACCATTTCATATAACAAAATACATCAAATATGTAGAAATATCAAAAATTACACAAAAACGCAAATTTAACGCACTCACAATCAACTCGATCGTAAAACAAAAACACTGCAATGCACCAGTATAGGTCTTTGTGAAGTTAGTTATTTTAAATCATAACAGATGACGTCCCTAACAAGTATACCAAAGGTGTTTCGCTCAAAAACCGCTATGCTGCTTGCAGAACAAATTTTGAAAGGTGGTTTCATAGTGAAGCCACTATGACTGGAATGAATATCCCTTTTGTGTTTGACTTAAATTTATTTCCAATACAATCCACTGTTATATGACCTCATTTAAACCCTTTTCATTCAGGTGTAATTTTTACCGAAAACACGATTTAATATACGAATTATAGAAAAATAAACATTGGATGTATCGCGATTAAATTCACTAGAGTATAACGAAATACAGCACTGACTGATTTCGAACGGGGGGTCTTGTCCATGATTACAGCGTGTAATATGAATAAGAAAAGAATATTATCGATAAAGGTCGATAAGTAATTAAAAAGTCGATAATTTAAATATTATAATATACGTATAGGTTGAGAAAATATTATTACATTTTATATTAAATAACGGATTTTCAACTGGTTAAATTACGTTTAACGTGTTAAGTTTACATTTCTGTACTTGGTAACTCTCAGCGAAATTTAAATATTCAAAATTTTTAATGACTCGTGGCTCAACATATCCCAGTATCGAATAGAGCTTCGTTCCATCAAAGAGGACACTAACTTGCGGCAATCGTCGTTCCGGCCAATTAGAAAGGAGAAAGTAGCACTATGTCGACTGCGCATTGGCCATACACGGATTACTCACCAATTCCTCTTGAACAAATCCTTACCATCTCTATGTGAAACCTGTTCCTCAGTTCTCTCCGTCCAACACATTCTATTAGACTGCAACAAATATAATCACACTCGCATCACATTTTTCCTTCCGTCTACCCTGAAAGAACTCCCTAAGAGTAACAATGAAGTAAATATAAAAAAATTATTCGCTTATCTCAACTAACCTTCTATCACAACTATAGAATCCTAACTTTCCGTGCCGCTGGCCTTTGTTGAAGTTCATGGAACGTAAATGAAGAAGAAGAAGAAGAAGAAGAAGGGGTAATAATTGAAGTAGTCAAATGTTTTTGTCAGTTATTAAATGGAAGGCAAATGTTGAGCGTTCAATATGGAGCCAAGTTTATAGACGGCGACATGATCTGACTTTAAAGGATCCCCCTGTTCGATATGTTGCAGACGTTACACTGTAACATTCTGAAATTATCCTACTTATCAAATATTGTTTTTATTATTTTTAATTTTAATAGATACGTTAATTTAGCGTATTTCCGTGAATTTAATCGTAATATATCGAATGTGTTTATTTTTTATATAATTCTTTTAATAAATATACATTATACGAATGTAAAAAGATCTTCGACGTGTTTGTTTTTTTTTTTTTTTTTTTTTTTAAAAGGGTTCGTCAACATTAACATTGGCCCAAGAACGATGGAACAGAGGGGCAAGCTCAGATCCTTACACGATCAGAGATAACCGACAGAAAAGAATCAAGAGCTAGAATAACAGAAGGAGAAGGAAAGAAGGGAATGAATGAAGCACGATATGGAGTGGGAATGCCCGATTTGTAAAAGGAAAGAATAAAAAGAAGCTTGTTCAGTTGAAGTGTTGGTTAAAAGAGCTAATCAATGAAAATAAGGGGTCTTATACGACAGACGATGAGTAATAGGAAAGAATAAAGAAAAGGTTAGCGATGAAGGAGTGAACTAAGGAGGGAAAACAAAACAAAAAAAAAAAACAACAACAACACAAAACGGAGTAAGAAAATTGAAATTTAAAATTCAAGTTGGTAACTCAGTTGGGACATTCGAGAATATTTAAATAAGCCCTGGTTTAGAGAAGAAGTATAAAACAAAAAAATAATTTAAGAAACCTCGAGGGTACGAAACAGGTGCATGTGTATTATACTACCGGGTTATTAAACGGCGAAATATTTATTAAAATTTGTAGACAAATTCCGATATTGAATCAACAGAGGGACGATTTTTAATTTAGTCGGTAAATACACTCACTTTTCTTTTAGTCGCGTTTTTCAGTCCGTCGATCGGTTTCAATTAAGTATTTTCTTGTTTCTTTTTTTTTTTTTTGGTTCCTTACAATAGTAAACAAAAAATTTTTATTAATTCGACGAAACACGAAATTTTAAAGTTAAAAAATTTCTTTTCAACAACACCAGTGAAAATGATTTTCTCCATGCAGAAAATTTTAAAGATATTTATACTTCAAAAATCTGTAAACTCACCGCTGCTTTTTTCTTGTTTTGATTTGGGCTCGTCTGCTATAGACACGTTAACCTAACGCGTATGCGATAATTTTCGAAGCTATTCACAATCAATTTAGCAGGTAATATATTATTCAATATATCCGCTCAGAATAATTTTCAAATTTTGGCTCCTCGAGAACCTACTTACTTTCCTTCCTCAAATCATCTTCGATGTAGTGTTTTAAATGTAATTGTGGCAAAAAATATTATGATCACCTTATCGCTGATCATAAACCAATTTTTACGGTTTTTAATAATACCTAAATCGCTCTTAAACAGTAGGTCGTATCCTAGACTTTAATAATTCGGATTGGGATAGTTTCAAAAAATATTCTCAGATAACATTTAAATCATCCAATTAAAGATAATTCTGTTATTGATATGAATTACTTTACTAAATTAATTACTGACAGTATTAATCTATTTACATCCCAAAGAAAAGACGTGTCAGACGTGTTCCCGCAAGTTTATGTTCCGTATTTTGCCCAGAATATAATTAAACCTACAAAAAACTACGTTCGGAGGATTTATACAAAATACCGATTTCACTCTAATATTCGTTATCTGAAACCTACTAGTATAATCAAATTCTTAACAAAAATAGTCGTCAGATTTGTACTTGGAAAAACCAAAAATGATAAATTTCAGAAATTTCTAGCCAATGTTAATATATAAGATAAAAGTTTATGGAAAGTTTGTTCGAGGTATAGTAAGAGCTATATAGAGTGTGATTCCACCGCTACTTGATTCCCTGATCTTAACGCGTATGTTTATAGGGATGAAGCAAAAGCGAACTTGTTAGCCGACTATTACTGAAATATTCATAAAGCGAGCACGCGTCTCGCGTCTACATATCAAACTAATTAAGTTATTAATACAGTAAAACGTTTATTACCTAGTTCTGCTTTCAATAGCATTACATGTTCTCGTATTTCCCATTCTGGGTTTTGTTCTGCCTCGCCTATTGAAATATTAAAATACCTCGAGAAATCTAAAGCAAAAATTTCTTGTGGTCATGATAGTATTCCGGCAAAAATCTTAAATAAGATTCCTCGGAAGGGGCTGCTAACGCACATAATCAATGCTACAATGTGGTTCGGCTATTTTCCAAAGTCCTGGAAAGTAGCCAAAATTATTGCACTATCTAAACCAGGGGAAAAATCTTCCCAAGTGAATAATAGGCGACCAATTACTTTGCTTAGCAACAATTAAGAAAAATAGCGGAAAAAGTTATACTACACAGGGGCTTCGTAAATTCGCCGGTAGTAACACAATACGAGTATACTTCCATTCAGACCAGGGTATTCTACCAGCATCAGGTTGCTAGGATCGCTGATCATGTTATGCATAACTTTAATGTAAATAAATACAAAGGATTAATTCTATTTGACATTGCAAAAAAAGAATTTGACACAACATGGCAAGATGGATTGATTTACAAAATGTTAAAATATAATTTTCCAAGATATTTAATCAAATTAATTAGAAGTTATTTACGCAATAGAGCCTTTTACGATTCATTACAAGATGATCAATGGCCGGAACTGCCGTCGCAGTCAAGGTAGTGTGCTGGGGCCTTTTCTCTTTCCAGTCTACTTGTCCGATCTCCCTAAGACGATTTACATTTAGCGTCTAAAAATCTGGAAAAAAAAATCACCATTACAGAACTTTCTATTATCTTTAACCTCAAATAAGAATTTTTAAAATCGATTGAAAAATAAAACCGAAAATAACAAAATGGTGACTACCGCAGCCCCCGTTGGGACTAGGGGTCTGAAACTTTCAGCATCAACTACCTCTTTTTTATAAAGTTTGGTTCAAAGGCGCTTTAAACCCCCTTAACCGGCTAGACCCTTCATACTCTTTCTTGTAAACTACAGGAAATAAAAGTTTGCAAAGCAATTCTGACAAAAACATTGATCGTAATGAAATTAAAAAAATGCCGTCCAAGTACAAAACTAATCAGATTATGTGTATGTGTGGAATCGAGTTGGTGTAAAGTAGAGAACAAGTTAGACTAATATTCTAGCGGACCCACAGCTCTGGTAAAGGATATTAAAAAATATGATGAAACTAAAACTTTTTCAAATATAACACAATTCCAGTCCAACGTCATGAACTATCGCTATGATGGCGGTATGTATTCTCTCAACTTTATACAAAACGATTCAGAAACAACTATTGGTCTTCACTTTAAATAGGTAAAAACAAATATATATATATATATATGTATGTATATATATATATATATATATATATATATATATATATATGTATATATATATGTATATATATGTATGTATGTATGTCTATAGACATATATATATATGTATACATAGGTAAGCGAGGTAAAAGATGTAAAAAATAATAAAAAATCGCCCTTCAAACAACAGTTTTTGAAAAATCCATAACACTTCTAAAGCCTGTTTATGGCCCCCGAGAGCCTATAAAAATTTCTTGAATAAGTGCACGTCAGCGGAACTGTTTTAATGCGTACAAGAATAACGGCTTTCTGTAACGATATCTTTTTGGAAAAATTTCTCCAAAAAATTTTCAAATCCAAAAAAACCGGAAAATCATTTTATCGTTATTATACTATTCTCTATTGTATCGAATAAACGCGTGTTGGATGGCACAGACATTTTTCGTACTTTTTGAAACTTGCTTAACATTGTCGATGTAGAGTTATTACGATCAAAACAATCTAACACCCGAAGAAGTAAAATGGGAAAAAGTACATAAAAATAAAATTAAAAAAAAAAATGCCATTGAAACATTATATCGCATTGCGATGAATTCCCCGATATTAACAAATAATCGCCACGTGAAATCATCAGCGATAAAGTCCTTTCAGCTGTATAAGGGTGCTTTAAGAATTATTTACCAAAATACGGCCGAAAATATACATTAAACTTATTCCAACTGACCTGTATCTGTAATCTCATTTTCAATGTACATAACGATCGTAAAGAACTATCATTTTTCTGACATCATATTCGCTTTATAACTGACACTTTTAGGAGAGACCCGATGTGCATTATCGATTTTTTTACACTTTTCAATCGTTTAAAATATGGGAAATAGTAAACACACGTGTGTATATCACAGAAAAGTTTATAATTCGTTAAAACCGGCGTGCTTCTCTGTCAAACGAGTTCCTCTTCGCAGATGTTGGATTGAATAGAACGGTAGCTCTTTTTATTTACTCGGAAAGAAATAAAAACGCAAAAATTTAATTCGGATCTTCTTTTCGACAGTGGAGCGAAGAATTATCAGTTTAAGAAAGTGGCTACACTGCGACGGAGGGGAAGGATAGCGTGGGCACTATACGGCATAGAGCACAAGGCATTGGAATAAAAGGTCGCACGTTTTGAAGAAATAAAGGGGCATACATTCGAACGGCCAGTGTTCTCGTGGAGAACAGACAATGTAAAAAAAGTGTTTAAATACGGGGAAGATTTACTACACTCGAACATAAATGCGCGTAAAATAATTTATGGAGCTATAAATTAGAAAATAACCTAATTTGAATGTAGGGGTGTGTGTGTGTGCGTGTGTGTGTTGTGGTATGTAGGCGTTTGTTTCGTGGAGTGTTACAAATGTAGAAACTATGCACGCACATCACAATGCTAACGAACAAGATGTGTAAACAAGCCGCTAAATATTTCAGTTAATAATTTAGCTCTGGAAACGCAATCAATAGCGACGTGTAACTGATAAATTATGAAGCACGCTGTAGGGGAAGCGGGGAATTCAGCGAAATGGGGAAATCGAAATAAAAGACAAAAGCCGAACGAAAGTTGCGCAGAATCGAAAGTGGTGGAAACTGTGAAATATTAAAACCTTTCTAATCATTAAAATTCAGCTGCATTACCGCAAGTGTAAATTACATAATTATACTTCTGTCAATCGTGTAATCTTGTTCGAAGCTCGTCAATTAAGTTTCCACGACAAATGAAGCAATCCAGGACGCACGCATGAAAAATAATACTCGTCGAACATCGCGAGTGTTTCGTAAAAGCTTGAAATATAAATTCAGTCAAACCGGAAATATATGTAAAAATGGCGGTAACTTCTTTTCTTCGGGTTTGAAGTAATGCAATGTGCGCGTGTTACTGGTTTCCGTCGAAGATTCATAATCTGACATTCCGTAGATTATTAAAATTTTAAATGCAATATGGCGGATTTTTTTCATTATTCGTTTTTCAAACAATGAACGCGTCTTTTTTCGGTTCTGCAGCTTTACGCATTGTACGCAATTACGGGTTTTCTCGGGGTTCTTTTTTTCCGAGGTTATTATTGGAGTCGTCTCAGTAATTAGCTGTAACGATTAAATTTAAAGAAAATCGGACTGATCGATGAGTGTGAAAATCGTTAAAAATACGCGTAACGATTAATAATTGACGTTTAGAAATCTTGTTTCCCATATATCGGACTGAAAGTATGTAGTGATGCTTGTGCCCCCCGGGTTGGAATACAGCAAGAATGTACGAATAGAAATAAGAACAAGACTAAACTAGTGCAGGGTACCGCCGGTGGTACACTAAAGTATTTAATTCACCAGAGTAGCGTAAGGATTTCTTTTTTTCAAATATTGTGCCAACGATATAAAGAATTCCTGCAAGTTAAGCGAGCTTTCGAATCTATTCAATTTTAGTAGCATATTGAAAGACAGGGGTCACGAAACACATTGGCGCACTCAAGGGGGATGCCATGGGGCCATTGCCCCCCCCCCCAAAAGAACTTCGAAATCTTAATTTCGTTTTGTAACGTTTTGTTTTACTTAATTTTTTTTAAAAAAACATACATGTTTACTTTTTGCTTATATTACAAGTATATAATGTTATATGTGACCTGGCGTGACAAAAAGTAACAAGTCGGAAAACAAATTTTCGAGTTAGGAACATGAACTAAAGTCAAAAATATCAAAAATCGTTTTTTTGGAAATTGATAGAAAAAAAATAATAATTGTGGTGAATTTTCTTTGTTTTTTCTTTAAACTCGGTTTTTTCAAAATTTGATTTTTCACTACTGAAAATTAAAATGCCTATAAAATCGTGAATTTTAAAGATAGAAAATCCGACTTGTGGTACTTTTGTCGCGCCAAGTCGCATATACCTAATTTTTTTTAAATAAAATTCGCATGCTTACCTAATTTGTGCTTATTACAAACATAATGTTACGTTTCTATTATTATTATAATTATTACTTTTTTAAAAATAAAATTCGTCACTTTTGTAATTTAAAAAAAAATATTATTCGTTAATTTTGTATTTTGTATTTTTTTTTTCTATTTTAATTTACAGATCACGGAAATAGATAGGTACTTAGTCGAGGTACCGAATTACCACCCCCTAACTCATCTTCTAAATTCTAGCCCCGGCCAAAAAAAAAATCCTGAGTGCGCCCTTGACGAGACTATACGCGCACATAACGGAAACTTAAGTAAGATCTCGTTTTCAATTTGGATAAAATTTTAATAAATGTCGTAATTAAATTCAGAAAACCCGCGAAATTGAGCGATATCGCAGTATCCCAATCGAATTGTTATTGGGCGAATACGGGGTTTTTATTACGCCGAACAAACTACTACTAGCGTTATTATTTAATTTTTTTTTTTTCATAAAACAAGCTTGAAAAAAGAAAAAAAAATTGATCATAACGGACGGCGGGTGAAAAAAGAGCTCCCGCGATAACCTTTCACTTTATTTAGGATACATCGAGTCACCCTTAAGCAATAAACAAACTTTCTTAAGAAGTGTTTCATTATGCTTTTTTTTTTTACTATTTTATTATATGCTGCAACTATCGACTGAAACTGAAATTACGATTAGTTCTTAAAAAGTAACTAAATTACTATCTCGATTTAATAAAAACCTTAGGCCAGATTTACTCAAGATCTTATAACTATGGAATACAAAACTAATTGTAAGAAGTAAGTAGTACCACAAAACTTTGTTTATGGCGCACTCAAAAAGAAGAGCGAAATACAAAAAAAGATATAAGTGTAGATATGTACGGAGTTGGAATAACCATTAATTTTCTCAATAACGGTTATATACCTGCAGTCAATACGCAGGATGTGACATTTAAGAAGGTCACATCCATCGTCGCTAAGATGTGATCCCAGAAGGAGTTTGTGCACAGCAATATTAAGATTTAACACTTGCCCACCGCTATCACAATTAACT
This sequence comes from Icerya purchasi, assembly GCA_039619475.1. Lineage (NCBI taxonomy): Eukaryota > Metazoa > Arthropoda > Insecta > Hemiptera > Monophlebidae > Icerya > Icerya purchasi. Next base: position 138,332,081 of record CM077115.1, on the reverse strand, counting down.
CGGGGTTAACAGGATAAGAACTAGATCATTAGGGGAAAGTAAGGCGCGTCGGGATATTTTTAGTATTCATAGAAGTTGTTTTATGAATGGAAAAGAGACCAGCGGGTTACATCACTGGCGATGTTAAACGACCGTCTGAGAATAAGAAGATGGATTCTAAGCACCCGCTGAACTAGAAACGGCAGCTGAACCCAGTCCACAGTAAAACGTGTATTTAAATGGAGTACGGCATATTGAATGCAGCCCGCGCCCACATACGGGTTACCTATGCGAAGAACTCAGTTTTAGAGGTGCCTGAGTTACGTGCTTAGTTTGAACATATTGCAGCTGCGTTACCAATTTTGAGATTTGTTTATTATGTTTCACATTGTTTATATGCGCCGAGTTCAATATGCGGCGGGCTTTAGACGAAAAGATGTGTCGTGAATAGGATTAAGTTTTTTAAGCAAGAAGAGTACAACTAGCGTCCGTGATTTAATCTGGAACGAATTAGGCTTTTATAAATGGTAGCCGGCAGTTTGGGGTTTAGATGAATATTTCAAAATAGATAAACTTTTTATGCATTTGATTTTAAGATTGATAAAGAGACGAAAACTAGACCCAGGAATTTCGCCATGTGGGAGAAAGGAAACACGCGAAATTATTTTAAAAGCCAATTTCCCGGTAAACTCGATACAGACGTCCAAGCGAAGTTTATTTACTCCGTAGATTGAGAGGTGGCTGGACATTCGAGAAAATACCTATTTTTAATTAGTAACGCGTTAATGTTTCGTTAAAAATACATTTGTTTAGTTTATTTATAGTTTGTTATTAAAAATTGCTCATTGTTTTTTGTTTTTTTTTTCCGGGAAATAAATAAATACTGTAAATTTTAAGTTTTTTATTGTTTTATTTTTTACTTTTCAAAATTGTTATTAATATACTTTTCAGTTTTTTTTTTTTTTTTATGAACATGATTACTAAACTAATAATATCAATAGAAAAAATAAAAATATTGTAAAGTATTAACATTTCATTACTTTATAAAAATAGTAGGGGATAGTTTTTTCTTCGTAATTTAAAAATTTTCATAAAAATATATAGAGTCATTTTTGAGTGTAAAATATCGTAACACACCGCATCAACATCATGAATACTTTTTTTTTGAGATTAAATATTTAATCTAAAAATAATTTTGAAATAATGTGTGCAACAAACTTTAATAATTATGAAAAATGATGAAAAAAGAGTATTTGTTTATTGAGAAGTAAATAATCACTAATTACCAATTTTGTACTGGAACGGCCGACGAATCAGTTTAAAAAAAAAAAAAAAAAAGTTACCTCTACCTTCTTATCAAGAATTAACTTACACAGTTTAATTGCAAAATTAGACTAATTTAGACAGGTATACACTGAGAGAGTAGAGTAAAATTAAAGGGTAGTTATTAAGTTTATCGAATCCTCTTAAATTTTAGATCAGCAAGTAGCTGTTTTGGAAATAGGGCTGAAATCGGGAAATCATCTTTATCTTTATAGTTACTTCGTTGTGATCGGGTCTGTGTGTGTTCCCTTCGTTATGAACTATACATCGATTCCCTCTCATTGTGAACTAGACCGAGTTCTCATTTCATATGAACTAAATCGAATTCTCCCTTCTTACGAACTAGACCGAGTTTCTTACGAATCAGATCGAGCAGCCTTCGTTTAACGACATTTATTTACCAGTCGCTCCGATTTTTTTTTCCGTGCAGATTTCTAACTCACGTAAAAGTCGTAAGTACACGTCATAATTGAACGGCTTCCTCGTGGACAAAATTAAACGGCATTCCAGCTGCTTACGAATTTCAGGTACAAACGTACCAACGGCAAGTTGCAAAGCCGGAATCTGCGCAATTAACACTCAGCCTACTATACTGGCGACCCAAAAAAGGGGAACGCGAAAAGCCAACTAGGTTAAGAGAGTCATTAAGGGGCGAGGGGGAGGCATAAATAAAATCAGCGAATAGCGCGGCAAAGACAGAAGAGTGAGAAGGAAACCAAAAAACTGCCACCAGTCGCGGACGTTTAGAAAAATTTGTAATTCGGTTAGGGGTGATAAATTTAAATTTCGCACCCGAAAGTCTTTTGTTCACGCAATGAACTTCCTAATAAAACATTTTTCAGCCTACACCGGTCGCCCTACCACCTGTACTTCAACGTACCGTACAATAAAATTGCTTTCAGGCAAATTCTGCGAAATTTTAATAAGTTATATCGCTGCAGAAATTCAGCTAAAAGATGAAGCTAAAAAAATTCGGGTGATTGTTCGCATCTTTCTTCGAGCAGTAATTTCAAATATTGAACTAGAGAAGCGTGACACGTATTTCTCTAACGTATTTATAGATATCGCTGTTTTTTGGGATTTTTTTTTTTTTTTTTGGTTTTTCGCTGTTTCGCAGCGTTCTTATTATTTTGACCTTTTTCGATTTTATTCTAGTTCAACAGTTTTACGATGATAGCCCATCCGCTATCGTCGCGATTTTATATTCGGTGCCATGTATTACTTTAGCTTTTCGCGCTCACAATACTCCCGTTATTACGCACTCGTTTCAAATGAAAATAATCGAATAACAAGATCTCATCGGGTTCCGTTTATTTCATTTTATTCAGAAAAAGCCTAAACAAAAGTAAAGCGGACTCCATATTTTTCTCGGCCTGCTTTGTGCGTTATTAAAATTTTCGAAATTAACCCCTAATGGTCGCAAACACGGTTTTTTCGAATGTTCCACATTCATTCGTCAACGTTTTCTACTCCTAAATCTTAACTTCGAATCTCCTCTGTTCCAGTTCTTTCTTCATTCTTCGCATCACCCTCTCGTGCTCCCTATCTCCAATCGTCTTAGAATCGCACATTAAACCCGGTCTTTCGTATTTTCGGGTCAAGGTCGCTAGCGAGCTTTATAAAAAAAATTAGTTTGAAAATTGATAGTAACTCTTAGCGAAAAAGAATTGACATATCTAATAGTCGTCAAATCATATTCGTTGTTCGATAGCATTTACTATTTCTATCTTTCTATACTCCCCTGGGAATACGATAAAAAGACAATGTTTTTATACGATAATAATAAATGAAAAAAAAAAGAACGAGAAAAAAGTTAAAACAAGGAAGTCTTACAATATATAACGCTATTTTTCTTATACTATCCAAGCTCTTGTGATTCTTTTTTGTCGGCTATCTCTGACCAAAGATCTAAGTCTATTGCACTTTCTTTCACTGCTCTTGGGCCAATTATTGACGAACCCATTGAAAAAAAGTAAATAAATAAATAAAAATAAAATAAATAAATATAAATTTGTCTTCTTTTCCTTTCCTTTTTTTTTTTGCACAGCAATGCGAGACCGTTTCCCAGAAACAATGCGGAGGGGTGGGAATCAATAATTCGATAAAACTGAAAAAATTAAAAAAGTAATGAAGAACAAAGAAGGAAATAACAAAGAAATAACAATAAAAAAGAAGGGCATTAGGAAGTCACACGTTATCACATACCTAATTCGATCCACTGCTGCATGTAGGCATTCTCCACTGATGGGATAAATTGGCCTAAGCTCCCGTGCTGGCCGGGCAAATTGGGAGATGTATTTTATACTTGCTGTAGCCAGGTTTTCATGGCAACTGCTGTATTCAAAACGCAAGCGTACACGTAAGACTACACATTGAAAATGTTTGATTTATAACGATATACGAATTCCCCCACGTGTGTCTACCGACTATATATCAACTAGCGTGCACATATACATGTTTGCCATTGCCTTCCGTTTGATTCTATTAGTAGTTATTTACATTTTTGTAATAATTTATGTAGTCTCGCCTGGGATCGAACAGGAGACTACCGTAACGGAAGTCGAGTAGCAACTAGGCTGTCGCAACGTTACATTAGGAAGTAGTAAGCCTAAATATTCGCATACGAGAATGTGAAAATTAGAACGTTTTAATTGAGAGGGTAAACAATCGCAGAAAACTTCATCGATCGAATGAAAAGGATAAGGAGATATTTAATAAAGAAACACAAATACATAAATGGCCAATTGAAAAAAAAGAAATCGTTTCAATTTTTCACTGCTGAAATCGAAAGCTGTTCTACTGATGCACAAGAAGTAACAATTTCTTCCTACACATCGTAAAATTACCCCCGGGGATATGTATCAGCTATTTCCACATCGGCTTAGCCGATAAACATCTTACATCGCCGGATTAAAAAATTGAAACGATTTCATTTTCTCTCCTTTCTTTTTAATTGGCCATTTGTGAGTTAAGAAAATTAGCCAAAGATGCGTATCATTTGATGCTGCTGACAACAGCTCATTGCACGAAGTATATAATAAAAACGCCTTAATCGTAATTATGGACCAACAGCAGGGGCTGTTTCATCAATTACAAAATTTCCTAACAATACACCGACTTAGTCGGACCATTTGGTTTCGTCAACTTCCATCGCTGTACTGATTCATAAAGTGTGTACCCGATCAAAAGCTATTTTAGCTTCCTTTTTTTTATGCGATCAACGTCATACTCTTGTTTCACGGTAAATACAGGCAGCGATAATAATAATAATAATAATAATAATAATAGTAATAGTGAAAAAGAATTATTACACTAACAAATAAACGCAACTTTACCTAAAGTGTTACTAAGAAGAAGTATCCACTTTGTAAATGGTCAAAAAAAGAAATACTTTAAACAAAAGTTAAACACTTTATCATCAAACACAGTTATTATTTTCAGTTGCGAAAGATTCCTCCGAATATGTTTGCACGCAGTAATAACGGATAAAATTGGCTTGCTGCTTGTAAAGAGGCCATTCTGTATTATTCTTCAAGTCGAGCACAGACAACTGTTATTTGCTTCCAGTTATTTCCCGTAATACGTAACCGATTTCGACTGACAGAGCCGTTGTTCTCATCACATTTTTTAAAAAACCACCTAATTCAGTTTCACTTTTCATTTAATCGGCCCGCTAACTTATTTATTATCTGATTACAATAATTATACGGGAAAAATAAATGTATCTGTTTCATCTTTAATCATAATTGTCATATCGATTTTTATTTAAATGTAAACATAATACCAGCTATTTTCTTCGTATTAAAATGGAAATCATGATTATGGCGCTATGACGCCGAAACATGTATGAATAATTTTAATGTATAATTAAATTTCCCAAAAAACGAGTTGTGTTTTTATTACTATAAGATTATATATATATATATATATATATATATATATATATGTAAGCGAAAGAAGTCTTTGCTTCTGATGATGGCCAGTGTAAGCTGGTCGAAACGTTAAGCGAATAAATATCTTTTTAAAAACACAGTTGTTTCCAAAAATTATTTATTATGAGTAATCACTGTGAAAGCTTTAAATATTTAAGTCTGTTAGAGTTTCGTTACTGAGCGTGAGTGCTGCTCAAAGTAAACCAGAGGTATCGTAGGATTTCGAGACTTGTCTCGTTCCGGATCTAAGTTGCTTCCAAGTATTTACCTAATCTGAAATTAAATTCGATACCAGAAAAATCTGGGAAAGTAAAGGCAGCCGAGAGATATAGGAACTTGTTCCATCTTTCCAGATCCATTAGGCTTAATACCCTTATGAAAAGCTTAATTTCACAATACCCAACGTCCTGTAAGGGGTATGCGTTTTACTTTACCTTACATATACATACACACAAATATATATATATATATATATATTATAACGGTTCTAGACGTTAACTTGGTCCTCAGGGATGCCAACCACGAGGTTTTAAGCTCGTGGATTTGATTTGTTTAGATTTTATTTAAGTTTATCCGAGAATGTTTTTTTTTTCTTTTTATGATTATGAACGGAAAACTATTTAATTGATATTACTGAAAAATATATTAAGCAAAACTCACACCTATCTTTCGGGACCGGTTGACCGCCGAAAAACAATATTTAATCCGAAAATAGCGCAATTATAAATACACAACAATATATATGTAAAGTGAATATAAATGATACGTATCACTGTTGTCGGTGATCCGGGATCTATTGGTGGCGATTCGGCGGTCGGTTGGGTTGCAGAAATCGGAATCGGTCGAGGAAGATTTTTGAATATGCGATATTTCGGCTTTTTTCATTATTCAGGCCAATATCGAACACTTTCGTTAAGGACCAGTTGCAAATCAAAATCAAACTTTACCGAACGGCAAGAATCACTACTCGCGTCACTTCGATATTTACCGGTAACCTGAACGAATGTCGTACGTAGTAAAAAGACAGCAACAACTTTTCCACGAGAAAAACGGAATTCTTTTCTATAAAAAACATAAAAACCGGAGCCTCCTCTACAGGTAAAACGGAACTTGACTCACTGTAAACAGCCACTGACTGCCTGAAGGTAAAACTGCAACTAACGCTAACTGACTATAAGGCTGCCACTGCCTTTCTCGCTAAAATCTTCATCTGGATTTTCCAAATTTCGATCGCCTACTCGACCATGACCGCTGGACTTGGCCGAATCAGGTAGATCCTTTTGGTTTTTTGCGGGATGCTGATTGGCTGGTCCCACCGACAACAGTTCCAGGCACGTGCACACTCGCACTCGCACCATACATTCCAAATTATTTTTATTTTTATTTATTTACTTATTTTTTTGATTACTTTTTATTTTATTTTCTAGAATTTTATTAGTCCCATGTAATGGACACATTACAATATATATATATATATATATATATACTGATGACTGGGCTACTGGGATTTACCGTTCATAATGTAATTCATGAATTTCACACAAATTTAAAAATACAACAATAATACACGTGTGTTACGGAAGTTACAATCTAATTTGTTTTTGTCACGCGTATACAATTTCATTTTACAGAGAACAAGATGGTCAATTAAAACTAACCCTTTTATGGAAATTGTAGAAGACTAACATGCTTGAGAGTGCAGAGGGTGAGTTATATATATGTATATATTGATGTCAATCGACGTTTTCGCCGTACTTTAATGACGTGATGATAGGGGAATTAATTATAATGATGAAATGGAATATTAACGGGCGCCAACGGCACTTTACAAGATGTGCCGCAACCGGAAAACTCCGCCTAGCAGAGCATCGGGCTTTTAAAAATAAAATAAAATAAAAAAAAATTGCCGATAAAATTTTTTCCCCGATAAACAAAAACAAAAAAAATATAATTCGAAACCGGCCGTACGAAGGCGGTATTCTCTCCGAAACGGAGATATCACGAGAGCCCACCACGTGTCCAATCAATTTTCTTTGTAGGAAATCCGCGTATATTTTATGTACGGGCCGAAATTACAACAGAACTAAACACGGAGAGAGTGACTAAACGATGCGACGTATAAAAAAAACTCCGGTTAACTAGAAAAGAAAAAAAACTGACTAAACACTTAAACTTTTACATATACAGCGTGGCGATAGACGAAATCCGATTAACAGGGTAACGTGACCAGAAAGATACAATGTTGCCCCGACGGTGTTCAGGCATCGAATAATAACTGACGACCGAGCAGTTGTTACACGATGTGTGTCTAAACGAAAACTTTTATCGAATAAACGGGAAATTACTGATTAAATCTTCTTACAATTAATTAAGATAATAATTCGCGTCGATGTTTCTAGAACACCTTTAAGAATAATATCGCGTAAATTACCCTGTCTTAACGGGATTTTATAAACTTCCCTCAGCTCAATGTTTGTCAGCGCAGCTTCTACCCGACGTGCACTCGCCCCGGACTCATAGAGTACTCTCTGCTATCGGGCGCAACCAGCGATACACACGCACACAGTCTCACGCTGACGCAACATTCGACTGTGCCTGGGAATTTCGGTTTTAGCCGATAAGCATCTCCGATATCCACTACGATTCGCCATTACGTCGAATAAAAGGCGTTGTTCGATAAATAACGAAATAATTAATGATTTTAGTCAAAGAGAAATATATTTTTTTTATAATTCGAACACCGCTAAAAGATAGCGCTGCAGGTCTCGAATCCGTTACAATATACATATATATATATATAAACTCGGCCATTTTGGCCTCGCAAGGGACTGTGCTCCTTGACCCTTCTTGCTTACATTTCTGTCTGTTGAAACTTTGTCTTCGAAACGCGTCGGGGTATTTGATGAAAATTAAATAATTGTTTAAATTGGTGTTAAAAATTAATTACCGTGCATAAAGCATGAACAGTGAGTGAAATAAACAAAAATATTTAAGTACTCTGATTTTTGAATGCCTAAGATCAGTTCCGAATATAGTCTTGCGTGTGTGCGTTGCATATAATAATTTCCTGGTACATAACCTATATCGGTACAGCTAAAAGTGTACGAATAGATTGCGCCAACGCACTATGAAGGCGTATGGCACCTAAAGCAGAAAAAGAAGCGGTTACTGAAGAGTTTCTCCATTATAGAGCTTTCAGATCATCAGTTTTTTTGTTTTTTTTTTTATATAGTATATACAAGAAAGGACAACCACGAAAAAACAAAACCTAAATCAATATTGAACAAGTATGGGGAAGAGAAAAAAATTGCAATGTTTTAATAGTTGATTTTTTTTTTATTTTTGAAGAAATTTGTAATTTTCAATTTTTTATTACAATGAGATGAGTAGGGAAACATTTTTTTAATATTTTTTAGAATGGCCTGCACCAGAGAACGCCATATAAGGCAGTGCTGCTTCGTTCGGGTGGATCCCGCTTTTGTACACTGGAAGTTCCAAAAATTTCACTCGAGTTAACGCACCCAAAAGAAAAATAATAATAAAAAAAAAGACTTTTTTGTCAAGTTCGTTCGGTACACAATAAGCATTATTTAGTTACGCTAAGAATATAAAAAGCATAAAAAATAAAAGTACATCTGTTCTATTCTGTGCAAACTTAATTTTCGATTTCGTTACAACATCTCCGTGTCGTAATGAGAATGTGTAGTAGCTCTAACTCTGCTATTCATCCGCTAACCCGACACTTGATTTGCTGTAGGTCCGTAATTGTGTGAAAGACATTGAAAGCTTGCTTTTTTTTTATATTTCGGCCAAAAGTTTTTCTCAAAAAAAAAAAAAAAAAAGCACAACACTCGGAAATAGTCTCAACCCTTAGTGACCTCAGTTGCAGGGATCTTTCCAGTTCGACATATACAATAATGACTTATTAAAGAATCGAATAATATTATTCTGTAACGTTTTTGTATCGATTAAATATAACTTTTCTGTATCCGTTATACGTGACGTTTACAAATGGCATAATCAGTTAAAACCGAATCCACGGGGTGTCCCGTTAGCGCGGTCCAAAGATTGAGTTTATAAACTCCAAATTTCTGCTCGGAAAAGGGAATGATTGATTCTGGAACTGTTTAAACTATCAGCGATAAAAATCTATCCTTTTTGAGTTCGTCGCTGTTACGAATTTTATGCATGATCGGTAGGTAAATAAAAAAAAACTCTAGATTTCGAAATTTATTTATAAAAGAATGTCAGGTTAACAATAGGTAATGTTATAGATAATAATAATAATAATCAAATCAAAATCAAAATCTATTTAGAAATGAAATTATATTACAACTCTTTATATAAAATACAATTTACATTTAGTATTACAAACTTGTATGAAAAAATAAAAGTTGAAAACAAATTAAAAGGTCTTTTGTAAACTTATATAATATTTGATAATAATATTAGAGTTATGTAAAGGAAAAAAACTGTTAGGTCAGTAAACCACAAATGCACATACCTTGAGCGAGATTGTGGTTACTGAAGAAAAGTCTAATATTTAAATTATTCTAAACTAACATATTAAGCCGATTGGGGCAGTATTTATACTTGTACACAGTTAGTGTGTTTTTAGTGTTTAACACACTCATATTCCTATACATACAGATAAGTACATACATACACATACATATGGACACATTCGCAAGATATATGTACATATATGCATCGACATATTTATATATAATTTCATGCGGAAATCATTTACACCCATGGACATGTGAACATAATTTGGTATTATTTAGTATAATATGGATATGCATGTTTTGTTTTTTTTTTATATATTATTATTATTAATTATTCTTTTGGATATATTATATTTCATTGGGATTGTTTGATATATACTCCGTAATCTTGTTACGTCTTTTTTTATAGTTTTTCAATTTTTCTTTTAAAACCTCTGGTAATTTATTATATAATTTACATCCCATGAAAGATGCCTATATTCGGGTATGGTATTTAAAGAACTCTGGCATTTGGATTGTTTCTGCCTGAGCACTTCTTGTGCTTCGTTGTGGGACTACAGTCGGGAACTTGTATTTATTGTTACAAACAAAATTTAATATTTGAACTTGGTATAATTGACTGATGGGCAATATATTAGAGTTTGGTTTAGTTGTGCTGTAGTAGCCAATTGATTTGAGGGCTGAATTCTATAAAGTTTTAATCGGTTTTATATGGTTCTGTGCAGCTCCCCCCTCCCCCTCCCCCCACCAATGTATTAATCCATAAGCAAGAACTGATTGGTATAAAGCCAAATATATTCCTTGCATATGCTTTGATGAGAAGTACTGTGACAGGTAAAATAATAAATAATTTAATTTTCTAATTTTGCTGGCTAGATATTGCGTACGGGTATTCCATGATAACTTAGTATCCAGAACTATCCCAAGATATTTTGTTTCATGTTCTCTTGATAGTGGTGTTCCTTTTCAGTGGATATTAAAGTTAGAGTATAAGCTTTGGTGTTGGAAACTATATAACAAATATTTAGTTTTCTTTATGTTCAGTATTAATTTATTCCTATCTAACCAATGTGAAATTCTGTTAATATCAGTTTGTATAAGGTTCTCTAATAAATGTGGATAACGAGAGAGCTTGCTACAACTACCGTGTCATCTGCATAGCAGAACATTTTCCCATAATAATAATAATAATAATATTGGAATATTCGTAATTTAAAGGAGATGTTTAAAATATATACGTATAAAATTATTAAACAAAATTAATCATCAGTATTACTAATAACTCTGGTAATGTGTCTCCGAACTCACTATAGGTATAAGGAACAATTGTATTATATTAACAAAATAAAGAATAAAGGCATGTGTCCATTCATAGAACCCCGCCGATAAGCTACAGAGCTTAGCAGGATGATCCTCAAATGTAATGCACATGTAACTGAAAAGAGAAAAAAACCCGGTAAAAACCAATTTGTCTTACTTTCAGTGGACGGATATAATACGGTATTTCAAGTTTAGACCACTCTGGCCCTTCAGACATTAGCCTTTTCTGAAGGAGAATAATTCCATTTTTTTTTTTTTAAATGAGAATTTTTTTTTTTTTTGTCTTTCACTTCTTGTACAATCAGCGGCTATCTAACTTTAAAAATAAGCCGACAAGAAGAAACAGAAGAAACGTCTCGCTCTAAATAAAAATAAAATCTCACATTTTTTTTTTTTTTTTATTAGCGAAATTTTGATTACAAAAACGAAAGAAGACACGTGTATCTAATAAAGCTTCAAAACGGACTTGGAAACGATACTCGACGATCATTAGTGGAAAATTACCAAAACTTGACGAAAGCGGGCCTCCAATTACAGTACTCTGTCATCCGTTACAAATAGTGTTCGCTCCTAATTAGAGTCGTATCGTGATCGGATAACCAGTACGAGAAGGCTACACCATCAGGTAGAACAAAGTTACTCGCACGTGGACGTTTCCATCAATTTTTCTCCGATCACACATATCTGACTTCGGAAGTCGGACGCAGTTGCCGAAAAACCTAACGGTAGCCGTTTTTTATACCAAGAAAGAACATATGCGATATGAACTCTCGATACTTTGGACCTCGCCATGGAGCAGAACGCCCCAAAGATGATAGATTTTTCACAGTAGGTGTAAAAGGGTGAATTTTAATTTTACAGAAAAGAGAGAGAATGAGTTTCCGTGGCATTTTTTTCACATTACTGCTGGCACAAGAATGACGGTTGTCATCAATAAATAGAATGGACTGCACATTGTGTACATAAGATCAGGAAACGTACTACGCACGATTAAACGGCTTCCTTCGTAAATCAAAAAATGGTGAAAAATCAATCTGAGTTGTGTACGTTCACCATAATTATGGAGCAGTGTCTCCGAAACATGTCGTCGGTGTAATAACTTTAATATATTAATTGTTTTTCTAGTCAGTGTACTGCTTATACAGGGTGCGGCAGTGTAACTTCCTTTTTTTAAAGGGCGCCATTTTAAATCTACTAAATTTTGTTAAAGAGAAATAAGAACAGAAAATCGAAATAACGGATACTCTAGATCCCCCCCATTGAGGAAATATATATGCTTCTTCCCTTCTCGCAGTTTTATTTCGATTTTCTGTTATTATTTCTCTTTAACAAAATTTAGTAGATTTAAAGCGGCGCCCTTTAAAAAAAGGAAGTTATGCTGCCGCACCCTCTAGTACCAGTTAAATTATTTTTCAAGAACTCGAAAGAATTCAAAATCACTGTCTACGAATATAGTATACTAAATAAACCACGATACACTAACATCAACACTATGCACAAATATGTAAAAATACCGCACATTCAGGAAATATTAACAGAGAACACCCTGAAATTTTTTGAAACGTGCAGTGCATCCGACTTAATATTAATGAATAATATAGGTTGTTGTTCCTATGATTAGCAAACCCTAAAGCTTAGATACAAAATATATAAAAACATAGAAGGATAAAGCGCATACTATTAACTTAAAGGAATAATTCTATGAAACTCTCGTGTATATGACGATTGCATAATGTCTAAGTTATTTGTATTTCGTATGTCGTACTAATGTTAAAAGCAAGTTGCGAATTTCGATTTTTCGTACGTAATAGTTGTTATAGACTAAATTAGTATAAAAATCTTCCTTTATTTTTTGTAAGGGTTAATTGCGCATGTATGCAGGTGTTTTTTCTTTATTGTTCTTCCCGCCAACTTCAACTACGTACGACTAATAATAAGAAAATTTATAAGTCTCATGTTCCTATTCGGTAAGAAACACTCGTTTTCGGTAAGGATAAAACAAAATCTAAATGTGTTACATCACTACATACATATATAGAGAAATGTACAAATATACGGTTGTTTATGTTATAATTTTTAAACATGTTTCTCAAAGAGAGGGAAAGAATTTACATAAATTTAATTCCAGATAAAACAAATATTTTTTACGAATTTCCAAATACAGATTTAACGAAGCCAGCAAGTACTATACAAATATTATATATTTTAATTTTATGTTCCGATTTTATTGTAAGGAATCTGAAGCGTTAATCCTTCATAGTACAATAAGTCAATTATGTTATAATTTTAAGAAAATATACCATTTTTTAAAAAATGATTTCAACTCGTATTATGTGTGTAAAAGGAATAAAAAAACAAAAAAACACGTGTGTAATCGGAAATTATTTACCCTTAAAAATAAAAAACGATTAAAAATTGATAGCCGTAGGAAAAAATTTAGGATTTTTTTCGAAAATATGTAGCTACGTACTGTAAAAATTTTTATAACGGTGCCCAGAAAGTTATATTTATATAACGAATTCAACGAGCAGAAAAAAAAAATTACAGAAAAAATAAATAATAAAATTTTTTCCCCGAATTTTTTTTTAGTGCACAGTTTTCATAACTGGGGACATAGAATAGTTGTATTAGTATGGAATTGCCGGGTCGGAGAATTGCGTTAGGTGCAATTTTCAGAATAGCGTGTATCGATGTTTTACGAGGCTGCAATAATACAGTTTTGGTAAGTACGGAGCAACTGGTAACAAATAAATTCGACAACTTTAATAAATTTACAATATAGAAGGTTAAAAATTGTAAAAATAATATTTCATCTACACGCGTATTAAAAAGATAATTAAGGTTGATAATTACAAATTGTAAAACAGAATTAATGTGACCCAATAAACTTAATCGGATGGAGCACGTTAATTTTTGTAATGTCATGCGCGTAATTGAAATTTAATAAATAATAAGAAAAAAAAGAAAAATAAAAGATGAATGGAGGAAAAATAAAACTAAACTGTTTCGCATTGACGAAATAATATGTCGGATAGCCAATTTTGGGCCAAACCGAATTTATGTAACAAATTCGACTCCTTTTCCGTTTCTTTTTCTGCTTTTTTTGTATCCTTTTCCCCCCCTAAAATCCCATTCGACACAAAGCAGCGCGGATATGTGCATTAGAAACGGGGAAACACGTTGAGTAGTTCGAACTAAATTATGCATTATTAACGACACTGAGAGACATATTGCTAACGAAATGATTGATGATGACGGAATAAAAGAGTGCATAAACTCCTGTTTCGCAGCCTACACATTTCCATTCTATGTATCAACGCTCGTGATATCTGCTGTACAGATATTGATGAGTTGTTTATAGGGAATGTCCATGTAACGCGGTATTTTTCGATGAAAAAAGCATACCGAGAAGCCGATACTGCAAAACGGAATAACTGAACAAGGTTTCTTTGTTGAAATTCAGTACAGTCATCTACAGTCATCTACAGTCATCTACAGTCATCTACCTTCTGTGACAGTCCCCTCCGTTGACTATCGTCTTTAAAACTTAACTTTTAGCGCTATTCTATAAAACCAAAATAAGCGCGAATATAATTAACCCTTTCCCCTTAGGTCGTCGCCTGTTCGATGGGTATAAAAAAAGTTCACTTGCGACGAGGGAAACTCCGAATTGCTTATTATCAGCACCGGGTAATTTTCTTCGGTAGATTTTGAAAGCGCGAAATGGACCGGTGCGATAATCGCGCCTAGTGTGTGTGTGTGTGTGCGTGTGTGTGTGTGTGTGTGTGTGTGTGTGTGTGTGTGTGATGGGACGACACAAATAGTGATTCAATGTTGGTGCAACCTACCTGTCCACTCAGGTATATGAAAAGAGACAGAGCCGAGATTAGTTTTATAAAGCGCATAATGAAAAACAACTTTATCATTATACCCGGCCTTTAATTAGAACTAGAAAAATATCTAGCCTACGCCGATTACGTAATTTCTGCCCGAATAAATTTGTGGCCTAACAGCGTACAAAATTACAGTAGCATTCTCTTTGCACATTTAACGTAGAAGCTAACGAATTCCAGTGACAACAAGCATTCAAGAACGTGTTCCACAAACTCCGAGATTCGGCATACTTGTCAAGTATCGTCGTTGGAATGTCTGTGTCCCTATTTTTGTATCGTGTTTCAGATTTATTGCCCTCTTAAAAATTTGCATCCATTATATTTTCGTTTATTAATTTTCATTGGAAAAATAATAAATAAATAAATAAACGTTTACCGTGATTAAATTTACGTAGATTGCAATTCTGCGCTTAAATTCACCGTTATATCCTTCCGTCGCGCTTCGCGATTCTTCCTCAAAAACCTTCCACCTTGTCGCATTTACTTTACTTAGCTCCACTGTTTCACGAACTCAAACACATAGCTAATTTCATATTGTGCGGAACGAATTCCGTAATATCCGACCAAGCTGCTCCACATTTACACACACCTTCCTCCCGTCGGTGAATGTAAACTAAAACGACGCATGTTCTCCGTATTCTTCTTATTTCCTAATTACCTCTCGGTATTCATTAGTGTTAATCGGATTTGTCGTATTTGATGCTCCAGAGACCTTAATTAAAACGGTAAAAATGACCGGAGAAACCTGCCGGGTATTTGGAAATGCTGTGTTTACCGTTACTGCAATTGCTGCTCCAAAATCTGAAGCCTTAATCTTTTTCGCTTACATCGGTGACTATGTGTGGCTCATATTTTCGTTCTAAAGTAATATGTGCACCGCTCGAAGAACCTTTAATTCCTTGCTTACATTTCTTTTGACAAAACACCTTCAAATTTTCTTTAATTAAACAGCGTGTCAGGAATACACCTCTTGGCGCTGCTACCCCACACATCTATCACTGTATTAACATTCCTGTTTTTTCTTATAAATTTCGATAATTCTAGATGACTAAATAGATACACTGCGACGAACCGCAGATTACATTACCACCTCACTATAAGGTCGCTGCACAAAGAATGAATACAGACCGTTTGCTATTTGTAACTTACCAGTTGCCTTATTTCGTTCAATTTCGGTTTACCTAAAGGGTTCCTTTTCGAAGCCAATTAATAAGACGACGAGCGGAGACATAACGGATGCGCGATGCTAAATATAAAGGTTAACGGTAACGAGTTTTTGCAGTTCATGTTACTAAAATTAAAATTTTCGCTAGAAACCGAGTCACCATTAAAAATAATATTTAACGTTTCGATTTCACGTCACTAAACCGGGAACTAACTCGGTTGTTTCGGCCGACTTTGTAAATTATATTTTTTTCTTTTTTCACGAGAAATGGAACTGCATGAAATATGTACCATCGTTAGTTCCAATTTCGATTACTCGTAGATTATCCGTATCAAGTGTGCCATTGATACAAATTTATAAACTCCTATCTGTATTTTTAAAGTTTTTTTTAAAGTTTTTATCATGCATCATGCTTCTTATTAATAGATTAATAACATGTGTCCAGTTCAGCTGCAAACCCTCACCTCTCTATTGACATTATTATTAATTACGATTTTAATAATGACTTCCCTCGCTTGTCTCTATGTTTTTTTTTTTTACCTTCCCTTCGGTCATGTCAGCAACGCATCTTTTCCCAGAAACGACACGAGGGAAAACGATCAGTTAGATGTAGAGTCGGTGTCAAATATCGATAGAATAAAAGAACGGAGGATAAGATCAACGGAGATCGACGGAAACAAATAAGTGGATTAGGGAGTTTGAGTGATAACGGAATACAAAGAAGTGCCATTCACGAGGGATAGACATTCGTAGAAGATATGGTCAGGATCGTAGACGGCTTCGTCATTAATTGAAGAGGATAATTCCTAGAAAGAGTGCGAGATGAAAACGAAAACGTGAGGAAGGAAGAAGAATATGATTCAGACGTAAACGGATAATAGGGACAATAACGGAGCGGCGAAGTGAAGGAAAATCATAAAACCAAGGGGCCGCGTAGGAAGATTAGGTTGGATGGAAAAATTTAAGAGGAAGGTTGATTAGAAAAGGAGGAAACGTAAAAATCTGACCAAAATCTAACATGAAACTGCTTACACACAGTGGGAGTAAATTAGAAACGGGAATTTTAGAGGGAAAAAAAAGCGGGAGGATAAATCTGAGCCAAGGAATCTGCCATTTCGTTACCCTCTATCCGAATTGTAACTGGGGACCACCCAGAGCATATCAGTGCAGATAGCATGAAGAGAGAAAAGAGTATGAATGAGTGAGAGGGGAAATAGCTTTAAGAGTACATATGGAATCAGAGATAATTAAATATTTAGAAGAAGATCGTTAGGAGTAAATACGAAATTATGGAACGTAGAATAGCCATTAGCTCGGCCGGTAAAGTTAGTACAAAAAGAAGGAAGACGAAAAGATTCGGAGAAATTTATGCTCGGAAGGATGAAAGAAGCTCCAACTCCATTAGGTCGAACCATCTGTAAAAATGGTCATGTGCGAAGGAAAACGGGATTCGATATCACTATGGAATTCCTATATAACTGCTGTATTGGAAATGGATTTGGAGAAAAGAGCTAAATGTAGAATACAATGGAAGACGGATTGGAGAGATCTGAAAAATTGAAAGAAAAGTCTCTATTTTTGAAGGTATCAGTTTTAGTTAAAACTTGCGTTTTTAAAATTTTAATACGCGACTAGGGACTATTTATGTTCAGCTACCACAGACTTCTTTTTCTACACG
The DNA here is from genome assembly GCA_039619475.1 of Icerya purchasi. Taxonomy (NCBI): domain Eukaryota; kingdom Metazoa; phylum Arthropoda; class Insecta; order Hemiptera; family Monophlebidae; genus Icerya; species Icerya purchasi. The sequence goes on along the minus strand of CM077115.1, from coordinate 138,314,283 downwards.
TTTATGTGCGCAATCCGCTTTATACACGCGCGCACGTTATTAATTATCTCGTTCGTGCACTTTGTTAAACCTATTGAACCTGTGAACAGCAATAAAAGAAACAAAGTATTACGCCCAGATCTCGCATTAGCTATAATGAATTTAACGATGACATTATAAACTTACGGCTCCTCTCGGATGTTGTTACGCGAACCGGAAGAATAAAAGTGGTTAAGCGAAAACAATACAATATACTGTGAAATCCAGTAGTTCTGAAGAAGTAATTTAAATTTGTATTTCTAATACACTTAAAGTTTCTGGAAGATCTGAATTTTACAGAGCTATAGAATGGAAAAGATATCTCGACTATAGAAATCATTCAACAAGTACCAGGCCCGTGCCCATAATTTTGAAAGGGGGGGTTGAAAATTTTCTGCGCATATTTCATAAATAACAATACATTTTTCACTAATATTCATACTATTAATAATTTCCATCATTTTGATGTATACATTAATTTATATAAATGAATTACCCCGTATATTATGAACATTAATAAAAATTACATATGTTATTGGTTATACTCGTAATAAAAAATTTTGCATGAAATATTAATGAAGTGCCTAAAAATATAGAGCAAATTTTTTCTTTTTTCTTTTAAAGGTAAGAACACCCTAAAAAATCAGCAATATTTATTTTAAATTTTTGATTTTTTTCAGATTTTTGTGTATTTATAATAATTATTTCAGTTCTCATGGGGGGGTTGGTTTAACCACCAAAACCCACCCCGTGGACACGGCCTTGGAGAGTACTAAACGGAGTTATAAGCGTGTGCGGCAGCTAAAATGTATTTAAAAAATCAATCGTTTATTTAGGAAAACCTTTTAAAGATTACAACGCGTTTCTCCGACATCTAAGAAAAATTTTACTCTACCGCACAGATGACGTAAACATATGTAATTTGAAGGTTAAATAAGTTCAAGAATCAAAATATATCCGCGTAGTTTTCTTCTAAAAATTTACAATTTCAACTTTAATATAAACATAATTTTGATTTGCGACATCTTCGGCTAGGACTAAAAAAATTAAAACACCTAAATATAAAAATATAATTAACAGTTTCAAAAAAAATTCAGCATAAACAATTTAAAAAAAAAAAAAAAAAAAAGAACTTAAATTCTCTAAAATAAAATTGATCCGCATCGGACTAAACCATTATAGCACAGACGACTCTAGTCTAAATCTGTTCTGCAGTTAGTGACCAGAAAAAGCCAGACCAACATAGGGCGGCAAGTTTTAATATTTTTTTTGTTATATGTTCGTCAGCGGGGAGAAAACAAGCCTAAAAAATCGGAGAAGGAAAAAATAAAGTTGCAATCTTAAACGTTTAAGGATAAAGAGATTAAAAAATAAATCGAGATAACAGAAGTAGAAGGAACGAGAGAATATAAAAAGCGCCATAATGAATAGGGATAACAGATTTTAGTAGAAAAGTGTAGAAGGATGATTGTTCAGTAGAAAAGGTCGAACATTCAAATAAAATATGATCAAAAACGCAAAGAATGCATATGTGGAAATGAAAAGTACACAGAATAAAGTGTTGATGCCAATGCGAAAAAATGAAGAAAAAGTATGAATTGAGCCTTAGTCTGGAATGAGTAAGTTGGGAAAGAAGAGAAATATTGTGAACTGAAAATGTGCCCAAAAGTCTGGAAGAACAGGCTAACGAATCAACTGGTTCATTGTCCCTAATAACTAAATAACCAAGAATCCGCGGAAGATCGATCTCGATCGAGCGGAGAAGGAAAAAATCATGGACGATCGTATGAGAAATTTTGCATCAATGGGAAGAAAGAGGAGATTTAATAACTTGCGAAACACTATACAATCCGAAATTACGGCTACTTTATAAAAAAAACTAGGGATGAGGAAGCAAAGAGAACAAAGCGTAGAATTAGAAACAGATGCCGCATAGAACCGGAATCTAATTAAAGGCAGGACGAAAAAAGGTAGAACAAACACCATTTGGCCCTTCGGAATTGTTAGTATAAATATGTAATTATGTGTAGGAAAGAGAGAATATTGGAAAATTCAATTCCGGCGACACGCTGAGAAATAGATTTATGATAAGATGAATAGTAATTAGAAAAACTGAAAGAAAAGTAAGGAAGCTTATTACGGACGATAAATATACGGTGAAAATTGGAAAGGAGTTGAACACAGAAATATAAGAGAAAAAAATTAGAGTTTATTTAGAAGTAAATCGTCATTTACGAAGTATAGGGAAGTAAGAAGAAACAGGTGAAGAAGAATGAGTAGGCAGGAGCCTAATCAAAAAAAAAAACGAAAACGCAAGTGGGATCTACGAATGAAAAGAGGTTAGTGTAAGCTACACAGTAAAGATAACTAGAATCGGGGTAGACGAAACGAAGGCAGACATTTTTGACGTGATCTAATTTTCGGAATTGCTATAAATAAAACAACAGTATAATCTAGCAGATAAAGGATCTGTAGAATATGCAGGATGCAGGGAACACCTCCCCAGTTCGTATGAGAGAGGGGGGTTTCTGACAGATCGAATTTCGTCCTGAGATAGGATGGATACACAGATGATTCTTGTGAAAGGTGTTAAGAAAAATTACTAAATAACGAAAAGAGTTTACAAGGAAATCGGACCGACAATTAAGGTAAGCGAAGAATGATTAAATGGATGAAGAGTAAAGGATTCAGGGAAACAAATAGGGAGATGAATATTAGAAAGAGCATTTACTAGTAGCACTAGGAGAGCTTTGAAGGCGAGAGTTAGCTAGCGAGATAATGCGATCAGAGTTGAAGATGAGCACATCATCGGCAAAAGAAAGTCTCGAAGTAGAGTTAAGAGGAAGAGAAGCGATTCTGATTTTAACGACGAAATTCGTTCCTACAGTCATACGCTAAATGTCGAAAACATCAACCAGGTGTCCATATTTCCTGAAGACAATTCGCTCCCATTTAACAAGCATTACACATAATCAACCGCTGATTACATACATTCTCATTCACTTTAACGCATGTATTTTCGCGATGTTACATTATTCCTAGCGGGCAGTGTATCCCACTTGAACTTTAATATTTTTTTTTTTTTATGCATGTGCATTACATTGAAGGATCCCGCCAAGCCACGCAGCTTGTCGGCAGGGTCCTACAAATTAACATATGCCTCTATTCTTTATTAGTTAATATATATATATATATATATATATATATATATGTATATACAATACATACTATAACTAACGAATCCGAGACATACACAGTTATTGACGATTCTTATAATATACATATATATTAACTTTTGAACCGTACCAATAAATTATTCCCATTCACACACTCAGCATATAATTTAAATAAAGATAATTTTCTCATTCCATTCTACTTTATTAGTAAGGATTTACATTCTCGAACAATTAATTTAAGTTAGACGACGTTTAATCGTTATGGCAGGTACCAAAAGAACATTGTAAATAGCTAGAGTAAAGTGATATCGGTAAAATCTCGACTCAATGTATGTTGAATCAATTTTAATTATTAAACAAACTCGAAGAAACTCTATTCCGCTATATTAAAATAAAAGAGCATCATCTAGAAATTTTTCTAAAACTGAAAAATTGTGCTACGTGATAGGCAAATGGTTAAACGTCACCCGTTGGAAATTAAAATCAAAAATTCTAAATACGCTTTACCTGTACCTACTTCGAGATAAAGAAATTTTATTAGCGCATCATAAATTAGAGTTGTCCAGCCGGAATTACAAAAAGTAACATCGAAAATTTGTATGAAATAGCGCATTTGTCGACAATGTCGGCATCGACCAGAACCACTACGTAGGCGTAAATGGAATAAGAATGTTGCTTGTTTTGGCATGCTATTACAATCGTTTGGTGACACAACCTAAACAGACTGTTAAAATGGACGTGCGCAGAAAGGTGGGCAAAAGGCATTTCAAAAACACCGCTTTTCACATATGCGTTGGCAACGACTAAAATTATGTTGTACAATTTTTCGTCGTGCAAAAATAATATTTTCCCGTCAGAACGAACTATAATTTTTCACTTTTAACTCTTTTAATATCAATCAAGGTTAATGCAGGCTATACGCACTGTCAGATAAAGGTATTTTAGAACACGACGTGCACCGGGAATTTTATTTCTAGCGCATTACCGGCCATGGAAGTTTCAAATTTTCAAGCTGGATGATATTTTCAATATCAAGCCATCAGATTCAACTTTAAAGTTTACCTAACCTTTTGCGGCCTTACAAGATGCTTCATCCAGAAATAAAGAGAAATTCCTATTTATCGTTTTCCACGGTGGTTTAAATCGAATTCGATTCAAATACACAGTCGGGAGGATGATGCTACGCGATTGGAAAATTAAGCTAGGACGAAAAAAATTACTAATCGAAACTAAAGAATTTTGATTTGTTCGTATTTCATTTGAGAATTGATCGAATTGATCGGGTCGATCGAAATTAATTTTATTTAACTTGGCCCAAATCAAAAAACTTGAAGAACTAATATACATTTAATTACCAGTTTTATGTAGAAATATCTATCACAACACTACCATGACGTAAAAAAAATTCCAGAGTTTCCTCATTACCACCAACGTAAGAATAGCAGTCATTGAAACTACACATACACATATGTATAAATAGAAAGTGAATGTCATCGTGGAAATTTTCGATTGTGTGAAGTCTGAAGCTTCGAACGTGGCGGAATTGAAAAATAAATGTATTATTTTAATACGCGTTTGTTTTGATACTACATATATTAATAGTGAAAATAAAGGGAGTGATCTCAGAGAAAAAATATATATATTTTTTTTTAAATTCTCCTCCTCATCCTTTTTTATATGCACCGTTTATAACTACTAAGGTCATTACAGCACATATATGGAGGTAACTTATATGTGTTCGGTCAAACCACTCGTTCTGACGAAGGCTATAACCTTTGTAACGTTAGTTGTAGTATTTGCCAGACAATCCTGTATGTTATTGGGTAGACTATGTTGCGTCCTGAATAACTTTGGGCACGTGAGAAGAATGTGTGGAACTGTCGGTAAACGAGCCTGGCCGCAGAAGAGGCACATAGTGGGGGGGGCGAAGATTTGCTAATTATATGACCGTGCGACATAGTGACGTGACCGATTCACAGCCGACTAAGACTTTTAAAATCACGTCGAGATATTCCCTCTGGTGGCCACCATGGTTCGACTGTGAGCTTAATGTTTTTTAAGAACGTTGTCGTAGCTGCCCATTCTGTTTTCCATTGGTTCTCGCACTTCTTTAGGAAAATATGCATCATCGAGGATGGTAGGTCCGAGTCCTCTGGCATTGGCGAGGACAACGCTGAACGCGCTTCCACATCGACCCTCTCATTACCAGGTACACCGATGTGTCCAGGGACCCATATGAACGTCACCCGACTATTCTTTTGGTTTAACTGATTTAGAAGGTAATGTATTTTCAATATTAGCGGGTTGCTGCATTTTTGGTTTTCCACCATGCATAACGCCTGTAGGAAATCAGTGACTATTAGAACTCTTTCATAGATTTGTTGTAATCCGTGGCTAAGTGCTGGAGGCATTAAGAAATTCCGTGCAGTTCTGCATCCAATGCATCACAGGCATCGTTAAGTCTAGCTTGGTGTGAGATGCCCTGCCCCGCGAAGGCACAGGATGCCGGTAGTGGTCCTGCTTCGCCTTTTGCCTTAGCTCCATCTGTGTAATATACTATAGGTGGTCCACGTATTTGCTAATTGCTCTGGCTGCCATTTCTGCCGAACACTGGAAATTTTTTGTACCTGTATTCGATTTCAACGATGTATCGATGTTCGTTTTTTTTGGGCATCCAGGGGGGAATCATAATCATTGGGCTCGGTATTGGAGAAAATATATTGAAACGTTTTTGAAATACATATAAAAGAAAATCAATTCAATATAAAAAAAAAAAAAACAGAACAAGGTTTTTTTTTTTTTTTTTTTTTTTTGGTCCTCAATTCGGAATACGATGGGGTAAATATATTTCGAGAATTTATATAAATAACAGGTCTGTCCTGAGCCCGTCCATTTAAACTTATGGAACCCTGACAGACTGTTTTACAATGTTAATAATAATTAGTATTCCTTAAATATTAATACAGGTGTACATGTATTTTACGATGATTTGATTTATTTCGGCTATCGTAAAACTATTGAATATATTTTAAATAGCTTAGTTACTTAATTGATCAACGCTAATAATATTGCTAAAATCTGTATTACTAACAGCCGGAAAAGATATGCTTAATATTACTATCAGGAAAGTTACACGTTACACAGTTATTATTCGAATATGCAATTTTACGTTTATGTAAATAATCCTTAAATAGGCCGTATCCAGGAAGAAATTGTAGATTAAAAAAAATTTGGTGTAAAAACTATATTATGTAGTCTCTATCATCTATGGTTGGAAATTTTTTTTTTAGCTATACCGTTATATTGCCTGAAATTTATTGTTAACGAGTTTTGTTCGTGTATGAAGTAAGATCGATGATACTGTACGTTATGGAATTCATGATTTTTAATATTATTTTTTATTAAAAATATGTTAATATGTGTTTCTGTATTTCGTAAGTTAATGGTTTAATACCTGCAATGACACAGTGTTCGCTATGTAGCTGGTAGTTCTATAAGCTTTAATCATTTTTATTGCAATAGTTCTCTGAAAACTTTTTAATATATTTTGAAATCTTTTAACTTTTAAAAGGTCTATATATATATATATATATATATATTATACTACCATAAAGTATGTTAGGCAATATTACGCTTTTATATAAGGTTATTCCTTTCTTGTAATTTAATCGGTTATTATTATTATATAATTTGTTAAATACAATTAAAAATGTATTATTTTTTTTTTAGTGATACGGTGAAAATGATTATAAAATTTTAAGTTATTGTCTATTTAAGTATTTGGTTTGACTAACTATACCAATATTAGGAGATGTTGACATTCCATAGGCGCCAAGAAGGATATAGTGCAGTATCATCTACCAGTGGAATAATTGGATAGTAGACAGACGGCATTAGAAATTGCGTTTTAAACTCTAATCAATTCGCTTTCAAACAAACCATCATCACATAGTCCATCTCGAACGATATGCATTACATTCGGACCACCATATACTGAGATGCTATCTATATACGCAACACATTTAGCTAAGCTGGATACACATAATCGATGTTTGTATTCTATTCTACCTATAAGTAAATTTCAATAATGGCAGGTCTATTTATCGCGGTTTTTGAAATTTTACGATAATATATTCTAGCACACTCGAGATAAATGTTGTATTGCGCATGCGTGACCTTGTCAATCAGTTGCCTTTATTGTTAATTTCCAAACTGTCGTGAATATAGCAATGCTGGAATTGCACGTGATTAATCAATAAATGTTGTTATTTAACGCAATTAAAATATCAATACTGAAATCTTTCGGACATTTGGCATCTACAGAGAATATGGGATGGTACCGAGCTAAATTAGTTTTAGCTCAAAATTGTACATTATATCATAGGCGCACGCAGGTGTAGCATTAAGAAAGAAAAGCAAACGAATGTAAAATATGTTTTCTTAAAGGGCGTATTTTTCCTCGTTTTGTCAAAAAAACGCAACAGAAACGTATGCAGCGCTCTCTGTCGGCCTGATATTTACTTTGGGAACAATTCTAAACATTTACAACATTCCTTCTAACAGGAAGTTTGCGGTAGAAATTTAGCCGATTCCCTCTAGTCCTAAAAATTTAATGCTCCTCTACTGCCCCCCCCGCGGGGTGTAAAATGGCAGCGTTGAAAGTCGCCTCGCTTTAATAATTAAATGTAGGTAACGCAAAAGAATAACGAGTTTCTTCTGCGTAACCGTCTTCTCGGAATTCCTACTACAGCATTTACCGGCACGTGCATGTTAAGATGGAAAATGTGTTTAATCAAGTCGTTATTTTTCATCCGGCCAATGTTAAATTCGAAATAAATATACGCGGAGAAGAGAAAATAATATGAAGACGAGACTGAAATAAACATTAACCTTTTTTACGGTTTAGAAAATTTAAACCTCACCAAATCAAAACTTAATTCACAACTCTTTTCTTTGGTAGCTTCTGTTATTAGGCCTAGGTCGTCTCTCTGTTTGAGTCCCAAGTAAAAAAATTACGCTTAGGATATTTTTCGGCATCGTGATACAAACAAACGGATACTCTCGCGATTTCATCGTAATAATAAATGGTGTTATCTCATTGTTTAATGGAGAAGCTCCAATTACAGTCTGTAACAAGTAATAAAAATTAAAACAAACCCGCACGCAATTAGTTCCTTCCATTCGAAAACCTGATAATACTTCGGCTAGAGTTGTAGAGAAGAGTGAGTAAAAGTGTTTGCCAAATATGTTTCCGATGTTTCAGGCCCAAATCTGAAAACGATTGCGCTAGTATAACTGAAATCTTAAATGCACATTTATAATTAAGTATTTCTATTGCGCCAACGTCTGTAAGAAATATTGAACATATACATGGTCGAGAAATTAAACAATAACAAAAGTCCCAGTTTCGCTCTAAAAATAATCTTACACGTGGTTATTAATCGTCTTGCTAAGTTCTCTGCCTATATTTATTCTTACGAAAAGCTTCCATACTTTTCTTTCGACTTTGCCTGTTTTTCTTACCTTCCTACTTTATCTTCCCTTCCTGCCTCTACAAAGTGTTCTTTTACTTGAAATTGCTAAGCAGGAATTTAGCCACACTATCCACGCACTCTATTTTACTCTCGTGATTTTTACCGGTGAATGTATAAAAGCCTTCATTCTCCCAGTTTCAGGCTATATTCGGAGTTATTTAAACTGCCGTCCTTTCATCCGGTCTTTGTCGCCGAACTAACTGAAATCTTCAATTGAATTTTATTCATAATTCTCGTAAATACTAAATAATATCTGACTCTACAAGTGTTTTCTTATCTGATCTTCGTCTCTTCCCTACTTATCCGATTATCCAAACTCGTTCCACGACTCTTATGATCTCCTTTCTAAATATTCTATCCAAATGTTGGAAACGAATTAGTCGATTCTCTTCAACCGTACCGTAAAATAGGGAATCTCTTTATCGAAAAGCTCTTAATCTGCTCTCCTTCTCTTCTGCTTGTCATTGGCGATTATGGTGTCTGATAGTTATCATCCATCTTTCGCTAATCCCGCTTCGTTGTACCCATATCTTCACTCTCTAATCGTCCTCGGTTTTATAATTTTCCATTTCTTCGTTACCCCTCAGTGATTTCCGCTATTTGTCGTCTACGTACTACTGGACACTTCCGCTCTTCATGGATTCTCTGCTACTATAATATCATCTCCTTATTGTTCACTACATTCTCATAACTGTCATTTAGTATGTGAACTCAATTATATCCTATTTGAATGTTTTTCCCTTTTACCCTTAAGCGTGTTTATATTTTTTCTCTGATACCCTTACAATGTTTCTTCCATGCTCTCGTTTTCCTCGTTTCCTATCCTCCTTGCTCTTGCTCCATCTATTTCCCTAATATTGAACCAAATTCGGTTTTGATATTTTTCCTTTCATAATCTAAGTCTGCTGGACTGACGCCATTTTTGGTGATATCCAAAAATTTCAGTAATGGAAAAAAATGATAATTTTTCTTCAAATCGCTCGAAAATATTTTCAAGGCCAGCTGCAATGTTTTCCTCTGTCTCGAAAGTCAATGCGGATGGTAGTAAAAAATAGATATAAAAGATTCGGGCGAAATTACGTACTCTATAAACACCTGTTTCATTGATACATAAATCATAGAGTGTATCTGAAGATATTGCTCTAGAGCAACAATTCCGCAAAAACAACGATAAAATTGTGTAGCTAAAAAAGAAAACACGAGGGCGTTCTCGGATGTAATGCAAACCTTTAATAAGGCACCTTAGTCTACCGTGCAAAATGCAGAAAATATTTCCTTTCCCGTATTATCTTCTCCTCAAATCGTATTACAACTCCCGTAATCATGAAGCGTTGTCTTCGAAACGCGTCGGGTATTTAGTAAAAATTAAATAATTGTTTTATATTGGTGTATTTAGATTAACTGTACAACAATAAACGTAAACAATAAGTGTAATTAACTGATATATTTAAAATTACCAAAGTTATATACTGGGATTTTAGTATTTTGGCCTACAGAGTTTTAAATCAAATTCTTAATTTATAAAATAACACTAAAGACCATATTTAGACATATAGCCTTATACTCTGTGGTGTTGTGTCAAAGATATCCATATATCAATAAGGTACAACGATTCGGAAATAAATTCATCGAACTTAGTGACTTCCCAACCCTACCTGTGTCTAATGTTATACGATAGGTTGCATCGAGACATTCCTCACATAAAAGACGAGATCAAGCATCCTAATATGCAGCTTTCTTTGGATTCCGAGACATTCAGGCATTGATGGAAATGTAGTCGTCGACCTCCTTGCTAAAGCTGCTGTTTCCAATGGGAATTTTATTAGTAGGGTTCCAGCACACAATATTCTTCTTCCAACTAAATCCTGCCATCTTAGGCACTCTGTTTATGTTTCTCTTTTTGCTAATCCTAATTCCTTTTATCTCTTGATTAATCCTGTTCCTCCTCCGCGTCCTTGGTTCTATGAGTTCCCAGTTTGCGTCGGTCCATAATTACTAAATTATCTCGCCTCCGTTTTTCGCATAGTCTCCTTCCTGCTTAACTAAATCGCTTTTCTTTGGCTGCATCTCGTAATTATCCATTGGATCCTGAAGGTTCCCAGTATGTTTGTGATGCGAATCACGTGCTCTTCGAGTGCTCCGGTTTATCTCCCGAGCGTGAGTTACTTTATTATCATCTTTTAAAGCTCGGTCTTCCTGCTCCTTTCAACGCTTCTTATGTTCTTTCTCTACTATTCTCTCTATTGTTCTTGTCCTAGGGGTGTTCCTTGATTCCATCGTCGACAAAATAAAAATATAATTTCTATTCTATTCCATGTATCTATTCCTTTTTGCTAATGCTCTTTGGTGGCAAACCCAAGGGGGGTAAGAAAAAAAAAACTTGTTAGATGACAGTGTGGAGATGGGTAGATTAAAAGGCAACGTTCAATTTGTCTTAAATCGTAGAAAACAACTTTTTTTTAAATTCTGCTAAGGGCTAAATCCTTACAAGTTGCATCGCGTTTTGGATCAGGAGCTAGGTGGCCACTTGGCCAATTGCAATTTCAAATTTACTATAGAAAAAGAAAAAAGGAATATATATATATACATATATATATATATATATATACATATATATATATATATATATATATATACATATATATATATATACACATATATATATATATATACACATATTACTACGTACTAGTCAAATAAATGACTAATTACGCAATAAATAAAATTTTATATCTCTATCGAAAACTCAAAGATACACTCTAAGGAAAATTCTCAAAATAATCACAATTTTGTATTTACCTTTCAAATTATTATTATTATTTATATAATTCTACAAGATTTGAAAATATTTTGGCAGCTGCTCAAGAAAAACGAATTTTACAATTTATATACAAATTACAATTAAAATTTCAATTTATCGTACACACATACACCAATACATAAAAAAAATAATTATAAAATATTTTTATTCTCTAGCCTGTTTTATCGGACTATTCAAATTCTGCATCCCTCGCCGATTACTCCTGGTTATATTAACTGATATTATTGGATCGTTTCTGGAATGTTGTACTAGTGATATCTTCGATGACGCTAAATCGTTAATTTCCGAAGAATTAACCGGAATTAACTAATCTCAATTATTTACTATCGGTACGACGAATTGATGAAAATAACTAATATACTTTTCTTTCTTTTGGTTTTAACACCGAATTAAAGTTATAAACTAAATACTTTTAATATAACTAATCCTTGTAAAAATATTGACGGATTCGATGGAAAATTAAAATAAAAATTGACTGTGTAAAAAAATGAATAAATGAATAGAATCAATAGAATGCTTTAAAAAAAAACTTATTCTATGTGATAGTACGGACTAGCCAGAAATTATATAAAATTATTAGCCAAAAAAATATTAAAATTATTCGTATATTTCGTGTATATCAACTTTTATCTGAGAATTTTCCTGAGCTTCTTGCTTATACTTATTACCTTACAACACTTATTATAATTTCCTGTTATACCCTGTTATAGCTAAAACAACATAATATATATATATATATATATATATATATATATATATATATATATATATATATATATAAATGCCACAACACTTGTTTAACTCCTATGTGGGATGTGTTTATAATAGTTTACAAAAAAAAAAAAAAAGGTTTAGATCGTGTCCTACTGCATATCACCTGAACATTCCAATTAGGCAAAGCATATGCAGTTAAAAAAATTTAATTTTTAACGAAATCGACTCTATTCCATTTTACGATTATAAATAAAATTCTGTTTCGTGTTTTGCTGCCGATCGTTCGCAGTCCAAATTTATTCGTGTCTAGAATCAGTGAGGCAGGTTCAGATAACAACACTATAACTAAAAGATAGTTATCGAAGAATTTTTACTTGTAATTTTACAAGAAAAGTTCACGTGCATTCAGAAATAAATTCTTTCTTCGACGAATCCTATTTTTTACTTTCAAATATACCCGGAAAATTCGTAAATCGATAAATAGCTTCTCTGATATTTCTAAAAAGAGGTGATAGGCTTCAAACAATTACTAATGGCGCTACATTCAATATCGGGGCTGTCGTAACTTTGCTCGCATAGTTTTTTGCAAAACAAGAAAAAAACCAAAAAATATTGTCGCGACTGCTGACACGGAATGTTGATACTTCGACAGCGTGAACGTGTTACAAATTTATTTAAATACGCAAGGAGACAATTGTCGCCGTTAATGCGAAATAGTTTCCTATATTAGAAAAAATTCGACAGATGTAAATGTTGCAAGTGGAAGTTTATTAACATTCCTAGATCGCTACCAAAACAAGCGTAAATGCTTCGAATGCATCACCGAGTTGTGTCCCTTTAGAATGGCTTTCAACGAAGTTCTACGAATATTACAGAGAAAATGCTCTAGGAAATCGTTTAAGGGAATGAAGGGAAATAACGAATTAATTAAAAAGGCGAGAAATACATTTTTATTTATTTCACGTTAATTTAAAATCGTCGCCCGAACATAATATTGAAGAGCATCGTTGAGTTCAAAAGAGAATGTATTATCCTGAATAGTACACTATCTTTCCAGCTGGGGTGGTTCAGAATAAAAGCCAATAAATCTAAAGGAGAAATTCTTTCCACTTTCCCGTTGGTAAAATCTCGCCGCTATTACAACGTTTCCTTCATAAGAAATATCGCAAACAGTAATTAAATTAACATAAAATATTGAAATGTTGCCAGGTCAAGAAGAGTAGTAAGGGAAAGTGATAAAAAACTTCATCAAAAATGCTGCAAGTTTTTTATCATTATTTTGAATATCTTCGCTGGTGGTTCTAGAAAACTACATAAGTTACCACGGCACTTCTGAAAGCTCTTTGATAATATTCCGTCCTATTTTTTAAGCCTAAACTTTTCGATTTCCGTAATTACCATAAAGTACAATCTACAATTCGATAGTTTTTTTTTTATTTTTAAATAACATATGGAGAACCCACAAGGCAACCGCCCGTCTGTAGGTTCTCATCACAGTTACAACGTTTATTTGTAATAAAGTTACAATCGATCATATACAATTAACCGCTTAACAAACAAACAAACGTAAAAACAAACGCAATATAATTTTCCACTAAAAATAACAGCATAACGCATAATTCAAAATCTAAACAAAACAAGGAAAAAAACACAATAGCAATTCGTATAAGAACCCAATGCAAGAAAAAGAAAAAAAAGAACAGAAAAATGTGAAATAAAAAAAAAAATATATGTATATAATTAACTGAGAAAAGATAAAGAGAAAAAAAAATCACTTATCACATACTCCTTCCGCTTTTTTCAGTTGTAGTCATTGTAGTTGCTCAACAGCCAATTTTTAATTTCTAAGAGGCAATTTTTTTTATTCTTTATTTTTATAATATCCGTCGGAATTTTCCCTAATAAGTCAATCAGTATAGAGTCCTTTATTTTATCAATATAATTATTTATACCTTTAGGCTTAATATATGTAATTTTGGACGAAGCTCTAGTTATCTTCACTATATTCCTAGTCCTAGGGTCGGGAAGATTCAGCTTATAATAAATATAATAAGTTAAAACCTCGTTTTTTGATTTTATTTTATTTTTTTTTCAATAGTGAAATTCAAAATAAATGAATAGCGATTTTTTTCCTAATTCTTAGGAGTAAAAAACATAAATAAAAACACTATTACTATGAATCTCAGGTGGAAAGCCGATTTTTAAGAACAGAAATAAAATTAAAATCAAATGTACTTTACATCTGTTATAATAGTTATGACCATTGACTCTATAACTGTTATTATAAACCTATATCAAAACCACTTTATTCCCTAGTTGACTTCAGTATGATTTAGAATTTATCTCTGATCACATATTGGTTTAGCTGATGATGGGTTATGCCCGAAAACGTTACTAAGTAAGAAAATTTATCTTATTCGTTTGTTACAATTGTTTATTATACCTGTTATTATTAACTTATTATATTTATATATTTAACAAACAGTATGAAAAAAGATCCTTCTTCAGCTTATAATCATATAAAATAAATAAATAATACCCCTCAGTTTAGTCGGTAATTCTTCCATTTCCTTCCACCAATTAAGATTAACTCCCTTCTTTGATATAAATCCTTTTTTACTATGAGTTTTAAGCTTTTTTTTATAAATAGCGTTTATTTTTTTATGTTCAGATTTATTTGCTCCTCCCCATGCTTGTATAGCGTAAGATATCCTCGAGCATTATAGCATTGTCTTAGAATTTTAAAAGGTAACAATGGCCCAAGTCTATAAATCGCCGGTAAAAATTTCCCGATCTTTTTTAATTCCAAAATATGCTGTTTTCAACTTACGTTACCCCTAAGTATTTAATTTTTTGCACATTTTATAACATCATACAATCATCACTACAACAATTAGAGTTATTCGCATGACTAAAATTGTGACATTTGATTAGAACTTTTGGAATGAAAGTCCTGTAACCAAGGGCGCACTCAGGATTTTTTTTTGGTCGGGGTTAGAATTTAGAAGATGAATTAGGGGGTGGTAACTCGGTACCTCGACTAAGTACCTATCTATTTCCGTGATCTGTAAATTAAAATAGAAAAAAAAAAAATACAAAATACAAAATTAACGAATAATATTTTTTTTTAAATTACAAAAGTGACGAATTTTATTTTTTAAAAAGTAATAATAATAATAATAATAGAAACGTAACATTATGTTTGTAATAAGCACAAATTAGGTAAGCATACGAATTTTATTTTAAAAAAATTAGGTAGATGCGACTTGGCGCGACAAAAGTACCATAAGTCGGATTTTCTATCGCTAAAATTCACGATTTTGTAGGCATTTTAATTTTCAGTAGTGAAAAATCAAATTTTGAAAAAACCGAGTTTAAAGAAAAAACAAAGAAAATTCCCTACAATTATTATTTTTTTTCTATCAATTACCAAAAAAAGTTGAAAACCATGACTAATACATTGTTTTCGAGTCCCCTACCAATAAAATAAATTTATTAAAAAGAGGTATTTTGAATCTTCGATGGTAATGAGTTTAAAGAAAAAACAAAACTTTTAAAAAGTGCTACCGAATAATTGCTTATATTAAAATTGAAATTTTTTTTCTAATCTATTATTTACATAATTCTTATAACATTTTCAAAATTAATGATTTCTTAAAAGAATAAGGGAGTAGAGAAACTGAACAACAGAAGTTCACCTTACCGAATCGAAATTCAAATTATCTTGTTCATTACTATCACTCGCCGTATCTAAATCTTCTGTTCCATCTCCTCTTTCGAAATACTCTTCTACCAGCTTTTGAATCCATTGTGTATCGCACTCATCGAAATATTATCATGAAAACAGCATTATTGTCACGAAATGTTGAGCACAGATAGAAATTAAGTGATTAGGTGCGCAGAAAAGATGCCAGCGACTTGTGGTACCATTTTCAAATCCAAAATTGGCAACTTTAAATCCGTTTTTCTCCCACTTCCCGGCTGAAATACGTTTTTTGTGCGTTTATCACTGCGTAGTCCACATGTTTAACCAGCAGAATTCGCAAAAAAACAATTTTTGATATTTTTGACTTCCGTTCACGCTTTTTCGTTCTAACTCGAAAATTTGTTTTCCGACTTGTTACTTTTTGTCGCGCCAGGTCACATATAACATTATATACTTGTAATATAAGCAAAAAGTAAATATGTATGTTTTAAAAAAAAAATTAAGTAAAACAAAACGCTACAAACCGAAATTAAGATTTCGAAGTTCTTTTGGGGGAGGTGACAATGGCCCCGTGGCACCCGCCTTGAGTGCGCCAATGCCTGTAACGGCTCGGTGTTATTATGTACATCATTTTGGATTTATTCTTATTAATGGAAAAGCCTTGACTATGCGCCCCAATTACAAAAGTGCAGTAAGTCCTCCGCTTTTTGTATATCAGAATTTTCCATCACCAATACAATATCATCAGCAAAAGCAAATACTTCCGCGTATTTTATATATCTATAGAGTGAATTTGTGCATATATCAGAAATAATAAAGGTGCCAGTATTGTTCCTTGCCCTACACCCGCAGGTAAATCCCCCCCAGTACTGAGACTATCATTTATTTTTACCCTTAACTTCCGATTTTTTAAGTAGTCCGCAAACCACTTGTTTTGAATGTTAGAAATGCCGATGTTCGATAGTTCACTTATTTATCCTTATTCTGTCAGATTCGCAAGGCGTGCTGCAGGCTTTTGCATCGCCTTCTCACTCTGCCGATTACGTAATCCTTTTTATACGTTCTTTGATTCTAGATCTCTTCCTTTCTCGTTTAATCCATATTGATTTCTTATGGATCCCTGGTCACTCCAGAATAGAAGGAAATGAGTATAGTTGACTCATTAACTCATCTTCTTCTTTCTGCAGGTTTCTTACTACATTTCCATTCATCAATATTATTATTTTGTCTACTGCGGCGCATTAAAAATTGTGGCTCAACTCTTACTCCTCTTTCTTTAACCCGGATTCTTTTTACTTGTCCCTTCAACCTTCCTTTCCTCTTTCTCCCTGTTTCCTTGACTTTCTTTCTATGTGCCGTTCTAGTATCTCAGCGATATGCCGCTTGCGCTTTAGACACAGTTGGCTTCCTTCGTCGTTTTTCCGGTTCTCTCTCCCACTATCTCCATATTGTCGTCTACATTACTCCAACAGTCATTTTGTACGTAATCCTGATCACATGATGTTCGAATACTTTTCACTTTCATTGAAACGATCTTCTTTGTCCTTCTCCCTGTGGTCAAGCAGTGTTCCTACTCCCCGCAGCCCTGCATTTATTATTTCCCTTCCTTCTTCTTCTGTCATCCAAGCGCTTGGTACATTCTTGTTGGATATTTCTCGTCGCATAAAGATTTGATTCTCTTTTTTCTCTTTCTCCAAGTCCAATATTCATGTTGACGAACCCATTAGGAAAAAAAAAAAACAGTCAAACATTCAGACAAAATATGACCAGCATCATAACGAAGAACATATGTAGAAGAGGAATAAAAAGGACAAAATGGAGTGTATACCGATGAAAACCGAGAAAATAAAGAAAAATATGAATTGAGCGTTAGTCTAGAATAAGTAAATTCGGAAAGAAGAAAAACATTATGAACTGAAAATGTACCCAAAAATCTGGAAAACTGGCTAAAGACTCAACTGTCTCATTGTCCCCAATAACTAAATAACCAAGAATCCGCGGAAGATCGATCTCGATCGAGGGAAGGAGGAAAAAGTCATGGATGAGCGTATGAGAAGTATTGTATCAATAGGAAGAGAGTGAATTTAATAACTTGCAAAACACTTTACAATCCGAGATTATGACCATTTTATGGAAACTAGTGATGAGGAAGCAAAGAAAACAGAGCGTAGAATTAGAAGCAGACGCCGCATAGAACCGTGATCTAATTAAACGCAGGACGAAAAAAGGGCAGAACAAATTCCATTTGGCCCTTCGGAATTGTTAGTATAAATATGTAGTCATGTGTAGGAAAGAGAGAATATTGGAAAATTCAATTCCGGCGACATGCTGAGTAGCAGATTTAGAACAGTTAAAATATTTAATAGTATGAATGGTAATTAGGAAAACTGAAAGAAAACGTTTGTTAATTAAATTTTCGAAAAGGTTTTAAAGACACGAAGCAAAAAAAAAGTAGGGCGACACGACGAAGAATAAAAGTTTAGGAAAAATAATAAAAATGTTCCGAAGAAAAGAGGAAGTACAACCAGAACGAAGAAACGATTTGAAAATATTTAACAATATATACAGAGAGAAAAACGGATTAGATGGAATAGGCGGATAGATGTTGCAAGTTAGTTGAAATAGGAGGATTAACGTCGTGAGTTAGAAAATGGATATCATTTTTGATTAGAATAGTTGAACCACCATATCCGTCACTGCGATTAGAGCTAATTAAAGAAAAAGTCACAAATGTTAACACCAGAGGAATTTTTTAGCCGAGTGTCTGAAAGCAGTGCAATACTTATATTGATTCAACAAGGTTACAGAGAAATTTTATTCCCGTTAAGGCTACGGAGTAGTTCCAGCGTAATGTTTTAAGTTGACAAGTCACGATGAAAGGAAAAACGAGAAATATAAAGCAAGGAATAAGTAAAGAAGGAAAAGTACGATTAACAGGAAGTTTTTAAATCCAAGTTCCCATCACTCAGATGAATCATTGCGTATGGGCCCTGGTATGCTATCAACCAACTTAGTCAAAAACAGCAAGTAACATAGAAAATATATAACCCAATGATAGAAAGGTCAATAAAATAATAAGGAAAACGATACAGAGTAAGATTTAATCGGGGCAGCGACACCCATCGTTCAAAGACTTCATTGCACGGGAGGGGGTCCCTATATGTTATCAATGAATTTACATAATAGGAGATTATGTATAAATATAAATAAATCAAAAGTATTACACATTCGGAACATTTCTAAACATAAGAGACGCGATCCGCGAATTGTCCTTCATAATAATAACGATTGCCTTCATGAGCTTCATGTAGACAATAACACCCATTTGTGTTTTTGTCCACCGTTAGAGAACGTAAATGACTTTAAGTATCCTAAAGGTATATACGAGTATATTGATAAATCTTTGAACTGGAAAAAACACATCCACAGTTTAAACTCGGAAATAAGACAGACAATTCCAGCTTTATATAAAATAAAACAGCTACTATCATACGGAACAATATACGTATGTACTATAATTCAATAACAATGTCTAGAATATTATATGGAATTCAACTATATTATGTGAGGCTAAGAAAACGGAAATAAATAAAATAAGTAAAATGCAGAAGAGCTGTTTGAAACTTATACTACCCCACTGGAAATAAATCGACTTTAGATAAATTATGTGTGAAAATGATGAAATGTCCCACCCTGATCGTACTATTTCTATTATAGATTACTAGAATTTAATGTCAATAATATAAAATTACCATTGAGGGAAGAAAATCCAATTAACAAGAAACCAAAGTATAATACATATTACATCTATCCCCGTAGTGTAAATTTGCGAATTGATGACACTGATGACTCAGTTTTAATTAATTTAAATAAGTACAATCCCTAAAGATATATACTAGAGAGGGGGGGGGATCGGTGTGTGGAAAAAGGAGGTGCAAAAATGGTTGAAGGAATGGTGCAAAGACTGAAGCTATACCTCACTCTTTTTTGTTGGTTTTTGACTTTGTCGTGTCCTTTCTGGATTTTAAACTCTCATAGGTCATATTTTTGTCGACTTTAAATATTAAGCTGTCCGCATGTATTGATGTACAGATGCATATTACGCGGCATGTTATTTATTGGCTTACGTATATATTTATATATGTATACTATTATTTTAATATAATGCTATTTTTATTATAATTGTTATTTATGAAATAAGCTAAGTTTAATTTTTATACTACATATCTATTTTAACAAACGTTGATAAGAGTGTTGGGCACTCACACAACGGGCATTTTTTGAGACCCACAACTTATTTTTAAAATAAATAAATAAAAAAATTTAAAAAAATTGAAGAAGCAAAAAAAAAACCAAGAAAAAGCGCTGAGAGAAATATTAAAAATCTTTACGGAATTAACGTTGGTACTGTAGAAACGGACTCAGTACTCGTATACGGATAATTCATATAACCGTTTTTAAGAAAATCCTTATAGATAAAAATGGAATCCAGCGAGAGACGTAGAAAAGAGCGCACAGAGATATTGTGAAAGCAATAAAAGAATCCAGAAACATGTAAGCAGAAAAGAATATTGGAGCGAAGGAAAGAAAGTACATAAAAAATAATAGACCGATATTACATGTTAATCAGAGGAGAAATAAAAGCGAAATTAGAGAAAATGTTGACTAACTAAATCTCTAAGACTGCAAGACTCGACATAAAACTGATATTTTTATCATCCAAATTAGGGATTCTGAACAATTATTAACAGTCAGAGACATGTCAATATTGATTGACTTGTGGAATCTTAGATTCGAATGACCAGAAATTACAGACCGGAGATCGTTACAGCGGCATTACGATTAACTTGGAATTAGTTAAAAGGATTTTGTGATTTTGATTGGGAATGATGTGTTTAGAAAGGTAGTCTAATATATATATATATATATATATATACGAAGAACTACTGGAATAATTTTGCCGTTTCATTTTTTTGTGATATTAGAAGAGTCCCTTAAAGCGGAAAGGTGTTTGGATTAGAAATTTCAGCGAAGGTGAAAGCCGAAGAGACCGGCTTCGACAGGTTTTGTGTTAGCTTCGGTGTATGAAACATTTTGGAGGCTCATGAATGTATTCTTACTTGTTCCTTAAATACCGGTCAGGAAAGGTCAAGGGTAGAATGCGCTACAAATGAAAACTAGCTAGATTATTTTGCCTGAATACTAGTAGTGCATTTAAAAGAAGAATTACTACCGGAATAAAAGAATCAGATAGGTTTTCTCCGACATAAAGAACTGCAATGGCCGAATCGGAGACAACTACGGCTAAGCATGTAGCTGGCTTAACCGTGACGTAGTAGACCGCGGTGAAATTAACAAAATACGCAGAAGAGTTAAGCGCAAAAATTGTGAATTTCGATAACGGGAATTGGCGTAGAAGAATTGTGTAGAGAAATACGCTTCTTGTAACCTTCGGATATTCGAAATTGGCACCTGACAAGAGTAGTTCAAGAGAATTACTTTTTTATAATTTTCCGATGAAACCACAATCTGTTCTTCAAAATTAATTCGAAATAGCGCTACAATCTTTTAAAGTTTTATTATAATAAACGGAAATATCGGTGTCGATAGGATTATTAATATTCTCTGCCCAGACGACTTTGTTTTCGGAAATAAATAAGAATTAATAACATTTCCGGTAACAGTTCGAATACAGCATTAATTTGAATTAGTAAAGATTAAAAATTATAAGAATAAACGGAATAAAATAAAACCAGAAAAGAAATAAATAAAGGAATATAAATTAAACGATCTCACCGATCTCTTCAACGGACAGTTAAACACAGCGCGAGCAAATTTTATCGTACGAGAACGCAAAAAAAATCTGCCTTTATTTGTAGTCTTTTTTTATTTTTATTTATTTTTTGTTTTTTTTTTTTATTTTTATTCCGTTTATTCTTATCGTTTTATGCAATTTTTAAATTCTACTACTAATTTAAATTAATGCCGAATTCGTCCGACGACGGAGCTTAATTCGCCTACTAGCACCGTTACTAAAAACGTCGCAAGCCCGTCACACAGGCTAACATGACTAACGAAATGAATAAAACTGTTCATTAATTAGCTTCTTCATCCTCATCCAATTTATCTACTTCAAAAGACAACACAATGCCTCGCTGGAGAATATTAATAAGCCTATCGACGTGGACATTTCTGTTAACTATGACAGTACATCTAAAGATGGTACTGTATACCACTGTTTCCGAATAACATTGAAGGGAAAATTTGTTAGATTTTAAAAATGCGTTAAATCGTTTTATCATTTTGCTTTTGCCCTAATTTTAAGTATTCGATTAGTCCGATTTCTATTGTTTCATTTAATCACTTTTATTCTATCCAAAAAAAAAAAAAAAAAAAAAAGAAAGAAAAATAATAGCCTGAAATTCCTTGCAAAACCAATTTTTATTTATATCGAAGCGTGTGATTGTTATCTACTTCGAGTATAGAACTTTTCCAAAAAAGAAATCAGTTTTTTTTTCTTTTAACAGAAAGATCAAATTCTAAAAAGCTGTATCGCCTCAGATGTGAAAAATTATTTCTGCAAAGGTAATATATTTTTGAACGAATCATATTTAATGCTTTTATATAATTACTCGAGAATGAATTAGAATCCATTTAATGTAAATTATTCGATTAAATATAATTATAATCAGAAAATAAGCAATGCGTTAAAATAATCAAAAATACAAACTGCACAACTGGTCTCGAGCTTATTTATTCGTTCACCGAATGCTACCTATATGTTAACACTGGAACATACAAATATAGGGGCAGTCCCGAAGCTCAGTGTCGAGTGGCCGACTCAGTAGGATAACACAGTGCATTAAAACCAAAAACCAGCCGTGTGTTTATTGGTACGTTTTCTATTATTTGAGTATATCATCTCTAGCAACACAACACGAAATACAAATTTTTATGATTACCATTTCATCGTTTTACTACCGGTCGAAATCATTTATTTGTAATTTTACAATTTAAGATGAAAGAAACAACGAATCGATCGGCATGAAATCATCTCCGTTAAATTCTTTTGAAGAAAGACGGTACAAACTACCGGCGTAGAAGTGGTATTATATTCGGCTAATTGTTGCTGATAGCGAAAAAAGTAAATGTATCGTTACATTGTGCAGTCACAAAATTTGTGATTAAACCATTCATAGATCCCTCGATGCTGGTCTCACACAGATTAAAGCTGCTTTTGTTCATTCACCGACTGAAAAAAAAAAAAAAAATACAAGAAATAAAGTACAGTTTAAGAACGTGAGTTACTTTATTATCATCTTTTAAAGCTTGGTCTTCCTGCTTCTTTCAACGCCTCTGATGTTCTTTCTCTACCTATTCTCTCTGTTGTTCCTGTCCTAGGAGTGTTCCTTGATTCCATTGTCGACAGAATCAAAATATAATTTCTATTCTATTCCATGTATCTATTCCTTTTTGCTGTGGGATAATGCTCTTTGGTAGCAAACCCAAGGGGGGTTAAAAAAAAACAAAAAAAAACCGTCTTAATACCAGTGGCAAATGCTCCCAGCTACTTCTAGTCATACAGTGAAGTATTGAAGCACGCAGAAAATGAAAGAAATCCACCCCAGTATCACTGTGGCAGCAGAAATTAATTCGGCTCAAGCGACAGTTGTTAGTTTGCCACTAGAAATCAGTGAAGTCGCAATCTGTGTGTGTGTGTGCGATAAAAAATGCTTAATGTGTGAGGCGCTATCGCTCTTTCAATACTTGAATTCCGATTTGATGATCTGTTCGAAACGATTTAAAACCACAATATTATTCTAATTTTTACAATGCCCTTCAATAGGAATTTACATAACGAATTTTCGTTTCTTATTATTATTGGTATTTCGTTAGCATTTTCACTTCATTATTTTGCAAGTATAATTTTAAAGCTGAAATGCTCTTTGTCGATTGTTCAGTTTAATATAAAATTTTTTACTAAGATTGTCATTAGTTAAACCATGCGACAGAGGCACAACTCAAAAGGAGGGTTCGAAAAAGAAGGGTGCGGAGGGAGTATTTTAAAGTAAAAATTAAATGGCTCACACATAAATACATACATACATATATGTATTACTGGGTAAGCCATTTCGAAAACTATTCATTTTTTATTTCTGATAAATTTGTGCAACAATTTCTTTTGAAAAATAAGGGCATATTTGGTAATGAGGCGGCTGATTACTTGGCTTGGGCTGCTGCTGCTTCCTCTCGTCTTTTTTTTTTTTTTAATTTCATCCCTATCAATTTCTAAGAGATTCCATATCGGATCATGGGCCATCGGATATTTACGCTTCCTCTTTTTCTAATAATTATTCATTTCATCCGTCAGTTAAATTACTCTTGCTCCCTACTCATGGTTTCTTTTGCATCTCTCTCTTCTTCGATATTCTGATGTTGTTTCCATTGTTCGTATGCGCTTTGACCATTCTTTGCTGCCATTATCTAAATTTCGTTTTTCCTTGATTTCTTCTCCACACTGTGCTCTCCATCATTCGGATGGTGCGGTTATTTGCGACGCCGATCATGTGTTCTTCCACAGTGTTTATATTTTTCTGTGGAGCGTTCTGCTTTGTATTCTTATTTGCTGAAGCTTGGACTTTCTACTCCTTATTGTGCTTTCTATATCCTATCTTTTCCTTCCCCACTAATTATTCCTGCTACATATTTGTTCCTTTTTAAGGAAAGTTTCTGATCGGATTAAAATATAACCGATTTCTTTCCTTACCTTTTGTTTCTGGACAAAGGTCCTTGGTTAACGAGCCGAAAAACAAATTAAAAAAAAAAAAAAAACGATTTAACATATCTACATCAAAATCTTCCTCGACTATCTTCACTAGTAGACCACATAATATACACAACTGCTGCATTGATATTCACAGGCAACCTATTAATTTATTAGCCCATATGAAATATTTAGATTTAATAATTGACTATAAATTCTCCTGGACACAACATATAGCAGACCTTCAAGCCAAATTCATTAAATTACTGACCCTTATTAAAGCATTATGTAATAAGGCCTGGGGAACTGACCCAGTAGTAATACAATTAGAAAGATTAAATGAGCTATTAATTAGATCGAAATATTTTGGATTGTGGTTGCATGTTTCATGGTTCTGCAGCTATTAAGAGTTCTAAAAGATTAGACGTGGTACAGAGTAGTGTTTTGAAAGTAGCGGCTCGGGATATTAGATTTTCTCCGGTCCTTTGTCTACAAGCGGAGACAAACTTACCACCGCTATCCTTCAGAAGACATATATATTACCAGACAAATTCATGTTCTTAAATACTGTAATCATTTGAAAAATGAATATTAAATTATTTCTTTCTCATATTAAATAAATTGTTACTGGTGACTAAGTGCCACATCACCAATACAATTTCATATAAACATTGTTAATGAGCCATTAACATTATGTATACTTTACTATAAAAATTCTGTGTTACATTTTAAGCACCCAACACACTTTACACACAAAATTTATGATATATATCTCTGATATATGCAATTATGTTATAATAAGTACACTGAAATAAGTACTGTAATCATAGTCCATTACTACTAATGGATAAAATAATGGGAGTATAAAGACAATTGGCGATTATTCAAAGATTCAGAATTACCATTATTATCCAAAAAAATGAAGGTGTATATTATATCCCCTCATGTTTTTCGGCCTTTCTTCTGATAGATCTAAATGGAAACGTAGTAAATATGTTTAATAATTTAAATAACGCACACTGCTCAATGTCTCATTTTCTTAATTCTACACTGATATCTCATACTGATGGATCTAAGATAAATGGAACTCAGAAATATGCCCGAGCGGCATTTACCACATCTAATATAATTATACAGAAATTTAAGCTCACCCCAGAGCTAATCTCATTTACACTGCTATGATTATATTTGTATATAATGACTTATATCATATTAGAAAATGTTTAATTTTCTAATATGATAGCTTCAGTGCCTTACGCTTGCTGGTACATTTTAATTTTCAGTACATGTGTCATTCATTAATCTGTGATATTAAAAATAAGTGTTGCTAGCCAACCAAGAATAGCGTTGCAATTAAATTTTACCGGGTTCCCGGTCATTGCGGCAATCCAGCTAAATCGGTCGGTGGATGATGCGGCCAAGGAAGCGGGTAGGGTTGGGGTAGCATTTTATACCTTCTTCAGACTTAACATGTAAAGCTAAAGGGAACGCGAATAATGTTTGGCTTAATCTCTTAATGCCGCGCAGGGAATTTTTACAGGACATTACAGCCCCGTTAGAGTTTAAGCCCTAGTTTTACAATATACCGACCGAAATATAAACCGAACAACCCTACGATACGAAGGTTCGTCACCACGATCTGTAGATTGCGCCTAGGGCATACTAGAACTAAATTTTGAAGAGAATAACAATGCTAACGATTGCGATATTTCTGTGAACTCTTGCGATGACGTTAGTCGTCTTTTGTTTAATCGTAGGAAACACAACGCGCAGAAAAAGTACCGAATAGATTTACGTCTGCGGGGGTATTTTCCCGCTTTATGTGACATTACTTAGTGTAGTCCTGTGGTGACCGTGAGTTGCTGTATTCAACTTATTACGAACATGGATGATTATTATTTAAATGATTCAGAAGTAATGCGTACATATTTTTGGTTTTTCGCTTTTAGTTTTGATTTCCTTTTTTCCTCGCGCTTTTCTTTTAATTACAATTTTTAAAGTAGGTGTTTCAGTGTGGAGTAGATGGTGTCAAAAAGAAATAAATAAAAAAAAAAAAGTATTATCTATTCATCTCAATGAATAACAAAAACAAAACGAATGAAATAAATCTGATAAAAATTATAGACAAATTAAATCAAAAAATAATAAACAAAATGAAATATAAAAATATCATAAATGAACCAAAAACAAAAGGACATATATATTAATCAAAATACATATATATTTTAACATTTTTAAATAAAAAATAAAAAAACAGGATTTAAAACAAACAATAAACTGCTTAATAAATTGATAACACTAAACTCGGAAAATAATAATAATAATGAAAACACATATGATATACCAGTTGAAGACAATTCCTTAATGGCAACTTTTGCGGATGACACCGCACTACTATGCTCTGATTTAAGCCAAACAAAAGCAAATAGTAAATTACAAAAAGCCATGAATAAAGTTATGTCGTGGTGCAAGAAATGGCGAATTAAAATAAATGAAAATAAATCAACACATATAATATTTACAAATCGACATATAGAGCCAGAAAATATAAAAATCGACAACAAGAAAGATAGTCCCAATCAAAAAAGACGTTAAATACCTAGGCTCGTACCTAGACCAGGAGCTAACATGGCGTAAGCACATTGACACAAAAAAAGCTGAACTTAGAATCAAAACTAACAAACTACACTGGCTATTAGGAAAACGGTCCCAACTGTCCTTGTGGAAAATAAACTATTATTATACAACCAATTACTCGCTCCAATATGGAGGTATGGATGCGAATTGTGGGGCTGCAGTGCAAAGAGCAATATTATGAAAATTCAAAGATACCAAAATATTACTCTAAGGTCAATCGTTGGCGCCCCATGGTACGTAAGGAACAAAACCATTCACGATGATCTTTGCATGGATTATGTAGCTGACGTTATCAACAGGATGGCAATAAAACATCAGGAGCGATTATATAACCGCACAAACTGGTCTGCAATTGGCCTACTGGATAATTTGTCACAAACGCAAGTGCGCAGACTAAAAAGAACAAAACCTTTAGACCTTGGTTTAGTGTAAAAAAAAAAACAAAAAAAAAACAAAAAAACAAACCACCTTTGCGATAATTATTCAAATATAAAGTTACTAATACAGGGACTAGTCACTGGACTACGAACGCTTCACGTCAAAATCATTTATCCTAATCAGCTACCGATACCCAATAGGCTAGAAATGGCTTCTAAGAGAAAAAAAAATATATATAAAAAACCGGGAATATATTTATTAAAATGTAATAGTTGTAATAAAATGTACCTAAGGCAAACAAAAAGAAATTTTAAAACTAGATATAAGGAACATATGCAATTAAATATAAGTATTTAGATAAATCAACATTTACCGACTATACAATCCAACGAAAACATACAATAACTTACAATATATACAAACAGACACGACAATTTTAAAAATAATTACAAATAATAAACTCTTAAATATTATATTAATAAATACAGAAGATAGAATACTAAATATACAACAAACAATACCTAAAAACATATTATATAATATAAGAAACTTTATGAAAACCAAAAATAAAATTACTAATTTAAGAATTATATATTTACCATATTTATTCAAATTCGTTAATTTTACATATATTTTACAATTTTATCTATATTTTAATTTAATTTTTACCTTTCGTTTTTAATTATTTATTAAATTTATACATAATTTCACAGATACATAGACCAACCATTATAATATATATCGATTTATAATTTTCATAATGACTGCACAATGTAAATAAATAACACAACAAATTCAGTCGATGAATATGTCTAAAACAGACGAAACCGGCCGGACTATTTTTTATACAGATATATTGTGAATTATATTATTTTATGTTTTAACGAAAAATCTAATGTAAATAACGTCCTGTACATTTATGTAAATGTGAATACTTAATTTGTTCGTGTAATAAAATACATAACAGTGTGTAACTGAACTTTACGGTTATTTAAATTATTAAAATTTATTCATTTATTAAATAATAAAAAAAAACTTAAATTCTTTTTTATTTTTCGAATTGCATCGCAGCTCACAAGCGACACTCGACACTTTTGTAATTGTAATTTTAATTGCTGTAGCAAACTTTAACGTTGTTTTTACATTGGTTTTTGGACGTACTTTACTGTGCAATTTTTTTGCCCTTCGCCCCTAGTTGTCGAGCCAAACTAACTATAGCTAAATTAAAAGTAATTTTCAATGCTAGTGCCAAAAACAGAAAATGGGCTGTCGTTAAGTGACACTTTAATGAATGTCACAGTCGGAACTGTTTCGCATTCTTTTAACTTTCTCCGCTGATGCGAACGGAAATGTATCGTTGCATATTGGTCCACTCGCAAAATCGTAATTTACAGCGAATTCTAAGGGGGCCAGTGTTTTCCCGGCAATATGGTAAATTGGACGTGAAATACAGAGTAAATAGGCTTCGTATTTGTTGACTAAGTTGCTGAAAATTTCCCGACAGTGATCAGATCAATACTTTCGGATTTTTATACGGATCGATCCGCCATCCGAAGCCGATTAGAAGGAACTATCCAACTACGAAATATCGCTCATCCTACTTTAGAATTTCTCGTACGGATTTATACTCCGAAAGTACCATTTGAATTCTGCCTCGTAAATCGCACTGATAAATTCACGCGACGCCAACGATATAATATAATCAGCCCCCCCCCACCCAATCATCAACAAAGTAATTCCGTACTAGGCTTTAATTAGACGACTGTGTTTGTATACAGTTGCGGCAACCTGGTCTGCTATCTTCATCGCGACATTAAAAAGTTAAACCAGGATTATACTAAAGTTGTTGATTCTCTCGGGTTCATCTTGCCGATTATTGTACGCGCTGAAATTCTCCCGCAAAGGTTGTAGAAGGAAGAAATTCAATAAGCCGATGGGATTTCCGTTAAGTTATCGAAGGAACGTGGTTAATTTTTTGCGGAATTGCTGCTGCCCATTGAAAAGTTATAAAACGTGCGCCTATTCCGGTTGAAACAACATCCTTTTCAGAAAATCAATCGGTAGGATTTTCAGGGGCTTATCTGAGAAGACCTATTGCGTTCCAATATATGTACATACAAAGTCATAATTCTACGACCAGCTTTGGTCGTTATGGTCGGAATAAAAGTCGTGCCCGTTATCGATGATTCAGAAATCACAACTACGGCCTGTCCCCTTGCGAGGCCAAAATGGTCGAGTTATGTATATATATGTTGGCACAGTTTTAACAGCTTCTTCTGGAGTATCTACAATAAAAATGTATTCAGTTACTTTATTATTGTTCCATTAAATTAAATTCTGTTCTGTAAAAAATGTTTAATATAAATGTACGAGACCGTAGATTACAAAACATTTAATTAGTTTTTTTTTTTTTTTCAAGACACAATTGGTAACTTTGTAATATTATCGTCGCCTCAGCGTATTATTTAGTACTAATTGAATTTAATTAATCTACACACATGGTATTAGACAACACTATTCTCAGCAATTTCACTCACATGTACAAAAATAATAATAACATCACAAAAAAAAACAAACATTTTAATCGTATAACTTGCATGCTACCTACATCTTTTGCTCAAACTGCTAACGAATGAACACACTTGGTGTGATTATTTCTTTCCAAATATCGTAACCGACAGGTAAAAACTACTGGATACCATTTTGCGATCAGCGTTTCTTGCGCACGGCGATCCAAATTTAATTATAAATTTTATAAGACGTGAAATGCATACATACGCTTCTAAATTCTGAATATTCAAACGAGATTGTTGAATAATACAGACCAACCGTATAGAAACTTTTTTCAAAATTTTAACTGTCCTTACTATTTTTGAGGTTGCTGAATCCAAAACTGTCTCAGTTTCTTACTATCGTGAACCATCTTTTCGTAATTTTCGTTTAAAGCTTTCATAAACATAATACTAAGTATAGATAACCATACCTGTTTGTTTATATTTATAAAATAAAATAAATAAATACCTCAATTCAGAAACATTTTCGGGCATAACCTATTATCAGCTAACAATATAGAGTACACTCAGATATTCAAACGTTTCTAGATAGGGCATTTATTTTAATTTATTTAATAGAAAATTATTTAATACTAATTTTGCTTGTTATTGAGGAATATTCATTTATTTTTTTTTATAAATATTAACAAATAGGAATGGACTGGATGACCTGTGTAATAAATTGTTGTACTTTTTTTTAACTTAACGCAAATTAGAAAAAAATATTTCTTATGAACAAACAATAATTTTTGATAATTAAAAGCAACGATTAACTTAACGGAATAGTCAAAGGTGTAAAAACATGTTCACACGGCACGCCACAGACTCTTCACTGATGTAGTCTGCGATCGAAAATACACCGACCCTCTTCGTTGTCAATCATCGCTCCCCTTAATACTAAGACTGTAAACCATTACAATATACATAAAAAAAAAGAAGAAAAAAGAAAGAGAAGTGGTGCATAGAGAAGGACATCCGGTAGGAATGAAGTTCCTTTCACTTTTTGGTAGATATACAAGTATAAAGTCATTCATAAAGTATACGATCAAAAATGACACACAGAAAATAAATCATCAAACTTGTTGAAGTACGATAACGTCGCACAAAAAAAAACACAGCAAATTTTCAAATTCAATAAAATTTACACCTGTTTAGAATTGAGCTTATATAGATGACCGCGCACAATGCTTGCTGCTTGAATCTCGATACTCGCTGACACGCACACACACACACACACACACACACACACCCGTATATAATAGAAAGAGACAGAGAGAAAGAAGAAGATAGTGAAGGTCGTCTGGAGGTCAACGCATAACGCGATTTTCGTTATATCACCATTTCTGCCAGTTAACTCCTACCGACAAGTCGCATAAAAGAATTTTGTTCCAAAAAAAAAAAAAAGAGCAGTAGTCCAACAACCCAGTTAGAACAAAGGACTTGTATAGCAAAGTGAAAATGTATGAGGGTAGTTAATTGCTTCGGAAAATACATTGCCACCCAGAGGATGAGACAAAAAAAAAGAAATACGACAACCAGTAATAACGGTTTCATCTTTATTATTTTCTGTACTTTTTTTCTTTTTGTTTTTTTACTTATATCGAACCCATTCTTTGCAACTGACCGAAAATAAAACACGAAAAACCGATGAGATCTTTTGATTAACGATTATTACCGAAATCTGAAAAACTTTTCCAACACAATTTCATTAAAAAGACGCTGAAAGCTTTAAACTTTTTCAACAAAATTAATTCCGATACCACAGGTTCCATTTCACGAACCCCCCCGCATCGCCGCAAAAATGAACACGTGCGACCAGTTTTAACTCTCTCGCAGGTGTTACACCAGAACCTTAATACTCCAAAACCTAACAAGATTGCTGATATTAACCGATAATTGATTCTGACGGGTTTCTCTATTGTAATTATTTTTAAACAATAAAGTTCATTAAACCACGTCATTAAGCGTGTAAGCAAGACGCTTACGTAAAAAAAAAACAAAAAAAAACACACAATCTGAACACAATGGTGTATTGTAAAAAAGTAGTAGGTGTTGAAATTCTGCATAAAATCGAGACTACCGCCGTTCATTTTTCAAAGGCACTCTGTTTAACTATATTTGTTTTCTAAATAACCCGAGAAATTACGTCTATACCGTATTTTTAAGTCAAAATGAAAAATATACATGACACGTCTAACATATTAACTGGCTAAAAGGTTAAAAGGAAAGACCAGGTCAAAAAAAAAAAAAAAAAAAGTCAAAATCTGTTGCAGAAATTGTGGAACGCTGTTCGCAAAATTAAGATTTTCATAGTTGACCAATCAGCGCGTACAGCTCTTTTCTATTAATTTTGGTATTATTTATTTAATTTATCAGTACAGCCTGGGGACCAATTACATTCTGAAGTGAAACAAGATACAAATAAAAGGTACAAAAAAAAAACAACAAACAAACAATAATAATAAAAAGATAAAACAGAAAACCAAAATACCGCTAATAGTATTAACAATACTCCTGCACAGGTTCGCGTAAATTAGAATTCAAAATGTGCATTCTTACCAGAAATAAATCAAAATCGTAGCTCTTCAACACCGCTATTCTAATTTTTTTTATTTTTAATTTTATCCTTCTTCAGGGAGACGCACGGACGGACCGTTTAGGAACTTCAAAGTCATAAATGTTCAACTAGTCACTATGATTACTCTGTTAAAGTTTTAAAAATTTTAATGAAACAAACGAGAATATAGTTAGAAAATTCTGATGCGGAAACATCTTTTACTCGATCGTTCACTTCAATATTACTTTTAATAGGGCAGAGAATGAAATGTATTTATGTAAAGCGTAACAACTTGCCACTTTTCCAATCATTTAATACGAAACACTTCCAACAAACGTACGTTTTCAATTTTTCACAGCGACCAGCTGACTTGCAAAAAAAAAATCTTGACGCACCGCCGCAACGCAGCTTATTTTATTAAACAACAATCATTCCAAAAGTTCACACGAAAGAGTCGCGTATAATCTTAATAAAGATCCCCCCTCCCGCCCCTTGGATAGAATTGCTCTAATTTTTCTAAACGCAAAACCGATCATTTTTTTTCACTTTAACCCCCGGTCAAGGGTATGGGAATAATTTTACTTTTTACGTGTGGTTTGAAAGTTTTATATAGTCAACATTGAAATTAGAAAATAAAATCTTTCTTCGTATTACGAAGATTTTTGATTTTATTCCACCCTTCAGTTAAAACCTGATAACTTGAAATTATCGTTGACTTATTAACGGTAATAATAATGTGCCTCCCTTGAATTCTTATAAACCTTTTAGCATCATTCTCTGTACATTATTTTTCCGTGCGTTGTTTCACTGGCTGATGTATAATGAAAACAAAATTGATTCTAGAGCATTGTCCATCTCTCCCTAAATATGTGAAAAACAAAATGAAATTTAATTCCGTTAAATTATTCCTACTAAATTCCATGCAGTTTAATGCGTCCGAATTTTTTTTTTTTTTTTTTTTTTTTTTTTTTTTTTTTTTGGGTTCGTCTACAAGGATATTGGACTAAGAACAAAGGAAGAAGGACGCAAGAGACTCAGATCTTTACACGATCAGAGATAGCTAATAAAAAAAAGAATCAAAAGGTTGGACAACAGAAGGAGAAGGAAGGAAGAGAATGAACGAAGCACTGTATGGAGTGGGAATACCAATTTGTAAATGGAGGAGTAGAAAGCAGCTTGATCGGTTACAAGAGACGAACACCCGAACATTATGTGATCGGAATCACACACAAATTGGATATTGGAGGGGTGCAATGGAGACAATAAAGAGACGGTACAAGAGAGTAACGGAAAGAATATTTAATTTTCTTATTAATTCCTCATTTCCTCTTAATTTCTTAATATTTACTGATGGTTCCAAGAGTTTAGGGAGAGTAGCTGCTTCCTTTTTCTCCCCAGCCAATAATTCCGTACAATCCTTTAGGATGCCGGCTTTTTGTTCTTACTTTCGATACAAAACTTACGCGGTGTGTATACAGATTCTGACTCTTTTGATGGTGAAACATTTAGGTACGGACTTGGGCCCACTTCTACTTTTATACTTTTCGTTTCAGTTGACGTTACTTTATTTCACCTTTTATTTTTAGATTTCTTTCGTTTACGTTTAAATTTGACATTTGATTTTATATTTGCAATAGTTTTTTTTCTTTTTTTTAAAAAAAAAACGAATCATGTTTAAAAAATCACTAATGTTATGTGTCTGTGTAATGATAAACTCTCGGTGTAAGTAGAATTTCTATGGCCGGTTTGTTTCTACCAAAATCCTGGTGATAAGTAATTATGTAAATAGCAAGCGAGCAAGCGACGTTTGCTATTTAGAGTGTGAGCCGAATTTTAAGGCGTCTGTTGAGTTTTCTGCGTGGAGGGAAAGACAAACAACTCGGAGAGATCATCGATGAATCGGTATAAAAAAAGAAAAAACCTAATTTTCCTTCAATAAAAAAAAAAATTCTTAGCCCAACGGTCCTTACAAGTACCGTACAATAAAAGCATTCAACGAGAGTCTAAAAAATGCGTTTACAACAAAATTGTTTGCAGCGTTTTTAATAAGTATATTTGTAAAAATTTAAAAAAGAAAAAAGGGAAATATTAGGGAGCCTGTTCCGTATTAAAAATGGTGACTGTAGATTCCGAAATCGGTTTAAATGATTTTGTCTTTGCCTTTTAACGTAAATATGTTTTTGCCTTACATCAAAAAAAAAAAAAAAAAAAAAAAAAAAAAAAAAAAACATATTACGATTACGATTGTCAATACTGCTTTAAATTATCTAGAAATTTTACTGGAATTTTTATTTTATTTCGTATTTCTTTTTAAATTAACGCTGAGCGATGAAACTGTTACCATGGTGACAGTATGAGTTGGTTTATATGTAGACGTAGTCGCTGTCCGGTATTACAATGTTGTTCGTGCTTACATTGCTGATAGTAGTTTAGAGCTGCATCATTAGATGGATTATTTGAAACGAATAAAGACGCAGATAGCGCAAGTTTTACCATTTTCGCGGTACAGAAAACTGTTGTTTTTATTTTTATTTTTATTTTTTTTCGGCCCAGACTTCAATTTATTCGATTATTATCGGTAGAGAAAATAACGAACTAGAAGAAGAATGAACGTTTATGCTCTTAAAACAATTTCAGCAATCATGATCTGTTAGCTAGACATTTCTTCTTCAATCTTTTAGTGCGTATTTTTACTTGATTTAACTACCGACTTTGTGTTGCCAAAATAATGACGTCATGCAAAACCTGAATAAATAATGATGAACTTTGCGAAATATCCAGGGTTTTAATAATATAATTAATGATGAAAGAGCAATGTAATAGTTCCGGCTTATATTATACAAAGTATTTTATATCTTGGAAAACTTGCGACGACAGCTTTTTGTTATAAATTAATTAGCATGCAGTCCAAACGTTTATGGGTGTAGATGAATTAAACTCTTAATTCCAGCTTTATAGACTACTTTGAACGAATGATCTATATATCGAATTTCTTTTCTATTCCATCTACATACATTTTAAAATAATAATAAAAAAAAACACAACGTAATATCGCAAATAAAGAAAATTCCCGCCGAAAAAATTATCGAATCTTTTGCGAATAATGTAGAAAATGGTGCTAGCTTTTTTTCTTAATGTAATCTACATTTTTTCAAACGTTCTAAGCCATTTTTCTCGAAAAAGCTCCAGAAGAGAGTGATATATTCAAAGCGATAAATCTATTATGCTAAACAAAACCCGGCGGCTACAAGCAGCAAAATAAAAAGGCACTTATTGGGGTGAAATAAGATGGTTTTTAATGCTTCGTCGTTAGCAATTGTTTGTTTTTATATGTTTTTGAAGCGATGAAATTGTTCAAAAACGCTGCAACGTACAATCCTCCCCACTGTATCAAACAGCGTGCACTTCTAAATTGTCTCTCTACTTTAATGCAATAAATTACGTCAAATGTATCTAAAAATATCCTAAAAATAAATAAATAACCGAAATGCGGGCGATGGTTCATAATCGGACAAAACAAACGATGAAAAAGTACTTTGAGAAACTTTAAGCTGACGCCTGAACCTCTGTAGTCTGCCAAGTCGGGTAAACAGGCCCGACGAATAACAGCGCAGAAGTTTGATACGTTTCGCCAATTTCCACCATTAAGATGTATTTTCTACGATCGGAATTAGGTGAGTTCTGAAGAATTCGACAAGTTTTGGAATTAATCCGGCGAAGGTGATGCCCGAGAACCTATCGCAGCGACCGATTATTTCTGGAACACAGTTCGTAGTTAATGTAACACAGCCGAGCTCCTAAAGCAATCGATGTCAGTGTTCGCCTGCAAAATTTATGGCACGCAACTTTTTCAACTAACAACCGCTCAATTTCTTATTGCGTCTTTTTCGCACAGGCTGATATTTCGATAGAACTGTAATTGAGGCGTTTTTTGTTGTTTTTTTTTGTTTTTTTTTTAAATCTACCCTAACACGAAAGACGTCAGAATGCGATGGCGTTGGATGAAGATAAACACTTCGTTCCCGCTGTCGAAATTCGCGCCGAATCCGAAATAAGCCTTATCGCGCGGCTGTTCTCTGTCTATAGAAAAATCATTGCTGCTGATAGACCAGTTTTCAAAAAATCGACCAATTAGCTAATCGGGATTCGAATCGATTCTTAATCCGACTGCTGTGATAAAATTGAAATTTTAAAATTATCATTTACGCAGAATGTAAAACACTTTCGAAACAAATATGCCGTCCTATATAATATACACATGTGCGTGTGTATATGTGTATGTGTTTAATTCGTAGGCGGGGGGTAATAAGAAAATGCTATAACAAAATCAGTCACGTTTTTGCCAGCACGTATTTAAATCGTGAACTGCGATAATCTTCTATCCAGGAAATGCCCCATGGCGAAATGCGAAGCACCGCGAGTGTTCACGTAAATTTATATGAAGAATTTAAGCGTGGAACAGAATTTCGGTTAGTAAATCGTTTCAAGTTTTTCTTTTTCCCCCGTATGAAACTTAAGCATTTACAATAGCGTTAAAGATTATAACAATTCTTTTTATCACAGTAACAACATGAATAATTTCAAATTGTTTTACGTAAAATTAGCGAAAAAGAAGAAAAAACAAAAAAGACTGAATCAGAACCCGGTTGCTTTGAAATTTTTAAATCTACTCGGAATATTGTAAACAATTTAAAATATTACATAATTTCAAACTAATTTAACATACTATTTCGACGAAATTCTAATTTTTTGTTGCGGAAAGTCGATAGGCAATGCAAATACGGTAAAAAGAATAGACACGTTTTCAGTACATTATATAATTTTCATACGAAAATACATGGATGTTATTGTGATTGGGCGCAAAACGCTGGCTATCAAAAACAGGCGTCCGTTGCGACTTCCATCAGTGACGTATTAAACATTTTATTTTTAATAAATACGATTCTGCAAACGAAATTTCTAACAGTTGGGATGGAGGGGGGACAGCGACAATTGAGAAAACACTAATTGAAACGACTTACGCAATTTGGAAAAATTTCGTGAAGTTTTGAACAAATGGTGTTATTCACTTTATCGGTTCGTGAAATTCTGTAATAAACTTTGAGCTTATTCGACGGGGTTTTTCATTAGTTAATAAAGATGTAGTGAAAAAAAAACCACCGAATTGAGTATGAAATTGGAGGAATTACACTCTGGTTTCTTTAGCAACACTTTGCTTATATTTTTAATCTACCAAACCAGAGGTGTCTTCCTAATCTGAAATCGAATCATTAACGGGGGGAATAAAGGCGGCCGAGAGAAGGAAGTAACTGGCCCCAGTATTCTTCTTTTAAATCCGTTATTAGGCGCTTAGAGTACACAATCCATGATACCCCTTATCAGGGATGTATGAGACTTACTTTAATACGAAACTGAGTTACCACGGAGGTTCTCGATGAAATTGAAACAATACTTTCATGCACAAGTTTTTATAGTATGCTAGTTCGTGAATTAAGGGTGCGACAAGTGTTACTACTTCAATACATTATATGCTTATAAACCACGATGGATATCCTGATGTGTAAATAAAATTGAACTTTTTTACAATAACCCCAATACTCCTTGTCTCTTTCGGTTACACTATAATGTTAGCTTGTTATGCGCACAATTACCGAGAAAAAAATCGTCTATTATAACAAATAAATTGTCTCAACTAGCGGAGCGACCAACAATAAATGTGGATATATCTCATCGGATTATCCATGTTTAACGAAAAATTCCCCATCTTCAGCGATTAGTGTGGACGTCCACTAATAAAGAAATTTTGCTTCCCTTCGACACGAAGAGTGTGCTATTCTGAGAGAAATTAAGCAACATCGAGCAAGCCCATAGAACCACCGTGTTTTGTTCGTCACTAACGGCGTGAACTGCGATTTTAATGCCTATTACGAAAATAGCAGATTTACTTATGAAAATAAAACCACTTATGTTTAAAAGATTATTACATGACTATTACCTAACGTAATATCAGACCATGTGGGATAATTGTAATAACAGTATATAACTCAAACTTTCTTCCCTAACATTAATTAAGTAGAATGAACAATATAAATTACATACCAAATTTTTTTAACGTACAATTCTGCACTGGTCACCACAAATTTTAAAGACTATCCACACCGATTTAAAATTGTGCTGATTCATCTAATTGTATCGTAACTTTCCCGATACGCTCATATCTTAGCTGGATGTAATAGCACATTGATCTCCATTTTCAGTGCTCAGCAGAAAATTTTAGTAACTAAGAATTTTCAAATGTTTAATGACTTTACCGTTACAGAAATTAATTTCCGTAAGCAACATATGCACTTGTATTAATTAATCGCAATCAATGTTAAGGCTAACACCAAAAACTTTACATTGGATGGGTCGTTTCAACCTCACCATCATAAAATTTGTACTATTCTAATGCAAATACATTTGCCTCATCGGTATTATCCGAAGTAAGGACCCAAAAAAAAAAACAAAAAAAACAAAAAAAACAAAAAAAACTGCGATTATCGTTAGAAAATAAGGAGAAAATTCCTTTAGTAGCCAATAATTCCGTTGCATCTTGGATGCGTTTTGAGCAATCGTGAAAGTAGCGTAACGTTAGAAAATTAGAGTAGGTACACACTATAAGCAAAATCTGAAAAATATCCTGGTCTTTAATTAGCGTGAAATTCAAATTGTAAGGGCCTGGTTTTCCGCAAATCCGATTAGCAAACTTACAAAATTACACTCATCGTTAGGTCAATCCGTCATGTCGGGAATTAATGCAGTTTCAATATTTTTAATCGCGAATGGAACGGAAATTATCGCTTGAAATCTAAACCATTAAAGTCTCCTCTGAAATTATCGAATTGCCCGTTTTATTATTCTGACGTTTAAGCGACTTCATGAATTTC
The DNA here is from genome assembly GCA_039619475.1 of Icerya purchasi. NCBI lineage: Eukaryota > Metazoa > Arthropoda > Insecta > Hemiptera > Monophlebidae > Icerya > Icerya purchasi. The sequence continues at coordinate 138,274,500 of CM077115.1, read as the reverse complement.
AATTAGGAAGTTTTTTCTAATGCAACTCGCACACTATCATCGGCTTATCGTGATTTATTACAAACGAAAAGCGCGCCCTTGCGTGTCTCTGGAAGTTTCGATTTACATATTTCGATATTAACCGAGTGTGAAATAACAATTTGAAAGCGAAACTTTTTAAGCTTTAAACGAAGCGCCAATAAAATTCTAAAAAAAATCATTAAAATGTCATCGAATTTAATACACTCGGCGCCGGCGATGACAAACATGGATGAAGTAACAAAAATTATTAGTCATAGGCGGAGTAAACAAATAAATAAAATGGCGGAATCTGCAAAAAAAAAAAAAAAAAAGCTGTTAAAACAATTTATAGTCACGATGAACTTCGTTATTTTTCTTTCAGATGTTTCTAATTACCATTCATCCTATTGAGAATGTCTTGACCGTTCTGTTCCAAGTCCGTTCCCCTCAACATGACACGCCGCAATTGAATTTTTCCAATATACTTTTTAAGTTTTTTCTTTTCTACACTCTCTCATCCGTAAACTACTTCTCTTTCAATCGACACCGAGATCGATTTCCTGTAGAATCTTAGCCATTCACAGGCATTGAGTGCAAGGAGTCAGTAGATTCTCGTCGTATTTCTCTAAAGCCGGATTTTTAAGCATCCTTCAATGCCAGACCATGGTTCAATTTATATTCTTTATGTTTCAATTCCAGTTCCTTTTATCTCTCTATTCGACTACTGTGTCTTTTTCTCCCCATCCCTTTTCTTATTCTTTCTTCGTGTCCATGTACTTCTTCGCTCGACTCCAAAAATTATTTTCGGACAGAGTCGAAGTTCTGGTTTCGGCAGGATTGGTACGCGCTAGCTTAAATTTTTGGTGAAAGTTCTTCAATTCTTGAAAAGCGCGTTCCAGGGACACCCCACGATATATAGTATCTTTTATTAAAACGCTCCGTAATTTCGACTACTTATCGCATCCAAATTTAATCGTAATGCACTTCCTACATCATTTTCTCTTCCCCTTACTTACTTTGCCACGATGATCGTTATTTGAATGTTCGGCTTTCCCGACAGGTGTCCCTATACCTCTATTTTACGATTTAAAACTTGGTATTCACACTCTTCTTATCGATTGCTTCTTATATTCCGTCATATTCATCTGCTTCTGTTATTTCCACCCTCGGATCGTTATTTTATTTTCTTTTTCCATTCACTACTACGAAAGTCAGAAGAACGAAGGATACGTTCTAGATTAGTTAAAGGAGATTAGAATCTTGGAAGAAAAAAAAAATGTTGATTATCAATTGTTGACAAACTGTATGCGGAGAGCCTGGCGAACACTTAGGGCTATCATCGACTAGAAGATGTTCTATTGTAATGGGAACGGCTAAAAGTTGACATATCGGTTGTGGGGATTTATTAAGGATATGTACGAGTAAGTTATTTGTGCACAACCAATATAACTTCTTTTTATCTCACCAAACTGAGGGATGTGGACGTTTTGTCCAAACGGTGGTGTTGTGTCACTTATGGCTCTTAATTGGAATCTGACACGGAAATGACTTTGCCGTTCGCGTCGCTAAGGAGACATCTTCGTGTCTCCCCGATGCCGATTTCTTCGGATCATTCTTATTTTTCATGTTTAAACGTTTAAAAATGTAAATTATTTTTCTCCTCCTTTATCCGGTGTTCTTTTTTTTTTGCCATCACACACTCGTGTGCTGAACCGCGAGATATTGTAAATATTTAACTTATTTTCTGCCGCGTTTGTTTCCGTAATAATAATCGCGCTAGCGAGTGTCTTACAAATGTATGCTAAAAATCCGTCCCCATTTCAAACTCCTGCGATATTTAAAATTCTTATTAATTTTTAGTAGCTGTGTATCAAGTAAACTGTCGAAGCCATTCTCCCAACCACCGGTTAATGAATAATTTAAGCTGTTAATTTTTTTCCAAAAAATTGAATTGGCGACGACGTTAGCTTATTAAAGCATGGAAATAAAAGAGAAGAGATAACGTCGATCTACAAAAATGATAAAACCGCTACCGGTTTATGCATTACCTAATTATCGGACTTACACGTGGATGTGTACACCGCATACTTAGCCTTTATAGCTGACTGCGCCGTGAACCGGAAAACCACGTTTAATTTATCGCAACGCAATATATCTAGGACCAAAAGAGCGGAAAAAACAATATTGAACAACAAATCGCTATCGAAAGAAATCCCCGTTAAGAAATACATGGCTCAGCCACGTGATGATATCAGTGCTCTCTCAAACTTAACTCTCGCATCAATATCTGCTTTTAGACTCTTGTGTATCTCTTCCCAAATATCGAGCAGCATTGGTTTATTGCGAAATATAACAATATACACCTGCCCACCATCACGCATTTACTTATCACACCACATCGGCTCATTTAAACAATTAACTCCACCTCTGAAGCCGCAGCACCGTGTATAGTCAGTAATCATGAGCACACTCAGCTCCTCCACACACCTATAAAAACACAACATATCTAATCTCTCGTACACCGTTAAGATTCCCTTCTCATCGGTCGTCCTTCGAGCAATCCCACCACCAACTCTGAACCCTCATCGCTGCCTAGCCTGATGATATAATAAAAACTACACATACAACACACTTATTCCATCGCACTCGCACCTACATATTCTACAAATTGACGAGTAGTCACGATATTTGATAATTCTAACATGTAAAAACACTAAAGACAGATGCACGCTTGTAAATTGATAAAGATATAATAAATACCTGTAAAATGTAGATTTATTCGTCGATAAATAATAATACCCTTACAACTCTATTAAAGAACGGAAGAATTAAAGATAACGTAAAACGTTTACAACAGTTTATTTAAATCCTTCTCAGCTATCCTACTGATCTGATATTAATTTCCTAGCCTTCTCCTTTTTTTGGTCAGACGAATCGGAAATTTAGTAATCTTGCCTTTCCAAAGTAGAGATCTTTACAATATTTTGGCAACTTTTCATATATACCTGTGGTAGTATTCAAAGATGTTGCTAATAATAATCCACTTTTTAATATGAAACTTTAAAAAAATATCTCTTAATATTTATATTTTGTTTTGATCTAATTTTATGTATATATGATTGTTTGTTTGTTGTTACATATATATCGTGATCTCTGGAGAGGGATAATTTGCGAACGTTTGTGTGTACATAAGAATATGTGTTTTAGTCCATGATTATTTTTATGCAGTTAGTTATAGTGCATAAACTTGTATTAGTATATATATTTATTTCATCTTGTAAAATATTAATACTACGTAGTTTATCACATTTCATTATAATCGTATTTTAAATTTAGAAGTGATAAACCTTTTTCCTCCTTCATCCTCTAAGGTACCGTTTTTGTTTTTTCAATTCGTTTTTTATACATTTTTTTGTTTAACACTCACTCTGCTTTGTATTTCGCTACCATTATTAATTGTTTTTATATTTATAGTTATACTCGTAGTTTCTGAGTTTTTTCAATTTTTAGTGTTTAAATTTGTATCGGACCACTGCTCGCGCAGTATTGCGCATATGTGGTTTCACCTGTAGAAATTCCAAATATATATTTGATATTTGATACTATTTAAATGTTTAATATAATCCTTAGATATTTATTGTAGTCTATGTACATCATCTTATTCTAATAATTATGATATATCGACTTCAAATTGTTGATTTATACTATATAAACCGTTTTATTTCTTATTTTTGGAAACCTCGTGATTTAGAATTTGTTTCTGATCCCATATATTGATTATTGTTTTTAGCTGATGATGGGTTATACCCGAGAAAACGTTTCTAAGTAAGCATTCATTATATTCTTAAATTTGTCTGTTACATATTTGTTCTGTTATAAAATACCATACTATAATTATTCCGAATAGGAAAAATCAACTATCCTAACGGAACCATGTTCGAATGCGCGCAACCTGGCGTCCATAATTTGTCTCCCTTCGCAAAAAAAACAGATCTCATCGGTGCTGGGTACTACGAATTGAAATATAATCGCTGCTAAATCGGAATAGATATAACGTTGTTTTTTTCCCGTTGGTGTTCTATTAAATAAAGTTGGTTTTTTTTTAACTATTTAACGAGACGACTACCTCACTAAGCGATAAAACTGTGCCTCAAAATTAAACCGTTTTAGACTGTTGATAGGACACGGACGAATTCCTAGCTAAAAGGAAGACCGGGAAACGATTGAAAAATTCAGTTTAATTAAAAAGTAAAAATTTGAAAAAGAAACCGGCGTTGGACCCCCCCACCCCACCCCACCTCCTCCTATTCGTAGAAAATTGAACAAAAATAAATTTGTGCGGCAAACGCGCAGTCCGGTGGAGGCGCGGGAATAATTTATTTTTCCGTCGAACTTTCCTGACTGATTTAATAAAAAATGTCGAGAAAAATTCGGAGGATTTGCTGAAAGTTACGAAAGTTTTATTACGAGAAATGAGTGAGCCTGACACGAAATACTTAAAACAGTAGTCAACTATTTTAACCAGAGAAAGCAGTCAAACAGCGTTTTATCTGTTTTCTTCACTTTGAATTCATTACGACAAAACGCGAATCTCATTCTTAAACGAAAAAACAAACTTTTTTAGCCGTCCAAACGACTAAAAAGATTTCTTTGAAATAAGTTTAAAAATTTCTGTGTCTCACTAACACGAGCAAAAAACGAGAGCGCTGCTGAGACACCAAAAAGGGGGGGGGGATGCAGGAAGCCCGAAATCGGTTGTTTCATCGACTGGAAATCTTTGTTTCAGTTCCAGAATAAAAATATCACCGGGAGAAAAAAGAAAAATTGGCACACTTCAAAATTTCCTTTTATACTTTATCCTAATAATAAAAACTCGAAACCTTACCGGGACTTTCAGAAATAGTCCTAACCATCTTTCGCGGTTAAATTTTAGGAACATTCCATCCGCATCTCATTTTTATTACTATTATTTATTACAGTGACGTTTTTGTTGCGTAACTTCTTTTTCGATTTTTAATTTTCACGATTCCATCTCACCGAGTGTGTAGCAGGTGCCAGCGTTTCGCCACCTCTGCAAACTCTGCAAAGCGCTGTCTTACCGTATCAACCGTTGTACAATAAATCGAACTTTGTTTGGCAATCCTAAATTATATGATATATAACAGGTCTAATAGATCTAGGTATCGTAAAAGTCTTACTTCTAAATATAGTAAAATAAGATGAAAAAATAAAATAAATAAATAAACGGTTAAGACACTATAAAAATATGTGACAAAGTTTATTCCTACAAATGTTTTAACATAACCCGCGAAATATACGAAATTATTAGGTAAAGAAAAGTGACCAAGCCGAATCGGAGGTATTTCAAGTACTAGCAGAAGTTACTGAAGATAGTAAATTATCACAAGAAAAATAACATGTATGAAATTATAACTTTGACCCAGTTTAACTGATATATATATATATATGTAATATCCGTTAATACCGCACGTGTTTTATTTAGCTAATGTATAAATATGTGTAAGAACTTTGTAAGAAATATAACAATCAAAATGAAACAGAATCGTTTTAAAGAAACTGCAATTTTTCTTAAACGTCTGTTCATAATTTGTAATAGTTACCGATGATTTTATTCTGTTCGATAAGTTGAATATTGTTTTTGCAATTACGTCAGGTGTGCTGTACCTGTGTAAATTTAACACAATCCTATCGATTATCGGTTACAAATAAAACCATTGGTTTTCCTATGGCACTATTGACGCCATTATCGTTAATATTTAAACAAACCTGATATCAGTATTAATTAATATTATCAGTAATTAGATAGTTAAGTATTTTTTTATTTTTTGGAAAAAACAGGAAGATAGAAAGAAAATAGGAAAGGAAAGGAATGAGGGAAAAGGTTATGTACCAGGTTAGTATTATATGTAAGTTGCAAATCTGTTAATAATATATATAAATTTATTCTAAGAATAATAAGTTATTAAAGCACAAATTTATAGTTATTTTTGAAAATAAAACTTATGAATTTTGTTTTAATTAAACCCTTATCTTTATTTATCTCTTCCATTAATTTGTATTTATTTTTATCTTATTTACTTTCTGCGTTTATCCCTGTATTCGCACTTAATTTGTACATTTCATGTTTAATTTACATTTTATTTTCACTACTCGCGCTACATAGCGCATTTGTGAAACTTTGCAATAATAATAATAAATTGGATTGATTTGATTTGATTATCAGTAATAATCAGTATTATCGGTATTATCAGTATTAATCAGTATTCTTATTTCATATTAATTAATTATTACAATTTATATTATTTTGCTTCAGCAAGCATGGAAAACACAGACATCTTGATGAATTCCAAAAAATTAAAAATTTTACTTCTTAATATCCGAAGCTTACGTAAACATTTTAACGATATAAACACATTACTAATACAAGAATTAAAAAATTACAACATATTAATATTTACAGAAACCTGGTTGTATGAGGAGGAAATAAATAGATATAATATCCCGGGCTTCATTCTACATGCGCAATGTCGCAATGAAAGAAGATCAGGTGGAGTAATTGTATACATAAATGAAAAATTTTCATATAAAAACATCGATTTAACAATCACTACTGGAAATATAGTAGGACTAATAATAAATCTTGAAAATAATAGCCATATAGCTCTTATAGCTATCTATAGATACTGTGATTCAAATTATAATGATTTCGTCTCAGAACTAAGCAATATAATTAATAATCTTCCTATAAATTCGATAATAAGTGGTGATATTAATATTAATTTATTAGATAATCGAAACTCTGGTAAATACGTAAATCTCTTACATTCAAGTGGTTTCACTAATGTAAATACTAAACCAACTTTTAGGCGCAATGGTGATACACATATTTCCTGCATCGATCATATTTTCATTCGAGGATTAGGTACTGATATACTAAACCCAAATTTTAATTATAATCTAATCGAATTTGACTTCACTGATCATTGTGGTATAAGTTTGGATTTGCCACTATTAAACATCGGAAATCTTAAATACAAAAAAAGCAGAAAATATTTTTTTGATAAAAAACTATTTCAATTAGAACTAAGTAAGTATGATTTTTCTGCAATATATAAAAGCTGTGAATCCGTTAACGACAAATTTAACTGGTTTATTGAAAAACTAACAATGATTATAAATCGCTGCAATAAAATAAAAACTCACAAAAATTACAAACACAAAAGATCCCCTTGGATAACCTCGGAAATTTTGCAATTAATTAAAATTAAAAATGACGAGTATAAATTATCTATCCAATTTCCAAATAATCCATTATTAAAAACCAAATACAAAGAAGCATCAAAAAAAGTCCAACAAGCTGTGAGAAAAGCAAAAAAAATTTATTACAACGAGTATTTTAGATAAATGTAAATCAAAACAAAAAAGTTACTGGTCTGTAGTCAAAAACACAATTGGCCAAAATGACAAAAGAATTAAAAATATTTTGGTTGGAAAAGATAATTTAACCGTAGATGGAAATGAACATAAAATTGCAGAGTATTTTAATAATTATTTTGAAAATAGTGTTCGTAATATTGTTTGTAATATTCCAACCGACGTTCTATTCGACAAAGATGATATAACGCTATCTTCAAATATAAACTCTTTTGCGATTTTGGATTTCTTAAATGATGATATTAAACATGCAATATTATCCTTACCTAATAAATCTTCCTTCGGTTACGACAATATATCAATAAGATTAATAAAGGAAAATATAAATTTCTTTGTTTATCCTTTAACATACCTATACAATGAATCTGTTACTGCTGGTGTTTTTCCTGAAATACTAAAAACTGGTATTATTACACCCGTCTTTAAAGGGGGAGATAAAAAGCTAGTATCTAACTATAGACCAATTTATATTACATCTACTATAGGGAAAATTTTTGAAAAATGTATGAAAAAAGTTGTGCTGAAATTTTTGCAAAGTATAAATTACTTCAGTACTAACCAGTATGGTTTTCTACCAGGTAAAGGGACAGACGATGCTTTATTTGAACATATTACATTATATCTAAACATTTAGAACAAGGAAGATCAGTAGCGGCAATATATTTTGATATACGTAAAGCTTTCGATACTGTGGACCATAATATACTCTTAAAAAAATTGTATGCAACCGGTTTTAGAGGTAATATTTATAACTGGTTTAGAACTTATCTAACAAACAGAAAAAATACAACAAAGATTAACAATGTACAAAGTGGCGGTGTATTACAACATTTTGGTGTTCCACAAGGTAGCATCTTAGGCCCATACTTATTTTTGATTTACATAAACGACTTATGTAATCTAAATGTGACCGGAAAAATTTATAGTTATGCAGACGATACAGTACTAGTAATGAATTCCCCTTCACCAGAACGGCTTCAAATATTGATCCAGAATGACGTAGACAAAATAGCCCGATGGTTGAATAACAATAAATTAATTTTAAATGAGAACAAAACGAAACTGATGATCTACACTCATCAAAATTTTGAGATTTTTTGTGGAAACGGAGTAAAAATAAATAGAGTGCATGAAATTAAATACTTAGGCCTAATAATTGACAGTAAATTAATCTGGAATAAACAAGCAATATTGGTTGAACAGAAATTAAGAAAATTAAACTATATTTTCTATTATCTAAATAACTTCTTTTCTCCAACACAATTACAACAATTGTATCTAGCCTTATACCAACCTGTTTTGGGATATGGCATCATACACTGGGGTGGAATAGCTGACTACCATTTAAAATCTATTACAGCTTTACAAGGAAGAATGCTTAAACTTATCGGACAAGTTGCTAATAAAGATTTATTGAGAATACAAGAATTATATAAACTACAACTTCTAAACTTTGTCTACAAAAATAAAATGAAATTTAATATAACACAGCCAGAAGGAATTACAAGATCTTCAACCTCAGAACGAGCAAATACTCCCCATTTTAATAAATATCACACGCGTATACAATCCTTGTATATATAGAGGTGCAGTTTTATACAATGCATTAGCGCACACATTATTAAAAGTTCAATTAAGAAACTATAAAAAAAGATGAAAACTTTTGACTGATTACCTCCTGTTCGTGAAAACTTAAATCTGGATGTCTATGTTTAAGACCAAATTATTATTATCACTACTACTATTACTATTATATTTATATATAATGTGTGCGTGTAAGAAATAATAAATAAATAAATAAATAAAATAAAAGAGTTATTTTATGAAAACGCTATTATTAATTAATAGAAATATAATTAGTACTCGTACATATTGCCAAATTACGCTAAATTGTTTTACACGTATGTAAATATCGTTACTATTGTAAAAATCGTTTATTTTATTAAATGCTAATTAGAGACTGCACTCATATTACACCTTGTTTCTTACCATATTTTAAGCGCTAAGTTCATGTCACAAATATCCTTTACTTTTATTCTTTATTTTTACTTTATTTTGTTATCTTTTGTTTGTCTCACTTTTATTTTACGTACATCAATGTATATTGTAATTTGAAAAATTAATTATATTACCATATGAATCCACTACTCGCGAAAAACTGCGCATTTGTGGAAATATTGTAAAAATAATAATAAAGTTTGATTTGATTTGATTTGATTTGATTTGATTATCAGTATTAATCAGTATTAATCAGTATTATCAGTATTAATCAGTATTATTAGTTAATAATCAGTATTAATCAATATTAGTTAGTATTAATTAATATTAATCAGTATTAATCAATATCGAATAATCAAATAACGTTTATTATTATTATTATTACATGTAAAAATCGTTTATTTTATTAAATGCTAATTATGAGACTGCATTCATATTACACCTTGTTTCTTACCATATTTTAAGCGCTAAGTTTATGTTACGAATATCCTTTACGTTTATTCTTTATTTTTACTTTATTTTGTCATCTTTTGTTTGTCTTACTTTTATTTTACGTACATCAATGTATATTGTAATTCGACAAATTAATTATATTACCATATGAATGCACTACTCGCGCAAAACTGCGCATTTGTGGAAACATTGTAAAATAATAATAATAATAATAATAATAAAGTTTGATTTGATTTGATTTGATATAAAAAATATTTGGAAACTATCTTTCATTGTATTTACTTTTATATTTTTATTTTTATTTGTTCATTTATTTTTTAAGGGTTATCATTGTGAAGAAAATTTTTATTGTTTTTCTTTTTCCTTTTAAAGACCCATCGCTCGAGCAAATATGCGCATAGATGGTCTATTATGGTAATAATAATAATAATAAACGTTATTTGATTTGATTTGATATATTCCATCTATGCACAATGATACGCGAGCGATGGACCATTCAGGTAAATTATCTAAATCTAATGATAACTATTTACAAAATAGAGAGCAACGATTTTATAAATCGAACGTAATAAAATGAAACCGTTAGCATTTTTACATATTTCCAACAATAACCTCTAAAAATCGCTCATAAGAAAATAACTGAAACAATAAAAATTTCTTAATGTATAAAAGGAAATCTTAAAGGCAAAAAATGGAAATTATAAAAATAACTTCGGAAAATTCATTACATATAAAATACTGAAAACAATAAAAATCTCTGAACAACAGTTTAAAAGGAAGTATTGATGAAATATTGAAATTATAATTTTTGAAATTATAAATTATAAATCCATCCACCGGTTTAATACCACCGCCTTTAATCAGTATTAATCAATATTAATCAGTATTAGCAGCAAAACCTTTAATTTTGAATTATTATAATTTCAATTAACGTAGCATTATTATTTTAGTACACGTGATGCAACTTTTGTTTTCCCGGTATTTTAGTGTGTTTAAAAAACAGAAGCGAGCGAAATACTTTTTAAATGCCTCTTTAAATGAGAAACTGGAATCTGAAAATGCATTATATTCAGATAATTTTGATATCGTATAAAATAAGCATTTTTTTCATTTTTTCGGAAAGTTTTACATGTCTTCAAATCGATGCTTAATATAAATTTTAGTCTATTTTAAAAGTTTTTTGTCTACTACACCGTTTAGATTGATCCATACATTTTTTTCCGATTATTATTAATAGCAGCAATAATAATAACAAAGTTACAGAACAAAATAGAAGCATATTTATTCGATAGAATTAGTACACAATACGTCTAAAATAGAAAAAAAAAAAAAAAAGTTATTAATAAATGGAGTCATAATTACTGGAGTTTCTTTTACCATAGTTAGTGATGTATGACACAACCAATGGTTCCATTTGTAACAACAAGCAGGATTGTTTCGGCTGACGAGATGTTCAGGATCGCTTATACGCGTGTTTTTTTTTAAACTTTGTAGTAAATTCTACATCATTCGTGTGCTCATAAAAAAACTACTCGATCTGGGTCAGTACAATTACGGTTTAATTTTTTCAGAAAAGTATTAAATAGAAAAAACCGGAATTTTCCTTTGTTGATCATCACGTATATATAATTATTTCGCCGTCATATTTCTATTTCGAATAAATACATTTTTGTTAAAATGGCATATTATAAACAATTGTAGTTCGAGAATATCCCGCATATCATGTCTGTAGTACAAAAAATACTTTAATGAAAAACGTATTTTATCAGCATTTTCATAATACATGTATCGTAATTGTTTTATTTATATTTGATTAAAATTTTGCATTGTTTTATCGTTAATACATATTAGATGCAATATGCAAAGCAGGTTTACGTAATATATATATACTTGGAAAATTTTTTTTTCTTCGATTACATGCATTATTTTCAGATTGAACTGTTTAAAACTTTTAAATATTCAGTTGGTCGGGAATGGAAATTAGAGTGAGCAACGTGTAAATTCATTTCTTTTTCCACGATTTTTAAGTATTTTGCTTATAACGTAAAACATAACTCTATACATTATACAAAATCGTCTTACATTTCTTCAGAAACATACGTAATCAAAATCTTTTAATAAAAAGGTTTAGGAATTACATAAAATATCCGGATTTCATATAATATTTGTAGTAGCGGAATTAGAAAAACCTAAAAGTACACCTATATTCGTAAATGAAGGCGAAATTAATTTTATTTCTACGCTGCGCTATCAATAGGAGATAATTATTGCGAGGGATCATCTTGGTTTTCATCTTAAATGAAGATTACAACCCTCTTATTATCGAAAATATTATACGTCGAACCTCGAGTTCTCAAACTACGGCTAATTGAATGCACAATAAAGTAGCTTTACGAGGCTGTTTATTAAAGAAAAACTTACAATAAAAATATTACGAAACATTAATTATTAACGGCGACTTTAGAGCTGCATCATTTGCAGATGAAAACCGGCTTTGCTAATTCGTATAGGTCACTCACAGTGCGATCATTCCGCGTACTAATCGTACATAGTGCACGGGTGACATTCAAACACACGTACAAAAACACTGCTAAGTTATGTAACAATTTTGACGATTGCTCGTTCTTTATAGGAGGGTTTTTTAGCGTTCTTTTGAGATATATTACCAGCTCGCGCGGGGGGTGACTCATATTGTAATGAGGTCCGTTTCTTTTTTCATTAACCCCTCCCGTCCGTTTCATAGGTTAATTTATAATGGAGCACGATTTTATAAATATTACTTACGCATCTTTAAAAATAACCGAAACTAACGTAAAAATTATTTTTAGTAGTATTCTTATTATTTTGTATCGAATCTTTATTGAATTAACTGAATCATCAAAAGTGTACTTGTGCGTAAAAGTATTCGCAAACATCTCGTCGTCGGCAGGCCCGATTGCCTCGTTAAAATCGAATCGAAACGAAAACAATCAAAAGCAACCGAGAGAGGTTCCAATTGGTCAAGAAAATCGACTAAAACATCTCCTCGTCATCCCACATCGCTAATCATTAATAAAATTATCGATGCAGTGTCTATTGTCCGCAAACCAGATCCAGAACCAGATGAACAATTTGCGGAAGGATATTCCGATGTTCGAACTAAGTTACTCCCTATAACTCTTCCTTTATCCTCTCCTTTCCTTCATCTTCTGTGGTGTCCGCACTGCTGTCCTTTGTTGCGTCCATTTCGGACCGCTTAGTTATTTAATTTCTTAGCTTAGTTTTCTTGTTGTTGGGCCAATGCCGCTGGCGCGCCCAAAAAAAAAGAAAAAAACTAAGTGCAATTTTCAAATCAAAGCAAGGAGCCAATAGGTTCTTTTTGATAGACATAATGCAGGCCAAAAGTCGGAATAATTTTTTTTTTTTTTTTTTGTGTGTGTGTGTGAAGAAAAAGTTCTAAAATTAAGAGTTTACCGACAAAGTGAAAAAGTAAGGACGGTCGTCTTGAACGGAATCGTTCGACTGCGAAACCTATAACCGCATATATCTTCATTAATTTTTTTGTTTTTTCGAATAAGTTGCGGTCTCACGGGGCAAGTATGCCTGTTGTGTGAGTGCCTAACACTCTTATTAATGTTTATTCAAAAAAAAAAAAAAAATACAACTATTCTTGCTTATCCTATACATCATAATATTAGACAACTTAAGATCATATAAATTATAACATAGTACACACATACAAATATACGTACACACACCGTAAATACCTGCATACCGATACATGAGGGCAGCTAAATATCTTCAAATAAAAAAACCTGATCCTATTTGAAAGATAAATGGCGGGGGAAGGAAACAATAAAGGACGAGAACCTGATAAATAAAAAGAGAACAATAAAAGAAAATTATAAAATAGAATGATTCGAAACGTATCTCTCTCTCTTTAAACCATTCTTTCAGCCATATACTTCCTTTTTCCCCGCACCAAGTTTTTTTTCGAGGTTAATTATGATGGGATATTTTACTCAATTGATTACAAACTGAATCATCGGTGTTATCAATACGTATATGTTTACGCCCCGGGGATGGATGTAATATATATTATTTTGGTTTCTTGTTAATCGAATTTTTCGCCTAGATGGTAATTTTCTATTATTGGCATTATAATAGAAATAGTACATCTCGGGGGACCTTGCGTTGTTTTCTTTCCACCAAGTTGAAACTAGTTACCATAGTCATTTATTAAGAACTGTAACTTCTGATATCATGCTTTAGTGTCATTACGAAAGTTATCAGAAATCATTATGTAATTAAAGTTCATAATTTTTATCCTTTTATTACAATTTTAATTGCGAATATATTTTGCGTTTAAATTTTCGATCTATTAGTAATCATCATGTAAATTGTCAAAAACTCATCATCGCAGAGGAGATTTTCTTTCGATTTCCAACATCACTGGAGCCGAATCGCAGGCAGTCGCACCTTTTATCCTGCGATAATTGTGAAATAAATACACTAATATCGAAAGAAATGCATAAAATTATAGGTACCACGTTGAAATTTTAAAAACTCTCCGATTCCCCGTATTCGTTCGTGGCTTTTCTCAGTGTTACAGATCGCAATGTGCTGCTTATCTTATTTGTATAATTATTATCATTGTTTTTGGAGGAAACGTCAGCCAGAGATCTCTAAAGATAGAAATAATTTTAAAAAAGAGGGGGAGGAAGAGCTGCCAGTTAAATTTCAATCCGGTCAAATATTGACAGGATAGCTGGAATGACGCGGATGGAGAGGGAAAAGACCGAATATAAGATATTATAGTTTGAGTTTCAGCAGCTGCATAGAACAGACTGTTGTTCGATAGAAAGCGGTGAACATTTATATAAGATCGGTATATCACAGATACCATTGAGGTTCATTCAAATGATGAGAACGATTTAGAAAGGAAAGCCGAGAAGAAGATAATAGAAATGATTAAGTCGTAGACGAATAATAGAAATAGCGTCAGACGAGAGCACGCGAAGAGGAAACTGAAGGAACAAGAAACAAAAGGAAGATTAGTACTCGCGATAGAGCGATCATGTTTTCATTCAATATTCTTCTCCTTCATGGACTTTTATTTTTTTAAGGAATACGTCTTCCACTTTTTCCTTATCGCTCTTTATACGTTTCAACTTCTTTCATTCTCAATTTCCGATATAGAATCAAACTCTTAGTTTCCCGCTGAAATCCGAATTAGTTTTAATTTACACCCTTCGTTCGAAAAAAAATTCAATAAATCAGTAAACTCGAACCGCAGTAATTTAAAGTTTATATTCTCGTATTATTATTGAGCGCACATGTTAACGTAGTTACTTCACACAATTAGTTACGGAAAAGTAAAAATGTCAAACATCGCCTTTCTCTATGTATGTAAATTATAATTGAAATGCAAAAATCCAGACTTAAAAATACTGGGAGAGTACCTCAGAAATAGAAAACAACGTTAATTACAACATCCGAAAATTTGATTATTAGACGTCGTTTAACTTGAACTGGAACATGAAAACTATTCAAAACAAATCCCGAGCATTATCCGGATTACGAAATTCTGATTGGCTTTCTGCGTTATTATCACTACCGTTCTTATGTACGACGAATCGCATAGCCGCGTTTAAATTTGAATTAATAGCCACCTAAAAAACTTTTATCACGCCAGCGTAAAATTTAATTGAAATGCATGTAGACAACAAATTTCTCTACGGAGGAGGCTAATAATAACATCGAGTAGGGAAAAGACGAAAAAATGAATTTTATTTCCTATTTCAAATTGATTAAATATCCGCAGTTGCAGAAATATAAATCGTACTTGGAGATTTGTCGCAATCTCTTGAACATCGACGAGATGAAGCTTTAGCAGTGTGGCGAAAGAGAAAAATTTCCGATGGTCGGTTGGCGTAATCATTCAAACGGAGGACCGACTATTATTCGCTAATTTAAAATAAAAATGTAAATGTGCCTCCTCGGGGTATAGAAGTGAAACTTCAAAGGCGTTTTCCCCAACTTCGATTTAAGAATATTAGTACCAAATTTACCAAAAGTAAGAGAACCAAACGGGGGAGATCTGTGATTCTTATAAATATATCTATAAAGTTTCACTTAAAGAAAAACAAAAATACTCGATGCCTTCCTTTTTCCGATTCTTTATATCCGCTTTGAGAATCTTCCTTTTCGTTTTCATTTTTTTCCCCCTCTTTCTATATGCTCAATGTCTTTCTTTTCCCCACTCTTTATACCCATTTTTTATGTTTTTGATTAATTTTTGATATTTTTTAAGCTCTAATAAATTTCTTTTCTTTTCCCTTTTTTTTAATATATACTTATATATCTCGCAAAGTGGTATAAGATGCAGTAACATGCAACATAAATTTCAATTTAATATATTATTGGGCACGTGTCTATTACGAATTTTTAGATGTATTAATACTTACTGTTTAGAAGAACTATTACAGTTATTCATAACGCACGCTTGCTCGTTTTGCGTGTTAATAGCCCATATAAGTTTCACTTCAAAAAAAAAACATTGTAATATTATAACAGTCCTCGTCTGGAACCCCACCAGACTGCTACAAATGAGTTGCGTATTTTGAGTTAATTGAACTAGGGGCAGTCGATGGTCACCACCAAGATTTCTCCGGGAAATGAGATTGTATACGACTTCTGCCATTTGTTAGAGACTGCTACCAAATTCTTTCATCGAATTAAGATTGATAAGTATGCCAAGAGATTTTGAAAGTTAGTATTTATAATATATTGTAGTTCAAACATAAATGTTTACAAGACAAATACGGAGGGAAAAAAATTTATTAAATACACTAATTAATTATCCAGTAAAAATAACACAACAAATGGCAGCTTTCCAAAACAAAAAAAGCACGAACTTAAAATATCCGTAAAGGAAACGATTTCATATAGGTACTAATACAAATAACAGAGCGAAACTAAATCGTAGGCACGATTATAATTCGACAACTTCTGTGTGGTAATTTTGTTCTTTTTCTTTTCCTTTTTCTCTTATTAACTTTTTTTTCCATCGAAATAAACTTAATTCCTTACTAAACGGTTATTATAATTCTCTACGATAATCACAATTACGAACATCTCTTCCTTCTATAAATACTAAATTTATTAACGTTTTTTTTAACATTCTGTAAATAATCAAATTCGTTGAAACGAAATAGTGGTTGACACCTTTTTTTATTTATTTATTTATTTATTTTTTTTATAGTTCCCCATTCACAACCAGCGGGGCAAATTTATTTAGTACAATCTGTGTGTAAATTTATAAAGTGTGCACTTATGCATATATGTTTTACTTTCCACATAATAGAAAAGGGGAAAAAAATCCTTTTTGTATGTGATTGTGATGTTCACTTAGCCATTAACATCGATAAAGTTATAATTGTTGAGACTAAACATTATGAAGTTTGCAATGATGTTTATATATTGACACCAACTTTTTTTTTTTTGTCGATCGATCAGGCGACGCTTTTTCTTCATTTTTATTCATAAATGAATACAGAATCCGCATTATTCCTTGACTAGACACACGCGAGATCTCTTTATATATTATGTAAATAAATAAATAGGCACTTATCTACTTTTTCCTGCTTCGAAGTTCCTAAAGAGTGCTTCGGAACAACTAGATTTTGATGTTTTTCCCTCCTTTTTTAAAAGCGTAAAAATTCACTGACAAAGAACTTTCCTAAGCAGAAGGAAATTTCTTTAAAAATACCATCCACCCCCTTGCTAACAGGGCGAACAATTTCAATCAGGCTATTTAAGCCCCATTATCTCGTTAGCGCCGTTGAACTTATTATACTACACACCTTAACTTCACAATCCGTGATGATACACTTTATCAAAGGTATACGAGACTTACTCTACTTAGTCACTGTTAGCATTATTTGAACTTCTAGTTATATCCTAGTACAAGCATCTTATGGACGCTATGTTAACATAGTTCGGTATAATCTCCTAGACATCGAATTTTACGCGTGTAATAATATTACCGCATCTTATAATACCAAGTATTATTATTCCATTGTTGAGATGTCATTGGTTTACAAGTTTCTTCTTCTGCCCCGTTAAAAGTAGTCCGTATCTCAATAATAATTTAATGTTTTTCTTAATTCAATTATCTTTTATTATTATGAAAATAAAGTGAAGTAGCTCAGAAATACATAATTATGCTTTATTTTGCGCATACTATATGTGTACATATGTGTAATTTAAATAGCATTTATAACTATAGAGAATTGGCTGATAAAACCGGACATAGTAATACATGGCACTATTTTTTTTTTTTTTTTTTGGCGTGAGAGATTATTTGTAATGGACGCGAAAAGAGCGCGGCAAATTTCGAAGCTACCAACTTTTCGAAGCCCAAGCTAAAGGGCAATTCAAAAATACGCCTCCGGTCTATCCCATCACCGAGGATGATGATATGTTCGAAAATAAGGTCAATTTTTGTTAGGCCGGCATTCAGAGTGGTGGAAAGCATATCGCGGTTCTTGCTCTTATGCAGACATTACGACCACTCGTACCGTCGAAAATCAAATGATCGCCATTTTCGCCACACTGAACTGTACCGAGTTTATATGTTAATTTGCCGTCGTTTAAAAATTAGCATAGTTCCGATTAAGGTCATCAACTGAAATGGCACACAAATTAACAGGCGCTCTGTTTGTCGCTAGTAACTTTCAGTTCCGATCGAATAATATGAATAATGTAAATATTCTATTTTATAAATACTCTTGAAAATGCACGTTTTGATAAAAATTACCGTCTGAAAAATTTGGTAAGAAATTCTAAACATTTCAATTGAGAATGCAACGTATTTTTATTCGGTAAAAATGTTGAAAAGCGATAACTTCACGACAATTTTTCAGAGACCAGGCAATAAAAGATAAACCTCCAAAAAAAAGGGTACAGTTTCAAATTTCGATTTTCTTCGGTTTAATAATAATAAAACGGTGCGGATTTCATTGAAAATTTCCCGCATTCCGATATCCATCTCTGCAGGCTTTTCTCTGTGTTTAAAGTCGTTTGAATTTTTTCATTCTTTTTATTTTCGATTTTCTTCAGGCGTTGCTTTTTAATCGGTCAAAATTGCTTGAAAATTTCGGTTTTACGACCTAATCTTACACTTACTTAGCGATCCGGACTTCTTAACTGATAATAATTGTACAGCAAAAATGCACGATGATGAAATTCTTCGTTCAAACGAATTTTGGTAAATTTTTAATAGTTTACAAAGGAATTCGAAGACCACCCGTATGCAAAGGCGCACTCAGGATTTTTTTTTTTTTGGTCGGGGCTAGAATTTAGAAGATGAGTTAGAGAGTGGTAACTCGATAACTCGACTAAGTACCCTATCTATTTCCGTGGTCTGTAAATTAAAATAAAAAATAAAAAATAAATAATTACAAAACCAATGAATTTTATCGAAAAAAAAAAAATAATAATAATAATAATAATAGAAACGTAACATTATGTTTGTAATAAGCATAAACTAGGTAAGCATAGAATTTAATTAGAAAAAAATTAGGTAAAAGTATATAATATTAAGCATAAAGTGTAAATATGTATGTTTTTTTTTTAAAAATCGAAGTAAAACAAAACATTACAAAACGAAATTAAGTTTTCGAGAATTCTTTATAAAGATATCTAATACCTCGTCGGCAGTTATACTTATTTCACGGTGTATATTCAAGAGCGCAAACTAATGTTAGTGTTGAGTGTAAAATGTCAGATCCATTTGGGTCCGCTGGATACGTATCCGGGATGCAGTTCCGGAACCGTATCCGAAGAAATAACGAACTTACCCGTCACTACTATACACAAACATCGAATTCATTTCTTTTTTTCTGTACTATCCCGCATTACGGTACAAAATTAATTTTGGAAAAAATTTCGGAGATTTTTTGGGGGGAGCAATGGCCCCGTGGCATCCCCCTTGAGTGCGCCAATGCCCGTACGTAATTATCACACTTAACAGATATGTCCAAACTGTGCCGAAATTATTCGGCAGCCGTCAGTTCAATAAATTAATATCCATTCCGATACTGAGTCGAACCTGTAACTTATCTGAATCGAACGCTTATTCGTAACGGAATAGTTTACCGAGTATTATTTCACTCACTGCTTCTTTTATGTTGTACAGTAATGAATTTTAAACACCAATTTAAAACAATTATTTAATTTATCAAATATCTCGACGCGTATAAATTTCAGAGAAAAAACATCGATATGAAAATCGTACAAGCGACAAACTCCGATACATTCATCGGACCTTTGAGAATATTCCCGAATCGTATTAAGAAACTTACGTGTGTTTCGTAGAAAATATTTCGGCCAGAATAAATTACCCCCGATGCTCATGTAGTGGCGCAGTCGAAAATCGTATTTTTTACATTAAAACTGAAGTTCGCTTTGCGAGAAAAAAATAAAATTAAAAAATAATAAAAAAAACTGAAAATTATACTGTAACGGTGATGATAGATAATAATTCGGTATGTACAGCGCACGTTTGGATATAAAGTCGTACAGATTAGATGTTTTTCGCGGAGCAAACGCTTTCCGAGCTAACCAGCAGTAGGGTAAAAGAAAAAAATACATATAAGCTAAAAGTAAAACGTCTGTGTCTTAATTGATCCGATTTTTTGATACTTATTTAAAACAAAAAAAGGGGCGCCCTCTAGAATTAAAATGTTCAAAATTCATCCCACGAATTTTAAATCGACATCTTTTTCCAACAAAAAAAAAAAAACGCTAACGAGGATTACACAGCAGTAAGTTCTATTTAAAAATAGTTTTAAGCTAAAGATTCGTTTTGCGATTTTGAGGTTTTCTTAAGACACGCGCTCTAAATGTAATCTAGCATTAAGAATGCACACTACTATTATATGCGTATATAAAAAGTGGAAAATTTTATTTTATTTAATTTTAATTTTCGTTTTTTTCGTTGCTGTTTTTTTTTTTTTTTGGAAATTTAGCGACAGTTATTGGACACCAAAAATGTATTTCAGCGACACGTTACTTCTAATTAATATAATTTTTTACCGGAATTTAATAATTTCTAATAAAATACGTGTATATTTCTTTCGACTCCCCCCCCAACGTTCATGTAACGATATAGCACTTGCTGAACAATTCACCGTCGAGCAAGTGTAACTTAGAACCGCTGTCTGTCCGTGAGAGAAATATGCATTTTTTCAATTTATTCGGTCTTCAGCGCTAACGATAATAATTAAGTACCTGGTCTGGCTGAGTTTTGTTCGGATTTATGCTGAACTTGCAGATAAATTCGCGAGTTTCACAAACATTTGGAAACATAATACGCGCGTATTGCGAAAGTTCCGATTGCGAGGCTTTATTTTTCAATTATCGAAGTGTATTTTAGTTGCGTAATATTTAAAATCGCCCCATGTAAATTTTTTATCGCGAAATTGTAAATTTTTAAATTTTGCACAGATTAAACTTTTCTCACGTTACAGAACGTAAAAACAAAAATATTCATAAGCCAAAAATATTATTAAAAAATTATCATCCGTATGATTCCATACCGTAAATTTAGGTAGCATTTCACCGCGAAACAAAGATATTACTCTATATACCTTTATTTATTTTTATTCAACAATATAAATAAATGTATTATTTTTCATCACGATAGAAACAAGCGTTTCGCTTACTTTTTACTGAATCCTATAAATACGATGATCACTTTCTTCCTTTTTAGAATTGCTCTTTGTATAGAATTTTCTCGACGATAACATCTCGACCAGTAATGTTTACCTAAATCCGTAAAAATCTCTATTTCCTGAAATTCATTGAAATTTTTAAAGTCGTTTTCAAAACCCAGTTACATCCTGGTAGAATAAGTTGACCAAATCTTCCGTGCTGGCCGGCTAAATTGGGTGATGTATTTTATACTTCTTACTAGGTAAACACATACATATATATATATATATATATATATATATATATATATATATATATGTATTTATATATGTATATATATATATATATATCATATATTTTTGAGTTGTAGATTTTAAATTTGTTTTTAGTTTCTGTAACGCCAGAATATCTTTTAAATATTGCTCATTTCGTAGAATTTTCTCGACAACAAGATCTCGGACCAATCGATTTATCCAAACATTTAAAAACCCCTAATTCGTGAATTTCATAAAATCATTAGAGCCATTTTCGAGAACTCAATTTTTTTTATTTTTAACCCCCCCCCGGGCATGTCAACAAAGGATCTTCGCCCAGAAACGACACGAGGGAGAAGGATCAGTTAGATGTAAAGTCGGTGTCAGCTATTGATAAGATAAAAGAACTGAGGATAGGAACAACGGAGATCGGCGGAAACGATAAGATATACGAGGCACAATAAGGAATGGGGAGTTTGAGTGATAACAGATCGGAGTACAAAGAAGTGCCATTGACGAGGGATGGACATTCAAAGAAGATATGGTCAAGATCGTAGACGGCTTCGTCATTAATTGAAGAGGATAATTAGGAGAAAGAGTGCGAGATGAAAATGGTAACGTAAAGAAGGAAGAAGAATATGATTCAGACGTAAACGGATAATAGGGACAATAACGGAGCGAAGGAAAATCGTAAAACCAAGGTCGCGTGGGAAGATTAGGTTGGATGGAAAAATTTAAGAGTAAGGTTGATTAGAAAAGGAAGAAACGTAAAAATTTGACTAAAATCTAACATGAAACACTTTTTACACAATGGAAGTAAATTAGAAACGGGAATTGTAGAGAAAAAACAAAGGCGGGAGGATAAATCTGAGCCAAGGAATTTGCCATTTCATTACCCTCTAACTCCATATGACTGGGGACCCAGAGCATATCAATGCGGATACATATATATCTATGTATCGAATCGTTTCACCCCATGTAGGGGTATCGTGACCATGATCTGTCACCCGGTTGATCAGACTGCGCCAACAATTATATATATACAATTTTTTACCATATTACAATATAAAATATATGCAATGTATCTTGTTTTCAATATATCTGTTAATTACACTTATTGTTTATGTATATTGTACAATAAGTAATTTTCTACACCAATATAAAACAATTATTTAATTTTTTGATTAAATACCCGACGTGTTTTGAAGACAAAGCTTCATGATCACGAGAAGTGTAAAAAATTATTTACTGTTTCTTGTTTTACTTATTTATATATAACTAGCTATTACCCATGGCTTCGACCGTATATTAATGCACGTTTAAATTTTGACTCAGTAATTAATGAAAAAAAAATCCGTTTTACCTCGAATTATATTTTGTGAAGATTCATTTTTTTTTTTTTTTTTGGAAAACATGTTTATCACCGTCTAACAAAAAAAAATGATCTTCACGTTTCACGTTTAATTAAAGATTATCGATCTCTCTGTAACTTGTCTGTCGTGATCTAATAAAAAGTTTCGCTCAACTAAACAGAGCACACAGCCATCATTTTGAAGAGGCCGAATTATTCACACGGCAATCTCCCATAATCACCGACATATCTTCCGAATTCTTCGTCTCGAGCATTTTATTAAAATTAATTTATTAACAAAACAATAGACTACAGTTAAATTAAGTAATGATTTCAAATTTTGGTATCAATAACATTCCCGGTAGCAGATATTAAAAATTCTCTGTAAAAAAGTAATGGGGAACACTACTTTTTTTAAACTCCCCGCAGTGACAATTAGGCTAGAAGCGCGATCATGTCATAGAGGTTTAGCGATTTCAGTAACGCAAAAAGTAAAGTAACAGAACGTGGTTCACGCCAGAAATTAATAAAATGTGATCTATATTTGGACCGCAGTAATTATTTTATCTAAATTTGTTTAATTTATATTTAGCGTGGTGTTTATTTTATTTAAAATTTTATAAAAATTATTATTATTCTTTTTTTATTCGTCCCGTGCGCATTTCTGTGCCGCTGGTCGCATCAAATTTTCAAAAAATTTTTCTTCACACAAACCTTGTCCTGACAATTACGAACACAACAAAAAAAAAAAAAAAAAAAAACCAGCCAGATCGGCCGAGCCGTTCTCAAGTGATGATTAGAGTCATACATGTGGCAATTGATTTTTATTTTATATTTAGATATAGATTATAGTTAACGCGTATGCTACAATTCCATATAGAACTTCAAATTGATAAAAAAACAAAAATTACTTTAAATTTTCGTGACTTTTGTTATTAACCGTTTGTCTAATTTCATCAATAATAACCACGTCACAATTTATTTTAGTGACGTGGTTGTTACGAAAGAAATTAGACAAATGATAAAAAAATAGCCAAGTTTAAGGTTCGATATTCGAATAGGTTGCGCACATCCAATATATATATATATACATAAAAGAAGAAATGTTTTATACTTTATTTCTAATTTATTGACTATGATAAAGATGGTTAAAAAATGTTTTTAATATGTTTGTACTGAAAATTCCATTTCCAAACGATATCCCGCTTCGGGCTGGAGATTCCTTTTAACTAGACGTCTGCTTTATGGAAGTACAAGAAAACTTATTTCCGAGCCATTTAATGACCGTCAGTATGATTTAGGGGAAAAATGAAATAACACGATGAAAATCTCGCGAACGTTTTTAAAAAAACAATGAATTTCTACCTTTCAGAAAATTTATTAGCATCTGTACTATTTTTTAATAAAGTGTACGCTTTGGAAAAATATTTTTAAACAATTTCAGGTTATGCCGGCTGAATATAAAACTTTATATTTACGAGGCTGTCTCAACTTTTTCTCTCTCTCTCTCTCTCTCTCTCTCTCTCTCTTTATAATAATTTCTTCGCAAAAGGTTGGAATAAGTTGCTTGTTATAATAAGAAAAAAAACGGCAATCATAACTTCAGCGAATAATTTAATAACAATGTAAAAGCGTAAACTAAAAAAAAACTTACATTTATTTTCGGTTAAAATTATTCAGTTCTAAAATTTTTCTTTTTTCTACAGAATTCTTTCATTATCAAACAAAAAAAAAAAAAAAAAACAACAACTAAATCGTATATTTTCAATTTACTCTATCGATTGAGAACGCATAAACAATCAAAAAAGCACGACACGTTGGAGAAACCGTTTTTTTCCGAAACCCGAAACTACACGACAGACACTTTTGACGAGAAATCAAAATAGTAGCCAGCTAATTCGCGCGGACGTTCAACACTGCCAGACGACATTTTGAGCGCAGATGCAGACGAGAATTCCCAGGAAAAGCACAATTGTCGGCGCCAGCCCCTTGAATCGTTTCTCGAAAACCCCAACATCGCTGTCCCTCCACCCCGATTTTGTCGACGCTCGCAGAAACGTGATAAGCGAATGACTGCTAAAAGATTACGCTAGTTATATCTCGGTTAAAGGAGCACAGTACACAAATATTATTAGTACGGTTATGCAAATAAACAAAAACTAATAAAAAACAATTCTTCCGTTATAATCTTTTCTTTTTTTTTGACTTTTTAAAATTTAAGTGACAAAAAAACGTTAAAAAATAATTCTGGCCGGACGAATCGATTCGAACAATTGATACGTTTTCATTTAAAATAAATATCTAGCAGAGAGGGGAGATGGAATTTATTATGTTTTTTTTGTTTTTTTATTCGCAATTATTAATTCGAAATAAACAAAACAAAATAAAGCACGCAAAAACAAATACGAATGTAGAAAACATTTGAACTGAAGGAGTAAACGAATTATCTTTGCTGCTGGTATCGGATGCATTCGTAGCGGTGACAGAAATATCGAAATCAACGATAATAGCTACACGATGTTGAAGCGAAGATGAGTTTAATAAGCGAGACTGATGACAGTTTAACCGTTTACAGCATTTTTTTTTAATTTACCGCGTACCTTCCAATCAAATATCTCCAACTCTGCAAGATTGAATCGTTTCACAGACCCGGCTGCAAGCTTCGCTGGCATGCGAAAATACATTCTCACCTATACATACTGTGTCAAACAAGCGTCGATTTAATTGGCTATCTGTGTAAACGCTATTTTCAATTATCATAACGGCGAGATTGGGTTAAACAACCCTCATCTATCTTCTCTCACATTCATTTCCATACTTTCTGCCTCTACAATTACACTCTCGATATACGACGAACAATAACTCGAATGATACTATAGAACCCGATTATTATTATTATGTTTTTTCCCCCGATTTATTCTATTACAAACTGGTCATCTAGGTCATTTAGCAATATTCTTAACAGGGAAATATTGAGCATGAAGGGAGAAGTACCCAATGGTACGATAATCTTTACCTTAAACAAGGTCATGAGATTTCTTACGCTTCAACCGCCTCTCCTATCACTATCATTAACAGTATGTAGCAGTCCAGAAGCAAGTTTGTTCGGATGACTTTCAAGTCTTTCTGCGTGTCTTCGGGCATGAATTTTAATAACATCTGCCACATACTCTATCTCTAAATCCTGATGCAAGGTTAGATTTGATATATACCAAGGCTCCTTGGTTACAAGTCTAAGGATTTTATTCTGCACGGCCTGTATTATCTTCAGATTTGTAGGTTTAGTACAACCCCAAAGCTGTACTCCGTAGGTCCAAATAGGCTTCAAGATACTTGTGTATATCAAACGTTTATGATCAATACTGAAAACGCTATTTCTTCCTAGAAGCCAGTACACTTTTTTAACACGAATAGATCTATTTCCTTTGCGACTATCTAGGTGTAATCCCAAGTACTTGACTGTTGTTCTCACAGGCAGCTCCAGTCCATTTATCCTGACAGTTGGGGTTATGACTTTTCTATTCGTCAAGTGAACGTTTACTGATTTACTTTCGTTGTTCTGAACTTTCCACTTTTTAAACCAGCTTTCCGCTATCTTCAGATCTGAATGTGACGCAAGTAATGCCGTGTTGTCAGCATTTCCGGTACAGAGAAGTCTGCTGTACACAACAAATACAGCGTGGATCCCAAAACTGATCCCTGGGGTACTCCTGCTAGAACTGGATATAGTAGTTCTAAAAACTTGTGTTCATAGCGCACCTAAAAATATCGGTTATGCAGATATGAACTCAATAAGAAATATAGCCTAGTTGGTAACAGAATTTTTAATTTATACACGGTCGGTACAAAAAGTTCCCGGACTACTGCTATAAAATCTGTACTAGTGGGCTGATTTGTTTGAAATTCACGGTACTTATACTTGAATGTTGTGAGAAGTGACGACAAAAGTTTCAGGTCGCTACCCGCATTAGTTTCCGCAGCAGACCGCTAATTATGAGTGAACCTTTGTATACTGTGTCACTTCGGGTCCATATCGGTGGCTTCAATGAGAATCTCGCTCGCTTCCAGACGATGTTCTTTTTGTTCGGCCATAAGGGGAAATGCGGTACGAACCTGGCACACAGCTTCTTTTTACAAGAAAACATTGTTAAGAATGTTATGAATATGGTACTCACGTTTAGTTCATTTGCGATAAGCCGGCATTCGCCGATTTTCAGCGAGTACAGCTTGCACACGAGCCACGGTTTCGTTGGTAGTCATCGTGCTCGATCGTCCTTAGCACGGATCGTCTTCCAACGAGCTCCGTTTACTTCTAAATCGGCCATACAAAACACGTTGTACGGCATAAC
The DNA here is from genome assembly GCA_039619475.1 of Icerya purchasi. Classification (NCBI taxonomy): domain Eukaryota; kingdom Metazoa; phylum Arthropoda; class Insecta; order Hemiptera; family Monophlebidae; genus Icerya; species Icerya purchasi. The sequence goes on along the minus strand of CM077115.1, from coordinate 138,246,943 downwards.
ATCCTTGTATGCGTTTTTCATTAAATTATACACGTTTCTGATGCACAGAAAAAACAAAATTTAATCGTGGCTCTTTGTTCGCAAACGTGACAAAGTGACAAAGTTGTTCACTCACAACTGGCGGTCTCGTGAGTGTAAACCAATGCAGGTAGCGACCTGAAACTTTCGTTGTCTCTTCTCACAACATCAAAGTATAAGTACCGTAAATTTCAGACAAATCGCACCACTAGTACGGATTTTATAGCGGTAGTCCGGGAACTTTTCGTACCGACCATATATAATAGACCATTGTGCCAAACTTTATCAAAAGCCTGTTGGACATCGAGAAATGCCGCTATACACACATTTTTTGTTTCCAAACTTTTTTCTATTACACTTACCACTCTGCTCGGCTGATCCACCGTGGAATGCTGTTTGAAAAAATCGAACTGATGTTCTGGAATCATATTGCAATATGTATGGCGGCAATCTATTTAATATCAATTTCTCCATTACCTTCGACATAACAGGCAACGAGGAAATGGGACGATAAGACGTTACAGTATGCGGATTTTTGCTCGGTTTTGCAATCATAATAATTTGCATTGCACCGGAAAATAATGTAGGCGAAGTATTGCGTTTAAATATGTCAGCAACATTACAACCTTCCATGGAAGTCTATTCAATAGTTCCACTCTTATTAAATCTAAACCGGTACTTTTTTTTCTTTTTCAGCGTTTTAAGTATACTTTTCACAACTTGAGCTGACGCTAACTTGATCGGAGAAGATAACTGGCCAGGACTTTTTAGAAAGTCATCGACTTCTATGTCCGCGTAGCAGCCGTTAAGTTCGGCTTAAAAACTCTTGCCAAGTAGATGGCAAATAAATCAGCTTTTGGTTTTGCATCTTTCGCCCGAGACCTGTTATCATGCTTTATCGGAGGAATGTGATTTTTTGGTTGTTTATTATTTTTTTTTTTTTGTACACTTCCACAGAGAATAATCATCCGCCGCTAATGGCGAGAGTTTAAGTAATTATTAAAATTTTAATTTTTAATTTCTGCTAATAAATATTGTGAGTTCTTTATTTTTATTATTAAGTTGTTTTTTGTCTGATGGATTCCCTGTCTGAAACAATTTTCGCCTAAGCCTTCTCTTTTCTAAAACAAGCTGGCAAACTAAAATAGGATAATTTTTTCTTTTTTTGTTTACATCAATAGAAGGAGTGTTCAAAGTCGCTGCTGTTCGAATCTCCCTAGTTAGATACCGCACGGCATTCTCAAAGTTAGTTTGGTTTTTTAATGGGATTTTTAAATATAATTTTTAGCCTAAATATTCCTGGAAGGAATCCCAGTCTGTTTTATGATTATACAAATATATCGAAGCTTTTCTCCGCATATTAATGAATCACCAAGGGTTAAAACAATTGAAGAATGGTCTGAGAAGAGATCGAAAGAAGAATTTATTTCTGCATAATAACAGGCAATGCCTTTTTTAATAAAAAAATCTAAAAGGTCCGGTATTTTACCATTATCAGTTGGCCAATACGTTGGTTTTCTTGTTGATAGGTAATTAGCATTGTGACTTTCCAGCGCTTATTTGAACACAAATATCCTGGCAGTAGTTACCCTGGAGCCCCACGCTGTATGCTTGACATTCCAATCCGCACCTGACAGGAATTTATTTCCTAGGCTCTGTATGTATTTACTGAACTGGTCTGCTGTTATTTTATGTCGTAGGAAGCAGTAAACCGTTGATAACACAAGCTGACCGCCTTTCGTCTGTAGGCTAATATTAGTCCCCTACAGGTGTACTCCTCGCTAAAATTATTTATTTCGTAATGTACAATATTAAATTTTATTAATATTGCTGAACCACCCTCTGTGATTTCCCCGAAGGGTGAGAACAGGAATGTGTTATATAGTTATTTATTTTGCAATAGTCTTTATCAGTGCGGTAAGTTTCAGCAAGTAAGATTACGTCTATTATGAATTTAGGAATAATTATTATAAAATAAAAAGAACATACTACCCAGCTTGTTTGTATTTTTTTTCTTTTTCTTTTTTTTTGCTTATTTAAACCATAATTGTGGCTAATAAATTGAAATAGAAAAAAATACTACACAAAAATAATCGGTGAAAAAGTTTTCAGTGTTGTCAGATACGCCGGGCTGTTACTTAGCGAATTCTTCGGATTACAAAATCAGGGGGAAAAAAAGCAATTTATTTAATAAGACGAATAAAAAATATCGAAATTTTAAAAGTTTACCATTGCAAATAAATAATTATAATATATATGCAGTTTGTTAAACAAATTATTATAAATTAATAATAAACAACCAGAATTCGTATTTATAATAAATATCCTAGGATCCTAATTGTGAAAGTTATATAAGATCAGTGAGTTTGCAAAACGTTTCCTTTTCTGAAGCTAAAGAAATTAGCCAAGGTAAGCTGATCTCTTCTACATTCACTTTCGTTAATATTTCTAACCAGACAAATTTCCCGGTTCTTCTCAATTCAACTTTCACCACCACAGAGAGGAAACGGAAAAACTACTACAACAATTCATCTTCGCCTTACCTTAAGATTCCGGCCCAAAAGCATCAAAATCTCAAAATCCCTCCGATAAACATTATTCTACATATTTCGCAAAGTAATAAATTCACAATATTACGCTGAAAATAAATAACAAAACGTATTATAAAATTACATAACAAAACACGCAAATCATATTAAAAATATTTGAAAAAACATCGACCAGTTTCGACAAACTACCGTCATTGTCAAAATATTATAATTTTCATTACTTTGTAAAATATGTATCTACAGTGTCGCCGACAGTATTGCATTTAACTTATCTAGTAATGCTGACACTGTAAGCTATCGTTTCGATGTCCCTAAGCTTCTCTCGTTTCCTTCAACAGTTCCACCTCCCTCTAAAATCACTAGTAGCAAATCATTTCCAAATACTAATAACGTTTGTCCTTCGATAACTCTTCTGCACTCACTTCTCCAAATTCCCTTACTTCTAAGCTTTCATCGGTTCTGAGTAAATTCTGTTGGCCATATGTCAAGACTTGCAATCTTATACATAGCTAAATTGTGTTACTTTCTCTCCTTTATGCTTTCCTTTTAGTCACTACTTTTCCTATATCTTATACATAGCTAAATTGTGTTACTTTCTCTCCTCTATGCTTTCCTTTTAGTCACTACTTTTCCTATATCTTATACATAGCTAAATTGTGTTACCTTCTCTTCTCTATGCTTTCCTTTTGGTCACTGCTTTTCTTATATCTTATACATAGCTAAATTGTGTTATCTTCTCTCCTCTATGCTTTCCTTTTGGTCACTACTTTTCCTATTCTTTATCACTTCAATTTCCATATTATTAGCTACTCTATTAATCTTCTTAGTCACAACATAAATTTCATAGTTTCTAATTCTTTTTTTTTGTTTTTTATACGACGCTACGCAATGATTTATTTGAGCGATGGAGACCTTTATTGTATATATTCCCACTTCACACTTGGCATTCTGCCGACGTTACTTGCTCTCTTTAACTAGACTGACTGATAGCATACGCGAACTTAGACGCGATGACCGAAGCGATGGGTGTCGTTTTCCTTTTATCATTATTCCATTTGCTATTCTTATCCCTCCTTCTACAAAGAGTTTAGGCAGCGTTTTAACTAGGTTAGTTGATAGGGTCGCCCCTGTTGCAGTGATTTATTTGAGCGGTAAGAGCCTTTATTTCAACATCATTTTCTTTTTCCCATATTCTTCTTTATTTTTCTTTCCTTTTAACAACTTGTCTCCTAATACGCAGAACTTTGGTAACAGTATTCGGTTTGGCTCGGTGCTAACTTTTCAATTTCTAATTTCCTGTGGCCTTCCTTGATTCTTCACCACATGCTTAATCTCGTCTCACTCTCTTCACACTTCTTCTCTAGTACATGCCTCTTATTTTAAAATTTACCGTGTTCTTTCAACTTTTTTTTTCTTTTCTTTTATTATTATTATTTTACATTTATAAAAATTTAATGTGGTCAGCGGTGGAAACCATCCAATTAAGTTTTGGATTCCTCTACTTCACATTATACAATCATTAATCTTATCTTAAAATACTATAATATTAATATAAATTAATATTGGACTACTTCCTATATTCCAATTCCTTTTTAACCAATTTATTGAAAATATTCATTTTTTCCCGTACCAATTCACCACAATCTTCCGCTATCTCTGTATTTAGAATGTTGCATCCATTCAGGATATGTGCTGCACACTACCCTGCTCGTTGCGTCTAATGCAATTTTCAGTTTCCGCTATATTAAATTTTTTCAGATAGATTTTGAAATTTCCATGTCCCCTGCTTTGAATTGTACGTTGTAAATATTCGGAGTATAGTACGTGTTATTAAATGTCTCCTTAATGGTCGGGAAAAAAAAAAAACTTTTCGTTATTCCGTCGTGATATATATCTACACCGTTTCAAACTTTTCCATAAATTGTTCACTGATCAATTTTTTGAATTGTCTAGCTGCTAAAATTTTATTTTCTATTATAGTATTATTTGTGTTTGTGATATTTTCAAAAAATTTTTCTACCTTTATTTCTGATTTCAAAAATATATTGATATATGTTTTTCTATTTCTAAGTACGAATATTCCAGCTATAACTAATGCATTTGTATAATTTATTGTTTTGTAAGCTTTGATTAGTTTGATCTCGTTATGATATTCTGTGTATGCTCGCTAAAAGTTTTTGAGATTTATTGAACTTTAACATATCCTTGTAAATAATACTACCATATTCAACTTAGAACGTTACAATGGAATTGCCGTAGTACCAAGGTCAATAAAAACACTCTAATACGGTTTCTAGACTAATATAACATTAACATAGATTTAGAGGAAGACGATTAAAAAAATTTCTCAAACATAAACTTCCGAAGTTTTCCATCCGTGGCGATCCACTATGCGAAGGACCTTATGCGGGGAACTCAAGAAAAAGTAATAAAGAAGACACGGCACAGCAACAGACTCGACATAGAAAATTAAACAGAAGGAGAAAAATTTTATTGTTTCAAAATAATTTAGAAGAGCACGAAGAAGGCTGGACAAACTTCTTCATTGGGACCTTTGGAGTCATTAATAAAGATTGCAACCTAGTCTAGGAAAAGAGAGCAAACGGTGTTTATAAATTCTATTTTAAGAAGATGTTGAGAGACTGGGTTGGTTGGGATAGTAATGTAAAAATAATTAATAGGATGTAAGGGTGTTAGAAATAGATGACTCTAATTTACAGTAGATGCCAGTCAATTTATTTAGAGTGGAGTTGAGTGTTGTACAAGTCGGCACCATTTGGACCATAAATCTGAGAGTCCACGTTTAGTTTTCTGTTAAGTGTTATAAATTTGTTTTGGATAAACAATTAGCGACTCTAGCATAGAGTTGGATATCGTTTATACTGCTTGGCACTAACAACATGCGGACATTCTACAAGCTTGGTTTTCTTTTTCTTTCAGTGAACTCTGCACATCTATTGACACACACACACACACACACACACACACAATGTGTTATTAACAAAGAATAATTAACAAACTCGCAAAAAACATTATGGTTTCATAGTGTAATTTCTCGACCCGCTCGAAATAGTGAATTGGAGGGAGTGTTACTCAGTGAAACAAATGTACTTTTCCTATAACGCGTCTTGAAATCATACTTTAAATGTTTAGTTTCGTGTAAGTTGGTGTGGTGACATACTCTGCACGAATGGTAAAGCAAAAAGCGGAAAAGTTACGAATACAAAAAGAAAACGAAGCACTGCGCAGAAAAAATAATAATATTAACAGACCCTTTACGAAAATGCACCTATTTGAAACGATATTCTCAATTTATAAATAAAAAATACTCCTACCCGTATTTTTTATTATTAACTTTATGTTTTATGTATTATATTAAGCAGTGTCACGAAATTCATGTCATTCCTATTAGCAATCCCGATAATTTTATGTTAATTGTTCATATCCCATTATCGGTTTTAACATTGCCCGATGTCCAACTTATTTACACTCCTTGCCGAAGTAAATTTCCTCTCTTTCGTTGATATTGTTATTTTTTGTATTTAATAATAAAATGGATTACGGAGCGTTTTCCTATTTCAATTAACGTGGCGAAGAAAAATAAAAATGGTTTGGTCTCAATTTATGACCTTTATTCGTCTCCGTTCGATCGGGAATAGACGAACACAACAGAAATATAATATATGTATAATCAGTAAAATTGTTCAAAAAAAAAAAAAAACCTAACAGGTATACATTTATTAAACTACACTGAAGCATATTGATTAACGATAATAATATAACCGTGTAATATCCGTCATTTAAAATCAACAATTAACTTTTATTAACACATCGATATTATAAGTCATTTAATCGACGTTTATAATTTGTATATCAAATTTTAACTTCATTCGTTTAACCGCAATTATGAAGTAAGCGACGACTCCAAAACATGTCGGGTTTTTAAATGTATTAATTTCACGACTCATATTTCTCTTCCGTTTTATCTACTAATAAAAGTATTGGATTTTAACAGATGTGAAAGCAAAAATTTCGTAAAAATTTTACAAAAATAATAAACAAGACAGCGTAGCTTGTATTATTTTCATACGCACCTTTATAATCTACAGGTAACAGTTTTTCTTCTTTTTTTTAGTCACGATGTTAATTTTTTTAATTTAAATAAGTTCTAGAAGTAACCCCCGTTGGAACAAAATGGAACAGGATGTTAGAACAGGTATATAAAAATAAGTGAAAAGGAACATCAATACTCATTAGTTTACAAAGAACTACCACGGCCCGTAGATGTATATTTTAACATCTTATATTTAAGTTATATGAAATTTATTAACGGGGGTCGATGGCTTATGAAATACGCTTTTATTTGATACTTCATTGGCGCCATTGTGTATCATTCATTATGTGGAAAATTAGCGGAAAAATGAAAAATAAAATAATCCCATTAACGCCTATTATGTACGTCGAACGATTTTTTTTTTTTTTTTTGACTGATTTGCTGTATGTTGATGAACAATCCAAGTTCATTTCGATAAATCCTAACTCATAAAGCAGCTAGCTGAAATTCAGGCGACATTGCGAATAATAATATTTAGCAAAGAGTTAAGGTGCTGGTAAACAACATTGCTAAGTAGATTACTGCGTGTTTCTTCCGATTAACTCAGACATGTTTACAACCGCGGATAAACACTACTGTCATAATAAACAATTTTTCAATATCCTGTTTGTTCATTAATAAAATATGGTAATTTATTACAACTATCAAAATATAACAAACAAATTTAAGAATAAAATGAAGGCTTACTTAGAAACCTTTTAACGGGTATAACCCATCATCAGCTAAAAACAATAAGCAATATATGGGATCAGAATCTAAATCACAGTGAGATCAAATAGGAAATAAAATGGTTTATATATAGTATAAATCAACAATTTAAAGTCGATATATCAATCATCTTATTCTAACAATTATGATATATCGACCTTAAATTGTTGATTTATACTATATATAAACCGTTTTATTTCCTATTTGATCTCATTGTGATTTAGATTCTGATCCCATATATTGCTTATTGTTTTTAGCTGATGATGGGTTATACCCGTGTTAAACGGTTTCTAAGTAAGCCTTCATTTTATTCTTAAATTTGTTTGTTATATTTTGATAGTTGTAATAAATTACTATACTACTTTCATGATCAAAAAAAAAAAAACAGCAGTGTTTTTATAAGGAAAGCAGGTGATTAATAAATGTACAACAATTATTTTAATTAGGGCTAATATAAGTTTGTATATTTAAGAGCAATCTCATTATATCATTTAAGAGTGGTCCATTCCAGCGACTTTTGTGGAAGGAGAGATAGCTAAACATTAAAGTATGTGCTGTATATGACGCAACACGGATTGTCTATTGTTCTTTCGTTGTTTGCATTCTTCATTCTTTTTTTATATTCATCATTTTACTTAAGGTTCCTCCGGTAGTTTTCCGTTTTCCTCATTGTATTATTTATTCGAGATATTTTCATAATTTTCGAAGGTTGGCCACAATTTGTGAAAGACTGGATCTGTTCCTGGCTGAATGAAGTCATTTGTTGGTTGACCAGCCCGTCCATTCTTCTAGTATCCATGACAGTCTTCTGCGTCCTTTTCGTCTACGACCTTCCATTTTGACTTGTATAACTAACTGCACCAGTTCATATCTATCGTGTCTCATAATGTGTCCTAAGTACGTTCTTTGATGATAGTTACTAGCTCTCTGTTTTGCTCCATTCTTTCAAGAACCTTTTTATTTGATATGCGATCAATCCACGATATTTTCAAAATTCTTCTGAAGACCCACATTTCGAACGCTTCTAGATTTTTTATGTTTGCACTTTTTAAAGTCCATGCCACTACTCCGTATAATAAAATGGAATACACATAGCATTTGACCATCCTATATCTTAATTTGAGGCTAAAATTTTTATTGCTGAACAGAGATCTCATTTTAGTAAAGACTGATCTTGCTTGTTCGATCCTTGATCTGATTTCTTTATCCGGATTCATCTCGTCATTTAGCAGGTATCCAAGGTATTTAAACGATTTGACCACTTCAATGGTCTCTCCACTTATAGAATTATTCTTGGCCGTGCTATCTTATTCTTACGGAATACCATCACTTTTGTTTTCTGCGTGTTTAGGCGTAATCCTGAGTTTTCCATGGCGGGGATACGATTTTATTCAGTAATATTTGTATATCCCGTACCGTATTTGCTACTAACGCCACGTCGTCTGCGTATCTCATATTGTTTATTATCCGTCCATTTACTTTGATGCCCTCTTCAGATTCCCTTATAGTATTTGCCCTATATAATTTTCTTTGCATACAGATTGAACAATAGCGGCGACATACCGCACCCTTGTCGTACACCTTTATTAATTGGTATGTAATCTGTAAAGCCATAATCCGTTTTCAAGGCTGCTGTCTGTCTCCAATATAGTTGTTTTATTATATTTATATCTTGATGGTCTACTTCAGAGGTCGTTCTATGTTTTTACATTATTATTTATTATATTAAATAATATAATCTTATTTCATTCTTTGCTTATATTTTTATACAATAATTATTATACTAAATAATATATATTTCATTCTTTGCTTATATATTTATACAATAATATTATAATAATAAATAAAGTAATTTACCATTTTAAATTGAGTCGTTTATGTCTTATTGGCAACTTATTTACAATTTCTTTAGAATCTAGTTTTACCGCCGAGTCACGGTGAATGCTCGTAAGAGTAAGACCAATGTTTTTTCATCATCCGTTCCATTCCTGATACAGGTTCTTAATTGGAGAAACATCTTTCTGAGGTCGCAGTGCACGCTGGAAGTGTGGCTAATATAATAAGAAGCTTTGCTATCAAAGGAAAATAGCTGTTCATCCCAATGATCAATAGTTTCTGCAGCAGTGGTAGGTTTTCGCGTAGCAGATTTATAGTGATAGTGCGGCATTTTATATTCACTTAGAAATATCGTGTCTTCATTTTCACCAAGAAATGTTTGTACTACTTTTTTTCTTGTGTGCTAAAGAGTCATTACACTCGTCTTCTCAGGTAGAAACATTTAAATCCCTTCGATGGTTTCTTTATGTGGTTTAAAGCGGACAACGAGTTCTGTAATGACATGGTCAACAAAGAGGTAAAATACATTTCGGCGGTAATATATTTCAGTAATTTCTCTTAGTATATTACTACTCGGCGGGGGCTTTCTGTTCGTTTTTGGAACAACTATGTCATTAGAACTCATCTGCTTTGCTTACTCGAAAAGGACCGAGAATTGACTTTCATTCCGAATATTTTGTAAAATCGTTTTTATGGTTTTTGCATAACTGCAACTATTGGTTAAATCGATATTAACTTTTTGCATTGTTTATTTAAGGCTTGTTGTATGTGAGAAAATTTTTTCTCAATATAACTAGCGACACAGCAAACTAGCTATTTTCTATGGCGGTTTTCAGTCGGTATGATTGAGCGGCGACATCCCTACCAGCAGCTTCCTGCAATGGCTCAAACGTTGCGCGTATTACGGGAATTATTTGTGCAGACCGTTCTACAGCCGCATGCTTTTCGGTCCTCCGTATCTCACAAAGAGAAATAAACGTTGAATGAGATGAATTAATCTGATCAGCAATTTTATTCAAAATGCTGTCTCGAAGTGAAAATTGTCGAAAAAAATTTATTGCACGTTTTATGATCTATATGCAGTAGGTACCTCACATGAATACGCTAGAACTAACAATAAGTAGAGAATGTGAACCACACAGTGCACGAATTGCGCTCTCGGATACTTCCCTACAATTACTGTTCTCATGCCTCGTAATCAACCGTTCAGTACTGCAGCGCCATGAAAGCCTTGTCTAATGAATTTATCTATGTCCCAGTTTTAGGATAAGAGATGCGCTATAATTGTCGTAGGCAGTGCTTAAACTGAAAGGACAGTTTTTGTGCTAAAACCCGGACGTAGTCCTAGTCTTCCATCTTCGTACAGACCGATTGTCTTGTTAAGCGCTTTAGCCAAGGTGTTTGAATATGTTTTGTTGAATCGTATACTGCCGGTTTTACCTCACGATGATCGGCAATTTGGATTTACTAAGTCCCGTTCCACGGCAACGCTTTTTGGCGAATTATCTAAGCAGATTGAGCGTGCGTTAAGTAAAAGGACTGCGATCGGCCTGCTGACGTTAGATATTAAAGGCGCCTTTGATAACTGTTCGTGGCCAGTCTTATTCCACAAAATTAGAGCACTTAGGCTCGATTATAGAATAATCTCAATTTTAAGACAATACTTAGATTCCAGAACTATTAAATTTATTTACGAACATCAAACATATTTTCGAAATGTTACTCGCGGATGCCCGCAAGGATCGATTTTGGGCCCGATTTTTTGGAATTTGTATATTTCAGACTTATCGTTGATGGAGTTCCCGTCGGCAGTAACCAGATATTTCTATGCAGATGATCTAGCATTCGCGGTCACTTCTAACCATCGTCCCTCCATTTGTAAATACTTCAAGATTACAATCAACAATATTTTAACCTATATGGAAAAACATCTTCTACAGTTGGACGAAAACAAGACTAATTTATTAATCACGCACAGGAAACGAAAAAGGGACTACTACAATTCGCTACATCTCTCTATACCGAACTTTAAAATGAATATCGTCGAATCACTGAAATATCTTGGTATTACATTAGACTGTCGCTACAGTTTTAATCAACATTTCAAAAATTTGTCCAGTAAAGCTACAACGGTTCTAAATAAATTGCACTCCGTGTCTGGACGCACGTATGGGATGAGCACTAAACACCGTTTAATAATTTATAATATGCTAGTTGTTCCATTATTCACGTACTGCGTATTTATGTTTGAAGAGGCTTTAAAGCGTAAAAGCATTCAGGAAGTACTAGTTAAATCCCAAAGGAAATTTCTTTTGTTTATTCTCCGCGCGCATAGAACTACTTCCGGTGATGCGTTGCGAACAATAGCAGGACAATTACCACTGCATTCCGTATTGCAGCATAAAATTTTGTATTTCAAAGGGTTAAATAATCTCAATTTGGAGTTGGATCTAAACAATAGAGATTTATTGAAATGCAAAATAGCTGGAACAATAGCTCAACTGGAAGATTAACATTTAGTTTCGTCCCCGAGGTTAAAACCAATCCAATCAAAATCGAAGAATATTAATACGTATGTGACGCAATTTCTTACTGGACATCTAGCAGACACCGATTTGTGTTCCTGTGGAGATGCTCCTGAAACTGTCACCCATATCGTTAATGAGTGCGCCAAATGGAAATTCTTGTTTAAAGACGTAAATTGTTTTCCATTAAACAACGATAATTTATCAAAATTCCTGCACGCGGCGAATTTTATCATGGCTTCCAAATATTCGGATGTTGAAGATTTTTCATTTAATGTATAATTTTATTTTAATTTTTATATTGGTTAATTTTTGTCTCTTTCATTTTCTTTTTATTGTTTCCAATCCATGAGGTGTTCATTCAACTGAGATACTCATGGCTATGTTTCAATTACTATGGGGAAAAAAAAAAAAAAAAAAAAGCTGAAACATCTTCTACGTAGATAAATTCAAGAAAATCCTCTCGGATAACTGATTTTTCAAATGAGCTGTCTACATATCATACACATAACGCTAGTTGTTCTCGCCGCAATATGTCTTGAGTCTCGACTGCCAGTACTGTAAAAAAACTAGCCTCTTTGACCTTTTCAAGTATATACGCTTGAATAGCATTACCGCATAGTTCGATCGCTTCATTAAATTCCTGATAAAGTATACACAAATCTCTACTATGCATGTCTTGTGTAAGTAAATGACACTCTTAATAGAGTGATTCATCACCAAATCGAGCACGAAAATGGAGAAGTACTCGAAAATTGCCGTCATTGTGAGCAGGTTCGTTTACTCCGACTTCATAACTATGGCTTCCTCTTAGGACCATTTCCTGTCTTCTGCACAAAAGAACTGTTTCTACAATTTAATCTCTTATAGTTATCTTTAGCAATTTTATGACCTTCCAGGTTCATGGACTTCTCAACATCAGTAGATTCGCCTTCTGCGAACTTTACAAAGTTTGCTGCTTGCTCTAAAGCGAATTTGCGGTATTTTGTATTTGTGTGATTATTAATGTTTTCAAAAGCGTTTTTCCAGTCAGTAAATGGTTCTTAACAAGGGCTCCAAGATCTTGATAACTACGTCCGCCTCGCTCTGTTCCAAGTAGAACACACAGTTCGCAAAGAGATCCCCCTACATGACGTTTGAATACACAAATCATGAGTGTTTCGCAGTTCAACGAGGTAGAAAAGAAAAATTCCTCTTGCCAGTGATTGGAAACTTAAAAGTATCTCCGGTAAGTTCCAAGGTTCTTTTACAGCTTTCAACTTTTCCTCATCATTATCTGAAGGACTAGAGACAATACAATATACCTTTTGACAAATAAGCTTAGTAACCTGAATAAAGACATAAAAAGATTCGAACTATTTTAAATCCAATACAAAGCGACAACGCGCAGTCATACACTACGATAGTGTATTCGGTTAATATTCGGCCTTTTGCGTGAGCTAAGGAGGGGGGTTCAAACCCCCTAAAACCCCCCTCTATATACTCGGTGTATATATGTATATATACAAACTTAATTTTCTATATAAAACGGAAAATATGATCGTATTTCATTGGACCGTGAAGATGAAAAGATTTTGAAAAGGTGTTAGCGGATACAAATAATCTGAATAGCGATTGTTACGATGGAAATGTGATATTTAATGTCAGTGAGGAAAATATTTTAGACACAAATACTGAGCAAGAAATCACCGATGATGTAGTAACAAAGAAACATTCGGTCAGCTAAGAGAGGAGAAGAGCTTTTAGCCAGTGAGAAAGGTGAAGTTTGGATGTCCTGTCAGCCTAAAATGTTGTTTTATCTGTCCACCATTCTACGTATTTTTATATTGAACATTTAATTCAAAAGCATATGCCGGCTATAGAAAATCAAAATTACCTATGTAACGAATAAATTTCTTCATGCGGATTAGGAAAATGCAGTCATTGGAGTCATTTTCCTTTGACAGAAAAAAAAAAAAATTAATACTATGTTGTAAATATAAAAATAATCGTAAAATTCAATTAAAAAACAAAAAAAAACAACAACATACGGTAAAAAATACGCTGTAATACTAGGCGAAATGTTTTTTGTTCAACCATTAAACGTGACGTAGAAAAGTGTTAACGATCTGATTGGAGAAGGATTAGGGAAAGCAGGAAAATTTTTCCTGCCGCAGCTAAGAAAATTTAAGGAGAAAGAAAGAAAAAAAAAATGTAGTTTAATACACGGATCACGAAATAAATGATGAAAAGGAAACGGGAGAAGCGAAATTCCGTTTATTGCAGACAGTAAGGAAAAAACCGCGCTATACGTGAAAAACAAATCGGAGCAACGGTCACTGAAAGCCAATTGGGAAAGAGCAAAGGCGGTGTTAGTCAAAGTGCAAATAAAAAAACGAAACGAAATAAATTCAGAAAAAGCCGACCAATAGTGAAGAAGGAAGATGAGAAAAATATTTTTGAACTCTTCAAACGAAAAACAAAAGGTATACATACGAGTATATATGTAAGATCAATAAAAACAGGTCCGATAAAAAAGTAAACAAACAGCAAAAAAAAGGTGCCTACATATTCCTCACACGATACCTGTATAGTTTTTAATATATAAGAAAGTGAACTTCAGCTTCTGTCTTCCGGTTGTCTTCGTGCAGCATTTCAGCGACCAAACCCCGCCTGTCCTGAAACATCTTTCGGTATTAGAAAAATAAAAAAGTCTGTTATATTTTAGTAAGGAAAAATTATCCAATAGCGCGTTGAATTCGATAAAAAGATTATTTAACGGGTAATAATAAACAAAAGAATACGAGAAAATGTTTTGATTTATTCTGAGAGCAAATAAAAATTTAAAAAAAGAAAGTAAACTGAAGTGTTGCCTTTTCTATGGCGAAGAATTTGAAATAAAAGACTGGAGGGTAACAATAAAAGCACACGGAACAATTGCTAAATGTAAATAAGAATGATATTAACAAATACAAATAAAATGTGCCAGAAACATTTTCGGGAATAGTCCGTTTTTAACCAGAAAAGAGAAGAAAAAATATATGTTGTATTGTACACACTCAGGTCTGGATTTAGGGGGAGTCTATGGGGTGGGGGGACTGCAGCCCCGGGCCCCGCGTATATAAAGGGGTCCTCAAAAGACACCCACTTCCGACATGTAATAAAAAATTAATCTTCATTTGTCATATACATCAACTTTTTTTTAAATAAATAAAATTAACTTTACAGGAGCAAGTATATTTTTGAATACATTTATTTGTTAATAATTTTGTATCCATTTTTATTTCCTCCTACAGAAGGAAACTTCGTAATAGTAAAATTTCGAGTTTCGTAAAAACGTACCAGAAATTTGTTTTAAGGTCTAACGAGTCGAAATCTACGTTTTTAGGAAATGTCTGTATGAATGTGTGTACGTGTGTACACGTGCAACACACGCACACACACTATCCGTTTATGCAAATCTTTAGTTAAAATTTTCTGAAAAATTCATTATTTAAAATTATATGTATATATATATGTATATATATTCTTTTTTTTTGGCATTGAAAATTCTACCCATTGTCTATATGGTATTTAGTTTTGTTTACATTAATAATTATATGTTAATTCGTGAATTCAAAATAATATAATTAAATTAAATTAAAGAAAATTTAGTTATTCTATAAAACTGATAATTTTGTCACTTTCGAAAAGGGCCTCTAATATTTCCGTAGCCCCGGATCTATCAAACACTTAATCCGGGCCTGTACACACTAGTCTTCCTGTAGTGTAGATCGATTGATAAATAATTCGGACTCGCTTATGATCACAGGCTTCTGTATATATCAGGTGAGAAAATATACATATATGTATTTTAAAATAATTTAAATTCTACTATTATTTTTGGCCTGCGGGTTTTTTCTAGACAACGCGTAGTTATTACTGGCTGATATTACTGTTACTAAGGCACTTGACGTTTTTAATTTTGTATTCATCATTTCATTCATTAATACTCGTAATTTATTAATCGTTTTTTCAGAATGCATAATTTATTATTTCAGAATTCTTATTTCAGTTTTATTAAAAGTTTATTATATTTTTAATGGTTCTGTTAAATTAACGTGATTAAATAAAACATCAGAAGTATAACAAGTTTTAAAGTTAAAAAATAAAATTAATTTTATGCGGATTGCACTTATATTTCGATAAAGACTCTTTTGAAGAAAAGACTGAGCAAAGGTTAAATTGTTGCGGTGTTCAGTTATACAAGATAAAAACCAAAGACGTGAGTATACATCGCGATTCGATTGTCGGAGAATGAAGTAGCAAATTTTTTAAGATATTAGATAGATTTTGAAGCGTTTCAAAGTATTAAATAGAACGGAAGATAATAAAATTTACATTAATATGTAAATAAAAATTAAAGGAGTTTTGCTGTAGTTTACGACTGTGTACTATATCAGGTAAACGCAATATATTCAAGTGTCTGAATCTGAATAAGACCTGCACGTTTAAATATCAACAACAATACGATAATAAAGTTAATGAGTGCTATGAGTACTCTACAGCTGATACGAAGAATAATCGTAGGAAAATTCTACGGCTGAAATTCAAAAAGATGAAAAAAAAAAGTTAAATGGGGAGAATAGGCTGCATACGAAGTGAGGAATGTACCGTTAAAATACTGAAGAATCTAGAAACGAAAACGACAGAATTCGAAAAATAACTTAAGAATACAAAATTCATTTAGCAGATTAAAAATATCGTAAAAGTGGACCTGAAGTTTTTATTGGAAATATCGACTACATACTACTATTAACAAAGTTTACTTTGTAAGTTTATTAGAAACGTTTACATTTTATTCAGATCATCTTTCTTTCAAAAATTAAAGCTTTCAATAAGAAGTCAAAAAAAAAACAACCAAAAGAGCAGTATATATATACATACATATACATATGTATATATTATTAGAAACTCACTTGTCTCGAACAGATAATGATAATAAATAATAAAAAAAAATAACAGCAACACTCGTAGTGTTGCACTAGGATAAGCCTCTCAACAGCAGCGGTCGGTCTTTCCACGTTAGAGAGATATCACAAAGATTTCACACCACGTGTCCAACGAACTACACTTTTTATCAAAAAAAAAAAAAAAACGTATATTCAACAAAACAATAAAACCGGATTAAAAATTGACTACGATGGCACGTACGAATTAATAAATTGGAACAAATTTGCATGGTAAATTTTAAACAAAAAACGGTTATATTCACGACATGGCAATTTACGGTGCACAAAACGGTACCAACAGACTAAATAAACGTTGCATCCGCGACGACAACGACGACTAGCACAGCAAAGCAACAGATCGAACATCGTGCTTAGTGCGACGGTAACAAAGGCTACGCAGAAGCTTTAAGAAGAACACTTCTGCCTAGATCACCGCACATACCCCCCTGCCCGGCTTTTGGCGGGATTTTTCAGTCTGCCTGCAGCTCAACGTTACTCGACACACACAGTATCCCGCGCTTTCGCCGCAAGCACAAGTCCCTGTCAGAGCCCTCGACCACTACCATTCAGACACTAACGCGTCTCTACTCCGATGCGACCGTTCGAGCGACCGGACCGGCAACCGAATTGGGGATTTTCGGTTTTTGCCGACTAAGCATTCTTAACACGACAAAGCGGCGATGCAACCTAGCACGACGTTTGAAAGATCGTGAATAGATGGACAATCAAAGATCAATTTGTAACTCAAACGTCGTCAAGAGATAGCGAAACGCGTACCAAATCCGTATCAATATATATATATGTATATATATATGTATGTATGTACATGATCAAACGTTTTCAAACTGCTTTCATATTTGTTTTTCGAAAACTGATTTCCTAGATTTCTTCACAACGCGCAGATCATTTCAAACATCTTCGACTGATCAAAGTCCCCATTTTTAAATCTGCTGCTCGTAAATATTTCCTCTGCCATGCGAGTTCACTAAAAATACCGCCTAGGTAGTGAGTGAAAATGGATTTCAAAATTTATATTAATTTTAGCGATATTCTTGAGTTTTACAAATTGAATATAACGATCGTGTTGTTACAACAACTTTAGATAATTTCACACTGAAACGAAAGAATTGCAAACTTTTAAAATCGACCACCTGGTTTTATTCAACGCACAATGATTCCAAAATGTTAGTTTTCTTAGATTATTTTTTCCCTGTTTTACCTCCAAGCGTTAAAATAAAACAGAAAACAAAAAAAACCAAAAAAAAAAAAAAGGTAATATCGGGAAAAGTGTGTTTTGATGAAAAATCTAACAAATACGGGGTGGTGGTCATCCCAGTGATTATAACAAATCCGACGTTTAGAAAAAACTAATCCTATCCTTTAATTAACGCTCTCTCAACGTATATCTAGCAAAAACATTCAAATGTCTTCGGGAATTTTTTTAAATAGCACTTACATATGTATTTTAAACTGACGATTCTGACAAATTCGTATAAGGTTTTTGCTTAATTCGATGATTTCCTTAGAAAAATAAACAATGACGCTGTGAGAATAAGAAGGAGGATACTTTCTTGTTTGCATAGTAAAGGGGGACTCTTCACGGACGTTTATTTCAATAAGATAGACTGGAATTTTTCCGTGCGTTTCTTTCAGAATAATATAGAAAGCGATTAAAAAACATATCGCTCTCGAAAGATTTTTATAGCACAGTCTCGCTTATATAGTGAAGTAAAAAACAAAATTACCGAAAACAATACACTGAAACAAAATCAAAAAAACTGTGAATATGAAAGTAAAATGTATAAAAGAATAAAAAGGAAGTAGCGCTGCAATTATAACTTGTAAACATAAATTTCAAATTTGAATCGCGACAAGTAATAAAAATATATTCATTAATAGAAAACTTCTACAATTAGCACTAACCAGTACATAGTTCTTTACACTACAGCAGTTCTAATTTCATTGAACTAAACGAATAACGATGCGCTCATTTGAACTGCCAAATATTTCTTTTGTTCTAACATGAAACGAAAGGACAAAACAATATACACATTCCTCGTAGCGGCTGTCTATTGACTTTGGCGCAGTGAGTTTGATTCTCACATCGTACTTCCCTCTAATTTCAAATTGCATACTTGCAAAATATTGCTAACAAGCTCGGCAAACTACTGTTTCATATTTCGTCTGTTTACAACGTCGTCTAAGTCGTTAGGGATAGTTCACCCGAAGCGTCGCATTTAATATAACTTTTTCACCAACTCCCCGTATATGTTTCCGCATTTTGCTGTTAATTGGAAAACTCGGAACGAGACTCTTCCCTGTTAATATTAATTCTCTCTTCGTTAATTCGTTCATTTGCAGTGTTACTCTTTCCATTATGAGGTCTTTACGTTCTGTTTCCTAGTCTTCGTACTAATTTCACAAATCTATTAATACATAACAAGTAACGTAACTCGCGTTGCGTATAACAGTTGCCAAGAGCGCTACCTATTCTGCACAGCTAGAATATGTGCAAATAAGTTCGAGCAATGCGACTGGTAAGTACGTATTATAGCGATTATTAATATATTTGAACCCGGCCGATAAAAAGCGAACATTTTTATGTCTGATTCTCATTTTCTATTTGAATTATAATTTACGTATTTGTTCGAATTTTGACTTCGCGATCGGAAAAGATACACACACATATATATGTATTGACATGGTTGTTTTTTTCTTTTCTTAGTTAGGCCATTTGTAAAAAATTTCATCAACCATTTTTTGAATGTTTTTCGTGTTCCGAGTTATTCAGACCTATTCGTATTTTCTCTTCAATAAATGTGGTTCATTATGTTCACGATTTTAAATCATTTAAAACCCAGTCTTTTCTGTCAACAGTTATAAATTATCTAATTGCAAAATCGCTGTTCTTTAATTTTTGTCTTTATTGAATTTTTTTATTCACTATTTGTATTACTTAATTCTGACATCGCGCTTGATAACCCATGTTCGCATGTACCGCCCGTCCGTTACTCGCATATTATTCGTGTGCATTCGTTTTTAATGTGTGCTCGGTATTTTCGCAACTTTTGGTAATATTGAATGAAAATATTCACATTTGTGCGGTGAGTGACATTTTTACATTTCAGTCGCAAAAATATTGCAATTTATTATTTATCTTAATAAGAAAAAAAATTTTTTTTAATTTTGTAAAAAGGCTATATTAAAAAAAGA
Organism: Icerya purchasi; assembly: GCA_039619475.1. Classification (NCBI taxonomy): domain Eukaryota; kingdom Metazoa; phylum Arthropoda; class Insecta; order Hemiptera; family Monophlebidae; genus Icerya; species Icerya purchasi. The sequence continues at coordinate 138,227,010 of CM077115.1, read as the reverse complement.
CGCCTATTACATCGACTACTCTAAACAATTTCACTTAGAATAGAATAAAAGTAGACTATGTAAAAAATTTTAAAAGAAAGTGTTAGAATTTTATGTAAAAAAAAATATTTTAATTAGATAAAAATATAGCGCAACTTATAATTGATATACATATGTAATTTTTTTTTTTTCTATTTCTAAATAAAGAAGGAATAGGTGGATATGCACACATTTTTTTTTGGTTTCCTTTGGTTTAATCATTCAAATTTTTCGTAAGTAAAAAAAAAATACATATATATAAAAAGGTTATATATAAAAAGATTAAGAACCGAAAAAATTGGCTGCTACCCCGGTCCAAATCGTCCACCTACCACATCGATAGACTCCAAAACTATCTATACTGAAATCATCAAACCTCCAGGATGACATGATCGCGCTTCTAGCCTAGCTGCCGTACTCACTGCGAGGAGTTTAAAAAAAAAATATAGTGTTCTCTATTACTTTTTTACAGAGAATGCAACATGAAAGATACAAGTGTAATTACGGGAGATCACCGTGTGAATAACTCGGCCTCTTCAAAATGATGGCTGTGTGTGCTGTTTAGTTGATTGTTAGATCATGACAGATAGATTATAAAAAGATCGATAATCTTCAGCTAAACGTGAAACGTGAAGGCCATTTTTTGTTAGGCGGGGATAAACATGTTTCCCGCAATAGAGAGAAAGAATCTTTACATAAATACAATTCCAGATAAAACAAAAAAAATTTTATGAATTTCCAAGTACAGATTTAAATGGGTATGAATACACGGGCAAAGCGGTGGGTAACAGTTACCTAATAATAAATTTGAACAAAACCACTACAACAACATCGGTACGAGATAATAGGTAAGAAACATTATATGGGGGAAGACATCCCAGGGAGATTAACACATTGAAAAAACGATCTGTAGCATGCTTGTATTTGTTACAATTAAAAAACAAATAACTAATACCCTCGTTAATATTGAAAAACTGGTGAGAATCACAGTAGACACCATAATTTTGGTCAGTAAAATTGACACCTACTAAGGCATGTCCCATAAACAGGCGACATATGGTGATGATATACTTACGTACATGTCCGATAGGAGCACCTGTAGGAATTAGCAAACAATTCCGCCATATATATTGAAGCTTCCCTTAAGTATTTGTATCAGGTTAGGGTCAAAAATAAAAGCTGAACCAACCGGGCCATTTGTTGATATCACCTTAGAACCATCTGTGTAAATATAAATCCCTACAACTGTTTTCCCATTACCGGTAGAAGACTTTTATTGATCTGTATTATTTGGAGCTATAAAGTGAGGCGTACACTTTCGGCAACCCTCCAGAAAATAAATGTCTCACCGCTAGACAACCGTTGAACATACATAGTGTCTATACTGCCCCCGTTACGCTGCCTTCCACTACCCGGAATGTACATCACTTTAGATCGTTCACATGCGCCTTCTATTGGTACACGTCGCGGGTTCTGGCAAAGACCTTAACCATTACGGACGAATTGACCTCTGTCATAGAAGTACTTTGAATGTGCTTGCCAGCTTCGTGGGAAAGCAGCAGTTTACCTCCCCGATTTTCCAGACAATCTACCAGAGGTTCTATGGATTTTAATGCTACTAGTAGAGCAGGCGACTGCAGAGTCACAAGGCCTGGGATTCGGATGCACATGCCTGGTCAGTACCAACCACATCTCTATGCACATCCAGACATCGAGAATGCATTCGTAAGTTGCTCTCTTTTAGAGGTGGCTCACTCTCACTATTTCATTCCATCAGAATCGTGTCTAGCCCGCTATCAAGCTGTTACAGACACTATCAACCCCGGTTGAAGTACTATACTGTCCATAATAACAAATTGCCTACGAATAGAGTGCCGCCTTTTTTCGAACTAGATAACATCCCACCGATCTCGCACATAAGATCTCAGTCGACACTGTCCAAATAGGCTTTACACATTACGAGCAGCGCTTTGCGCCGCCCTGAACTGATGACGAATCTTAATATTCATCAAACGGCGTTCAAAAGCACTCACACAATGTGCCATTATCGCTTTGACCACGTGTGCCTATACACACCGGGCGCGCAGTGGTAAATACCCCACTCCGACCAGACAAACCTGGCAATGACGTAATACACAAAAAGGGCGCATAACAAGTACACTTATACGCTTCTCTCCGTGTAAGTTTAAGTTTGGTTTAATTCATCTCTAATGATAATGTTTTAATATAAATTTAAGCGAGTCGCCTAAAATTACAAAAGAGGCTCTCGCTAAAAAATAACTTACTGCTCAAGAAGTCATAATATCACTGCGTCAAAAGTTTTTTTAAAAAAAGATCGCATTTCCTCATCTGCTATAAAAATATTAATGCGAATACATGTCACATATTTTTACATATTGGACATTTTTCTGAAAATGAACTAAATCCAAATTAAACTAAACTGCTTTGAAAAACAAAGGAGATAGCGTTTATTTATTTTTTATTTATTATCTTTAAGATTTTCACTGTTAATGCGATTACAAGTGTTAGAGACATATCATCAGATATGGACAACGCAGATTAAAAAAGCGAAAAAATACAAATAAAACAAACTGTACACCCTCTTCTAAAAAAAAAAAAAAAAAGGAATAAAAAATAAAATAATGTAACAAAGCAGAATGAATAACAAAGAAGTAAGAAAAATCACGATAATTACGGATCAATTTTCCGTAACTCACGGTAAACTGGAAAAGCGTCGATCTAGTTTATTAAGTGAACACCGGAAGGTTCAAAAAGTAATTTAATGCAAAATCATTTCATACGATAAATCTTCAACTAATACAAAACAATTTTAAACGAAAAAGTTGCAATCGCGAAATAATAAAAAAACTCTTCAATTGCAATGCAATATCGGCTGCTATTGTCAAAATGAACGACTGCCGCATCGAATGATCGATTTCATTTCATCGTTAAATTTTATTAATAGAGAAAAAGTGAAAAGTTTTCCGTGATTACTTAAATTGAATACTGGCCTTTCATACTTTTAAACATTTTATAATAATAAATGTTCAATAATGCTAATGTTCAATTATTCTAAGAAAGTTTATGCGAAGGTATCGTGGTAAGGCAAAGTACAGTTCTCTGCCCCCGTAGTTTTACTTCAATAATAAGACCATAATTAAGCGGCGCTAATTCATTCGTTCCGTTTTTAGTTTAATTAATATACTAATTAAAACGATTTAATTTAAACTCACTTCTAAGTAGTACGTGTAAATAATTTAGAATAATTTTAAATTGTTTATAATTGTAAATTATTTAGTTTCAAGTTGTTTACAATATAAAATTAGTTTCAAGTACACGGTGAAGTTAAAGCAAGAAATTTTTAGTTACCCATTTTTTTTTTAGAAGAGAATTTTTTGCCACAAGATAGTTTTTAATTTGTTTTACGCAAAATTAACTAAAAAAGGCCTAACCAAAATCTCTCGCTGCAGAATTTTAACTCTTAACTACACTTACAAGTAATTTTAAATTATAAATAAGATGAAATTATTTCAATTAGTAAACTGATTAAATTAAAACGAGTAAAATCTTACCACAATAATAATAGTACAGCGTATATATCCGTTGCTATTTTAATAAGGCTAAATGCGTATCTTATAATCGAAAATACCGAAGAAACAGTGTAATTAAATATCTAGGTATATATATATATATATATATTGATAAATCCTTGAATTGGAAAAAACACATCCAAAGTTTTAACTCGAAAATAAGACAGACAATTCCAGCTTTATACAAAATAAAGCAGGTACTATCGAACACTACGTATATACCATAATTCAATATTAATGTCTAGAATTTTATATGGAATTCAAATATATTATGTGAGGCTAAGAAGACGGAAATAAATAAAATTAGCAAAATACAGAAGAGATGTTTAAAACTTATACTTCCCTACTCGAAGCAAAACGACTCTGGATCAATTATGTGTGAAAGGAAAACAACGAAATGTCTCCCAAGATGTACTATTTCTATTGTAGATTATTAGAATGTAATGTCAATAACATAAAATTACCATTCAGGGAAAAAATTCGGTTAACAAGAAACCAAAGTAATACAAATTAGTACATCTATCCCCGCGGTTTAAACCTACGAATTAATAACACTGACGACTCAGTTTTAATTAATTTAAATAAGTACAATCCCTAATCATATACTAGAGGGGGAAAAAATTGGTGCGTGGAAAAAGGTGTAAAAATGGTTGAAGGAATGGTGCAAAGATTGAAGATTAAGTTACATTCTTTATCTCGCTATTTTTTAAATGGTTCTCTTTTGTTTACGGTTTGTTGGTTTTGATTTTGTCGTGTCCTTCATGGATTCTAAGTTCTCACAGATCATGTTTTTTCGATTTTAAATATTAAGCTGTCTGCATGTACTGGTGTACAGATGCGTATTACGCGGCATGTTATGCAGGGAACGGAGGGGCACGTTGTTAGAAGGATAAATAATTACACGCATTTTTACCGGTATTTAGAACTCTCTAGTGCATAGTATTGGACTCATTTGATTCCTTATAACATCGCGCATTACGTAAGAACGACCAGTGTCCCGCCAAGTGGCGTGCTGACAGGTTGCGTGCATGTGCCTCGATTTCAGCCAAGTAAGTAAAAAACTCCTTTACGAAATCTTCGATTTCTGATGTATATTTTTGTATTTTCACGACTTTTTAATGCTCGAACTTTCTTAATATACCCTACTTTTAATTTGCAATATTTTCGTTTTTTTTTGCTAGTGATATCCGTTAATGGCGACTTCAATTTATTTAAAAAGTCGTGCTATGGGGCAAGTAGTTACAAATTTTTGGGGTAAGTTATTACATGTAACAACTTGCCCCAAAAATTCTGATACCTTTGATTTTGAGAATGAAAGCACATATTATTAGTTTTTATCTGTCAACTTACCTTCAATGTGTTGTGGGTAAGATTCCAAGCTATCATTTCGTGCATTAAAAAAACAAATGTAGCCATTTTTCAACCCGACACATTGAAAAAAGCTAAGATGTCCGATACCAAATGACTGTCCACTCCGTCTTTTAAGACTCTTTTTTAATATGTACGTTTACCGATTACACTATTAAATTTCGTCGTGATGTAATTATGAGATATAAGTTTTTAACGGACAAATTTAAAAAAAGTAGTAAACTATATCTACTGTAAAACATATAGTGAGTTAATTGCTATTAGGTATGCTATTTGTCTTTTTTATTGTGTATAGACTTCACATTAATTAAATTTAAATATTCATTGTTTCTTTTTCAGAATGAGAAACTATAAAAGAGAAACTGAGACGGCTATATTCACGTCGTCGAGAAAGCCATACAAAAAACAACATAATCATGCTGTCATTTCCACCACACTACTCCTACAATTTACAGCCGTTAGATGTGAGAGTTTATGGTCCATTTAAAAACTACCTTAATCGAGTACAAACAGCCTGGATGCATAATCATACAGGAAAAACAATGTCGATTCATGATCTCCCAGGTCCGGTGAAAGATTCACTGCCACTTTCCCTAAATCCTGCAAATATCATGGTTGGATTAAAATCGACAGGAACAATCATGATGTTTTTCAAGACAATGACTTTGCACCTTCTTATGTCACTGATCGCCCCTACCCCAATCCAGAAATCGAAACAGTTTAAAAATTAAGTTATAGATACTGTAATTGCAGATTATTACTATAAGATTGTTTAAAATGTTCGTTTTGTCTATAACGTTTAAAAATAAAGATTACATTTTGATTTATCTTTGATGATTTCATTTATTTATCTACCGTAACAACGTGCTCCAAAGGTGTAACAACTGGCCCCGAATCAGGGGCAAGTTGTTACAATCGACTTTTTAAATTAAATTGTCCATTGTGAAAGAATAACGTAAATTTTAATAATTTTTTAGTAATATTTTACTATCTGAATATCGATAAAAACAATCAAATGTATAAATTATGTGATAGGCTTTGTCATATTGACAATTATCTAAAAATTGTAACAACGTGCCCATCCCTCATCTATTCCAATACATATATATGTATATTAATTACAATGTAGTTCTTAGGCTACCCTTCATTCAAAAAAATATCCCAATTTTATGTAACGAAATATGTAACGAAAAATGTAATGAAACAATATCTTAATTTTATATAATGAAAGTTAAATGTTAGGATAGGATTTTTGTGATTATGTTTTGTTTTTCTTTTTGTGTTGATGCCAGTAAGAATTACGTTGTAAATTTTGATCATTTTATACAAAGTATAGAAGAGAAAGAGACATAAATGAAAGCTAGAGGGGTCAAGGGGCACAGTCCCTTACGAGGCCAAAATGGCCGAGTTTTATATATATATTTATATATTTATATATATATATATATATATATATATATTTATATATATATATGTACTATTACTTAAATATAATGCTAGGTTTATTAATATTGTTAGTTATGGAATAAGTTAAGATGGTTGTAATTTTTGTACTGTGTATGTTTTTTAATAAACGTGTTGGACACTCAGTGGATATAATTGTATAAAAAATATAAACTTCAAACAATATAAAAATAAGCAAAATCCTCGGCAAAACCGAGAGATGAGGAGTCCAGCCACTAAACGAGCTGGCGCTTTGGATTTCAGTTTTCCCTAAGTCTATCTATTCCGAAATCGAATTAAGTGCCGCCAAATGGGACTAAAAAAGTAAAGGTGGCTTACAGAAAGCAACTGTAGCTCCACTATTCTCTTTGCATTCCCATTAAGTACATTTGGAACCTTCTTCGCATCCCCACAGGTCTTACTATTAAAGGTATCTTCACTTCACTCTATTGAAAAAAATTTTCCGTTACGACACAACTGCCAAGATGGCTAACGAAAAACAACACCAAAAAATGAATAATCGCCACGCCCGGTAATGAAAAACTTCCCGAGAGCAGCTTCAATTTATAATGAAAAGTTCAACTTTTACGTGCTAATCATTCTCTGTTGTATGTTCGACTATTTTGACCGCACTAAAAATATTAGTACTCTTCTTGACAGTTTGCAAAAAAAAAAAAAAAACGCTTAACAAGATATGATCATCTATAAATTTCCAATATATCCATTTAAATAAAAATAACTTTTTATATCAACTTAAAAGAGAAATCTCTATTTAAAAAAAATATTTATATAATCCCCGTCATGTTTCAGGAACGCGGTGTCGTAAGAGTAATATACACCATGAATCCATGGGACTATGTTTCTGTGTCGGAGATTATATACATATTTTTTAAATAGAGATTTCTCGATTAAGTTAATATAAAAAGTTATATTCCTGTTTGAAAAATTATCAGAAACAGTCATGAATAATAAAATATCTAATATCCATTCAACTAATTAAGAGCTACTTAATTTTTATGTCAGCACTGATAACGCGAATAATTAAACTAGCATGACCGCTAAAAAGTCGAATAATTCCGAAGAAGTTCCTTTAGGTCAGTTCTTCATTTTACCGCGCACTTTGCTCTCGGACTTTCTAAAGATCACAATAAATTCAAGTTAGCTTAACTGCCAACGGGGGGGGGGGAGGGTATCGTTTCATTCTGCGTTTCCTAGTAACCGTTAAAAATCGGTGTAAATCGAGTATCTAAAATATTTCCCCAGACGGTTGATAAATATATTAATGCGAATAAAAAACGAAGACTCAGCCGGAGAAAAGTTTCGTTACCGTAGTGTTTATAAAATAACGGAGTCAGAAGAAACTTTCAAAAGTACAAACTCGTTTGCCCATCAGCGAGCGTTTTTATTTAAGACACCGTTTATAAATTATCTGCAACGTTATTCAAACTTTACCAGCTAAACTTGTTATTTATACTGATGAGAGTACCCCTACATACCAATATTCCCTACTCCATTTTTTTTCTCAATATTATCATTTTTTATTAACTGAACTAAATAATACGTAAAAATTAATTTAAACATAGTGAAACATTTATGTTTAAATACCGCGTAATTTTCGGTATTTTAACGAACACCGGGGATGTATTTTCAACGCTAGAAAACTTACATCATCTTAAAGTTCTGCAAAAAATCCTGGGCAACACCGATTATAGGTTTTCATTAAGCGTGTAAAAATAACGTAAACAGTCATATTTAAAAATGCATTTATTTCATTTAACATAATACAAGTAGAAATTTATATAAAAAGACAATTGAATGTAGTATTATAATTGTACAGGTACAACTCTATCGGACTAATAAAACATAAAATACTAACAATTTATATAATCTAGCGTAAGAAAAATCAAGCTAAAAAGAGAAAAACTATAAAAATTTACAGGATACATTTACAGATTACAACAATATTGAACGGTGTTATTACATATGAACTAACGCGTTAAAACGTAATATAAAGCGTTCACGTAATATATATATATATATATATATATATATATATATATATATATATATATATATATATATATAACATATACTTAATAATCCTAAAGCGAAAAAGTTACATATACACGCATATATATTTTTCTTAAATGTAAATTTAACAATAACAAAGTAAATGAGAAAAGATATGCTTTGTACTATATAACAAATTTCAAAAGAGAAAAATAATGCAATAATAGGATATTACGTTACAATACTATTGTGAATAATAATTAAGAATAAAATATAAACACAATTCAATGTATTATTATACCGCTAAACATACAAAACCCATCAAAGAGAAAATAATGGCCGAATGAAATACCTTACTTCATAAAAATTATAATAAATAAGTAAAAATCGGCATGATTATGTTTTTCTATTTTCATAATTGCGCGCCATTTTTTTGTTTATATAATCTCGTAAATCGATAGGAACAAAATCTAATTAACAAAAATTAAGAGGGAATTATGAATTCACGCATGCAATACAAACACATAATAATACGTATAATAATATCATCGTGCTTAGTTTAATTGTGTTCTACGTTACACATCATTTTCATCTATACAGATATAAAATGGATAAACCTAAGAACATGTTATAGAGCTTGGAAACTCGAGTTTTTATAACAGCAATTAGAAAAAGAGAGAGTGATAAAATAAAACTGGTCCCCATATGTCAGTCTCGATGGTTGAAAAACATCCGAAAATATTTAAAACAAATGTGTATTATTTTGGCAATTATTAAATCTCTTTACTTCCGTAAAATTTATTTCTCTTCTTCTTTTTTTTTTTTTTTTGAATTTTAAATACGTAAAATAATGAAAAATGTATCTTTTATCATAAATATTACGTTTTAATTCTGTTACAGAAATTAACAAAGATACACACAATTTTAAAGAAATAAAAAAATTATTACAAATAATGCGGACTAAGATTTTGAATATAATAAATACGTTTATAAATCGGCAATTTTATTTATACCTTCCGATTTTTTAATAAAATCATTTATTATCGCATTATTAACCAAAATCAGCGTTAACCGTTTCTTTTCAACACGGCATAACGACCGGACCAATAAAATCTGCCTCGAAAAATCGATTATCTTCAAACAATAGTTTTCGATAAACAAACACATTTCCAAAAAAAAAAGTTCAACTCTCTTCATCGTCATAAGGAATGAACAGAAATCCTTCCTAATTTAATATCTTCATAATAAAAATAAAAATAATGCAAACACTTTGGAATTCCAAGTTTCCACATTAAACAGTTCGGGCTCGGTGTTAGAAATAGGAATAAATGAGTGAATAAAGACTTGGCCTCGATATAAGTATTTATAGATGCGCGCGCGTACATGCAAATTCACGCATGCACTAGTGGCTTGTTGGAGCTAATAGTCCGCCACACACACGTACGGTTTTATCAGCGGACTTGACCGCCAGAGATCTCGATCGTGGCGAAAACTATACGGATTAAAACTGCGCTTCATTTTAGATGGAAAAGATAAGTCCACGGACTTGCCTGCAGGCAAGTATCTGACCTCTTGAATAATCGTAAAAACCGATACAACCTTCACAGCAGTTTAACAGCTTTTTATTAAATCTATGATTTTCGCGTTGTATAAAAAGATGGACTTTATTTATTATGGTTCACCAAAAAAACAAAAACATGATTATGCTTATGCTATGATTTATGTGCTCAAAAGGCAAAGTAATGCAGCTTAAAAACGTACAAAGTGGATTAAACCGGTTAAATCACTTGCCTTTATTAAACGAACTCCAAGAAAATAATGATCCTCACGATTTTAGGAAATATTTAAGGAGGGTAGATCCAGAAAAAAAAATTGATTAATTATTTTTACAAGGAAGCGATTTAACAAAGAAACATACAGTTATGGGAGAAGCCATATCAGCAGAGGAACGTTTGATAGCTACGTAAACGTTCCTAAATACCAAAAAAGAGATGTTACAAATACAATACTCGACGGGGATTTTGTAAATATTAATAAACTCAACGAAAAAGTGTCTTTATAGCACAATATCGAATACTCATTTTAAGGAACTACTAATTAATTCTAAACACGAACAAATAAAAATTAAATTAATAATAGTAATTGTATTGAAATTGTAAAAAAAAAAGAAGAAAGGAACGGTTTTAAAACCACAAGAAAGACGTGATGAAACCACCAGTGAAATCGCTAAGTAAACCTACGCGAAATCCGTGAACAAAACTCCGTGGTGTTTTACTTTGCACGAAAGATAAGTTCGCTGGTTTTACAGATATCGTTACGGGCCAAGTCAGACGTCTCCCATTACATTTAACGCCAAGTCATTTCCGGCATTTTCTAAAACCTGCGCGCAAATCCACAAACAAAACCGTACGTGTGTGGCGGGCTAACGTCTCAATCTACTTTAAGTTCAATATTCGCTACGTTTAAGCTGCATTTTGATAAAATACTTTGTTTAAATCGAATTTTTCGAAAAGTTCTAACAGATCTATTATGGCAAGTTTTCGACAATTCCTCACACAAGATCGTAATAAAATTTTTTTATTACGTTACAGGAGAAATAAAGTCTAATGATAACTAGCGTCAGCTAGTTATTAAAAAAATAAATACAATAAAAACGCCAAACTTGTGAAACCAAAGAAAATTATATATTTTGACATATATAAGAAAAATAGAACAATGTTTTAACCTAAGGTTTTCTTTAAAAATTAGATAAGTATTTTCTGAACGCTGGTACCTGAATTTTAGATTACATAGGCACTTATTACTATTATGCATCCAGCCGACTAATCGTAGTTTATAGTTTTACATTACTTTTTATACAAAATTTTTTAAAACTTAATCAAACCATCATTATTACCGTTGTACAAGCCGTTCAATTTACATTCATTAGAAAAAAAATATATCAGCAGATATTCATCATCTTACATTTCACCAGGGACGAAAAGATCACGCCATACTTCCAAAATATAACAAATAACACCACTTCCTATTCAATTATGTTAGCAAAAAAACTCATATTTTAAATTGTTTGTTCTCTGCAAAACTATTGAAGCATCTAGTACAAGATGCAATTGTTTCTGTTTTAGAAAAAAAACTTCTAGTTTTTGACTGACCAGAAAGGGTTATGTATAGACTTTAAAAAAGCGTCTGCCAATCCGCCGTACCCATGTCCCTTATAAAGGTGGCAGAAGCCATTTACAGCTTTAAATTTTTCATTTTCTGTATTCGTCTTGTATCAGGTGTCTGGAACAATAATTCAACTAATTCTTAAAGAGTTCATTTGTAAGGAGCTGCAGACAGTCACTTTGGTTCTACAAGCGCTTCATTGAAAGCCGTGTTTTCTTTTTTTCGTGTGAGCAAAATTAGCTCCAGTACACATATCCATATCGGTTGAGTAACAAAAGGTGAGCAAGAACAATTTATAATCTAATGCATATTGGTAAATTCGTTATTTTACCCCATTTTTAAACATTTGAAAAAAAAACTAAATGAAATTTGTTTTGCTTCATTTCGTCGTTCTGTTGTTGTCACCATTAATCGTCTGCGCTCTTAAGCCATGCTTTATTATCTTCCTCCCGTTTTCGCTTTTTCGTGGGTTGCCTCTCTATATTGTCCTATCCACCGAAACGAAGAGCATGTTTGCGATGCCGACCATGTGTTTATTAAGTGTTTATCTCTTTCTATTAAGCGTTCTGCTTTCTATTCCATTTTATTGAAACTTGGTCTTCCTACTCCATATTGTGCCTCTTATGTCCTATCTTTTCCCTCTCCACAGATTGTTCCTATTATTTGTTCCTTTCTCCTAACAACATTTGATATCGTATGAAGATATAATTGACTCCTTCCTATTCTAATTGTTTTTGGATAAAAGTCCCCGGTTTATAAGCCCAAAAAAAATAAAAAATAAACAGGAATATATTAATTGCTTTTTTGTGATTCGATTCAAAATATCCTTAATAATTTTTCCTCCTTCTGCTGTATCTTTGCTACTGAATAAAATGTTACAAATTTTTATCTATCATTATGTGTCAGAAAATGTAAAATACAATTCCCTCCAAAAACCCGCCTTTACGTCTATAAGTCTCTAGTCCTTTCCAGAATTCACTACGGTTTACAAGCCTACTCATTAGTCAAGCGTTCTGTACTTATATCCCTTGATTCAATGTACCATGCTGCCCTTTTCACGCTTCTGCAAGCTCATAGGACTTCTCCATGACTTCTCAATCAATCAGTTTGTGTATCCTTTTAGGTTGTCAAGTCTGGACATTTTTTCCGCAGAACGTCATGCACAAGTTGTTTCGACATTTTGAAATTTTCAAATGCCCGGACAAAACTGATTTCAATGACGGAAATTCTCCGAAAATTCACATTTATAGCGTTTTTGACTTCCTTTAATTTTTTCTTTTTTTTTAAATCCTAAGATCCGGTTAAAAACGAAACTAAAATATCTAAAAAAAAAAAAAATTGACATAAGTTGTCGTTGTGGTATTAGCGGATTAAAAATTTCTTTCACGATTCCCAACAACGATATTTTTGTTTTGAAGATTGACTGGAGACTACTTTTTACTACCTTATCTAGTTAGGTTCTCTGAACTGAACATGCTATTACCTAGCCGATTATCTACAGTTCATGGTCTCATTCAGTAAGTGTTGCTTTAAGAATCAGATTAAATTCTATAGGTCCCTGATTAACAAGTCCAGAAAAAAAAAGAAAAAAAATCCATGCATCATAATGCAGGATAGTATTGCAATTAACAGTCGGAACTTTAAATGAAGTATCGAATGAAAATAAAATTCCTCGCACTACTCTATCTGAAGGAGCCGCATTTAAATAATTACCGGTTTTGTCTTGCGAGTTGGAAAAGTCGCTTTTTATACTGGAAGCTACCAGAACAAAAACGAGACAATTGTCGTGTTAGAAATTTGATAAAAGTCATTGTTAAATGTAAACATTTTTAAATTTAGATTTATAATTAATTTGTATTTTGAATATAGATTTCTTTAAAAGGCTAAAATTCAGTTCGTTAACATAAACTTTAGATGGAAAACAAAAAATTTTATTATATTTTTTTTAATATACATCATCGTAACAGAAAGTTTAAACGCATCAAGGTGTCTTTTCCAAGTACATATAAATAATGACTAGAATTCAACATAATTTGTCTCCCGTTCTCTCTGACATAGGTGAATAAATAGATGCAAAAAAAAAAAAAAAAAACGTACGAAATTTAGTGATGTAAAATTAATAAACTTTACACGATTCTAATAAAATTTGAAGAAAAAAAAAACTTCGAAAACACGTAAGAAAGTAAAAATCTGAAAAAAATTTATAATTAAAAAAAAAAATTTGACAATGATACACAACGGACAACCCAATAGAGGTATGCACTACTTAAATATCACGTATACTAAAAGTAATCATTAACACAGGTATTTTACAACAAAATAAATCAATAAAAATAATCAAAGACAGCCACCATAGTATTCCCGTACTATATTCCACCACTGCACATTGAAAATATAAATAATTATCATCATTTGTGTTTGGTTAATGTCCTTAGTTGACAAATCCAAATAAAAAAAAAATAAACATAATTTGCAGAAAATATATAATTGAAATAAAATAAAATAAAGCGATCAACCGGAAGAATACGGTTTGAGAAATCTGCCAAAAGCGATGCAAATAAACAAATATGAGGTAAAATATTGTTTTTTTATATTTTTTGTAATTACACTTCCAAAATTATCAAGAAATACTACTTACCCGCTAATCTTTCATCTTCCATTCGAGCTTGAAAGTACTGTACGTTGCGTTCTATAAATAAAACATACGGTTTAATAATTAAATTCCCTTATTTCGATGAACGGAACAATTACTAACAATTTTTAATTAACTTAAGAAAGAAAAAAAACGTACTTTGGAGTTGTACCCGAACAACTAATTAGTTTAAAATGCGCCACGTAATTTATTTTCATTAGCAATTATTAATGAAAATTACACTATCGAGATTAAAATTAAACTCTGTTCTAACGAACATTTGAAATATAGAATATGATCGCGACTGCGGCATTATAGATTTAATAAACTGAATTTTAGATTCCTCCGTGAGTTGCTTTTTTTGTAATTTCTCAATAACCGCAACCATGTACGATATTTTCACACACTTTTAAGACTAAAAAATCACAAATTTTAAGCAAACATGGGTTATTTTAGCTGATGATGGGTTATGCCCGAAAACGTTTCTAAATAGGTATTTATCTAATTTATTGTTCTATATTGTTTGTTATTAAAGTTTGTTTTATTATACAGTTTTAACAAACAGGATGTATTCGCCTACAGATAGATAGATAGATAGATAGATATATAGGCGTGTGTGAGCCTGCGCGTACTTTTTTAGTTTTACTTCAATTTTTCTTATTAAGAAAGGTAAAAGATAAAATTTGGAACATGCAAAAATTACTTATGTCACGATAAATCAACTTTCTGAAGACACGGAATGCACGATATTTCAAACTTATAAGAAACTAAAGTTATACGTGAATTGAATTGATTATTTACAAATGATTGTTGTTATTGAAATAATATTCAAAACAATTATAACTGTAATTTCAAAAAGGTTAAAAAATAAAAGCCTTCAAGTTATAGAGTAAAAAAATAAAAAAAATTTATCCCTTTATACTTTACGGTGTTTTGTAACGTTAATTTAATAACTAGCTAAAAATAATAACTACCAATTCAATTGCAATTCTCTTCTACGGTACTAATATTAATATTGCACGGTATTAAAACAGAACTTATTCATTCATTAAAAGAAATCGCGCCCTTTATTTTAGAAAAAGCCGGTTACAGTTTTCTGAGTCTTAGTGATGATAGCCATCTTATTTGATTGTCTTTTAATAATTGCTCTTATGCTTCTAAGTAATTCAGTCGAGTCAACAGTATTTTCTAGGGAATCATCCATCGGATCTGGTCCTAAAACGCCGAATCCTTTTCAATTGACAATGTAAAATTATTGTACTTTACGTTAAATTTATTAAATACAATATCTGCTTTGCAAAAGTATACCAACATTTCACATTTATGAAATAGAACACCAAAAAAAAAAAGGAATTTTTCCGTAATAAATAAGGAAAAAAATCTTCTTCCAAAATTTCACATATCTCCACGATCACTTAAATAGATCAACTTTTTTAAACTTATTTGTTACCAGCATAATAAAATGTATATATATATATATAAAAAAAAAAAAAAAAAATAGTTGAAAGATTTGTTTAACATTTCCAAAATTTCGATTTATTTTTGTTATTCAGAATTATTTTTCATATGATTTGTTACTGAATTAATTTGTAATTACAAAAATATATAAATCGACCAGGCAAAACTTTGGCGGATCCCTTCACTGATTTGAATCTTAAACGTCAGTTACATGAAGAACAATTCTGCTTCTTTTTAGTTAACAACCATAAGCATCACACACTATATCATTACCGCTTAATTCTGCCTCCTAAAGTGAACTACTTCAACTTCTTTTTTTGAAACTCACAAACAAAATGGGACGTATGCCAAGTTGTGCTTATGTACGCCAGAAAACCGAACCAAGTTATATTACTCGCAAATTGAATAAGTTATATGAAACTTAAAGTGTCATTAAAATAATGAATACAATATCTATGTACCTATATATATATATATATATATAACTTGGCTCATCGTGCCTCTTAAGGAGCCTCCCCTGGAGGCACTCCGGACTTCAGTTCTATCACTTCTGTACTTCGTATAGAAAGAAGAGAATTGACAATGTCAAGCAATCCATTTTGTTTGTACTTTGTATAAGAATGCGGTTGTCATCCATTTATATACAGCATGTCACGTTTCGTGACAATTTCTGTGATATAAAAAAATGTTGGGGATCGGGGTAAGAATGACATTACATTAATATATAAATACAATTAGTAACATCTTGTACATAAATAGCACGTTTTACTTGTAAGTTCCTCCATCGGAGATTTTTGAATAACTGGGAACCGTGAAAATGAAATAAATGAATAAATCTAGTTTTAAAGTAAATCAATATAAAACTAAATATGTCGACTTAGATTGATTGAAATATAAACGTGAATTAAACAAATTAAAAAGTACAAAACTAGCGGTTTCACATTCACTAAAATATGAACCTAAAACCTAAAATGAATTGCTAATGTGAGTACGCTGGAATAGATTTTTGAAAATACGTAACTGACAAAAGTCCTACATTTTAAATTTGAACAAAGATTTATGATGCAGCCTAAAAGGCGTTACATGCGCAACCAATCTTTAAAATAACTCGAAGTGAGCGTGACATGAGTACATCGCTGAACTTTAAAAGACTTTTATCGGACTTCACAAATTAGCGCAACCGTGACCTCACTCGCACTGCTGAAAATTGGAATTTTTGTACACAAGAATTTGGGGAAACGTATTAAAGGTAGTAGAAGAAGAATAGACCATTAACGGCATCATTGAAAATATTAAATAATAAGGCTTTTCGTAATAACAATATTAATGCGAGACGAATAAAACAAAACATTTTAAGCGGTAGTCTCTTTAGTTTATCACTGCTAGATGTGTTTTCGATGAAACCTGCCTTACTACCTTCATAACGGACGTAGTTTCACGCCGTTGAACACACATTCTCAGCATGTTCCATAGGTTTGTACAAGACTAACTGATTCTTTGGTAAAAAAAAGTTTCTGCGCTCTCATAAAGGTTTAATATAATATGTTCCAGGAAAATGCTGAAAGTATCCAGATAGGGGATAGAACATCCTATACGCAATAAGGAATGCATAATAGTGAAGCCTTCTAAAAATCAACGATTAAAGTTTCTGGTCAATTTTTTAAATACCGCGTGATAGTATATTATTGTTTTCGATTTGTAGAAGCCAGAAGACTATAAACAACTATAAAAATAATATCATAATTAAAGGAAATTTGTGCATTTTGGATGGTACCAGTCCTACAATAAAATTCGCGCCAAAATTCCGTACTACAGATGCGAACAAAATAACGACAGCCAACAACAAATGCGAGAACATAGACAAATAGTGCGGATATTTAGACTGTTCTACATTTAATCACATCTTGAACTTGTTTTGAGTATTTTAACACCAATATAATCGCGAAAAACGAAAAAAAAAAAAAAAGATCTCATCAGTTTCTCTTTTATCTCTACCTAACGACATAACTGCTGAGTTAGTAAATTCTATCAACTTCATAAGAAATAAAAAATAAATCCACGACAGAATTTAATACTTTATACAAAAAAGATAATTATTACCCGGTAAGTGTTTAATTATCAATTTTCTTTAACATAATATGTCAGCATACTTACCACTCTTGTTGTCTAGATCTCGACGTATCGTAACCCATACTAAAACGTAAACAAAATTATACTTTTGAACTTTTTTTTTTTTTTAACTTCTATTAATTAGAAAACATATTTGTGTGAATATGCGTGTTTCATATTACAAATAATAACGCAAACTGTGTACAAAATTAGCCAATAGCAGGAATATTATAGTCTGAAAAGAAATACATATTTACGCACCAAAATATAAATGTCAAAGATTATAGTCAACAGTAGAGAAAACTTTGCTTGATTGTATCGTGTAGTAAAATTATTTATCATCAATAATTATCAAAGGAAATCCGGCGAAACCTATTCAAATAAAAGTTCACGTAAACATAAAAATGTATCACAAAACATCATTTATATAAGAAAATACTTTTAAATAAGAATTTTACGAAACAACTCGGTAAATTAGAAATATGGTAGAAACAAGGTTCGCTCTAGTTAATTTTCGAGAAAAACGGCAAGTCTATCACTAGATCATTAAAACTGAATTCACTGAAAATATATTAAACAGATCAAGCAAAGCATGTATTTTTCTTTATTGTTGAGTTGTCATACAAAAATGTTTCCGCAGTTTAAACTGTCCTTTTTTGCATCACAATAAACGTTAAAATAACAGAAATATACACATATACCGATATTATATTTTGAAGAAAAATAAGCAAATAAATAAAATCTAAAATAATCGTTTCTCATTAATTCATCGGGATAATATAGGAGAAAAAATAATTTTAAATTCGTGTTACCGCTTGAAAGATATTGAAGTACTTCTGAGTTTCCACTGGACCTGAACCTTTTTGATGGCCCGA
This sequence comes from Icerya purchasi, assembly GCA_039619475.1. Classification (NCBI taxonomy): domain Eukaryota; kingdom Metazoa; phylum Arthropoda; class Insecta; order Hemiptera; family Monophlebidae; genus Icerya; species Icerya purchasi. The sequence goes on along the minus strand of CM077115.1, from coordinate 138,208,342 downwards.
AACTGGTCCTGCGGTCATGTACAGGTTGCATGTTTAGATCATTTACGAAAACCTTAAAAATAATTAAACGTACAAATATATAGCTTTGCTTTGTTTTTATTATTTTAATATAAATATGAAATTATATATGCAGAGTATTGTTTCGATAATACAAAATGAGTAAACATTGTATATAATTAATACCGCTCGGCAACAAATATGTAAATTTAATTTCGTAATTTATTAAAATAAGTGTTTCTTTTAAAATACAATCACTTTTATAACAATAAAATTACACAACACTACCAACACAAACGTGTACTCATTTACATTACTGTTATAATTTAAACCATGTTTCGATAAGATTACATAATTATGAGAAAACGTTTATGAGACGAGAAATAGCGGGAAAATAAAGGTAATTTTTTATATAATACATTCTTTGTGCATACAAACATTAAAGTAAAACACTAAATAACGTATACACCTACACTTATATAAAAAAACGCTAATTTGAAAAAAAAACATCCATTTCATTTTTCATTTTCTTAATATCAAATAGAAAGAGAGAAAAATGGAAGCAATTGTTGCATTTTATGAACTAAAAGAAAATCCAGAAAACGATACGCAGCAACATAAATATTTCATTATGAATAAAGTACGTATTTTTGTTAACCTGCAACCACTGTTGGTAACCGTTTCATTATATCTTGCGATATGTAGTTAATTATAAATACACGAAATTTCAACTTACCTAAAACTGAAATAGTATGCATAAAAAACTATATACAATTTCCTGTACAAAAAAAAATTTAAATTAAGGTACTCGTTGTTCTACTTCAAAATGTATTGATCAATGCCAACATTGTAAACAAACTTAGAAAACAAAATAACGCAACTACAATGAGTGATAGAAAAGTCGATATTAATCCAACATTATATCCCTGAAATATATAAATCGTTGTACAAAGTCCGCATTTAAACAAATAAAAATATTGTAAGCATTCGTAGTCATGTAATTCGAAATAATAATTAATGAATTAAATAAATTTTACTAAGCAATACGACGCTATTTTTAACATTCAGAATGTTTTTTTTTTTTTTTTATTCTTATAAAATAAAAGCACTTCTTTAATTCTATGTTGGAAATAAATTCAACAAATGTATAGAAAAATTTTAAGATAAAATATGAAGACTTGCTATGATAAATTTACAAACAGGTAAAATAAAAGTAAATAAAAAAAAAATCAATTTTAGCTGAAATTCTGTTTTTTTATTTATAGTAAAATGTACATTTGTCAGTTTACTTTATTTGAAACAAATCTATTTTAAACCAACATTATTTTTTTGTTTATTATTTCAAATAATTTTTATACATTTTAAATTAAAACAAAAAATTATTTTTTAATTTAAATAGAACGATTAGAAAAAGGAACGATTTTTTTTGCTTTAACAAGTTATTTTTGCACGCACGTCGCATTCGCACTTACATTTATTTTTCGTCGTTGTTTATTTATGGTACGAAATAGCTTTCAAATGAACTGAAAATGAAAAAAAAACAGACAGATTATCATTATTGTTTTGTTTTTGTTGAAAAAATGTATATTATTAATTTCCTTTTGAAGCATAAAACCTGGCAAACATTTTTTTCTTTTCTTTCCTCTTACTATATTTTCGTTATTGATTCTGAGTTTGATCAAGTTTATTTCAATGAAAGAAAAATATGGCTTGCTAATGTCGATGTGTACAAATTCGTATTTCCAAAGTTAAACTGTCAGATTACATATTAAACGTAATTTCACAAGTTTTTAAGGCAATTTTGAAGCATACTAATAAAATAAGATAATTTATATTTCTTTGTAAGGCTCTAGAAATTTATAATCTTGTTGGACAACCCTGCTTTAATAATATACTCGTACCATTAATTTCACATCTTTGTAAAAAAGTTAGCTATTCGAAATATTTTTCACATTCTACTATTTAAAGATATGTTTTAAGAGGTTTTTTGCATTGGTTGTAGAACTTATTAAATACTAATTTTTTTTATTAATTTGCCAGCCTAACATAGATTGTATTGTTTTTTTCCTATGTTTCAGATTATAACTGAAACTTCGTTTTTTTTAATTATTTGACCAAAATTGAAATTTCGTTGCAAGGCAAAATACGTATAACTAAAATCCGAACTGATCTAAACTTTCAATCAAAAACTAAATTTATATTGCAAATTTTTCTGAAATCGCCGCATAAAAAAGTCGTTAGTTGACCGTGATCATATCTCTCATTAGCCTAGTTTTAAATGTCTATTCACCTAAATATTACTTTAGAAATAAATAAAAATTTTTTGAATTTACGATTGTGGTGGTTTTCGGAATAAATATAAATTCTTTCAATACTATATGAAAATATATGATCTCTCTGTATATTATGTAAATATATAAGATAAAGCCAATGATAGAATTCAGTCGCAGTGCTTATTGACTTGATAGAACCGACACTTCATGTTTCTTTAAGTTCAGCAAACCTGTTACTAAAATAATGCTAATTACCGCGAATTCTGTTAATATGGAAATCACAAATTTAAATTTAAACATTTTTCTTTGTGCGATAGCGTATTCTACGTATACCGTAACAATGCTAATTTTTTCATAAATAAAATAAAAAATTAAACAAAACTGAATCATTAATATTTTTCCATGTCATAAAAATTATACTTCCACGAGGAGCATTTGGTTCAAGCTAAAAAAATACTATGAGAACTCGAACACCTCCAAAAATTTCATTATAAAGATTCAACCTATCCTCCTTTTTAATACGGAATATACAATAATAAAAAAATAAACCTACTTATAAACAGGAGAATATGTGATTCATAATGTGAATAAATGTAACAACAATAGTTCTTGCTGTAAAATATATTCAAAAGAATTCTCTAAAGAAATACAAATTTTAATTTTAACATAGTTATTACGCAAGTGTAATAAACGGTAAATTCAGTATAGTGTACAACTGAAATAATAGTTTACGGAAACAATGGTTTCCAAAAAAAACACAAAACGCAGAGCTGTTCAATAGAATATAAATTCTAACTTTATAAACTGTAAATGATACTATAACAAATCATCAGTTTAGGAGTAAAATGTTTCACCTCTAAACTGAAAATATTTATATTTTGTTGTTTTTTATGGGGGGGGGGGAGCTCGCCAATAACGAGCATTAACCCATGTTCGATAAAAAAAAGAAAAAAAAAAAAAAAAAAAACTAGATTATTTATTTAAATATGTATGCATAGCTATAGCAATGACGAAGTAGCCAAGAGGGGGAACAACGGAAAACGATGGAAATGAAAAAACTGATGCAGCATTATAAGGAGTAGGAATAATAAGTATAAGATATTTATATTGTTAACCATATCGGTGGTTGCCTTATTCTGTTCTTAGCAGTTTAAAAATTCCAATATCTTTGAGTAAAACAGAAAAATCTTTTTGACAAAACAAGAGTATCAATATCAGTGGTCCTAAAGAAAAAACCTATAGGAAAAAAAAATTATTTTATCTGACGATGATAGAATTAAAGTATACAAAACACGATTCTTCGCATGTTTCGAAATTATTATTCTGGAAAATTAATCATTTAGTACTTCTCATTGCGGTTAAACATTACAAATTATTAATTACAAGTTTAATCAATCAATTTTCTAAGAATTTTGGTAGGAAATATTAAATTTTCACCCACCTTCTGATATAATAATTTTTCTACAGAATTTTTCGGAAACGATGAAGAAAAGCTAATAGTAATGAACAGAAATTCAAAGCTTAAGATAAAATTAAAATGTCAGACGTTGATTTTATTGATATTGCAAAACAAAACTATGCAATTTTTGTTACCCATTTTCCATAAACTGTCCATGTAAAGATGAACTGTCGTCATATGCTTAAAAAACAATTATACGATAAAAGCGACAAGTGATACGTATTATTTGCATTGCTCCGTTACATATTAAATTAACGTCCAAACCACAAATTCATCTATCTCGATAATTCAATAGCGCAATCCAGTTTTAGTTTTTTGATAATTTTATCATTCATTTTGTTTCCTACTGTACTTTTCCAGCATAAAAGTTGTGTGATATTTTCGTACTCTTTTTTACACTTATCCTATAATTGTTATCTTTTATTTATTTTAAATTTTCATTACATATATTTTGCACATCGATTTTTTTTTACGGCGGTAAAGAAAACCTTAAAACCTAATCCGGATGGAAATTCTTCATCTGTCTACAATGCGATAAGAATTTTGCCTTTGGTTTCTAAGATATTTGTAGATGAATAGTATCTTTTTAAGTAAAGATTAGTAGATGTATCACCCATTTCTGTATTCATGTAATATAAAACGAAAACAATAAAATTACACAGAAATTATAACTTTATAAATGCTGAAATATTGAAATATAAACACCGACATATTCCGTAGTAACAAACTACATAATCATGATGTAACAATTAATAATTTAAATGTAAATAAAGAAGAAGCTGAGCATGATATATAAGTCAATAAACATATTTTGTTAAAGTAAATGGTAATTGTTTTCTTCAATTTTAACATTAAATTATATTTATATATATATATATATATATATATAAAACTTTTTAAGTTAACATTAGCACGTGTATCTGTCTTTTCTGTATTCTTATAATATAAAACGAAAACAATGCATTTAAGTAGAAATTATAATTTTTCGTTTTATATTACACAAATATAAAAATGGATCATATACACGGAGGTATATATAACTCTTCAACGGGGGGGGGGGGGCAAATCTGAAATTTTCATAATTTTTTTTCATGCAAAATAAAACAGTAGGTCGTTCTATGCTATTAAGTTATATTATTATTTATTATTTTATTCTTTGCTTATATTTATATACAATAATATTATTATAATAATATATTAAGAATGTAATTTAAAATTTAAAATTGAGTCGTTTCCGTCTTATTGCCAACTTATTTACAATTCCTTTAAAATATAGTTTTACCGCCGGGTCACCGTGAATGCTCGTGAGAGTAAGACCAATGTATTTTCGTCATCCATTCAATTCCTAATATAAGTTCTTAATTAGAGAAATATCTTTCTGGAGTCGCAGTGGACACTGCAAGCGTGGCTAATATATTAAGATGCTTTTTTATCAAAGGAAAAAACTGTTTATCCGAATGAATATACGTGGAAATGATCAATAGCTCCTACTGCAGTGGTAGGTTTTCGAGTAGAAAATTTCCATGATTGTTCGGTATCTCATATTCACTTAGAAATATTGTTCCCTCATTTTCACCAAGACATGTTTGTACTATTTTTTTCAGATTTTCTTGCGTGCTAGAGTCAGTCTTCTCAGGTAGAAACATTTGAACCCCTTCGATCGTTTCTTCATGTGGTTTGAAGCGGACATCGAGTTCTGTAATGACATGGTCAACAAAGGGGTAAAATACATTTCGACAGTTTCTCTCGGTACATTACTACGTTGGGTTTCCTATCTGTTCGTTTTTGAAACAACTATGTCATTTGAACTCATCTGTTTTGCTTGCTCGAAAAGGATTGAGAACTAACTTTCATTTTAAATATTTTGTAATGTCGTTTTTATAGTTTTTGTATGACTGTAAGTGTTGGTCAAATTGATATTAACTTTTTTCATTGCTTTGCTTAGGCTTGTTGATATGAGAAAATTTTTCTCAATATAACAAGCGACACAATAAACTGGCTATTTTCTATGGCTGTTTGGTGTCGGTATGATTAAGCGGCGATATCCTTACCAGCAACTTCTTGCAGTGCCTCAAGCGTTGCGCGTATTATGGGAATCATTTGTGCAAAACCGTTCCACAGCCGCATGCTTTTCGGTCCTCCGTATCTCACAAAGAGAAATAAACGTTGAATGAGATGAATTAATCTGATCAGCATTTTTTTTCAAAATTCTATTTCGAAGTGAAAATTGTTCAAAAAAGTTTATTGCGCGTTTTATGATCCCTGTACAGTAGGCATCCAACATGAATGCGCTAGAACTAAGTTCAGAATGTGAGCCATACAGTACACGAATTGCGCGCTCGGATATTTCCCTACAATTACTGTTCTTATGCCTTGTAATCGACCGTTCAGTACTGCAGCGCCATGAAAGCCTTGTCTAATATGAATTTATCTATATACAAGTTATAGGATAAGAGATGCATTATAATTGTCGTCGCAAATGTTTCAACTGAAACATCTTCCATGTAGATAAATTTAAGAAAATCCTCCCGGATGACTAATTTTTCAAATGAGCAGTCTACATACCATAAACATAACGCTAGTTGTTCTTGCCGGAATAAACAGACTCTTTAACCCTTTTAAGTATATGCGCTTAAATAGCATTGCCGCATAGTGCGATCATCGAACACGAAAATGGAGAAGTACTCGAAAATTGCCATCACTGTGAGCAGGTTCGTTTACTCTAAATTCATATTCATGGCTTCTTCTTAGGACCATTTCCTGTCTTCTGCACAAAAGAACTGTTTCTACAATTTAATCTCTCATAGTTACCTTCAGCAATTTTATGACCAGGTTCGTGGACTCCTCACCATCAGTAGATTTTCCTTCTGCGAACTTTACAAAGTTTGCTGCTTGCTCTAAAGCTAATTTGTGGTATTTTGTATTTGTGTGATGACCAAAGTTCCCTAAAGCATTTTTCCAGTTAGTAAATGGTTTATTAACAAGGGCTCCAAGATCTTGATAACTACGTCCGCCTCGCCATGTTCCAAGTAGAACACATAGTTCACAAAATGCTCCCTACATGATGTTTAAATACACAAGTCAGACGTTGAGAAGCAAAATTCCTCTTGCCAGTGAATGGAAATTTGAAAGTATCCGGTAGGTTCCAAGGCTCTTTTAAAGCTTTCAGTTTTTCCTCATCATTATTCGGAGGTCTAGAGACAATATAATATGCCTTTTGACAAATAAGCTTGGATCCTCTTTCCTACTCAAGTAACCTAAATAAAGGCATAAAAAGATTCGAACTATTTTAAATTCAATTCAAAGCAACAATGCGAAATCATACACTACGATAGTGTATTCGGTTAATATTCGGGCTTTTGCGTGTAATAGTGAAGAGGTCAAACCCCCTAAAACCTCTTCTTTATATAGGTCACCTACTAATGTTAACTTAAAAAGTTTTATATATAAATATTACAATTTAAAGTTAAAATTGAAGAAGAAAATTACCAACATTTACTTTAACAAAGTGTGTTTATCGACTTATGCACCATATTCAGTTAGTTTCTTCTTTATTTATAACTAAATTGTTAATTGTTACATCATAATTATGCAGTTTGCTACTACGAAACATGTCGGTGTTTATAATATTTTAATATTTTAACATTTATAAAATTATAATTTCTGTTCAATTAAATAGTAACTATAATTATGTTGCAAAAAGAACTTTCGGGTTTCTCAATATTTCTCAAAGTGTCGTAAAGTATTTTACTTACAGTTTCTGCTAATTATTAAATAAATTGAAAGAACATTAACTACATCAGAAATATGTTAATTAACATAAAATATAGATTTAAAATGCGACATACCGACATGTTCCAGATGACTAACTCCGTATTCATAATATGACTTTAAATTTTATTTTAAATGTTAATATATTTCTAATAATATTCTTAATCCCGAAACATGAATCTTTTAATGAACAAATACTCTTCAATCGGAAATAAAGTGTTATTATACAAAACTATTCTAAAATCGATGTGGACAAACGGGATTGAAATCTGCAAATATAAAAATCATCAACCAATTCAGACAAAGATTCTATGAAGTATAGTTGGAGTATCGCAACATATTCAAAACGATGATGTACATAATGATTTTCATTTGCTTAAAAGACGTAATAAGAATTTAGTTTTAGATATATCTAACGATCACAACACCATCTTAATCCGTCAACAGTCAATCTTATCGATAATACTTCAGGTCGTCCCTTTTAAAAGATGTAATCCGATGGAATTGAAAAATCAACCATAAATTATAACATAAAGTAAGCAAATGAAATACTCATTTTATCGTCCTGTGTTTATAAAATTTCAAGACGAGAAGAGCAAGCGCTGCATGTGATGGAAATGCGCATGTTAAGATGGTCAATGGGCATCCGGTTATCTGACCGGATCAAAAATGAATGCATCCGCGCAGCAGCAGGAGTTGCACCTGCCCTAAGTAAACTCCACGAGAGCCGTTTAAGATGGTACGGGTATGTACTATGTGCTCAGAAAACCGAAAGTGGTTTGTTGCTATCAGTCGCGCATTCATTCCAAGTCCCAGGCAAAAGACCAGTTAGAAGGCCAAGGCGAAGTTAGCTCGATGTAATTACTGCGGATCTCATTGAAGCCGGTATTGATTCAGGCCTAGCGGTAAACTGAAACAGTTAGAAACGATCAATTTGCACGGCAGATCCCGCACCAACGGGAAATTGCCAACCGTGAAGAAGAGAGTTTATAAAATTTTGAGATCGTATTTTTTTCAAACTTCATAGTCTAAGCAATTTATTCGTTCTATTTATTTAATGTGTTTCGAACAATTTCAAATGATTTAAGTTTATTACAATATAAATAATCTTATATATTTTGTAAATTGTAAATATCGTTCGGATAATAAAAAATATAACTTTAGTAACCGCATATTAACAGTTACTATTTACAATTATTTAAATTTATAAAAATACGAATCTTTATGTAGGTATTTCCCAAAATAGGCTAATTTCTATTTTCTTAATCAAAACATTTAGGTCAACTGACCGCAACATTTTTTTTCCAACTTAACATGGTAACTTAATAAATATTTAAATGTTAATCACACTATAATTTATACATTCTTCTCATATAGAAGTAGATAGTGTTCATGGACGCTTTAACCAAAACGTAGGATTTTGTTACAAGTGAAATTGATTACGACCGTTTGTTATCGCAATACAAACTCGGCCTAATGTATACGTCTGTGTCACGACCTGAGTTATTCCGCAATGATTTACCGTTATTTTCAACACGGTTATTAATGACTGATTTTTTTGACAATTTTATCACGATTATTAATACAATTTTGGAGTGTAATTATTTGTAATAAAATATTCTCTTCAAAACTTGGGGAGTAAGAAAGACCCTTTTTGACTCATTCTCGTGGCGCCCCTCTATGGGAAAATTTAATGAAAAATATCTCTTAAAAAAATTCAATTATAAAAATTTAATTTTCAATTTCTTAAAAAGAAAGTGTTTAAAAAGCCAGAAGCGGAAACAAATAATTCAAAATATTACAAACGGTTGAAGAATAATTCTAAGCACCAATTTCATTTTTAAAAGTTTGACTTTCTTTTTTTTTTAGTATTAGATTTTACACCTTTCAATTAAGTAGCTAATTAAATTAATTATAATAATACTGAATTTCGATAAAATTTATTTATTGAAATAGCAGTCAAAAGTAAAAAAAAAAAAAAAAAGGAAAGAAAAAAGATTTTAAATTTAATTATAATTGATACATACATAAATGTAAAAATACAAAATTATAAAAAGTGAACTACTTATTTATAACTAATAAATTAATTGTTTCTTCGTGCAGAAAGCTAAAATTTAAAATGTGATAAAATTTGTACATGGGAATGCACGTTTCTAACAATAATTCGCAGACGAACACATTTTCTGAAAATATTTCTTTCATAAAAAAATTATAACATATTTATATTATTAAGAAGGGGGAAGGGCGACTAATACAAAACTAACTATTAAAAAAGAGAGGATAATGACTATAGTAGAAAAAAGTACTTTTCAGTCTAATATAATATATATACGTACACATACATAGCTTAGTAGGACGGTTTTAAATATTACAAATAGAAAATATTTACAATTGATTACACAAACACTCACGATTGTACATGCAAAATTACCTATTCAAATTTCGATGTAGTGATCACTGGCAGCTCCCAAAAATAAGTTAAAAATATTAAATAATTTCGTATGTATACAGTTCAATACATGTGTGTGTGTGTGTGTATATATACGCGCGCGCCATGTCACAATCAAAATTACACGCAATAGGTGTGATAAATATTATATAATTATACAACGAATACTGTTTAAACACGCGTTTAATAAAGCTGGTATATTACTATTCGTAATAAAATTATATTAAACACTAATAATGATGGATTTAGGTAAAATTTCACCCTGCGCCTAATCACGTCTGATAACACTATTTCTTGCAGATATATTGTAATCTTTTAAAATCACACACGGAAGCAAAAAAAAATAAAAATAAAAATAAGTTCTTTGTTTTTAATCTTGAAACATAATAATTATAATAATAATAAAAAAGTAAACTTACGATAGAAAACTAATAATATTTAGTAATTAGTAATTAGTAATTAACAATTAACAATAACACATAATAATACACTTAAATTGAGTAAAGCTTTTTCGCTTTAGTTTACATAGACATAATCAATCTTTATAATTCGGTTTTCGTCTCAATTGTGCCATGGCTGGTCAGCTTTATTTCAATCATTTTAGGATATAAATAGTTGTTTACTTGTTTCAACGTCAAAAAGTCATTTTTTTTAAAAAAAAAAAAAAAAAAAACGCATCGGGAACAACCGACCAATTCATATATAAAATTATTGAATATATTTAGTACAAAAACTGTGCAATTTACGACGCAGAAGTTAAGAGGACTTTGGTTTTCAGCATTTCTAAATTTTGTCCTCTCTGCGCAAACTTCCGCGACTTTAAAATTCACACAATTATGATTTAATAAATGTCCGAACACGTTGATTCAAATAATCGCGTGATGTATGGATTAATCGCTAAAGGATATTAGAAGTCCAAAAATAGTCCCAAACAATAATTGCGCCACGCAAAACATGCGATGTCATAAGTAATTGTATAGTATTATTTAACTGTACCACATCAAACGCGCATATTGTTTTATAGATGTACATTTAACATTTACAACTTCGTTTTAGGAGGATACCGGATACTCATACAAACGACGCGACAACCACAGTTAATCGATGTAACCATTACGGGTTTACTTGTAACACTGCGAACTTTCCATAAAGATATTTCGCCTTCGCTAGTCACAGAAATCAGCCAATCAGGTGACGCCGTACCCAAACACTTAATACGTTTGTTGGCTGCTTTCAATTTCCATAATTCTTTGTCTTCATCTACGTTGTAGCAAACTATCCAGCCATCTTGTTCTCCGAAAATTAAGGCTTCGTCCTATTCATTAAAAAAAAAAAAAAATAAGATTACATTTAGACGGTGCCTGAAATATAGAAACAATCTAAGAATTAATTATAACCTTGAAACCACTTCGTCCTAATCGTAATACTATTTTTGAATTGTGTAAGATTAAATTTCTGTTTAGCTATTCACCATACCACTTTTAGCGTTAATTTAATCATTTGGTCGACCAAAAGTAGTCAAATTTTAAACAGAACAAATAACCATAAATTATCAAAGAAAATGTCAAGTGGTGTAGTATAGAAAAACAAGTAATAATTTTTTAACAACTCGATATTTTCTAAATTTGTCTTTAGTTGGTTTTCCCGTCTAATTTTATTGCGCTAACTGGCTCTTGTCTTTATTTCATTTGTGAATATTTTTGCTTTTCATTTCAAGTTTATTTTTCCATTTTACATTAATAACATAATTAATATGAAGAATATCCAACCAAGTTCACGAGACGAAAATTCTGTTCTGCAGTTCACATAAATGTATGTGAAACTGTTAAATTTAATTAATTTTTTATTCCGTTAATATAAGCGTGCATATTATTTTTCCGATATTTAACTTTCCGTTTTGTAAATTTGTTAAAACTATTAACTTTAACTGTTTTAAATTGTTCTGTAACGCAGATAAAACTATATTATATTACATAAATAAACTTTGGACACCACATGTTGAGTTTTAATTAACTTTCAGAATTTATACATATGTACTAGCCGTTACCCACAGCTTCGCCCGTATAATAAAACCCGTTTAAACCTGTACCTTAATATTAATAAAAATTACTTTTGGTTTATCTAGAATTTTATACACACGTATATATTATAGCGAATACTTTTTTTAAATCTTTATTTTATCTCACTAAATTTCATCCGTTGCAAAATATTCATTACAGAGTCAACTGAGTGACATTACTGGAGGTCCCATAGCTTTCATCATTATAATCATTTCTTTCTTATTCTTTATTCACCATTTTCATCATATCATTCACTTATTCTATAAATGACCCATTTATTACCCGCTAGCCATTGCCCGCGACTTCACCCGCCCATTAATATCTGTTTAAATATTTTATTTTTTCTCCTTTCTTTATATAACAAAAACTCTGTATTTCCACTAAAAATGTATTCTCTTTATTCAGTTTTCTTTTCTTTTGAGAATATTACTAATACAAGAATTAAAATAAACATTAAGTGCATTCCGCGTTAAAAAAATCTTACGAACTGCGCTATTTTAAAAAAAAAAAAGATATTAATATAAAAAATTATTTATAACGTGTTTTTTTTTAAATTAATACTTGCAATTATGCAGTAATTCAGTACTATGTCTATGTTATGAAACCACCTTCGACGAATTCACCTTCTTTGCTGAAATACTTATTAGAGTCAACTACGTTTCATTTCCAAAAATCACATTACTATCATACTGCATCCATTCGTTTTTTAATTTTCCTTGACCACCCCAATTTGTTCCTACATCTCCGAGAAATTAAAAAAACGTAAACTTATACTTTTTTATTTAAAATTTTTAGGTTGGTTAAACTTATATTGACCGTGGAATGATTTTATTTAAAATATTTACCATAGTAAATATTTTATCTATTTTTTTATTTTATTTGATCATTACTTTTCTATTTTCTACACTTCATTGACAAAAACTCCCATAACTCGGCTAAATCATTCCGTTTTTTTCTTTTTTTAAATTACTAAGAACGCTTTGTAAATTTAATTTTATTCAACATTATTGCAACCCAAAGAAAAACAATATTGCTAATAGTCAAATTTCTATGATGTATAAAAAGTGTTATTAGAAGTTTTTGTTTAAACAGAAATAATACAAAAAGACCGTTGCGTGTTGGATTTTTTTTTTTTTTTTGAATTCATATTTTTAAAAAAATGGTTTGATATTAAAATATCACCAAAAATATCGATACATTAATTAAAATTTAAGTTTTCTTTTTGGTAAATTGAAACATCGATGTATCAAAAATCACGGAAAAAGTTAAAACAATTATTATCAATGCTGATTTATAGCGAAATCTGCCTTTATGAAACTGAAAACGAATTTTAAATATTTAAAAAGAGTTTGATTTCATTATAAATTTATATGATTGGAAAATTGATATCATGTCACACAAGCGATGCAAAAAACAAATGGGTTAAATTGACTGATTTAGAAAATAACTTATTTCACTTTATCACTAATATATTTCACAGTTAATAATGTTTTTTTACGATCTAAATTAATTTCGCGGAATGTCGATTTTTTGTAATTATTTAGATCTTTAATAAAATTATAAGGAGAAGATATTAATTAAGAGCTTATTTCTATTTACTCTTGCGTTATATATTAACAGTAAAAACTCTTCGTTGTCCTACTTAATTTAAACTTTCATTCGAAAGAAGGTTTTTCGTTATTTTTTGTTTGTTTGTTTGCGCATAATCATTGACCATGTAGACCGATTATAATGATTCTTTGTTTATTCCAAAGTTTAACCATGAGTAACAATGAGTAAGTCGTCATATAACGTGAAAAAAAGGGAGACTCTTTGAAATATTTTTAATGCACTAAACGAGACCGACTTAAAATATTATCAGTGTTGTTTATCATGGAAACTTAAATCGAAAAGAAAATTAGTTTTTTATATTGCCAGACAAAAATTAGCTAAGAAATTGAAAAAAATTTCACACTGCGTTCTATAGCAGCACGAAAGTTAATCTTTTTTCCTTTTTTTTTTTTTTTTTTAAATCTAAGTCTTTTGTGATTAAAGCATAAGGAAAATATGAACCTTCAGAATTTTAAAATTAAAGGGGCGGTGAATACGAGTGACTTAAAATATCATTAATGTTAAACACCATGGAAATGTAGATTCGAATAAACGAATTTGAACCACGCATAGCCCTGTTTATAAGTTCATCACTGACAAAAATATGACAACTCAATATTACTATGTATAACTTTTGACTTTGTAGGATTGTTTTGAATGATCCTTGTTTATTCGAAAGTGCACCGGTGAGTGGTGGTCTCATATAAGTACCGATGAATACTGGTGAACACTGACTGAGCAGTCATCAAATAACGTTTAAAAAAAAGAATTTTCTTAGAGAAATACTTCCTTTCTTTTAAAACTGCCAGACAAAAACTAGTAAAAAAATTTTCATTAGAACACAGGGAAAATACGAATCCATCAAAATTTTAAAATTAAACCGTGACTTACAGAATTATTAGCGCTAGTTTACCATGGAAATGTAAAGATAACGAATCAGAAACCCCTACAGGGGCCATTTACAAGTTCAGCGCTAACAGAAATATTATGTTTGAATATTACTTCTGAACTAACAGGGTTAGCTTTATAGAATACAGAAGATAGAAGCAGTTTAAGTTGGTTTATCACCATTATCGCTCAAAAATATTTACATTAAAAATTGTGAAATAAAAGTGTTTTTTTATTTAAAAAAATAACTGTTTTAAACTTTTTTTTAAAAATTCAATGAAAACGTGCTAAAAAGTAATAATTATTTAATAAAAGATAATATATTTTGCAGTAAAATATACATAAGGATATTATAATTATTCTTAAACAACATTAGCCTTTATTACAGTCGTCAAAAATCATTTAATGAATATAAATATATTACGGTAAAATATTTGAAATATTTTCAATACTTATCTCACAGATGATCGTTCTGTTATATTCATTAAATGATTTCTAACTATTGCTACAATTTGAATTTAGCGGTGACTCTAATAAGTGTAGATGTTAAGAATAATCATAATATCTATATCACTGAAATGCATTATCCCTTATGAAATAATTATTTTTTACTCTTTAGTGCTTTTTATTTTTTTCGTATAAAAACAATTTTATTCTACGCATTACTTTTTAATTTTAAACCGATTATCATTTCTAATACCTTAAAACGAACGAACAGAAGAAAATGCAATACACTAAATATTAACTAGAAACACTATTGAACTACTAAAATATTATTATTATTATTGTAGAAATTTCATGTGATACTGAAAGTTTTTTTTTTTTTTTTATATTTCATATAGTGTTTGAAATGAAAATTATTTAAATTACTTCTAGAAAGGAAACTGTAGTGATTCTTGATGAACAGTTGATGACGCATGTGATTCCAGCTACACGAACATCAAATACGTGAATCTGATGATCAGTCGGAATCGCGTAAAAAGTCCCTTTTTTTGACCACGAAACATAATCGATATATTTTCCTAACCTATAACCGTATAATAGATTAATTTTAATTTTAATACGCGTATTCATTTTAAAAAAAAATCTTTTTTTTTTCTACTTCGTAGAGGTTTTTGAGATATTTTAATCGATAAACACTACCGTTATTTATAATATACTTTTTAAAGTAATTTATATTTTATGCAAAAGTGATGAGGAAATACCGATTCATGTATTATTTTTTTTTTAATATTATATATTATTTTAAAATTATGTTGTTTACATTTCAATACTGCTAATAATAATGTGATACGTATATTGTAGACCATACGGAAGCATGTGAAAAGATTCGTTAAGGAGGAACTAAATTCCAAAAAATATTAAAACCTTACTAAATTATTAAAGAAAAATTTCTAAAAAATTTCCAAACACTAGATTTAATTAAAATATTTTTTACTAATAAAAGCGCGTTAAAATTAAAAATTTCGAATATAAAAAAAGGCAAAACGTGAATATGCACAATAATTTCATGAAATATTCAATTATAATTTAACTTAAACAATTAAACCTATTAAAATAAATAAGTTACTAATTAAAAACAAAAAAAAAAACAACAGATTCTAGTATTACGAATAATATATTTAAAATACAATAAACATATCAACTGATAATTAATAGCCAAAAATGTTAGAACTGTAAAGATGAGAGTTATTCTATTAAGAATGTTGATTACGTAAATTTTTAAAATTATATATAAGAGTTACATTGAAAAGTAAATTAATTCCTGTAAAAATTCTTCCGAAAAGTAGAAATATTACGTTTTGTAACATAATAATTCCTAGATTCTCGATCGCCTTGTTAATAATTTTTTTCAAAGTTTTAAACTGTTTACCTTATAAATAATAATCGGAACACTAAATATACACCGATAGGGGTTTCTAGACATGAAATTTAATGTTACACTGAAACATTTTTAACGAACGAATTGATATTAAAACCGCATAATATTTTCAACTGAATATTAAACAATTGTAATACAATTATAAAACGTAAAAAATTTGATTTAAAATTCATTCATACAAGTGAAATGCCGTATTTAAACTATCAGTTGTGTTGCTAGTTATATAGCATATTATTAGTAGTTTTTAAATTTATACAACGTTTCAAATGTCGATGTATTTAGATTACTATTTATTTATCCTATTGTTTTAACGGAGTAATTGATATAATTCTAGTTTTGTTTTGTATTACAAAAGTTCCACACATATACATATACATATATACATATATATATATTCTCTTTCTCTTCTATAATTTATATAAAATAATCAAAACTTATAACATCATTCTTACCGGCATGATACATTTTTTTGTTACAAAATCTAATGAGAGTATGATTAAGAATGACGTTTTCATTTAACATTTAACTTTCGTTACATAAAATTGGGACATTTTTTCTAATGGAGGCCGGCCTACGAATTACGTTGTAATTAATATATTGTATGTATTAGCATTAAAAACGTTCATTTCAAATACTGAGAGGCCGCTTTTAATTATACAACGCGTACAACTTTATTTTGTTAAATTTAAATAAACAGTAATTGAAAGTACTAAAAGTGAATCAAGTATTATTTTAGTTTTATCAGGGTAAAATACGTACGGTGAAAGATTTGTCGTATAAGCAGCTCTACCTCGCAACAAATTCCATGTTTTTAATGTTCTATTCTGACCAACGGATAATGCTAGTTTACCAGTAGGATGAATTGATATGCAATGGATACCTACAAAAACGTTATTACAAATGAGTAGATATAATTGATTTTTTGAATATTATGGTTTACCTACTATGCTACGTATTAAAAAGTAAGAATAATGCATACCGCTGCCTTTATGAGCATTTTGCCAGACTTTTTCTAACTGCCAATTTCCCGATTTGTAAATTGTAATAGATCCATCGACACTGCCACTAACTAGATGTGAACCATCCGGAGTAAAAGAAAGCGCAGTAATAGTGCCTAGTTGAAAATAATAAAGTAAAATATATCCATTCTTAAAAGTCACCGCAGTAAAATTTGATTTATCGTTCTATCGAGAAGTAATTCTCGTAATCGGTAAAAATTGAGCGTATATATTAACTTTAATTTACCTCCATGTTGCATTATCCTTCCGGATCCTGCCCTGCTAGTCATGTTAAATAACTGAATGATTTCATCGGCTCCTCCGGAAGCGATATATTCGGTGTTTGCTGCAACTGCACGAACGCTACTTTGATGTGCGTGAATGGCGAAACTTTGTACAAATTCCTTAATAGTGAAAAAAGAAAAAAAAATCAAAACAAAGGAAGAAATTAGTTGCGCATGTATCACAATAATATGCACGCGGATAAAATTGTAAATTATCTCTTACGTACCTTAGCATCGTACATAAAAACATATCCCATCAAATACTCTTCATACGTTCCCAGTACGATTTCGAAATCGTAACCACTTACAACTGACATTCCACTCATTGGTATTATTTGAAAATATACCCCTTTTTTGACACTAATGTCGAAAAATTATAGAAAATTACATCGACACAATTTTGAAAAACAAACAAAAACTAAATTATCTTCATAATCTATGCACAAAACACTATCGATTGTAATATTATAACGTTACAGGTGTACTTCAGCATAATCTTAAACACTTTAAATAAATAATATAATGGATAATTCCGAATTTAATTTTTTCTTTTTTTAATATAGTATTCATAGTTTTAAAAATTTGACAGGTTGATGATTTTTTTTCTTATTTTCAAACGACTTCTAATATATTTATATATTTATTTTTTATTTTTTCTTTTCGGTTAATAAATTATTGTTGTTTTGTGAATATTTAGATAAAAAATTTATTTGGAATGTTTAAAATTTTAAAATTTAAAATTATTGTCAAAATTTTCATAGGATGAGATTTTTAAAACTGTAAAAGAAACGCCGAAATTCTATCACTAATACGTTACTGATGATTTTGTTGTAAATTCTCGATAAAAGTTTAAATATATACGTAAACTAAGTACTTTTAACAAACCTAAACGAAATTAACGCATAGTTTATTTAATTAGCATTATATTCAGAAGTGGAAATTGCGATAATAATATCATTCATGTAAATAAATTAAAGAAAATATATGCTTGCAACAATACGCTTGAAAGGTAAATATTTTTAATTTTTCTAACGGGCAATTTGAAATTTATTCAAAATACACTAGATCCATTAAATTTATTTTTTTGGTACACCTTGTTTCGAGAACAGCTTGTACCTACACTGAAATAAATACGCGGTTTTTAGTTATTAACGTGCTACATGATAATGTTATCATCACGACGATACCTCGACTGGGGCGGTAGTGAAACTGTGATGAGTAAAACGTAGTTTAGTTGCTTCCAAACGTTTTCCGTTTTCGTTTTGTGTTGCTGCGTGTGTTTAGTTTGTTCGGTAAAGTGTTCGAAATTCGTCGATGTATAGTTTATCATAATCGCGGAGATTTTTCATATTTTTCGTAAGAAAAAAAAAAAAAAAAAAAAAAAAATGGATTTAACTTCAAATTTATTATTAGAGGAAACATTTTACCCGTTATCGAATAAAAATGTAATTTACAAAGTGAGAGTTACTAATAAAGAATTAATTTTAAATCGCATTAACGGCTATTCGTCGAAAACCGAAACAATCAGTTTGAATGATATAATCGGCTGTCGATGTACAAGGAAAAAACGATCAGCGAACGAAGTGTGTATATGTCATCCAATAAGCAATCGGAAAATGCACCAAACGGTCGCTGACGGCGAGAATCAAACAATCAACAGTTATAACTTCAACGGCAAAATCGACGTAACCGCTTATTTACATATTTACGCTTATGTGATGAGAAATTTTATGATCAAAAATGGTAAAAAACGCGAGAGGTATACGATCACACTGACGTTTAGATCGTACAAAAGTTACGACGAGAACATGAGGGAAGCACAGAAATGGAAGCGTACCGTGAGACAGTTGATCGCTACTCCGATCTATCCCAGCATCTTCCCGCCGCAAGGCTCAGACAGTACCAACAGCGAGGTGGATAATTTTAGCGGAAGTAAGTGTTTTCGTGTTAAGCATTTTATTTAATTGATTCGATTTGTTTATATCGATTAAAAGCTTTCTCTACCCTACTGCTTCTACAAAAGAAGTGATAAGGTTTTTCGTTTTTTTTTTTTTTTTTTCGATACCACGAGCATTTTATTTTGTAACAGTTTCGAAAAGTCTGAAATAACCAGTTTATGGAGAGGATTCGTTTCTTTGGTAGCGCTTATTTCACTTATTACGATAATTACTTATTCCGATTTCCTGAATTATTAAAAACTATAAATCCTTTATTTTCGAAAAAAGAGATTTATCGATGTATCTCGATAATGGCTATTTGGAACGGCGAAAATCGGTAGATCAGAAAATTTAAGAGGGCTTCAACCAAAAAAATTCAGACATAAAAGTTGAAGAGTTGTTGTTTTAAATATATGTACATATTATTACGTTCTTCATAAGAGAACAAAATTAAGTGATTTGTTAAGTAGAATTCGATTATCCTTTATTTGTAGTTGGTTACGGTTCGAAATTATTCTAGGAATAGACGAACGTGAAGTATTACTTATAATTACAAAAATATGTACGAATATAGTCTAATGGAAACGCGGACGTTATCAATTACTAATGACTCAGTAAAATTCGGATAAATGCGTTTACATGATCGCGGATTTTCAAGTATCGATGTTATATTTTCATTCTATTTGGAACTTTGTTCGTCGTTTTTTTTTTTTTTTTTTCATATAATCAGTTCTCCTGTATCACCGGTTTTACCCGTCTCGGTAGTGACGTGTTTTATTATTTCGTATACTTAATTTTATAATCTAATTTTAATTTAATTTTGGGTGCTTGAAGAAAAAAGTTTTACACATTGCTATATAATTTACATTTAGAGTTTTCAATATCCCACCAATGGTATTCAAAAAAAAAAAGTAGAAAATTCTTGTAGTTTTACATCTGTCTGCATTGAGGCGAACGGTTGCGAAGAAATTAATAAATAATAACGGTGCTGTAATGTTTTACAAGTAGGAAATTAAGAAACTACGGATTCTTTTTTAAAATGCTATACACTCATTTCACCTAGGTAGTGCGGTAGCCCAGTAATTAAGGTGCTCCGCTATCAAACCAGAAGGTTCGGGGGACTTGTTTCGTTCCGGATCTAGGTCTCTCGGTTATACCGGGAGTAATCTGAGAAATTAAATGCGCATACCAGTGAGAAACGAACTAGCCTCCGCTATTCTCTTCAGGCCTATTAAGCTTACCATATTACGCTAATTCCACAAAATCGGATATTCCTTATCTGGGCTATTCGCTTTAGTAGTTCACTTTTTATTTCATTTGAAGGTGATTTTTTTTTTTTTTTTGAAGATTTCTTAAAAACAAAATTTCGTCGCTCGATAAAAGTTGGGGAACAAAGAGAGGCAAGCAGCGAGTTTAATTCAGTGAGACACACTGTACTACGCGCGACGTATTTTATTTAGCTATCGTTTAAGAACGGGATATTTTACTTTTACCTTTAAAAATGTATGCCTGGATAGCGGAAAATTTTCGACGGTATTGAACTCTGGTTGAACTGGAAAGTTCTCATACTTCCTCGATGAACGAAGATTTGTCGAAAAGGAAATGTGGTAAAATCAATTGCGCTTTAAATATTCAATAATTGCGGGTTTTTTTTTTTTTTTTTTTTTTTTTTTTGGTTTAACTAAAGGTTTTTTTTTATTCCAGAGATAAAACCCAAAATTTTATGATATTATAGTTCTTAGCAGAACTCTACATTGCAAGCACCACGGGGGACAGTGAAAAAAGTAAGAAAGCAGTACAGGCGGGAAAAAAATAAGGTGGAAACACATGAGCTTCAGTGACTGTATAACCAATATTTCTATCGGCCAAAGGAGCCGAAAAAAAGCGAGTTGTTGTCGAAAAATTATCCAAATAATTTGGAAGGAATAATATAACGATCGAAGCAGGCAAAGTGGGGATTCGCAGTGACATATTGAGAACGGTTAGAAAAATAACCAAACTAATGCTGAAAGAGCGGGTTGAATAGACGGACAAAGGGGTTCAGTTGCAAACAGTAAATTTTGAAGTAGTTCGACACTGGAAACAAAAATCGATCGATGTTTGTCCATAAATCTCTGTTACGGAAAGAAACTTGTTTGGACTCGTTATCATTAAGTTGTCGTACATGATAGAAAGAGATTGTAAACCAGCAAAAGGAAACGTCGCAGTCGCAAAGAGTTGTGTAACCGGAAAAAAATAATTCAAGATCACGAGCGGGGGATAAGCGGAAACCGTAAGAAAAAGAAGACAGCTTTTGGAAAATCTTTAATATTTTCGGAAAACCCCGCACACCTCCCTATTTAACGCTGATTGCGCAAAGATTTGAAGAGGTGAAGAAAAGGAAAAAAGCTTGAGAGAATTGAGATATAGAATGAAAAGCTACAACTATTCCGAGATTTAAAAGCATCCCCCCGAAAACGTTAACGATGAAATAAAGAATTTTTTGAGAATTTTCGTTAACAAAAAACTTCTATTAGCTAATTATTGAATGAGGAGTGAAATTGGCTACCATACCACAGGGGTATCACGGGATTTCGAGACTAGTCTCGTTCTAGATTTAAATCACTCCCAGGTTGTTTACCCAGCCTGAAATAATTGGGTACAACCATCTGAGAAAGCAAAGGCGGCCGAGAGAAAGGCACTAGCCGCCCTACTCTCATCAGTGCCGTTAAGTTTAGTACATCGTGAATCTTAACTTCACAACGCTCAACGTCTTATTTACAACAATGTGAGCTCTTAAGCGTAATTTTCAGAATTAAGATATCGCTAATATATAGCGAAATACGGAAGAGGAACTGATTGTTTACGTGAAAAACAGAGAAGGTTCGATTTCATTCGAAGAACAAAATATAGTACTGTCAACTTTAAAACGAAACTAGAGAATTAGTTGTGTCATATGGAAATAACCTCGCTCGGAAAGCCAATCACGACTGTAGTACGCACCTTGAAAATAAACTCGTCTATTTTCAACATGCTCCATATTGCGCGCCTGGCTGTATTCGAGAGCTTAGTATAAATAATAATAATAATAATAATAAAACCAGTCCTAATACATCGATGCGATATAGAGGATTTTAGAATTAAGCTTATCATAATGTAGTCCAATGGAAAAAGGATATTAAGCCAGCCTTTACCGAGATCACCTTAGATGCGCACTTAGAAGTCACACTTGAGTTCGGTGAAGACACCGGTATATGATACATTGTTCAGTTTCGTATAGAGGCAGCTCATTTCCTTCTATATCGCACGGATGATAGGTTGAAAAAAAAAAGATTAAATGAACTAAAATGTTCCCTATCTTTTGATAATAAGAATCGACCGTGTATACTTCTTTACATAGTGCACAGAGGTGATAAAGCAAGATATAACCAGTAGCGGATCCACGGGGGGGGGGATAGGGGGCACCCCTGCAAAGAACCAAAGCCTCTAAGAAAACGTTTGTTATAACAGAGAAACTTAATTTATGCTATAAAAGATTTGTATAATGTTACACCTATGGATTTTAATAATTAATATTTAATACTGTTTTCTAGTAAAACTATTAATATTCTGATTTAAACCCAACACTGTCATCTTCTTTTGTCTTTCTTATTTAATTTTGCAATTTTAATTAAAAATAGTTCAATGAGATATATTTTTTTTACTTCCCCATGGGGACAAAGAATTCGGATCGGATTACTAACAAAAATAAAAAAGAAGTAAAGTCTAATAAAAATACTATCTTTCTTCCTATTTCTAAGCGACCATTTTAGCTAGAATTTTTTTATTTCGTTTTATTTTTCACCCCTAAAGATAGGACAAAAGTTAAATTAAAAATTGTAATATTGATGTATTTTTAAAACATTTTTAAATTTCTAAAAAGGTGGTCGCTATTTGATTTTCTTTATGAAGAATGGATGGGGTATTTCTTAAATCTACTGCTTACCGTAGAAGATTTTACGTAATTATATTATCCCCCCCCAAAAAAATGCCCTTCTGGATCCGCCCCTGATATAACTAGTAAATTTTACTTCATTTATAATTAATTCTATGTCTGACATTTTCCATCATTTTACCAAAAACACTGTTACTCATAAGCTTCCAATAGTTCTTCTCAAACTTTTTGATAGAATGTTTCCGCTGTAGAGTGTTTAAATTAATGTCTTTAGGGGGGGGGGGGTTACTTTCTTTATGACATAAAACGATTACTCGAAAATATGCTGAAAACGTTTCATTTATAACGGCAACTATAAGATTCTTTGCCAATACTGCTAAAGTCGATTGTTGTTTGTATCGTAATGTACGAGGTAAAACATTTATTACGATTGTACACCGTGAATACGGATTGTTTAATCCGAAACTTAATGACATTTTTTAAAATGTTCATATTAATTGTTGTCTTACGTGACTGGTTGCACTATTTTATTAATACGGTGACACGAGATAGTACGCAGTATTGTAGCATTAAAATAAGCTTATTAATTCGAAAAATGTTTTTATTCAGCCGCACAAACTGAAATCAAGAACAGAGTGCTAGGAAGTGTATAAGGATAAAATTATTAAAAGCTCTTCGAATCAAACAAATAAACGCCTACTGTGAATGCGCGTGCCTGTTGAAATTTGAAAATACGACGTCTAAGAAAATCGAAAAAAAAAAAAAAAGCAGAAATCGTGTAAATATTTGGTCTAACCTCGGACGTCGTATTTCGTTCATTTCGTTTATATCGAAGCATTCGTTTCTAGTTCATCGAGACACAAGTTATGTTGCTAAAAAAAAGAATGATTTAATAAAGTTTTAAATTTACGGAGTAAAGTAAAGCTCTTAAACTTTTTAAACAAATGCTATTTGGTTATGTTTTATTTTAGTGAGGTTTAGCTGTCTTCTTACTTTTTTGTAGTCTGAGCGTAGGCGACTGACTATTTGTACATTCTAGTTGTACAAATGTAGTGTTCACGGCAGCTTTTATGTTCAAAACGTAAATGCACACGCAAGATTATACTTGGAACTGATTGTAAATGTTTGATTTATCGATCTATGTATAAATGTAGTCTTCTAAGTCTGCCTACACTATACACCAACGGTATGCATGAAATTGGCTTCGATATGATTCTATCAGCGACTATCTGAATTATTCGTAATAATTTCTGTTGTGGAATTGAGTTCAGAATCTCCGTGACGGAGGTCAAGTGCTCTAACAAAACGCTATAAACGCAGTAAACTAAACGAACTAAAATCATGATACAAATAAACTATCGAAATTAATCTAGTCTTTTTCCGGTGAAATTTTCGTTTATAAGTTAATGGCATTTGTTCGCAGCCGAAAAAGCACGTAGTTCTGAACAAAAAGGTGTTTTTTTTATTTTTTTTTTGAGGCACACTATTTGTAGACATTGACCCAGCGCAATTCTAATTTTTAGAAATATCAACGTGCGACGGCGGGATTCGAACCGGGTCCTACCTGAACGAAATACCGCTGCCTGACCAACTCTACGCCAAGATATAGCTATTTGACGCGATTTGCATTTTTAACGGAACTAAAATCGAGCGCTACTTGTATAATTTCTTACAATTTTGAAAAAGTTTGAACAGTTCTGGACGGAGCAATAAACTGGTGGTACTTTTTCCTTTTTCCTTTCTCTGCTCGTTGATGGCAACGTTCGGATGACCTCTGATTCGTTTAAATAGTAGCTGGAGTCGCGTCATATTTCACACGATCGCTTTAATTAACCGTATCTTATTTTCAACCAATTAGCGTTTCATCGTTTAGCTAAAAATATCCATCAGCGCGCAGATGTGGGTCTAACAATGTGAATGCAGAATATTTCGTAACGTTTATTACAAGTTCTGATTAGTTAGTAGTCCCGTCAAAGAAAAAAGAAAAAACATTTATTTCAATTAATGCAAGAACTAAAAATACACATAGGAATACGGTTTAATTCATTTGATCGGTAAATGAGCTATAAATTTAAAGTCGTTCAATGATTGCCGAAATAAATGTCTGTCATATTCATACATGCATACATACATACATATACATACATAAATACACATACATATACATATCCATATAATATATATTATGCAATTTTTAAAAAGCTAGGCAAAAGCAGTTGTCTTAATTTTTGACCGTTTTTAATTGATTCCCGTTCGTTGCGTAATTAAAAATATATATGCAATAATTAAACCTTATTTCTCATTTTATTCAGTCGACAGAATTTTCTGCATACTTCTAAATAATTAGCCTCCTTATATTAAATAGTTATAGTTGTATTCTCAGTGTTTAGTTACATTCTATTCTGTTTATTTTAACAACCTTCCATAGCATGCTGGACAAGATGATTTAGTTCACATTGCGGCCTGGTAGTTTCACATAAATAATAAATCAGCGTTGTTTTCAGAGCGAACTAAAATTAATTCTTCCAAAACCAACGGCCAAAGACTACTTCCGTTCTGCTTAATAATCTACCGTGGAATTCTGAATATACTAGAACGCTTTAAATCTGATAGAAATAGAGTTATCATTGGACCTCCGTAAAACGCTCTATATCCCCTTAGATGGTAGGCTCGCCCTCGACGAAAATAGGGGGATTATTTCACACTTTTCGACTCTTTAGTGATCACTGATACAATATAATATGATGAAAATGTTAAAGGCCGTTTATTAATGCAGCGTGTATGAAGAACGGTGCATTGGCGGAATTTCACCGCTTGAGATGGAAAAGTACATCGGTACAAAAACAGTTAGCGTGGTGCTACATGTAACCATAAAACGTAAAGAGTTACACAGCCTAGATGCAGATCATTGTATTAAAAATTTGGATGGATATGGAAAGAAGAAATGATGGAGCCTCGAAGGAATTGTGTGAAGATACTTATCTATATAGAGAATTCTAGAATAGGATAAGTTAATTAGTTCAGCAGTTATTAAAAATTTAGCGTATATACCACCAATAAAAACAAAAACCTTTTAGGCTTTTTTTTTAAAAAGATAGCTTTTATACTGGCCGGTTATCATTATATAATCATCAGTTGCGCATCTAGTAACTATTTGCCAAAAGATGGATGGGAGTTTATTACATTCGTTTATTCTTTCTCATGCCCCATGCCCCCCCCCCCATCGTTCATTAAGCCCTGCTCAAAGGCATGGTTTTGGAGAACACTATTTTGTTACCCTTTAACACGATTTAATTCCGTTAAATGTTCGTTTGTTTTTTTCCGTTAATGATGCTGCGTTACTTACCGTCCGATCGTTTGTAATCGAGGCGCGTCTACGGTACAATGGAATTACCGAAAACAAACAAATAACTCTTAATTTATTTCTTAAATTTCTTCTTTTACTCGGACTTCCCCTTCTATCGTGTTGTTTCTTTCGTTTCTTTCATTTCTTTTGTTATTGTCGAGATTGTTTCTTTTCATTACCTTCAATAATTAGTGTTTTGTTTATCTATCTAATTTTTCCTTATTTTTTACCATAAGCAAGTAGCTTATTCTTCCCATTCGTTTTCTTCATTACTTTGTTAAACCAAATTTGTTTTACTTTCCACTTAGGATTAGTCGGCATTGCCCTACTATTTAAACTCAGCCTTTAACGAAATATCTATTCGTTTTTTGTTGTTTTTTTTTTCGCTTCTTCCTTGTTTCCAGAATTATTTTGCAATATTCCTTTATTTTCTTTTTTATCTCTCTTTTTGCGATTCCTTCCTTCGTTCTCGCTATCGTCGCTCTTTTCCTTAATGTATGCATTTTTACGGCATGTTTGATAACGGGTATTAGTTTGGTTTTGTTGGGGAAAAATGAAAAAAGCGAAGAACAACTACTGTGAGTATATAGTATCGGATGAGAAGGTCATATTTATTAAATCACCGTCTGTTTTGATCATAAATTCAACTGCGTTTAACGCGTACTCATTCTACTCTCCTCCCAGTTTCCTGTAACGGACAGATCGCAGTAATTAGTATTTACATGTACCATATTGTATAAGGAAAAACAGATTAGGGTTAGAAAAACCGATTTTGGACAAGGCGAATCGAGTACATCGATTATCCGACATTAAAGTGATCCAGTAGCGTGTAACAACGGAAAAAAGGAAAATTAAGTACGTAAATTAGATCTAATTCGTTGAATAATTATGAAATTCGGACATCTTTGTCTAATACCGGATACATATAAAAATACAATGAATCTTCTTCTTCTTTTGTCTTATCCGCTTTTTGATTGCGGGATTTTTATTATACAATAAAAACGCAATTCTGTACAATAGAGTGTAGATTTATAGACATTTCTCCAGAAATGTACATTCTTTTTTTTTTTTTTTTTAGTTTGGGTATTATTTTATATTTATACATATGTACATTTCATGTATACATATACATATGTATATATGTGTGTGTGTGTGTGCGTGTGTGCATATATACATATATATATATATATATATATATATATATATATATATATATATATATATATATATATATATATATATATGTATATTAATAACAACGTAATTCTTAGGCCAGCCCTCATTAGAAAAAATGTCCCAATTTTATGTAACGAAAGTTAAATGTTAAATGAAAACATCATTCCTAATCATCCACTCATTAGGTTTTTTAATAACAAAAAAATGTATCATGCCAGTAAGAATGAAGTTGTAAATTTTGATAATTTTATACAACCTTGACTCGGGCTGCTGCTTCTTCTCCCTTTTTTTTAAAAAAAAATTACATCTTCTAACCTCCTATCGATATGTAAAAGCTTCCATATCAGATCATGGGCTATCGGATATTTACGCTTCCTCCTTTTCTAATAATTATTCATTTCATCTGTCAGTGCAGCCTACTCTTCCTCCCTATTCATGGTTTCTTTTGCATCCCTCTCTTCTTCGATATTCTGATGTTGTTTCCGTTGTTCGTATGCATTTTGGCCATTGTTTGGTGCCTTCCTCCAGATTTTGCTTTTCCCTAATTTCCTCCCCAACGCTGATCATGTGTTCTTCCAGGGTTCATCTCTTTCTGTGGAGCGTTCTGTTTTGTATTCCTATTTGTTGAGGCTTGGGCATTCTGCTCTTTATTGTGCTCCCTATATCCTGTTCTTTCGTTCTCCACTGCTATTTGTTACTTTTTAGCAAAGATTTCTGATCGGATTAAAATATAACCGACTTCTTTCCTTACTATTTGTTTCTGGGTCAAGGTCCTTGGTTGACGATCCCAAAAGAAAAAAAATACAAAGTACAGAAGAGAAAGAGAAAATGTGAGTAGAGGGGTCAAGGGGCGGAGCCCCTTGTGAGTTCAAAATGATCGATTTTATAATATATATATATATATGTATGTATGTATGTATATGTATATATAAATTTTTACGATTTTAATTTATATTCAGCATATTGAATGTAGATAACAAATGTTTAATATACACAAGTATCTTGAGACCTATTTGAATTTGCGGAGTATAGCTTTAGGGTTGTGCTAAACCTACAAATCTGAGGATAATGCTACCCAGAATAAAATCCTTAAGCTCGTAACCAAAGCGCCATGATATATAACAAACTTAACCTTGCATCAGGATTTAGAATATGTGACAGATGTTATTAAAGATCATGTCCGAAGACAGGCAGCAAAACTGGAAAGTCATTCGAATGAACTTATTGCTGGACTATTAGATACTATTAGCGATATGGGGCGGTTGAAGCGTAAAAAACCTCATGACCTTGTCTAAGATAAAGACTCTATCGGTTAGGTATCATTGAGGTTACTCTCCCTTTATGCTCAATATTCCCCTCTTTAAGTAAATTTGCTAAATGGCCTGCAGATGGCCAGTTTGTAATGGTGTAAGTAAGAAAAAACAATTATTTTCAACGCTAGAGTTATGTTCATAGTTATAATATTTAGATCGACATTTTTCGTTATATACAAAGTTTATTTTCATGTATCGATTTTCATGTATCGATTTTTATGCGATTTTTATGCGATTTTACTGATATTTAATTTTTCTCAATCATATAAATTGACCAAATGTTGTAACCCTGAATTGTCTTCTACCGTGTTCTCTTGGTTTTGTCCAGATGCTATATTTGTTTGAAAGTCTGCTACATTTTTCTGACAGATTTCCCGTTATCGCAAAGAATTGCATATGGGAAAATGTAAAGGTGGTTTGGTATATCTATATATCTCACCCTTCTCTCATTTATATATAATTATTTTTGTGTAAAATGTGTTATTTAAAAATACTTCATATTTTTATCAAAAATTAATTTTTACAGTCAAAAATTTTGCCATTTTTAACAGTGTCCGTTTATTCTCTCTGGGGGGAGCTGCAGCCCCATAGCATCACATTTTGGGTGCGCCAGAAGATGTTAACCACCTCCTTCCTTAACCGCGTGAAATATGCAACACACAGAAATCGATTTTTGTTTCCGAAGATATTCCAAGATATTTATCTTTTGCATTGTGCAGATGCCCTGATTGTGCTATATTTACCTTTCTACAAATTCATACAATTATCACTTAAACTATGTAGAAATGTAGAAGATAATTATTTTGATTCATTTATTTTCTACTCTTAATTTTACTTAGTTCAAGTTAAAAAAGAGTTGTGTATTTTTTTAAACTTCTACCCTTTTCTCTGCTTTAGTTTCATTTAGAGTAATACGTAGTATTTATAATATTTCTAATTAATATTTTTTGCGTGTTTTCGTTTATATATTTATTAAGTGTCTTTAACAATCAGCTATTCAAGAAATATAGGTGAGGGAATAATGAAATTATACATTTTATAAAATCATAAAACCTTAATATTAGTTTTGTTAAATCTCAACCAATAATTTAAAAAAGTAAATAAAAATTAAATAAATAAAAAAAGGATTTGATTAATTTTTCTTCATAACCATTACACTGCACTTCAAATTAGTCTAAGCCTTCGATTCAAATTAGTATTTTGCTTAACTGTTTTAGATTATTATTAGAAAAGATCTCTGAAATTTATTAAGATATTAAATTAAAATAATAAAATAAAAATGGCAGTTTATTCAAACAAATTTTCTTACATACTAAATAACTATAGTTATCGTTAACTTACATACGGAATCCTCAGCGCATGAAACCTCATGCTTGACTGAACTTGTTTATTTATACTTCACTTCCGTAGCATATAAATGACGCTGTTTTATATTATACTGAAGGTGATCTTTTATGCGTAGAATAGATAATAGCCAATGAAGTTGCTGTATCCTAGCCAAACAAAAAAATAAAAAAAAAATAAATAAAAAAAAAAGTTAGAAAATACAAGCTAAAGAGAAAAAGAGAAAATTGCTTGCTTTTTGCTCGCCATCTTGCAGCATAACACGAAAAGTTGTCAAAATACGTGTTAAATTAAGTACTGATGTTACGTTTAATACTTTGCGAAGAGTTCTACCAGGAACAATTGTCTGTAAAGTAATTTGGCTTTGTAATGAACGTCAAGATTCGTACAAATTCGGTTTAATGTTTTTATTTTTATTGTTGCGTTGTTTAAATCTCGTGTAAAAATATTAACATTTCCAGTCTTTTCGACACTACTTTTATTCGCAGTAATTTTTTTTATTCCCCCTATCCCCGCGAGCGCCCTACAAACTTTTAACTACCAATTTCCCTCCTCTTCAGATGTTTTGTTCAGAGTTACTGCTCTCAATTTTTGCTTTATTGTTTTTGTGTTAAGTAAAGTAAAGTAAGTTCCATACCCTTGAGAGGGCGTTGGGATTGTGAAGTTAAGCTTTCCATAATGGTACTAAGCCCAACGGCACTAATGAGAGTAGGGGAAGCAGTTCCTTTCTACCACATTAATTTATTTAATAAACGTAACATCAGTAATATAATTCGATTATAAAAACGCACCATATGTATATTAAAAAACATCGGCTGAATCATTTCGTATGCGTGTTCACAGTTAAAATTGTTTTCTCTTTGCAGTTCACATTCGTAAAGAATTGACAGATGGAAAAATTAAAAAAGTAACGCGAATATCAATTTTTGATAATACCTGCGGTAATATTTAACACACTAACAACAGATGATCCTGAAAATCGCTAGTACCAACCTCCTTTTAAATATTACTCGATATATATGTATGTGCATATATAGTATGCGTGTAAAATAAATGTCCGTTTGTACGAATACGTTTAAACGTAGGTACACACGTTTATTTATCGCTCAGTTTTTAATTATATTACGGATGGGTTATAAAATTTTGAATAAAAATTATTCATACATATCCGAGGAGGTATCTAGGAAAATTGTGTAGTATATAGAAATAGATTTTGAAAACCCGAAAAAATGATTGCGACTGTTAAAATTTGCATTGCGACTGAGACTTTTTTTTTTTGAGGTGTCAAAAATGGCTTTGAAAAAATGCCAATGTCAAAGGAGAAGTGGTAATAGGATTAATAAAAGTTAGTTTAAATAAAAAATTTGATTCTGTTTTTAAGTAAGGCGCAATCAGTTCAGAATTACGGAATGTATCTCTTGTATGTTAGTTAACTAAGTATATTTAATTCTTAGTATGACCGGATTTTTTTTTTTTTTTTTTAAAGGTGTGTATAAGGGTTTCCATGTACCGTGTTTAACTACTGGGGCTATTACAGCACATGGAGCCTACTTAAGGGGATTAAACGCGATAGTGCAGATCGCTGCTCCGCATGAAAGCTAATACAACTGCGATCGCGGATGGAGCATTTGACAGTATCTTAGAACTAGAGGAAGTGGTAAAGAGAATGGATCGTGGTACTGAAAATGAGGAACATCCGAGAAGCAGGTGAGAGGTGGATGGGACGCTCGGTTGACTACGAAAGGGGCAGACATTGGGGGGTACCTGGCTCGTGAATATGTAGCTGTGCAAGAGGGTTTATGTCCTATTCGGAGATGATTCAGGACAGAAAAATCTCTGCGGGAAACTCTGTCTGTGGGCCACCAAGGCTCCGTGGTTGTTTTCATGCTTCGGATTTAAAATTGCGTTACTGAATAAAATCTTCCAAATCTTATCATTTCTTTCTATTCGGTTATGTCGGATTTTTAGTTTTTAAACTGACTGTACTACTCTTACATTCTATCTAATGAGATTAGATGTTTTATCTCGTTTCATGTTATGAAAAAGTTTCTTCCCATCCAATAATCGCACCTGCCTGGTTTATTACTTTTATTTTACGAGTTAACATACTAATTAAATAAGCAAAAAAACTAAATAAATAATGTGAAACATTATATAAAAGTATAAAAGCAATCTCAAATTTTTTTAAATATATTGATGACAAACGAAACACGTTAAAATAAATGCCGTCGTAAATCGGTCTAAAAATTGCGCACCGTATAAATCTAACTCGTCATTATAATATACATCGATGGATATTCCGGCGATCCATAGATCGAAAGCGTGTAGAATATTAAAGCAAGCGAACTTGTATATACAATAAAAGTCGTCATAAACATTACGCTCTTTATGAAGTGTTGTTCACTTTAAAAATAATAATAAGAAGAAGAAGAAGAAAAAGAAAAATAAGACAGAGGAGAGGAAAAATAAAGGACAACTTTCCTGCTACGTCGCTTACTAAATGAAATGCAACTTTCGTGTTTATCCGAAACATTCGATCGATTGTGATATGCTAAATATTGTTAAATATTGCCGCCTCAAGAAATATTTGCTAAATAAAGAGTTATAAATGCGATTTCGGCAAATTTAAAGTGACTCAGCTGATTCTCAGGGTCTTCTGGAGTTGAATAACTTTTCCATTCGATTAATAAAAAATGTAGATCGTGTATGTACGTATGGAACGAAAAAAACTCGTGTCGGGAGCTGACAAATTCTCCGATATTGATATGTTTTTAAACTGAACTACGTTAGTTCTGGTGAGATTATACAACACCTACAGCAACGCTACCAGTTTTCCATCTTGATTCCTGTTTTGACCGCAGTCAAACGGAATTACAAACGCCGAGTCTGTATTTCACGATTTAGGTGAATTTTATACGTTTTCTGACCTTCAATCGAGTTTTTACAAGAACTTGTCTTTAACTGAGTGAAATTCGTTCTTGTATTACTCGAGCCGTGTAACTGAGCTAGCTTTACTTTACGAATTAACCAGAGTGTCCGGGCTTGTTGTAGTAGCGAGAATTAAAATTAATAAATAGTAGTGAGAGGAGAATGTAGTTTTTGATGTATTAATCTTCAAAACCCCAAAACCGATTTTACAACTTATCAAATCCTGCATTTAGCTGAGCTCGTGTTTCCGGAAACCCATCAAGCGGATATGTAAGAGTTGTAGATGAATTTCAATATGTAAAAATAACGGATACGAATAGTTAAGAGGGTATTCTGTTCGAGAATGAATTGTAGGAGTTCGGCTGTCGCAGTACAGGATGGTTCGTTTACTCTCAAGTAAGCGGAATGACAGTTTTTGTTATTTGGAATTCGCTGCCGTTTTAAATTTTGTTTTTTGTTTGGCTCGTCAACCAGAGACCTTTATTCGTAAAAAAAAAAAAAAAAAAAAAAATAGACAAGAAAGGAATCAATTATACCATGATAATATCAGATATTGTTAATAAGAAGTGATCAATATGCCGGGAATGAAATTTGCGGAAAAGGAAAAGCCAGGTTATATAAAAGGAGCAGGAAGTATCTCTGCCAACCGGAAAATAGAACACTTAAGAAAAAGAGATGAACATACTTAATCCACACGTGAGATTAGTATCGCAAACACGCGCTTCGTTTGAAAATACGCAGAGGAAACCAACGAAAAATGAAAATGGAAAGAAGATAGTTCAATAGTTGAATAATGGAGACAGCAACAGAACGACGCAGTGAAGGAAATAGAAATGCCGACAGATGAACTGAGTGATTATTAGAAAAATAGCGAGCGTAAATATCCGATGATCTCTGAGATGAAAACTTTTCCACAACGAAAGGAGATTAGGAGACGAGGATTTTTCTTAAGAAAGGAAGCTGGAAGAAGCAGCAGCAGCTTGTTTACCAAAAAAAAAAAAAAAATCTGTCGCTTCATTATTGAAGATGTCCGAATGACTAGGAACCCACAGATAATAAATTTGAATAAAATAGAGGCAAGAAGGAACGTGGATAAAAGCGAACGGAGAATGATAAAATCAAAGAAATGATCATGCAGAAAGAGCGGATTGAATGATACGATCGTGGAGTAGTCGGATGTAATCAAAAATTTAGCGGAAATGAAAATAATGGAACGCGGGATGGTTGTTAGTTCGTTTATGATTATGGAACGGAAAGGAGGCAGACGAAAAGATTCTGAAAAGTTAAACTTCAGGGGGATGAAAGAGTACAAGCTCTACAAATATCAGTGCTGGAACAACACTATCTGGTAGCGATGGTATCAAGGCGCGAAATAAATGCGTGACTGTTATGGCCGCATGATATTATACAAAAAACTAGGGCCATTTTAATATTGAAGCGGAATAAAAAACTTTTTTCGCTACATCTTATGAGATTCCGTTTGGAGCTGCAGTGCATCATGAGGAACGTGTGTATATCGAAATTAAGCAGCAAACCAAGTGCTATTTAAGAGAGGCATCTAAAATGTTTCCAGTGAGAGGACGGTTTCGTTTCGAAATATTCCCCCCAAAGAAATTTATGGGGTTTATGATAATACGATCAGGTAACATTACATTTTTTTTTTTGTTTTTACGCGGCTTTTTAATTTAAATTAAACTGAAAAAAATGACGCTAAAAGCTAAAATTAGTTCCATCGATATTTATTAAAGTATCGTTTGAAGAAAAAAAAAAATTATTTTCTAAAAATATTTCTCTTAAATTACGGTCGCTATACACATAATTGTTTTTATATATACGCATAACCGTACATTTATAAAACTATTATTTTTCGCATTTATAATATTATTTTTAACATTTTCACAATTATTCAAAAATCCCACAAATTTCGGGAATATTTCGAAATCAAATGGCTCCTCATTGGAAATATTTTAAACTATTGTGATGTTTAAATAACAGAATGTCAATCGTGCTCTAAATGCTCTTGACTAAAATGACCGGAGGAATACGGCCAGAAGATAATTAGCGGCATAACTTATCAGATGTATAATTTTACTTTTGCGCTATAGATAATGAACAACCATATATATGTATATATATATATAAACTCGGTCACTTTGGCCTCGCAAGGGGCTGTGCCCCTTGACCCCTCCTGCTTTCATTCCTGTCTCTTTCTCTTCTATACTTTGTATAAAATGATCAAAATTTACAACGTAATTCTTACTGGCATCAACACACACAAAAAATAACATAACCACAAAAATCCTATTCTAACATTTACCTTCCGTTATATAAAATTAAAACATTTTTTCGTTACATTTTTCGTTACATATTTCATTACATAAAATTGTGACATTTTTTAAATAACAATAACAAAAATCCTACAAAATATAACAAACGTTACATAAAATTGGGACATTTAGCGTTACATAAAATTGGGACATTTTTCTGGGACATTTTTTTGGGACATTTTTTCGAATGGGGGGTAGCCTAAGAATTACGTTGTAATTAATATATATATATAATAGATCGGCTGGCCTGAGATTATGCATGCGCATTTTACGAATTTTCTATTATCTGAGTCGCTTTTTTAAATAAATCAATAAATATATATATATGTAATTTCACATTTGCTAGACAATGTTTTTGTTAAGTTGCTTGATTTAGCGGCAATACTGTTCAAAGTGAAGATAGTGCGCATTGGTAGTATATAGGTTCGTTACTTAAGCTTGCTAGAGAGGAGTTGGGAATTTTTTCGGAAACCGGAGAATTCGAAGAAAGTACAAGAATACCTACGTGGTGCGTAATAATAATATAGAACTTGAAAGTATTAAAACTGGTTTCTAGAATATGTGTGTGTACGTATTTATTCTATATATAGTTGATTAAGAATCTCTTCAGATTTTTCAAGTAATCGAAGAAATGGTCGAAATTATTACGAGCTGTTGATAGATAAGAATTCCATTTTGTCGTTTGAGATTTTGTCATTCGCTGTGTAAATTAGTAATGTGGGAATTATGAAATATGTATATCATTCGTTACAAGTTGTATTATGAAATGTTTGAGATGCAACCGATGCTCTCTGAAAAAGTTATATTTCGCTCGCGCGCATATCGCCTCAACTATATACATAAATATAGTACGAAGACGGAAATGAGCAAGAATGCGAACTGGATTTAAAAATGCGTCATTAATATTTACTCGGCGTAACTTTAAGCGAGAGATGTCCGGTCACTAATGTACAGCGAAAATAGAGCCGTTAGAAAGAATTGCGTCTAACTGCCTGTATATTAATGAGCCGATTTTCGGCGGATTTCTCTTACGCGCTAATTTAGAAGTTAATGATGCATTGTGTTTGTTTCGTGTCTGATCTTTCATCTGGTCTATACATATACCGTTGTTGTTAGTGGTGGAGCGCTGAAAATAAATGACAGATTTTTAAACGGTTTTTCTTCGGCGAAGACTGCTAATTGTACCTGTAGTTTCTGCATCTTTAATAGGAATGTGAAATACTGAAAGAAAATATAATTAAAAAGAAAATAAATTTTTAATAAAATATGAAATAAATAAAAATATAATTAAAAAGAAAATAAATTTTTAATAAAATATGAAATAAATAAAAATATAATTAAAAAGAAAATAAACAAACCACCAAACCAAACACTAATATAGTGTAAGGTGGCAGCCAGTAATTTAATAAAATATTAAATAAATTGATAAGCGACGACGAACGTATATCAGTGTGAACTTTAAAAGGGCAGAATGAACAACGGGGGGGGGGGGACTTCATGTAAAAGTTTATCTAAGTTTTGTTTTAAAAAATAACGAAATACTTGAAACGCTAACAGTTACATCAGCTAGAATTGGAAACGGGCGCAGCTAATGAATATGTTTGCCCGTTGATTCATTCTTATTTACATACTACGAATGAAAGTATAAAAAAAACGGTGCATGTTCACGTCGAGTCACCTACTGTCCGCGATCTCTGAAATTTAGAATGACTTGAAATTCTACGATTTAGAATTTAACACTTTAGAATCCCTCGAAGCTGTTTAGTGATCTTCTTTCAGGTGTTCATTACGAAACGTATACGTTATGCTAGCTGGGGTATCGCGCGCCCTAATGTGCACAGGACGTAACGCTGTTTCATCAGATTTTTCTAGTCGTTTTTCGGCTGGTAGGTCGTCGCAAGAATACACGGGGGGTACATGTTAAAATCGATTTGGCTTCTAAATCATTTTTATGTAATTTCAACTACATGTAATTAAATAATAAACGCTTCATTATTTAATAGTTAAAATTTAAATATTTTCGA
The DNA here is from genome assembly GCA_039619475.1 of Icerya purchasi. NCBI lineage: Eukaryota > Metazoa > Arthropoda > Insecta > Hemiptera > Monophlebidae > Icerya > Icerya purchasi. The sequence goes on along the minus strand of CM077115.1, from coordinate 138,170,383 downwards.
AGCATATTATTTACGAGTAGCCGCGCGAAATTATTGTAAAATTAAAATATCGGTGGTTTTGTCTTTTTTTTTTTTCGCGTTTTTGACGGGGCCAATAATTCATTGTAAAAACTACTATTACATTTCGCAATCTTATTTTTATGAAGTACATAATATTTCGAGGAAAATATTTCCATTTTTATTGCAACACGATCTTACGAGTTATTCTGCGTTGTGAAAAATTAAGACTATTAGCAAAGTGTTCGCCGATTGGTCGAAATTCGACCATAATTATTATTAAAAATTCGAGGAAAACATGTATGTATGAATTTGCATATTTCTAAAAAACAAAAAAATTTCTATTCTTATATACATTTCGTTCATTGTGTATATCTAAGAACATCGTACACTTTTATATGTACTTATTCAAAACAGTTCGGTACCGTTATAATTGAATATAAAAAATAAATTCAATAAAATAGCAGTAAATCACAATTTTTAAAAAACCCTCATTTAATTAAATGACAACACCTTAAGACTTATTACACTGTAAAAAATAATGATGTTTATTAAGAAAAATTAAAACATTTTAATAAGAACAGATTTACTGGCTATATTTATTTTTTCATTTTTTGTATTAACTTTTTATTTAAATAAGAAAAACAGAAATAACTGTTTCCAAAATTTTGTGTACCGATGACACACTAAAAAGATCGCGTCAATAGCTACTAAACAAAAATAAAAAAAAATAAAAAAGAAAATCGGTTAATACATAAATAAATAGAGCAGAAAGAGGTACTGAACTGTTTTGTCTTTACTTATTTGATACATATATTAATAGGAGTTATCGAATAAAATTTCAGTTCGACCGCATAATAATTACAACGCAAACGGTGTAAATAAATGTATGGCCGTATTTTATTGTGAAACAAGTATGTTCAAGATGTTATTTCTACAACGCGTCAAACGCACAGCAGCTGACGCAAGACACTGCTGTATATAGTGGAAAGTAATGGAATTGATTCTTTGTCTGCGTCAACAGTTTGCGTAAGACGCGCTGAGTGAGAATAGCCGTACAGCTATACTGCTTTCAGAGCAGTATACACAGACGCAGATGCGTTTTGTTTTGTTTACATTGTGTTTTGAGGAGTAATGAATCAAAAAGGGGGTTTTTTACGGTTGAAGATAAACTAGATTAGCAATAATTCATCAGTTTGTGATGCATATGATCACGATACTCTTCAAGTTAACTCGAGCTAACTTTTTTTTTTTCATTATATGCAAAATTTGAATTTATAAAATACATTTAAAATTTTTTTTTTTAATTAATATGTTTTCCACCGTAATTATGTGCGACAAGTATCTTTCTGACGAATTATTTCTGACATTTATTTTATATTAAATTATGCGCATAATTATAATTAAATTGCTTAATATTTAACCGGAAAAACTCCCGAAATTTTTTGTCATCCGGTATTAAACGGCTTCTTAGGAACAGTGTATTATAATCTCCTTTCTTAATATCGGTGACATAAATACCGGATGAATCTCAGCATTCCGCTCTTGTCATAAGTCCTGCAGCAAAATCTCTTCATCTTCATTTTCTTTTAAAAATAATTCTAATACAAAATTATGCACAGACAAATCAACCCTGGTCATTGACTTTACAACAGAGCATTTGCGGCAGTCACAGACACAATGCAAATAATGCACCGCGTGCGTCTAATGCTTGTGTCAACGATTTTGCGTTTGACGACATGCGTCTGACTTGTTATAGAAATCCCACCTTTAGCCTGTTTATTCAGAATTGTTACAAAATCATTAGACACCGTTATATAAGCTGTAAATATTATATATATATATATATATTAATTACAACGTAATTCTTCAGCCATCCCCCATTCGAAAAAATGTCCCAATTTTATATGTAACGTTTGTTATATTTTAATTTTTACCGACCTTATATATAATTCGATTTTGTAACGAAATATGTAACGAAAAAATGTCCTAATTTTATGTAATGAAAGTTAAATTTTAGGATAGAATTTTTGTGATTATGTTACTTATTTTTGTGTCAATGACGGTAAGAATTACGTTGTAAATTTTGATCATTTTACACAAAATATAGAAGAGAAAGGGACAGAAACGTAAGCCAGAGGAGTCAAGAGGCACAGTTCTTTTCGAGGCCAAAATGACCGAGTTTATATACATATATATATATATATCCTGTGTGCCGGAATTTGTGCAGGACTTTGTTATTGAATTTCGTCAAAGCGCATGCCGTTCATTGTTAAATCTTACGATTGCTTAGTTTTTCGTTTTTTAAATATTACACAGTTGTCAATGAGAATGATTTTTTTTTTTTAATTACACTGAAAATTTTCCAAAATGAATTACCATGTAAATCGCGAATAAACGTTTATCGTCGGGAGAAATTTTGATAATTTCGTTTAACAAACTTAACTAAACCACCACTACCCGCCTCTCTTTTAAGGTAACTCGAGAAGATAATTCGTTAACTGAAATCTCCGCGCAGTTTCTCTTCTTTTGTTTGTGTACCTGTGTGCAGGGTAGAGCAAAATCGTGCTCATTTCAAAGTTGCCTCCATTTGTATGCCGATTAAATGCAGTATTAAATCGATTTTTAGGTAATTTTTTTCGCTTTCATAGCTCTAGTTATTATTCGCAACAAGCGCATCGGCTACATTTGGATGATTCGTTATAGAGTGTGCCGACCGATCGACAATATATATGAAAATCAATGAAAAAGGCAAAAAGTTTTCATAATTTTACACGACCATTCTTTTTCTAGATTCTTAGAATATAATTTTCGATAAATGTAACTAAGTTTCTCCTGTTCATTTATTATCGCTAAATTACCTTTTTATTTTTTATAATATGTCTTCTCCCTATAATTTATCGATTAAAAATCAATACGTATTGTTACAGTTTATTTAAAAAAAAAAAACAAACTAATAATAATAATAATAATAATAATAATTATAAACTGCATTTTTACAAAGGATATTTTAACTAATATTACCGTTAGTATTCAAAAGAAACAAAAAAACATCGAGGTAACGGGCCGGTAGTAATAAGCAGATGGTTTAAAAGATTAAACAGCTGCCCACCCTGTACATCTGCTCATCCCTTTCGTCGCGAGTCTAGGGAGAGTGGATGCGCATGAAATTTCGCTTGTTATTTCACCTAGCCCGATGAAAAGGAAATGTGTTATCTTCTTGTCAGGGAGTGTACAATTTTTAGATTGCGAAAATAGGATTGAAAACTTTTTCGGAATTACGATTAATTAATATTTAGACTGGATGTTTTGGCTAAGTAGCGGCTCATTTTTTGACCGCCATCTTATCTAATTAATAGATTGCGGTAGAAAAAATAATTCTGGACGTTGGAGCGTGCTTCCGTGACCTGAAATCCCCCTAAAAATTAACGATAATGAAAAAAGAAATTATTGTTCTTAATTCTCACGCCGTATAATCGAATCCTAGAAAAAAAAGATACCGGAATACTTTCAAATCGCGGAAAAATATTAAAAAAAAAATATTACGATTATTTTATTTTTTTTTTTTTTTGCTGTTTTTGTTCCGGATACAAAATTTATTGAAATATTCTACACACGATACAACTAATAAATATCTGAAAAAGTGTTATTATCCGGTTAAATTATTTGCATACGTACAGAGATGCAGCTGCAGACTGTGGCGGTACCATTGTTCGTTTAGAATACGGCTGATTAGAATTCCCTTTCATCTAACTTCTTTTTCCTCGAGAACTTTTATTGTAAATTTCATAAAGCGTTTTTCAAAATGCTCTCTTCCCGCAAGACCTTCTTCGAAATGTCTTCTTCGCTAATGTTTTTTCCTCTTTTCGATATTTCCCAAAAATTGTTGGGTATACTTTAAATGTGTATGGTCTGAATTATGATTACATTCTCTAGCACTAATACTCTCTCTATGATCTTAAATATCTTCAGGTAAGCTGCGAAATTGCCAAGGACCGCGTTTAAAATTGGCTCTGCGTCTTAATTTTTTAATTTTTTAATAGTCTGTCTACAGTAAATATTTTTTATATTAGTCTTGCCAGGATTCGGTCGATCTTTCTTCCACTCCTATAATTATTTTGTTCGGTATTTTTGTAATAGAATTATTGGACCAGTTGAGTTTCTTAATTCAATTAACTTGTTCCTTCTGAGGATCTACAATACAGCGGTTATCTCGTAAATAGAATTGTGTGATACCGATGTAGGCTAATAAAACATCATTATTACAATGGTAATTTTTCTTTTTTTTTTTGATATCTGCCTTTTTTAATTTTTCGAATTAGATTAAAGGTGCGTATATCGTGGCAAATAGCTCATTATATGATGTGTGTGTTTTTTTTTGTTTCTATCACAACCAAATTCATTATCGTACAACGATCTTAAAATATTTTTTAATTTTATTCGTTTATTTTTAATCTATTATTATTTCAAGATACTCGGTTTTTGAATACTCCTCGTCGCAGATATTCAAAAAAGTATTTTGTGGTTCGAGTTTGAAAAAAATGCGGCGCATACGGTCACACGAAAGACCGATGCGTCATTTCAGATGAATTAATTCGTGTAACGAAAAGATCTATTTTGAGCTCAAAAAATGTCTATCCTGTTCTCATGAAAAAGTTCATAAAGATATAGTAAGATTACATCCGAATATCAGCAATTCTATTCCAGCGACAGCTGATATGATTGATCCCAGAGTGTACACATACGTTCTAAGTTTACACAATTGTACAGAACCGTACACGGAACAAAAAGGTATGATTTTTAATCTATTTCCCGTTTGGATCTCTTTATTCAGAATACCAGTGTAATGGAGTCAACTCTGTAAAAATGTCATTAATATAAGATATTTAAAATGTCGGCAGAAATAAAGCCCGACAATTTCAGACTTTAGCCGAAAATAAAATATCTGCTATTACTGCCAAAAAATATTCGACAATAATGAATAGAAACGTTGTAATTATATTTAAAAATAATCTAAAATTAGACAGAAAAATTTTTCGTGTACAGTTTGAAAATAAATCATTTTGAGTATTAATTTTAGTTTCTGTGTGTAAAATGTGAGACGGATTCTTCGGTACTTGTAGCGTTATGTTTTAGCGATGTTCGAGCTAGAAAAATTTCCTAGTATTTCATTAATGCACCATCTCTCTCAGACATCGTTCTAATTTTCCGTCGCCATATGGTTCCGTCAAAGCCAAAACTAAAAATCCCCGTGCACCTTCAAAAGAACAGTTGCATCAGGTAGAGACTGCATTGGTGTCTGAGCAGTAGTAGTCAAAAGCGAAGACAGTAACGTGTGCCTGAGCGCATCGTTGCTGTGTGTCGAGTAACATTGAGTCGAGGGAAGATTGTAAAAATCCCGCTAAAATCAAAAATGTACATACGTAGAAACACGGACAATCGAAATTGCACAAATTGGATAGCTGTTTGCATTTTCGAAGGCTTTTTACCAATTTTAAAAATTATCAATACCATGGGAATTATTATTTTCCCTCCGCCCCCCATCAAGCTTTTCGCTACTAAACGGGACAGTAGTCGAATTGAGCGCTCCGAATAATAATGGGCTTCTGATACTTCTAAGGCAAAGCTAAAACTGCTCGTAAATCAGAATGAGCTTCCGAAAATTATACCTATATTTTGAAGTTGAAGAAGGCACATTCTGTGGAATCGCTAATTAGCAAAATCTAAGTGTATAACGTACCTATGACTCTCGGACTGCTGCGGCTGCCTGAAAATTGCTTAAAACTTTAAGCGCGTTTTCCTCAAAACTACTTTTTTCAACATGATTGACATGATATATCAAGTTCTATTTAACCAATTTACTTAAAATTTTGTACCAACCTTCAATATATAATCTGCTATCGCCCCTACTACTTTCGTATCAAAAAACATTTTTTTTTTTTTTTTGACAGACATCATTTTGAGAGAAAAAATTCATTATCTCTTAGGTAGAGGCAATAACAACGTTTTTTTTCTAATTAAAGATCTTTTTTTAAATTTCATTTAGATGACCAGGAGGGCTGTAATTGTAATTGGGTAGCAGAGAAATCTGAGAACAGAAAGCCGACTGAGAGAAAAGAACTGCCCCCTCCCACCGATTCTCATTAGTGTTGCAGGGTACACATTGTGAACACCTTAACTTCGCAATTCCCAGCACGCTACCGAGGGTGTGCAACTTACTTTATTCTACTTACGATTTCGTTATTTCTGACTCGCGGAGTTGACGACCGATTTTTTAAAGTATCATTTTGGGACCTGACCAGCGAGCAGACTGTGCGACAGTTGTGTCAAAGATTAATGCAATATATATCCCCAGGTGTGCTTTATTGAAATGGTACAAAAATGAGGCGAGTTTATCACGTACATGTGTATAGAGGAGCGCAACTCGTGGATTTTACACCATGATAACGCACCGGCGCATACTTTTTAACTTATCCAACAGGGTTCATCGCGAAACAATACATTGCTGTAGTGCCGCAACCATCCTATTCGCCAGACATATTTCCTAAACTCAAGAAGATACTCAAAAGTCATTATTTTTCAACAATAGAGATGAGATAAAGGCGAAATCGCAGAGCGAGATACCATATCAAAAAAAAAAAAAAAAAAAGGACGTAACAAAACAGTGTTTTTCAAAACGGAAACTACGATGGCATAAGTGTGCATAATATCAAAGCGAGGCTGCTTTGAAGGGATCATGAAATAAACATTGAAGATTAGGTAAATACTTTTTGAAAAAATGTATAGAAATTCTCGATACCGTCATACTTTGCATTAGCTCGCTAACTTTACACTCACTTTTTTCGAGTTTCACGGACTAATGCGAAAAACGGTGAAATTCGCTTTCGTTTTTTACCTGATGCTACTGGAAAAAGTTGGTCCAAATCGATGACCCTCACTTCTGATGTTTCCCTTGGAAGACGAATAATTCTATAACGATATTTTAAATTTAACTTTCAAGACGACGTCAATCATTTCAGATAATTCACGTCCATCTCTAAATTTATGAATTTCTAAAAATTTGACGAGCGGTAGATATTTTAACTGAAAGTCGTGTAATTGTTTAATATTAACCGAGTGATTACGATGAGGGCTAGGCAGCGTTAGAGTGTTCACTCTGAAACTATTTCTCATCGATCGTCAGCGAGCATTCTCTCAATGTTTCTTTAATCAACTGTACGTTGTATGAAAATGTGTGCATCGATAGTGCTCCGTTCGGAAGCTGCACGCAAACTTATAGTCTCCTCGGTAAAAATGTAGTATTTACCGCAGTACTGTTAAGCTCGAAATAGTTTTATTCCATTATCCCTTTGCACATTCTCTTATTTAGTTCCTGCGAAGTTAAATCGGAAGAGTTTTTCGTATCTTTCAGTACGCATGGTACCGACAAAGCATGTTGATAAGGGCTTAAATGTCCTCCTCAACGAGATTCATTGCGCCCCTTACGGGTGCATAAATGTCATTCCGCAATGCACACCAGTCATTTTCATTCCTTTATACCATCTAAATTGCTAGTAACGTCGGGTTTCGACCATCATCTCGTATAATTAAACTTGCTTTACCTGGTTTGAACAATTTTCTTCATGGCCGTGAAAAGGAGCCAACACTATCTGACGCATGTTGTACGTGACCTCTCGACAAAACATAATAAAGAATGTCCGTGTTCTTTCACACATGTCTCTAATGTTTTCAAAGTCCCGAACGATAGCGGCGTATTCTATGCTCGATGATACCGTGTCCACCTTTCTGATTAGTATTCGTTCATTGTCACCGATCGGATCACGTATGTTAGGGTCATCAACTTCTTTCCATACATTCTGCATACGCAGCTTTCAATTTTTGCGAACTATCGGCTTTCTTTTTTTTTTCAAAATTATTTTCTTTTTGCCTTCTGGTGAACTGTTTTTCTTTTGTTTACCATCATGTCCTTCATTGAATACAGTTTCTTGGTACCGTTCATTTCCGCCCAATGTATTCTTATACCCGCTTTCGTTCTGATATCCCTTCTCGATCTTCTCAAATCAGTAAACCTATTTCATAATTAACTTGCTGGCGGCGCTCCTAGCCTAGCTGCTGTATATATCGAAAAAAAAAAAAAAACATTTCTCTTTTTCCGAAAAATTCAATATTAAAAGAACTTGTAAATACAACTTTTTTATTTGGAAAATTTATAAATAAAAAGTTTTCAGTTGTATTTACAAGTTCCTTAAAAGTGTTAAATTTGATCGATCGCTATTGGGAATGGTAATTGTCTCCAGGCAGAATTTAATGAATACTATACATCTTTATATATCTACGAAGTGCAATATATATATATATATATAAGAATAGTATTCTTTTTTTTTTTAGTGCTTGTATTCAACTTGACCTTCTGTATTCTTGTTTTCTCGTATTCTTGCAAATCTTGGAACACTAGGATCTTGAAAACGGCAAGACCGATTTTTATGAAAATTGGTACCTAGGTAGATCTGGACCTGTAGGAGGTTTAGCAAAAAAAAAAAAAAAAATGTCTTACTACGTCATTTGAGTGTGCATCATTTGAGCGCGTTAGTGTTGAAACGCTAACGCGGTAATATCTTGAAAAAGGTGAAAGCCAATTTTGATGAAAACTAGTACTTAGATATGATCTGGACCTAAAAATAATTTCAGGAGGACGTTGCTTCTGATCGTTGTAGAAATGTAGGGTTTTAGTTTGGGAAAGACTGATAAAAAAGTGTAGATTATAACCAATTATTTCCGGCTATTAAGCAAATCGCGTTATATTTAAAACTAAAATCGTTATACGAAAAATGTCATTTTACTTTCTCATTCGATAGCGTTTTGTTAAATAAACAAAAAAAATAATCTGTAACGTATGAAAATGTTAATAAATAGTTCGAAAATGAGGATTACTCCACAAATGTAACTAAAAATTCTAAAATAAAATAACGTAAAAAATATTTAAATAAAGGCCAACAATTTATTAATGCAATAAAAATAAGGAAAATAATTTTTGAAGGTCCCTCAAATTAGGATATTTCTTAAAGGAGTGAGATAAAAACGTTAGTCTGCTAAATAATAAAATTTCATTTCAAAATCATCGACGTTTTTTTCTCACTCCTTTCAGAAATATATCCGAATCTGATGGGCCTGCAAAAACTATGTTTCTCTTTATATTCGAGTAATAAATGCTCTTGTGTCCATTTTCTGTTATCACTTTATTAAAAATTATAAAAACACATGTATTACAGAAAATTGTATGATATCGTTTTTTAACTTTTAGTTTTATTTATTGTACGTAACTCCGAAACATGTCGGCTTTTTTTAATATCTTTTAAAATACTATTTTCTGTAATACGTGTTTTTATGTTTTTCTTATTCTTTATTGCAATTAATAAATAAAATCATTTCTTTATTTTTTTTTTTTCTATATTATTATATTTATTATTAAATTGCTATCCTTAATATTGATTTATTATACGAATTATAACTTGAAAAATGTTCTTGCCTTTGCTTTGTAATTTGATTAAACAAAATTTACTTAATTCATTTTAATTTTTACTTATAAATCGTCATTTAGTTAGAACATATGTATTTATAATTGAAAAATATAAAAATGTGAAAATATTAAATTTTTCCGAATAAAGCGTTACCGCGGGTTTAGTAATGTTTTTAGTGAAAAAAATCAACTTCAGTACTAAAGTTAATTAATAATTCGATTTAATAAGTGAACTAAGAGCATTAACTCAATAAATAAAATAAATTTTTCATATTAAAACATTTTTAATATTGATCAGAAAAATCGAATAGATAAAGAGCTAAAATAAGAAAATTAGGAAAAGAGAGGTATGAATAGCAGCTGTTTCTAGTATACGGAAGATGAATTGCAGAGGAACATGCAAATTTAGAAACTGGTAGATTTAAAGTACCCCATTTCAAGATGTGGTACCTTTGTGTCATTTTAACGAATCCCACGCGGAGTTTTTATACAAAAGTAGTTTTATCTGTTAATAAAATTCTATACACAGATTATTTAGTTGAAATATTTTACGGTGTATAAATATTTTGGACATTTTCCAAAATCCTCGCTGCTAGAAGTACCGAATCCTATACGTGTAAACTGCACATTTGTTCTCATGAACAATATCATTAATAATATTCCGTCATAACTTTATACCATCATTTGTCGGTGATCTCCGAACATAAGGCACTCTCTACCTTGTACTGACGCATATACGCTTTAACGATAATGTTTTTAAACAGGTTCTAGAGATTTTCACTGGTTGAAAAAAAATGAAGTACCATTTTTTAACTCGGGAATATTAATTACTTCTATTCTGTTATACAGCAAGTAACGCTATTCGAAAGCGATGGCTATACTCTTACCATTGCTACACTACTGTTCGCGTCCTTACATTATAATGATGACCACTTTAAGCTGATCACTTTATAAGTGATGCAGCGAAATTTGCGATTCAGTTACTTTCGAATAATGTTGTGTTTAAGTGCGCTACGATACATCTCGTAAGTGTCTATACACATCTCTTTTATAATTTTGTACCGAAAAAAAAAAAAAAAATGGACGAATCATTAAGCAGGAACGTGATACCAACGTTGTGCTTTTGTGGTTATTTTTGTAATGACGATGTTTCACAACCGAATGGATATAATCATATCAGCCAATAAACCGTTTTCAAAATAAGCTATCACAATACTTAATCCCAGTTATTTTGACACACAAGTAAAATTTCTCATCAGATTTAGATCGATTTATTTTGTGGCGCAAGATTCTGAAAAAATTTTGAAACGTACCATTTGTTTTTTCCCTATATATACTTACTCTGCAACTTACATACATTTGGGAAGGAATAAATTGATCCAATATTTTTTTTGAATAGTCAATGTTATAACAGAAAAATTTGAAGCGATGTAATTAAAACTTCGAATGTGTGATTACTCTCTCAATTCTTTCTTTTTTTCTCTCCCTGAAGATAGTTTATTTTATAAACAGCGGATAAAAATGAAACAACATCTGCAAAAAGTCCAAATATATACATCACGTCCATAATTAGGCTGTTCCGTAAAGCGTGCTTGTTGCGTTTGATCCTGATTCTTCATTATAAATTATTTAACGGTGCTTTTGTCTCTCTGTTCATCTGCTGTTTTATTATAAACAAACCAAATAAATGTGTACACCGAACCTAATCTCCTCTCTATGTGATTTTACGTTTATTTATTATTAAGCTTATAATGCGTTGTATTAAATTAGATATTGTCCAAAAAAAAAAAACAACAAAAAAAAAAAAACGAAACACGATGGGGAAAATAAAAATAAAATAATATAAAATAATACTTATGAAAAAAGACACTTAATAATAATAGTATAAATATCAGTGTATATAACTTTTATGATGGTATCCAAAGATATTATTGGGTGTCTGCCATCGTTTACGATATTATGTTGTTTAAAAAGTAATGTGTATGTATTTTTTTTAAACATATTTTATTATTATTTAATATTTCTTGTTTTTTTATTACTTTTTATAACATAATATTTCTTATGTTTGTATATTAGATATTTTAGCTGTACGGAAATTCTGGATTATAGTCACTTAATCAGTTCTTTGTTAGAGAAAGACAAAGAAGAGTAAATATATAATATGTTGATAAGGAAAACTTACAATTAGTCGCGAAAATTATGTAATCACCATCGCGTTCTTCAGTTTTTTGATTGGTTTTTTGGTGGAAAATCTTTTCCAGAATGAATAGTTTAATTTTCCAATTCTGCATCGTCTAGGAAACCTTTTCTTCTTCTTCTTCTTCTTCTTCTTCTTCTTCTTCTAGCTCTTCTTTTTGTTGACAAATTTTCAAAATTTTACGTCCAGTTATGATCTTCATACCGGTAATTATGTCTCAGACACTAGTTTTTCCTATTCTTATCACAACAACTTTTATTAGACCTAAATGTAGATGGAACACATCCATAACGAGGAAAGAGGAATCATTATGGTGCTGAATGGTGAGATTTTTGGTTAACCCAGATCATTACCGATTTTTTTTTTTTTTTATTTATTTGAAAGATGCTCGACTGCATGGTCATTTGGATCATTACCGAGCAATGCGTCATTTAAACAAGATAAAAATGGAACAATGCATATCGAAAAATTAATAAATAAATAAATGAACGAAGAAAAAATTTTTAATTTATAATATTAACGAAGAAAAATGTAAAAATTACACAGTAAACACAATTATAAATCAAAAACACCATTAGGGAAAGATCTGTGATGAGGAGAAACTAAATCACAGTAGAAAACCGCTTTTTGAGAAAAATACCTTACAATATTTATTTTTATTATGAAGTTTTCGTTCAACGGACATACATTTTGACTACAAATTTTAGGAGAATAAGATGGAATCTGTTGCGACACGTAGGAAATGTTGAAATTGTCTGGAGACCCATACAAACTATTATTAACTCTGTATAGCGCAACAAAAAAAAAAAAAGAAAAGAAAGAAAACATAAACTATTATTTAGTAACACTCCAAACTGTTACTCCTAAAAGATAAATATTAAACTGATTTGAAGATCGCAAACTTCAGCGGAATAATCGAAAAAAAAAATTACGAATTTAATGTAAAAAAAACTAGATTCCATTCTACGACAGATAAAAGAAACATCTTTAGAAATTAAAAAAAAAAAAAAAGAAAGTAAAAATCAAAAACACTGCCTTTGAAGTAATTACTTAGAACATTAACTGTAATACTGAGGAATTGATAATACGTTCGGAAGATAACTTAATAAACCACAATGTAACTATTTACGGAAAGAAAATAAATGATTGAAATCTTTAAAGGAATAACTATCCAAAACACAGTTTTAGCCCCTACCGATTACGAAATAGTCACAGAATTTAAGCTTATGATAATTCGCAAGCAATAAAAATACTTAAATATTTAAAATATATCCTATTCGAAATATAATAACCACGACATATGGAACAAAAATTGAAAAGGAAAACAAGAAAAAAAGGACTCGGTTAAAATTAAATAAAATAATTTTTTTTTTTTATTATCTATTATTATTATTTTTCTTTTTAGCCTAGCGCAAAACCATCTGGTCACTAATGAATTTCTGCGAATAAACTAGATTAGCAGGATAGTATATACATGTATATAAAAGAATATTGAATCTGTCGGGTAATATCGGTAAAACCTACTGATGAAGTAATACCAAAAGTTAGCGTAAGTTTGCGATATTGTTCGAATGAACGCGACCACAATGGTGTATCATAGCCTACAAATGCCGGAAGAGAAAGAGTAAAAAAGGTTAGCACTGGCCATATCACATCCCAAATGCAATAGGCACTGGCATGCAAATGAACAGGAATTTTCTACCTTTGCAACATATATATTTCGAACAAACTGGCCATAATGATCTAACATTTTTTTTTTTTTTTTCTTGTTTGGATTTTTCCCTCGGCTTGCCAATAATAGACGATTAACCATCGACACGTGTACATATAGCAGCAATTAGGAGTAACAAGGAATGGAATCTGACAAAGAATGCTATACCAAGGATGGAGAAACAATAACAATCAACGTTGAAAAATGCCAAACGTATGCATCCTGAAAAGAAAAGGAATGACATTGCCGAAGGTTAAAAAGGAATTAGCTACCCTATATACCATGGCCACATCTGCAATTACAGAGCCCACAGTACGAACGGACAAAGGAATCTGGCTACAAATAATTAAGGAAGAAGAAACGCGGAATGTTTAAAAAGCAGTTAGAGCCATCCAGTACCAAAGCTATATAGACCACGGCGCTTAGCGTCCGTAAACAATTATCCGAAAGTTCAATGACTTTCTCCATCACTATAATGATCTAACATATCTCACGAGTATCGAAGGAGAAAGAGTAGAAAATTAACACTAATACAACTTAGTTAACCTACATCTTACAAGACTTCCGACGGAGCTAATTATTATCTATGTTAAGACGTAGGAAATCGAGTTTTTCACTATTAAATAGTAATACCGTTATTAAGAATAAATTTGAGCCACAATAACAGCATTTGTATAAGATAATAGATAAGAAACAATATATATGAAGCGAGGGGGGGGGGACATAACTAAGAAAATAATTATAGTGGTCACTCTACATGGATCGTACAAATAATTAAGTGTAGCATTAGAATTTTTTTTTTTTTTTTTTTGAGGTATCAGGAATAAAATAAAACGACAAAAGGAAGAATAAAATAGGTACTAACACCAGGGGAAAGCTATTTTACCTTTTTTATTGGGTTCGTCAACACGGGTACTGGCCCAAGAACTGGGGAAAAGAGAAGAAGGATAATCAGGTTTTAATTAGATGTGAGACAGCTAACAAAAATGTTTCAAGGGCTTGGATGACAAAATAAAAAGGAAAGGAAAGAATAAATGAAGCGCTATAGGGAGTGGGAACACTGCTTGATAATAGAGCGAAGTAGAAAGAAGATCGTTCCATTGACAGCGAAGCATTCCATATATACTCGTATATTATGTGAACAGGGTCACATAGAAAGTGACTGTTGGAGAGATGTAGAGGACAATATGAAGATGGCACGAGAGAGAACCAGAAAAGCGACGAAAGGAGTAAACTGTGCCCAAAGCGCAAAAGGGATATCGTAAAAATATTAGAGCGACGAAAGAAAGGGAGAGAAGGTTGAATGTATAAGTAAAAAGAATCCGGGTTAGAAAAGAAGGAGTAAGAGTTGAATCACAATTTGTAATGCACAGCGGTAGACAAAAGAACAATACTGATGGATGGAGATGTAGAAAGAAACTTGCCGGAAGAAGAAGATAGCCGAGCTAATGAATCAGCTAACTAATTCGCTTTCGATTCCAGAGTGACCAGAAATCTATGAGAAATCATTTTGGATTAGATGAGAAAGGAAGAGATCCGGAATCAAGGAACATATTAGAAGGATTACGTAATCAGTAGAGTGGGAAGGCAGAGGAAATGCGATAGTACGCTCTGAGAATTTGACAGAATAAGGATACTGGGAGAGATACGTGAAGATCTGATAAAGTGAAGGCCATGCAGGATAGCAATGGACTTGGCACAGAAGAATGAACAGAAGGAGGGGAAGGTTTACTCGGAGTGATTTAAAGAAAGACAAAAACAAAGGCTAAGCCAACTTCATCTGATCCCTTGGAACCGTCAGTGTAGATTGTAACGTGGTTAGAAAAACGGGAGTTTAGATTTTGTAAAAGTTCTGATCTAACGACATGTTGAGAATAGCTGATCGGATAAAGGAAAGAGGAAAAATTGGAGGAAAAATTGAAGGAAAAATATGGAAGTTTTTCATGAAGCTAGATATACGAGAAAAAATTGAAGGAGGAGCGCAAACTATATATTTGCAAACCGTTATTATACAGTCGAAGTAACATAATAGATTATTTAAAACCCTGTTTATTTCATTAACAATGAACATTTTAAGTCTCTCATAATATTATAACACAATAACGATCTGTTTGATCGGTTTGTTTTATTATTTTCATCTTGGAGCGTTGTTTTTTTTTGTTTTTTTTTTTTTTTTGCGTGAATTAATTTGTCCGGGCACGATCTTTATAATATTACGAAATATTTTAAATGCGTGATATTAATTTAATAATTGGAGCTTTAAAAAAATTATTTTATTATGCTATTTCGGTCTGTATAGTAATAATTTTAATTAATTTACATGATTTTTCTTTTCTGTTTTTTTTTTTTTTTCTAATTCTATTCGGCCTTTTTGTGCCGACGATGTATTTTGCACGGTTAATTAAATAAGCGGAATTTTAATTTATTTATTTGATTACGTTTATTCCGGCACTATATTATAATGACTTTAACTGGTTTACATTATTTTTCGTTAACATTTTTTACCCTAGTTTTGTTCAATCTTTTAGCTCCTTGTTTTTGTTTTTGTTTTTTTTTTTTTTTGCATATATCGTTGTTGTTTTTTGATACTCCCCATATACTTGTTTTTACTATTATTTTTTTCTCAGTGTGTCCCTGTAATGTAATATATGCAGGCGCGAACTTGATGTTATTACAAGAATTACAAATGTACATTGATAATTAAATTTACGGAATTTAAAATAATTTATTTTATTCCGTTCATTTAAACCGTATAATAATGAACTAGTTCACATTATTTTCTTTTTCTAATTCTATTCGAACTTTTTTCTTTCATGTTTTTTTTTGTTTTTTGCACATGCTGGAGTAATTCTCCGAACATAGTCGTTTTTACTATTTTGTTTTTCTCCACGTGAACCTGTATATCATATTATAGGTGATTTCAAATATTCACTGTTAATTAAATGAACGGGGTTTTAAATAATTTATTATGTTTCTCAAGTGTATAATAACGGTTTTCAAATAGTTTGCGTCGAATTTGTGTTATTAGTATTTATTTTATTCTTCTTTTATTGATTTATTTTATTCGCATTACTTCAAATTTTTTATTTCTTTTTTTTTTTTTTCGATGCTACATTTGATGACTTTTTTCGTAACGATTTGTGTGATCCGGGTAGCGACTAATTTAATTGTTTTCTTAGTTGATGCGTTATTTCTTTAATCCTTTTATTTAATTTTAATCAAGTCCCATTGTCTAATCTCCTTCCGCTATGCAAAGGTTTTCATCTTAGCTTTTGGCCAGATATCTGCGTTTCCTCTTTCTTTAACAATTGTTTATTTTTATCTCTCTATTCAACCTAGTCTTCCTGTTAACCTATGGTTCTCCTTGTTTTTTCACTCCGTCGTTCCATTGTTTCCGTTATTCGTCTGCGCTCTTAGGCCATACTTTATTATCTTCCTCCCGTTTTCGTTATTCCTTAGTTTCCTAAACATTTTATCCCCTCCACTAAAACGAAGAACGTGTTTGTGATGCTGATCATCATGTGTTTATATAAGTGCTTATCTCTTTCTATTAAGCGTTCTGCTTTCTATTCCAGTTTGTCGCGACTTGGTTTTCCTACCCCATATTGCGCCTCTTATATCCTTTCCTTCTCCACACATTGTTCCTATGATTTGTTCCTTTCTCCTAGCAATATCTGGCCATATCAAGATAATTGACTCTTTCCTTTTCTAATTGTTTCTGGGTAAAGGTCCCCGCTTGACGAACCCAAAAAATTTAATTATAAAAAAAAAAATATTTAATATACAATGTTTTTCTTCTTTTCCAGTTTTTGTTGTTTATATAATTAAATAACGTGTTTCGTGTTTATCTTTTAATTGAGGGTAAAATTGCGTTTTGGATAGCTATTCCTTTAAAGATTTCAATCATTTATTTTCTTTCTATGAATAGAGTTATTGTAGTTTATTATTTATCTTCCGAACGTATTATCAATTCCTCAGTATTATGGTTAATGCTAAGTAAATACTTTAAAGGCAGTGTTTCAATTTTTACCCTTTTTTTTTTTTTTTTTTTTTCAATTCGAAAGATGTTTCTTTTATTTTTCGTAGGATGGAATCTAGTTTTTATATTAAATTCATAAGTTTTTCGATTCCACAGTAGGTCAATTTCGAATAGAGTGAGGAAGGAAAATGTTGTGGATAAATGAGCGTATGAAAAGGATTATGTAATCAACAGAGGAAGAAGGAAAAGCCTCACTGTATAACTTTCGTTTTCCCTTAATTGTTTCTGGGTAAAGGTCCTCGGTTGACGAGCCCAATTAAAAAAAAAAAAAAAAAAAGAAGGAAAAGAAGAGGGGCTTGAAGGACACTGCGGGTATCTGAAATAATGACTTCATGCGAAACTAGGGAAGAAGGAACAAAAATGACGGTGCGCAAGATAGCAGTAGACTCGACATAGAAAACTGAACAGAAGGAAGGAAGTTTGAAGGTTTCAGAATAATTTAAGGAAGGACAAGAGAAGGCTACGCCAACTGCATTCGGTTCTTTGGAGCCGCCAGTGAAGATCGCAAAATGATTAGGGAAAAAAGAGCCAAACGTATATAAAAACTCCGGTTTGACAACATGATAAAGGAAAGATTTGGTAGGGCAAATTAAGAATAAGCAATTAATATGATGTCGGTGTGTGGAAAAATTGAAAGAAAAGTATAGCAACTTGTCGTATGAATTTGATTATTTCGCTGAAGTTGGCGATCAATTAAAATAGCTGATCACGTTAGAACAGTTTAATATTTACCTTCTAGGAGGAGTAATAGTGTTGAGTATTCCTAAACAATAGTTTGTTAGACGGTGTTTTCTTTCTTTTTTTGCTCTTGTCTTCAGAAAATTTCAACATTTCCTACGTGTCGCAACAGATTCCATCTTATTCACTTCAAGTTTGTAGTCAAAATGTATGTCCGTCGAACGAAAACTTCATAATAAAAATAAATATTGTAAGGTATTTTTCTTAAAAATCGGTTTTCTACAGTGATTTAGTTTCTTCTCATCACAGATCTTTCCCTAATGGTGTTTTTGATTTATAATTGTGTTTACTGTGTAATTTTTACATTTTTCTGCGTTAATACTATAAATTAAAATTTTTTTCTTCGTTTATTTATTTATTTATTAATTTTTCGATATGCATTGTTCTATTTTTATCTTGTTTAAGTGACGCATCGCTCGGTAATAATCTGTGTTAACCAAAAATCTCGCCATTCAGAATTATAATGATTCCTCTTCCCACGCTTTGGATGTGTTCCATCTACATTTAGGTCTATTGAAAGTTGTTGTGGTACAGACCAATTCACGGAAAACTACTATCAATTCAGCTATCATTCACTCTATGGTGTAAATATTCGTTGATCAAGGAATATCGGGCAGTATTAATATATGAAGCGTAAAATATATGATATTTATTGATATGTACATAGGTAATTTTACCCATGTGCAACGCGAGATATTAAATGTGTCTAATGTTATTATCATAACGCAGTGGTTTGTTGTGTGGGTGTATAGAACTTTTTGATTTAATGGTTGTATTGGAAATATTAGTGAAACATCTGAGGTGAGTTACGGGGGTGATGGTGTTGCTTGGTTAAAAAGAAGTGTATTCTAGAATTTTTACGAGTGTAATTATTATGTCTCTTAATAAAAAGTTAGGTAAAGGGTAGAATGTACGTCCCATCAAATAGGTCAATGCTACTTGATAATTAAATTGGTCATTGTGCTCATTACAAAGCTGTCGTAATATGAGCAGCCAAAATTAGTTTTCTTATATGCTGTTATACATTAAACGTTCATACTAGTAGACACGAGTGCCTTGTCAATATTCTTGGCTACTGTGCGTCAACAATTTGATTTTTTAATTCAATTTATTCTAGAAAACAACAACAGCAACAACCTGTTGTGGAAACAGTTCTGCAAAGGTTGGTAAGTTGGTATAGATATTCCTTCATTATAATACAAAGTGTTCCCAAACATCTACAGGCGCATTCACATTATCAGACAAAATGTTGATCTATAAAAGTTGGCACAGTTGGGTTGTTGTTACTGATTACGTACAAATAATGGATGCTCATACCCCGGTTATATGTGTAGCATTATTCAAAAATTAGCTGATATTTGTTTATCATACATTAGAGAACACTTGCACACATACACACATTGTTATAAACATTATTATCAGCAGCATACTATTACACCATACGCACATAGGTATACTACATCAGACACACTCGAATTGTTTCAACTCTATACTTGTTAGTGTAATCATAGGTTTAGATATCTTATCCCCCCCCCCCCCCCAAAAAAAAATAAAATAAATAAATAAAAAATCCTTAGAAGTACACATGTTATCTTCGGCTAATTTCAACCAAAAGCACCGCCGTCTTTCCAAAATTTACCCCTCATTTCTGTACACTTTGGCTAAACTTAATATTTTGCTATTTGACAGTTTTAATGCTGATTGAGAAGATGATTGGTTGACGATCAAATCGCAGATCACAGATTTAAAACTGATCTCGTTTAAAAACTCGATTCGAAGTTCGCTTATAGTCCGAAATCGAACTGGGCATTAGAGAAATTTGGAAAGTAGAGAAGTGAATGTGTTCCGAAAAGAAAGGAAACAATTGATCTAATATTTTCTGTGCTTCATGAGACTTGTTCTAATTCAAGTTTCGTAAGTCCATTATTTTCCGATGCCAGTGCACTAACATTTTCCTTTTTTTATTAAGAACATGCAGAAATCAGAGGTTATGATCATAGTTTTACAACGACCTGTGCTGATCAGATATTATACCGAAATTAAATTGAAAGTACAATCCGACCTAACGTAGAGCAACACATGTTGGTTCTTAGCAACTCAATTTTTTTATACATTAGCAGGGCCGTATCTGAGGGGGCGTTTTCCGGGTTCAAACCCCCCCGAAATGTCTGCGAAATAATAACTGCTTGAATTAAATGGACTGAAATTCAGAATAAATTTATTTCTTTTCAATTTTTGATGAAAGAAAAGAAAATTTAATTTTTTATGAGTTCTATGGAAACGAATATTTTTTATTTGTTTTTATTGTAGCGTTCAAATATTGCATATACAATAATTGACTACAAGGCTTTAGCGTGTACCATTTATAAATAAATATATTTCATGATCACACACACACATGTATTTATAAAAATATTTTCGTACCCCCCACCCCCGCCCGAAATTTTGATCTAGATCTGTACATTAGTATTAATATCATTTCTAGGCTTTGCTCTTAATTTAGCGAGGAGGAGAGGGTTTATTTCATTGAGCTCTATCCATCGACGCGTACATCGATTACCGTTTAAGTTATCTATTGTACTTTAAAATAGAAAACAATTTAAAAACCATTTCTATATTGTTACATTTAAGAAAGTTAGTTGTGGCTATTCCGATAGACAATTGTGTTGAACAGTGGAGGAAAATTAACATTAAATGCAGACTCGGAACAGAGAAGGTAGTAGTAGATTTGGCATTTTATGGGAATCGAAGAATTTCACGGACAATCGAGCGACAGTTTACGAATACGTAGAAATGGTCAATTCAGAACTACTTTATCCGGATTATTAGACTCGGAAAAATGGAAAATCTTTCGTTTACTTCGGAACAAACTGCAAATTAAATAAAACTACTGATTTAATAAAGTTATGCTCGGCTTAATAATTTTTTGCGCAGAATTTCCATCCGTTTTCTCATGCAAAATATTTAAAATTACATGTACATATATATGTTCCATTGGCTTTTTCTTTTGAGGACAAAAATGAAAAAAAAAAAAACGAAAAAATTGTAAGCGCTCGGAAAAGTTGCCTTAAAAAAGAGCTTAGCATGAAAGTTTTAAGCGTTTAATGGGTTTAATTTAAACATTGCATAATTTTTTAGATATTGTTTCGGTATAGGTGCTAGAAATGTACTGTGTGTCGTTGATTTCGTCGCTCTTATTAAAGTGTCCGGACGACTAGAAAAAAAAGTTAACCTTGTTCGTATGTCGCTTTATGCTTTACAAGAACAGCACCATTGCACGTAGACATAGGCACCCGATGACTAGAAAGCAAAACTGTGAACGGGTAAATGTTCTTGTAAATATTCTTCACTTTAGTTCGCGGAGCAACCAGTTAACTTTCATTGTAGCTGTCATCCGAATGAACACGTATAATCGTAAATCTGATGCTTTGCAGATGTATATAAGTATGAGATAACGCACGGAATATTCCGACAACGTTTGTTGTTGCTCCTGTTAACCTTGACTGTAATAATGACTGATCATCTCGGTTTACGCAATGTAACTGAAATAAACATTTGACCGACAAAATAAATTAGAAAAAAAAAAAAAAAAAAAAGAGCGAACAACAAAATCGAAGACGCTTAATTATTTCACATAAAAAAGGTAAACACATTTGTTCGTTACACTAATGATCTGCATTGTCAATGAAATATGCTCATTCTCGACCAGTTGAGGTTTCTCTCCCTTAATAATTTATCAACTCTCCTAACAGATATGGCATTTCTGAACACACCTTCGCATTCTCAGCCAACTGCTGCACTTTTCACTCGATCTGCAAGCGGTTCTTGTCTCCATTTGACGTCACGGCCCAATCTGTACAAGATGAATTTCAACAATTTTCTACGCTTCTTAAAGAAAATTATATTGCTTATACCCCAGTTAAAATCAACGAAACCAAATTCTCTTTAAAAGCAACTTTAGTCAATGTCGGACGGCATTCGGTGCTGAATACGTTCGCGACGCATATACTACTTCATCTTTTCGAATCTCTGCAATATGCGGGAACCGTTATTTGAAGGCAATTAAAAAGTGAAGAATAAAGATCGATAAAATCGGAAACGGTTCTACTTCTGACCGCACCAGGTCATTTTCTACACTTCATCTTAGATTACAACAAAGTGCGCGATAAGTATGTACATACGGTCTCTGCTATTTTCGTAATTATATTTCAACAATTTTTTAATAAAAGACACTTGTTTGAGCGCTTGACTGCAGTATCAACCGCAAAAGTAGCTCCAAAGCACGAATGTTTTCACTGATCGTACCGTTTCTTAAGAATACCAGGTTTTTTTTCGGTCCGACTTAAAAATTCACCCGATGATACAGTATAATTACGCTCGAATTCAATAGCACTTTCCTTACTCTTTCGAAATATCAAGGAAAAATGTTGTTTCATTGATATTTCGAAAGAGTAAGGAAAGTACTATTGAATTCCGCATTCCTTTCTCTTGGGTAAATGTCCTATCTTGACGCGCCCAAGGAAAAAAAAAAAAATACCGCATTATATCGTTTAATGAACTTTTTTTGACCAAAAGTGCGGTATTTTTTTCCCCGCTGGGCGCGTCAACACAGGACATTAGACTTTTCTCATTTTCGTTTAATCTCTGGTATTGTTTTTTTTTCTTTTTCATTTTAACAAATGTCCATCCCTCGTGTACGAACGCACTTCTTTGTACTCCAGTCTGTTATCACTCAAGCTCCCTACTCCTTATTGTGCCTCGTATATCTTATCGTTTCCGTCGACCTCCGTTTTTCCTATCCTCAGTTCTTTTATCTTATCAATATTTGACACCGACTTTACACCTAATTAATCCTTCTCCCTCGTGTCGTTTCTGGGCGAAGATCCTTTGTTGACATGTCCAAAGGAGGGTTTCAAAAAATTTAACACGAGTAAAGCAGCAAGTTGATCTTCCCCTGTATTTCCATTTATTTATTTATTTATTTATTTTTTTCGAAGAACTTTATTAGCATTGATCAGGAGGAAAAAGCGGTGCTCATATTATCTCTAATTTATTATTCTCTGCCAAAACTCTTTGGCAACAAACGTTATCATGGCAATTTTAAAAATCGGAATGTTTTAAATGAATGTAATTCCTGAACAGTTTGACTTTTAGTATAATAATGAATAAAGCCCAGTTGCGAAATAGAACTTATTTACCGGAACCTAGTGTTATTTTCATGATACTAAAATAAGAATTACTTGTTTAAAAAGAAATACTAAAAAATGTAGATATCTAATTTAAAAACCATTTATCTATTTGTTTTAACTCGCGAAAAGATGATTTTTCTTTTTTAAAGAAAAATAATACAATAAAAATGAAATATTGCAAATTCACAGATTAAACGTTATTATACCATTTCTCGGTATTACTGAACGTGTTATAAATTAATTCAAATTATCAAATAATAACAATTTTATTTTTTCCCCGAAAACAGCGTGCGAGTTTTTTTTTTTTTTTTTTTTTACGAGTAGTTAATATGGCTATTACTCGATTTAAAAATTACATAAATATTATTAATAATTTTTGTTTCAATTATAAGCTGAGTAAGAGCTTGAAGGTTATTCACATCGAAAATATCTGTACTCAGTTGATTGTCGCGATGATGGTTATACTTCTGGCAGGTTAAAATAATGTGATGGACCGTTAACGGTGGGTGGCAGATGTCACATTTGGGCGGTGGCTGGCCATTCAGCAGATATGAATGTGTAATTCGTGTATGGCCAAGGTATATTCTGTTAACAGCTGTTTCCAGCTTCGGTGAGCAGACATTACCAATGATTAACGGCCAAATATCAACGCTTTTCTTTATATTTCCAAGTATACTTGGCCGAGCCTGGAACCACTGATTCCATGACTGTACGATTCCCTGATCATACCAAGTTGTTTAGCCGTCCACCAATAAAAACCGAAAATCCGTAAAGTTGATATTTTTAAAATTATTTAACTCCAATATTGTCAGCGCTGTTATTACTTCAATGTATAGAAACATATTTTAATATACACCTACTTCATTTTTTCCGATCACTATTTCATTCTTTTAATTACGCGTTCACACACATGCATTTAGATATATATACATATATAACTCGGCCATTTCGGCCTCGCAAGGGGCTGTGCTCCTTGACCCCTTTTGCTTTCATTTTTGTCTCTTTCTCGTCTATATTTTGTATGAAATGATCAAAATTTACAACGTAATTCTTACTGGCATCAACACAAAAAAAATAACATAACCAAAAAAATCCTATCCTACATTTAACTTTCATTATATAAAATTAAGACATTTTTTCGTTACATATTTCGTTACATAAAATTGTGACATTTTTTAAATAACAATCACAACAATCCTATAAAATATAGCAAATGTTATATAAAATTGGGACATTTTTTCTAATGAGGGGTAGCCTAAGAATTACGTTGTAATTAATATATATATATATATATGTATGTGTACGTGAATCTAACTAGATTCCACTTTGTCGAAATACAGCGATTTTTCGGATGTTAGGTCAGAAATGTTGAATTTAGGATTTTTAGCGCTTCTGATAGAGTAAACACTGCTCTTTCCAATACCGCAAACCGCAATGTAATCCGATCTCGCGTTCGTGTTCTAGGACCAAAAACATGAATGCCCCTCGCCTGTCACCTGGTTGCTGTGCAAAACTTTAAATTCGTTTTTCTCAAAAGTATGTTTTTTTCAAATTTCAACTTCAAACGTAAATATCTCGGCAAGTTTTGTACTTAGAAGGCTCCGTAAGGTCTCAATCGACCAAAAATTTTGTCTAGTATACCGTACTGCGTTTAACTCCATACCGACAAAGTGGGACTCAGTTAGATGCACGTACAAACACACACACACACATACATATATATATGTAAATATTATGTGTTTTGTGATGGAGAAGTGTCGGAATTTAAGTTTGAGTAATTGCAGGTTATGTGTAAGTCAATTTATACAAATACGTAAATCATGTGTTTTATACGGTTCGAACTGAAACTGTTAACAGATATATACAAGGACTCATTACGTATCGACAGTTAGTTTTATAGCTTCTTCCTTTATTGCTTTCTGTAGATTATCTTCTTCGATCTGTACTGTCACTTTTGAACATTCAGATAAATACGGTTCTGGTCCTGTCTTTTATTACATTTACATGCACTTGGTTATTATTAATAATTTCTTCAGATTTACGAGAGCCTTTGCTACCTCAAAAGTGGGTTAGGCATATTTCGCGAGGAAGGAGCTAGCTTCGAATTCCGCTGCCGTTTATTGAAGCTATAAAGGTTAACCTACAGCGTTGGGTTAAATTTCAAAGTTGATGGGTCGAAAAAAATAAGTCACGCCTGTTTATTTGAAGGAGTGTGAAAGATACTTTAATGTGACAAGCTATGAATCTTTTTTTTTTTTTTTTTTTTTCGGTAAACACCATTCAATAAGATAAGTAATATTTACTCTAATAACGCGTTTGTTCGCAGATGATTGATATTCCTAGTTATCAGTTACCGCTAAAAAAATAATTCTCGATGTACCTTAAACGGGTATTATAACAATGAATAAACAAACGTAAAACCTTAAGAATGACGAAAAAAAAAAAAAATGATTTAAAAATAAATTAAAAGGAGCGTATCATTTATATCAAAAATTTATTAACGAGTTACTAGCACATTTAAACAAGTCTATAATTAAACATTGTAGTAACGTGGCTGCGCAAAATCGGTGAAGTTTGTTTCGAAATGCATACAAAAAGTCTAAATATGAATAAATAAGCGAAATTTAACTGGAACAATTAAAATAGCGTATATAAAAATGTGCATTAAAAACACCTAAAACTATCTTCCTATTCTCCATTTCCTTTAGATGTGTTTGGCTAATACACCTAAAATATATCGTTTTACAATGTTTTAACTATCAAAACCGTGATCATGTTTCGTTTTTAATCGCCTTATAATCAGTAATCTTTCGTCGCTCGGTAACATAATTGCCATGAATTGACGTTGTTTAATAAATGATTTAGTTTTGAAAATAAACAGATGTAAGAAATATGTACCACTTTCTGATATCTACTTTTGTTATATATATATATATATATATATATATATATATATATATATATATATATAAGAAATCTGTTTAGAAAGATTTTATCATCTTCGTTTTAATTTCTCAGAATATTCGCAGATAATTTTCCGTTTGTGATTTATTTTTGTATCTTATTCCGACTAAAAATTAATTCCCCGCGTTTTAACTGATTTCTTTATTGACGAGATTTTTATGACTGATTCAGTTTTTCTTTCACTTTTCGTTCCGTTCGTAATTTGTAAACGTTATTTAAATGTGTTTTAATCGTGTTTCGGTTGTGCCCACTATTCGTACACTTGCTGCCGTCGCTTAAGAACTTTTTTTTTTTTCCTACTTGAACTCCGGAAACTGTTAATTATGTTTTCTTCGGACCATGTTGTTTTTAAGCCGGACGCAATTTGTTGATTACCTCGGTCGTGAATATTTCATTAATTTTTCTGTTCGAAATATTTCTTTTTACGACGCCTGATAAGAAACAAAATTCAGGATGAAATATGTTTAAAAAAAAAATGAACAGAGTTATGTTTTTTTGTTTTTTTTTGTAGAATTTCGTCGAAACCCGTGTATCTGTAATGTTAAAAGACAAAACTAAGCATTCTGTTAAAGTTGATGAATATAAAGAGGGGTCAGTTACAGATTCTCGGGCATTATAAAGAATTTGAAACCCACACCCTCTGAATCGGAGAACACAATGGACGATGACCTCAGTTCCTAGACCAACTAAGTGGAGTTTCAGCAAACCCCATGCTAGGCATGTTCACTGAGTTATAAGGGTTTAAATGACGTCTTCAGGAATACGCAGTAAGTACACCATATACTCCAGTGGAACTGCAGGAGCCTCTACAACAACAATAAAACGGAACTAGAACATCGATATCGCAACCCACAACTCGGCGGCGGTCAGTTTCCACGGAAAACAGTAATATGCTGATGTTTATGTGGTAATGCGATCTTGCAATTTTTTCCCGTATAGTGGAAGTTCGCGCAAATTATCGCGATTTCGAAACCAAGCAAAAATTCACATTCCATAACGTCTGATCGATTGATTTCCTCGTTTCCTGTTTCGTCGAAGGTAATGGTAAATTGATGTACTAGATTACAGTCGTATATACAATTTAATAATATAATTCCGAAAAATTAATTCGGTTACAACCTTCTATAGATCAACTGCAGAGGGTTTTGTTAGTGTCGGTGACTCTATACCTGGATAACCGCTTAACGTGAATGTAGCATGTATAAGCTAAGAACAGAGAATTAGATATTCGTGTCAAAGAAATATATTGGTTCACAGGGAAAAATAGAATACCGAATGTAGACAACAAGTGTTTAATACTGTGCAAAACCTACAAATCTAGGGATAATAACAATCACATAGAATAAAATACCTAGGCTCGTAACCAAGGCGCCATGATATGTGGCAAACTTAACCTTGCATCACTTAAGAATAGAGTGTGTGGCAAAGGTTATTCAAGTGCATTACTCTGTAAAATATATTGCTAAATAGCCTCAATGGGCAGCTTATAATACTATATTTAATGTTAATAAGTAATAATAAGCTGAGACAAATATATACTGAGAAATGTGTAGAAAACTTTTCAATTTTACCCATGGACACTAAATAAAAAATGCCTCTTCAAAACGTAAGTGATTCGAAAAAAAGTGTTACGACGTAAAACGGATGAGAAATTCTGCCGCAGGCAAACAGGCACGGTTTTTTAGGTTATAAGTTTACAAAAATTAAAATTTAATTATGTAATAATATTAGTAGAGTTAAATCGAATTAAGGAATTAAAATAGTAATAGAATGAGGGATATTGTTAGAATATAAAATAAATAAATGAAGACCTTTTTTTTTTTGAGTTTGTCTACAAAAAGACATTGGCCCAAGAACAGACGAAAAAGGACGCAAGAGACTCAAGACTTTTAACAATATGGAGAGGCGATTTAGGAATCATAATAACTAAATTCTGGTTTAGTAAACTGGTATAAGTTAGATTGAGTTGGCTTTGTTCAGTGTTGGGTCGAGCAGGGATTGATGCATTTAGTCTCAAACTAAAGCTGTATTATTATTAATAATAATAATTCGATTTAAAATTACAACTTAAGCTTAATAGCGTCCTAGCAATGTTAATTCAAAAAATTAACAATCATTGTATTTACTAACCCTTTGTAAAGCGTTTATAAACCCCGTCTCAATCGAGATTTCCCATTTCATAATTCTAAATCGAGTCATTTATATAGAACCCGATACATTACGTCGTGGACACGTTCATTGAAGTAATTTAAAAATAATAATAATAATAATAATAATAATAGAACTGTGAAAACAAAGCTACAACAAGTCTTACGGCTCAGTCAACGAACTGTTTGTAATTTGGATCTAGCCGGGAAATCCTTCAGAACACTGCAAATATGAGATCGTTGGCTTTGCCCACCGAACAGCGTAAAAGAATATCTCCTAACAATTCTAAAAATACTAATAATTAAATAAAGACGCAGTTCGTTCAGGTAAATTGGACAATTACGACGCGATAAAAACTGCACTGCAATGTACATATAATCTCGATGGCACTATCTATAGACATTAACGATGCATTCCGCTTATCAGTGCAGCGTCACATATTGACTGATAATATTGCGACACACCTCCGCTGAGACCAGTTATTAACTCTTCCCGCTAGCGTAGGAAAATGAAATATTTTCGGATACAAGAAAAAATTATGTTTTTTTTCTTTTTTTTCATAAGCAGGAAAAATTTCTTTTACATTATGTACGTGTTGTATCTTCAAACGGTACAGTATTTTCTAAATATACAGCGAAACACTAACGAAATCGGCTCGCATTATGTTATCAGAGGTGTTAGTCCGTACCCGTTTGTGTCGTTCGAGTGTATTATGCAGCTGCTCTGCTAAACCGCGTAGTTGTTCCTATACTGAAAAGCGTGTTATACGAAGAAGAGATTTGGATTGTAAACAAAAACCTTTCTTTATCGCGAAAAAATATCTTCGTAATATTATTTAAGAGGTTATACTACCTTGCAATTTTTTTTTTCATTTTTTTTTTTATTGGCCTAATTGATTCCTTAAACTATTTAAGATTTATGTTCAAACGTTATTTTGTGGAAAAAAATTCGATAAACAACATTTTCAGCATATTTTCCAAGACGTCTTTTGAAACTTTAAATGTGTTTTTCTCAAAACTATGTTTTATAAATTGGTGTACATCATAGCTTGTTCAATTTTCATCGGATTGACTTTAAATTTTAACTATAGCTTCTTAGATAGATTGACACGGTTTTTAAGATTAATAAATAATTTCTCTTGCAGTAAACAATTTAATGTCGATTTAAAAAATAAAAAAAAATCAAACTGCTATCAATTTGCGAATTTTTGAAAAAAAATTAAAAACCCTATGTACTTCCAAAGAAAAACTAATTTAAATTAATGAGATTTTTTTTTTTTTCGTTCTAAGTGGTATACAGAATTCGCTACAGTGTACACCGATTTTTTTCTCGGAAAAATATGTGTTTCAATTACCTAGTGCCACGACGCCATTTTGTATCTTAAAGTCAAATTAAAAATATTTTTGTATGCCTTAAAACATGTTAAATAAAGCCTGAAAATTTTATTTAAATCCATCGAGTAGTTATCGAGAAAAAAATTCTCAAAAAAAAGGTTCATTTTTCGGGGCCTCATGGTAGTGGTATAACCCCTTAATGATATTGTTAAATTTACATTCGATTTGCTTTTCCGATTACTGGAAATGCAACGATCACTAAAATTGTCAATATTAGTTTACATTGCTAATGTAAGAATCATGTACTGAAACATTCCATGAAAAATTTTTGCTAATAGTTGTGCGTATCGAAATGCGCATAAGACTTTGAGATTAACTTGGACAGAGATGTATTGATACATCCTGATAACTAGACGCCGAATTTTAATGCAAAATCATCTTATTTATTCCCGGTGATTAATTGATTTTTTCAATAGTTTTTTAAGTTTTAGAACAATGGCAGTTTAAAAATCCATTGCATATATTTTGTATATTTTTCTGTTTCGCTTATATTTTACGCATTTCGTGATTTCCTCGTTTCCTGATTTTTCTCTCTCTAAAGTTACAATTCTAAAATTGGGCGACCCTTTTTTATTATTATTTAGAAATATTTCCGAATAGTCGTTCAAATAAAACAGGCGTTTTAATCTGTCTTTTTTTGGACCTATTAATTTGCAATGCTCTAATTTAACATTAAAAAATCAAAAAGTAAAAAAGCAAATCGAGATAAAATATTAATGTTTAACCCACCATTTTTACAAAGGCTATTCTACACTTTCCATGCAATTTCGGCTGGGGCTGAAGCTCGCTACGCTCGTTAGTGTCTCAAAAGTAGCAGCTTAAAAGTTTTTTTGTTAAGCGAGTTGGGCTAAAAGATTTAATTAAAATTTTCAAATAAATTTCGTATTGTTAATTTAACGTTCTAATAAATATAAATCTGCAATATTACACGAACAATTTCACCGTTTTACTGACAACACTTTTCAACCGTTTTTCCATGAGCAATTTAAGTTCCATATGCTTCCGCTTCCATTACGTTTACAGAGGAGGGAGATTTCTATGTTGAACGCATTTTTTCTGATCTACGATATTCTCGAGTTTGAAAATTATTTCTAGATATTTCATTAACACTGAAATAATTTTTAAAATAAACAACTGTTGAAATAACCTTATATTTAATATATATACACAACGCATGTGCAGCCGTAAATGTATATGAATAAAATATTTGAATAATTAACGAATTTTTCCACGCTGCGTATAATTTTCATATTTTCAGATTCGTTTTTGCATATATTTTGCATATTTTCGAATTTTAAAAACATGTTTTTTTTTATTTTGCGTATAAATGCGGATTTTACACTGATAAGTTGCGATGCGTTTCAGTGCAACCTTAGTGACTTACTAACGTCAGAGAAGTACTTACAAAACACGAAAAATGTGCTAATTATCAAACTAGAATTCTCAGCTGTTACTCGACATTGAGGAAGCCGTTTTACATATTAAGCATTTTTCTCGCAATGTTTAAATAGTGACTTCTAAGATTCCTACTGGCAAGTTAAAAACTTTTTAGTCAAGTTATACCCTAATTTCTAGAGAAATGCTGACGAGGTTCTTTCTTTTTCAATTTGTTTTGGCACTCCGCCGCAGACTATGTAAGGCGAAAACTTTCGAGAATCCGAATCGATTTTTAAAAAATGACCCGGGCCTATTCACAAAATATGAAACTTGTGCGAAATTCTTTAAAGAGTTCTGCGCTCGTTCTACACACGCCCGCGGCTTGGAAATATCCGATCGATCAGAGTTCACTTCTCGAAGATTTGAATTTTCATCCTTACAAAATTTGTTTTTGTGTGCTCAGCAGTTTTTTTGCCTGGCGACTGAACATGATTGCCGTCTAGCCGAGTAATAATCGAAAAAATTCAGTTAGGCTGGATTGTAATCGCCGATGAATCCAAAGTTTAGGGGATGTTGTTATCAAGCAGAATTCCCGTTACTGGAGCGACACCGAATCCGCACATAATTCAGAAACAGCTCCTGCATTTAACAAAAAAAAGACCGTTTGGATGGGAATCGCGGTTTGGGGAGTAATCGGCCTACATTGGTAGTTCAGTAAACAAGGAAAGATACCGGGAAATGTCGGAATTCGTCAGACTAGCTCTGAAGCGTAACGTAAAATGCACGTAGAATCGAATTAGTATTATTATTAAAGAATAAATCTAAAAAAAAAAGACAAGTAGTTTATATTTTTTAAGAAATAAAAACAAAAAAACATCCTACGATGTTTTGTTCAAGTTTTATGATTGTTTGAAATACGATACTCACTTTGTTACCAAACCCTGAATACACGATATGTACT
The DNA here is from genome assembly GCA_039619475.1 of Icerya purchasi. Classification (NCBI taxonomy): domain Eukaryota; kingdom Metazoa; phylum Arthropoda; class Insecta; order Hemiptera; family Monophlebidae; genus Icerya; species Icerya purchasi. The sequence continues at coordinate 138,138,151 of CM077115.1, read as the reverse complement.
ATACATACATATATATATATATATATATATTTAAAGTACCAATACATCTGTAGGATGACACATTTCTATAAAACCTCGTGAAGGTTTTTTAAACCACGAAATTTAGTTATTTTCACAAAATACCCGAATGGGATAGAAAACTGTAGAAAATTAACGTGAAAAAGAAAAGTAGATAAGAACCGGCTGTTTCCAATGGAAATTTTATTTGTAGGGTTCCAGCACACAATATTCTTCTTTCAACTAAATCCTGCCATCTTTTTTTTTTTTCCCAATTCGGATATTCATATATGCATAAAATAAATACAAGGTAATTACGAACGTTAATAGATATAAACATGTGTTACATCAGTGATGATAAAACATAGTCACTGAATGCAACAAAATAATATTTAATACAAAGTTACTGAGATTTATAAATTCACTTATTATGATAATTTTAGCTAGGAGAGGATTGATCAGGTGATTAAAATAATATGTATATATATGTACGAATGTGTATGTAAACAGCAGTGAAATTATAGTAATGGAATAACAATTAGGATTAGAGTTAAGTAAAGCATAACTTAAGATACTTGCAGAGGCTGATCACTTGCTTTTGCAGTTAGTCTGATTTTCATTGCTGACTGGAAGTATTGAAGCAGATTCTGAGCATTTTTATTATTAATTATAAGCGATGTTTTAGAACTGATATTATGGCGAGCTCGAATTCTGTCAAAGTGGGTGCAATCAAAGATCAGGTGCTGGAAGTTATCAGGCGAAATTGATCTACAGAGTGGGCAATTTGGGGAGTCGGTAAGTTTGAATCTATGCAAGTATTCACCAAAGTTACCATGACCCGAGAGTACTTGAGAATTAAAATATGTTATGTTTAAGGTTTTTAGCTGAATCCTATTTTTAATGTTGGGGAAGAATGTATAAGTTTTGCGGCCAGTGCCGCAATGATCCCAGCGACTCTGCCACTCATTGATGATTATGTCGTTTACAACGTCTTTTACTTTTTTAAGGGAAGGGAAGTCACCTAATTGGGCAAGGGCACTATTGGAAGGGAGGTATTGAAATCCTGCCATCTTAGACTTTGGCATTCTGTTTATGTTTCTCTTTTCGCTAATCCTAATTCCTTTTATCTCTTGATTAATCCTGCTCTTCCTTCTCGTCCTTAGTTCTATGAGTTTCCCAGTTTGCGTCGGTCCATAATTACTAAATTATCTTGCCTCCGTTTCTCGCATAGTCTCCTTCCTTCTTCACTAAATCGCTTTTCTTTGGCTGCATCTCGTAATTATCCATTGGATCCTGAAGGTTCCCAGTATGTTTGTGATGCGAATCACGTTCTCTTCGAGTGCTCCGGTTTATCTCGAGAGCGTGAGTTACTTTATTATCGTCTTTTAAAGCTCGGTCTTCCTGCTCCTTTCAACGCCTCTTATGTTCTTTCTCTACTTATTCTCTCTGTTGTTCCTATCCTAGGGGTGTTCCTTGATTCCATTGTTGACATAATTAAAATATAATTTCTATTCTATCCCATGCATCTATTCCTTTTTGCTGGGCTAATGCTCTTTGGTAGCAAATCCAAGGGGGGTAAAAAAAAAAAGAAAAGATAAGAACCGTTGCATTTTCCATGTTAAATCGGTTCCTTCAAATCATTTTTTTTTTTTAAACGACATCTCTAAATATGATTAAAGTTAAACGTTATATCTCCCCGCGTCTAGACTGCATAGTGCAAAATAAGTATGCTATTTAAAATATTAGAATATTAATTCTTCAAAAAATTATTTTTTTGTCCTTAAAAAAAAAAAAAATTATTATTTCCAGTGCACACAGTTCCGAAAGTGATGCAAAATATTATACAATTTAACGCATATATATATACATATATATATATATATACATATATATATATATATATATATATATATATATATATATATTAAGGTTAATATCGAGGGCGCGCAAAAAAAAATTTCTAAATAACTGATTTTTTTTTTTTTGAGGTTCCTGAATTTAAATTCTATCGATTAAAATGAATTTAAAGTTTTCTATTAGGGTTTTTATTTTTAAAGCACCAAAACACCTGAAATAATTAAGTGCTCTGCTTTGTATAAAAATTATTTTTCATTTACACGAATGTGTAGAGTAATTTAGCATTTTAAACGTAATCGAAAGAACCACCGTTTTAGTGAATGTACATTTGTTCCATAAAGAGAGCAGAGAATTATCTCGAATAAAGTTGAAATAATATTAAAAAAAGCAACGGTAATTTATCAGAAAGTGTACCGAAGTGATTTATGTGACTGCAAGTATAATGATGATATAAGGGAAGAGATTTTCCATCGACTTACGAAATAATTCAGTCAGAAACTAAATTAGCTGCAGCAAAATTAAATGAAATAATCGATCAATTGTCGTTATCTGAATTACCCTTGGACGGTTTCATAGCAGTCTCCTTTGCGGGGCGATTGAACTGCTTTTGTGTTATAATTAATGTCCAAAGCAGGAACCTTAACCGGAGAAAATCGATCATTAATATTTAAACACCTCTAAATGATATTTCAATTCTGGTTCGTTGTATATAACTGATGTTTCTTTTTTAAGCGTTTACCCGTTTTCGGGATAACTCTTGCGCTGAACCAACTTAAATCTGGGCGTCGTAGAATTTTATCAAGTGGCCTGTAATTTCACTGAGGCTAGTTTGTTTGTACGAAAATGAGCGCAATTAGCGATGCATTTACGCGCCACCGTATTTACAAAAAGACGGCCAAACAATACAATTCCGGTCAGTAGAGATGTTTTTGCTTTGTTTTTGACGAAAGATGATTGTGGTAGGCGTACGTAGTTACGACAAGAGCTACGTCACTCTTAAGAAGAAGAACACTACAGCTAGCACGATCGGTGAATTATTCATTGACAACATTGCAACACTTATTTCGATATGCCTCAGTTTGACTGTTCTGGCTGCTTTTCAATCACAGCAGACGTTGTTTGAGTGCACCAACGTCTTCTGCTCTTTGTTCATCATGTCGAGTGCAGACTTCCGGTTTTGCACAGGAAAAATTCTAATTGAGATGAAACTCGCATTGTGAATTTATTAAACTCGCTGAAGTTATTGCCGAAATAAACTTCACCTCGCTGTTAGATAATTCGCTGTTGGCTTAGATATTGAACATTGCCGCGATGACGTTGCAACAGGATGCATGTTGTTTGTTTAGGTAACCACGCCGATGAACATTGCAGAAGGCAGGCTATCTATATTCCTACAGAGTGATGCTGAGAACAACGGAAATAAGCAGATAATGAAATGAGTACTGAAATAATGTGGATTCTGAATGTAACGCAATATGAGGTAAGACCGTTGTAGTTATACGTTATCGACGGCATGGTACCATAGCATATAGAATTGTCACAAAATACAATGATACCGGCGGGGCAATAACTGTGATCGCTTTTGACCATCTCGAGTCAATTGTAAACGTGACGATTCGCACGTTATTCGTTGCCGGCATTAAAGTTAGATGAATTCGTCAATAACGGAGCTCTAAACCCCGCTGATGACGATGAGCTTCCCTACGTGTTGATGTCGAATGGAATCCGTGTTAGACTCGTGAATGATGTCGAAAAACGACAGTAGGGAAGAACGCTAACGCGATTTCGACAATATCAAAGACTGGCATCGCTGCCGTGCGTTGAAGAACCCACGTCACGTCCGAGCAGAAGTGTTCGAGTAGCGCGGGTTGATGTCGGTTCTAATTCATATATCAATCGAAAATCGCAGTTTACAATCGCAGTATCCGTTTTGATTGTGGTAACTCTGAAAATGGTCATGAAGACGTCTATACCTTGGTACGTGCAGAGGTACAATTCACTTTGCAACAATGCGCAATTATTAGCAATCCCTTTACCGGCATAATATCCTTAACCTCGTCGATGCGGTGAACTTGAATAGATATGTGTATTTCACCGCATAAATCAAGGACAGTAAACCGGCGCATATATGGTCAGCTGCCCAGATGCAGATGTTACCGCCGCTGGGGATGCAGTGTCCGTAGTCAACAGATTTTGATCGCTGAGACAGGCAACTTTTGGTGTCTTAAGGACAGTGCTTACAGGTCTTCGGTAATATCGGCGATCTAATTATCTGCCGATGACCAAAACTGATGGCGGTGGCGGTCACTAATATGCTCTGTTCAAAGTGCTCCAAACAGGGAAGGCGTTGCGACACTGGTTAATGACTATAGATGTGTAGGGTCGATATCACACGCGCACTGACAGTATAGTGTCTGTGGTAGAAGTCGGATGTATTCAGGGTTCTCCCATGCACGCACTGAGTTGATTACAGACGTCTCTGAGTGGTTAGCTACCAGTACGCCGAGAATCTTAAGCCATGTAAAGATTAATGTTGACGTTGGTGGCCGGAAATTTCCTCGTTAATACGATCAGCTGTTCTCGCCAGGATAAATATTATGCAGCGATTTTAGATACAAAGGCGGCTCTTTCGCTTAAATTAGCCGTTCTTGATATTCAAAAAAACGGCAACGAAGAAGCAGAGTCAGCAAGAACAAGTAAATGGTGAATATTAATTCCGTTCAGTAATGCGACGAAAGTTTGCCAATATATTAGTGTGCATCTATATTGCCGCAAAATTCATTTAATCAATATACATATTAATACGAATGTATTATTTTAAAGTTTTGTCCTTTTTAAACTCGCATAACTTGTCTGAAAATATCATTATCATGTCCGATTCCATGAGCTGTTTATCACCTTTGAAACTCTTATTGTTCAACACAAAATCCCATCCATACCTCTATAAAATTAATAGTGTCCAACTTTGTTTCGATCCCGGGGCATACGGATATCTATGGTAACTCCTAACCGAGACCTATTCGAGCTTATCAGATATGCTCATAAAGAATATTGTCAGAGGGCTACATGGGCAAATCTATTTTGCGCGCGACAGTACAACAACCCAATATTCCTAACGTTCCTCGGTTTAACTACATTAGGAACTGTTTCAATGAACTCCAGATCGTTCATCGTTACTTTATATCACCTCCGGCCGGGTATAAACCGCGTTCCTGTTACATGAGCTTAATCTCTTCTCCCCATTGCTAACATCTACTTGACTCGTGTGTTTTGACAACTCTCTATCAGGTTAATCGGAACTTCGTCGCCATCGATAGCTGTCTCATTTGTGAATGTCCGGACGCCGGAGCTAATGCTTAACTATATTTTCTTTCAAAATCTGACAATTGATCTACTTGTTTATTCCATGAAAGATTTCGCGGGAAAACTGTTTATTTATTTATTCGTCGATTTGTTCTTATTCACTCTGCGATGATAGTACGCAAAATTAGATGCTTTTATATAAAAAGTTTATTAACTCGGCCAAAATAACATGAAATATATCGATATTATCGAGTATGTTTCGTCCGAAGAACCAATCAAGTGAACCGCGAATAATACACCACATTATGTTATCTCTCGAATAACGACTAGAACTTGAAAATAAAAAAAGGCTTAATTGTGTAATGGCCAAAGAAACTTTCAGAAGAATGAAAACTCTAATGCTCGCTAATGGACTACCGATAAGACTTAGAGTGATTGATGCTTATATTCAGCCCTGTACTCTTTTATGGCGTTGAAACTTGGACACTTAAAGCCAGTTCTATCAGATGACTAGAGGCTACAGAGATTCAGTTCTTACGAAGATTATTAAAGATTTCCTCGACAGATAAAGTATCAAATACAGAAATACTGAGAAAAACAAACGTAGATAGAAGGCTCTTGGCAACCATTAAAAGACGAAAGGTAACATACCTTGGCCATATCTTGAGAGGCCCAAAGTACGAGATACTTAGACTGGTCTTGAATTGAAGGAAAAAGACCACCAGGAGGGAGAAAGTAACCATGGCTAAGAAATATCAAAGGATGGACCAACATCTGTGGGATACAGAAAGACTTTTCAAGACAACAAAGGAAAGAAGACAGTTTAGTGTATGGCAACCTAAGAAGAAGAGGAAGAAGAACGTTATCGAAAAGTAACGTATCTGTTTTATCAACATTCGTATGCTCACTATCCTTAACGATGCGGTTCGATCATAAGCTGATAAGCTGAACTTTCCACTACTTGTACCTGTATACTTGCTTATCTAGCGTGTACTATATGCATACGTCTCTAGTAGGCAGCACATAGCCCATTTGCCCAAGAGCAGTGTTATCTTCTCACAACACACACACGCTAGCACACTAACTTGCCGATAAAGCTTCGTTCGTTAGTCACAGCGCAAGAAGCAAGCGAAGCAATATTTATCACAACTAAAAACAGTATCATTTATACGTCGCCTATACATATGTATAATAAAAAGATAGTGCCACAAACCCTGATTCGTATCAATATGCAATAGGAAGACTCTTAATTGCGCGCACCAGAACGGACTTTTCAGCTGTAGTGCAGTTACAGGAAGCAACGAGAGAATAGAAGAGCCGCATGGATAAGATGTAGCCCCGAGTATTTAACAGTTTGTTCTATGCGGGGTCACTGTTGGAATCAATTACCCGATTATAGCTGCCTGAAAAACAGATCGACAACGAGAACTACAACTTTATACGAGTTGCGGCCATGTAATGTGTATGTTTGCGCATATATGGAATGTCCAAATCAGTTCAGAAGGTCGACTGAACTGCCTACTACACCTCAGGTTTCCAGAAGTCCAAACACACACGCTTTTAACATCAATCTCAGTGGTATAATTTATTAACAGTCCGACATAATTAGTGACATTCAAATGGCAACAAATCGGATGTTTTACACTGGGTTAGTAACCACCATTGAAAGCTTTTTCATGAAAAATACGAAACAATCACTCATCTCCCCATCCCATTGTACAGAGAAGTCGCGTGAAGGAAATAGGAAATCGGAAGATTAATTTTGCACATTTCCAGACATTTTAGTACGACCATCTGCAACAAAGTCACCTTTTCGGTGTGTATATACAGTCGATATTACAACGGATATTGCGTTGTAACCGCACGGATGTCTTGCACTTTCGAAGACATGCATGAAGAATTACGAATTTTCTGCATTCATCACCGATTTGTTGAAGTGTGACGGTAAAAGCGGATACGCAGTCCAACAATTTGCTGCCTGATTAGAATGTGGACAATCAACAAAATGCGCTATTTCAATCGCTAGCGCTCTGTACATTGTGCGAACAACGGCAATCAAAAAAAAAAAGAAACAAACGGGCTTTTCACTGTCCACTTAGAACGCACGGTCCGTCGATTTTATAAGAAATACAATCGAAGTCGAATGTTAAAACAGGTACGACTCTCTATGTAATATTATCTCAGGCTTTTTTTCGAACGCGGAATGGCCATATTATATTTCATGTTTCTGTCAGCGTCGTGCCCAAAACTGTTGAGCATGCTTATCTACAGTGGTGCTGTTGGATAGCTAATTGTGTTTCGTTCGGGTAGAAACGGGCCAAATCCGGCTTCTGCACATTAAAACTTTTAAATGGGTTAATGTCCTCCCTCAAAAAAAAAAAAAAAAAAAAAAAAAACTGCTCGCAATACTTACCTATGCGATCATCGATTTTAGCTGTCACTATTTATTCATTTTATAAACTGGCAGTCGATTCTGTTTTTTCGGTCTTATTTTTTTTTTTCTACTCTCCGGAAGTTCAGCTTTTTAATTCAGTATTTTTACCTTGGTGGTCAGTGCTTCCCGAAAATTTTACAAAATCGTTGAGTTTTTTATTTTTTATTGCAAATTTGAAAAATTCGCACGTTTTAAAATATAATTTTATAATAATAATACCATATTTTATTTTTCGTCATTTGTCTATTATTTTCATCGGTCACAATTATGCGTGGCAATAAAGAACGATATTCAACATCGGAACAAAAAGCACAACAAGTTGCAGTGGGAAAGACCCCCGAGCACTGATTAAGTAAGCAACAGTCATGATCGAGCTACTGATTGCTTACTGTTCTTTGTACAACACGACCAATTATAATAGTATTCCGATTTGAATAGTTTTTTAAACCGTCACTGTGAGTGGAGGTAAAAAGTGAAGTAAAAAAAAAACAAAAATATAGTTAGCTACCGTAAGTTGGTTAGACAATGGTGTTTCGTTGGGGTAGAACCTGATATCTTGCTGTCGCATATTGACAGTTCAAGAATTTCACTTGTGTTGGGTTAATGTGCACAGTTGACGCCCCCTCCCCCTAAAAAGAAAAACGAGTTTTCATAGCGAATGCCACGTTTCCTATATATACATACATATATATATATATATAGATAGATAGATGATATATATGATATTGGAAATATTATTACTGATAGAATTGATCAAATTTTAAGAAAAAAACATTAGCATTGACAGGAAAATAATATTTTTTAAAAGAAATAACAACAGTAGCTTATACATTAAAATAAAAATATTCAAATACTCGGAACGTTTAAAATAAATTCATTCATTAATTAAATTGCAGATTAGTTTCGACTTTTAACGATTTGACTTTTGATGTTAGTCAAAGTTGATTAATCAAAGCAGCGATTAAAATCGATGAATGTCAAAATTTCAAGCACAGACGACACGACTGTTTAAAATTCAATTCAAATTAAAATACTAAACTGCCCCCGTTAAACAAGGAACTGAGAGCGCGAATCGCAGTAGCCTCGACTGTATTATTTATTTTTATTCCCTGCCGCTCTAATCAGGAATATCGCTTTAAGCTGACCAGCGCAGTAGTCAGCGAGCATAGTGCAGTATTTTACTGTACACGATTCGTTTCTTCGTCCTGGATATTTTCTGATGGAGTTATTCTCCGTTCAAATACTCTCGCATAATTAAAAAAGAAGAAAAAAAAAAACAAAATGAATACAAAGAAATTAAATACGCGTGACAGACCCACGTTAGGAAATTTTTCTTTTACTCGATGATATATCTCTATAATAATTCGCGACTTTAGTATAAAAAAGTTTTTAAAAATATCCTGAAATAATTGCCACTCTTCTTTTTGCCCTTATTAAGATTTCAGAAGAATTTTTTTCTTGGGGGGTGGCTTAACAATAATGGCGGCTACATATTATTTCTATCCCTATTAGAAATTAAGGAATCTAATAAGAACATACCAACAAAGATGAGAAGAAAAGTATATATACGAAACGTTTAAGGAGGAGTGCATCAAGAGCTGGAAACTGATGATAAGGGAGCGAATATTCAGCTGCATTAAAGAGAATTTTGATTAGGATCGCCAATGATGAAGCAATCAGAGGTACATGAAAAGTAATAGGAAGACGAGGGGATGATCTATTTTAAGTCGCGCTATGAAGGTAATAATTGAAGAATTTTTGAGCATAACATTTTTCTCAAAGCGTTATCATTATATTTATTTTTCCTCGCTTTTAAAATCATTAATTGATCTGAACAGTTCACTGTCGCAGCTTCAGGCTTTCAAAGAAACTCGATTATGTTAATATAACAATGTATTCCTGCTTATCTAGAGACTATTCCATTCTAGGGGAAACACAAATAAAACACGTTCCAGTCAACCAATTTAACTTGCTCGAATTACAAAAAACCAAACAGATCCGTTTTGTTAGTAATGACGAAGAAAGTTCGTAATTAAATGGCCCAATGAATTTCTCTCTATCTGAAGAACTGTTTCATCTCGTTGGCACGTTCGGCGGCGACCAATGGTCTATTCATTAGTAGATTTCCTGCTCAAACTCTCTACTGTCTTTCTTATCGTTCCCATCACGATTTCTGGACCGAATTCTATCCTTCATTCTTTACCAATCCTCGATCTTTTTACCTTGCTGTTCAACCCTTCCCTTCCTCTCTTCCTTGGTTTAATCTTTTCCCCTACCTTAGCCGTTCCATTATTTCCTCTATAGTTCGCCTGCGGTTTAATCATAGTTTGCTTCCGGCTTCTCTTTTCCGTTTTTCTATTGTTCAATCTCCTTTGTGTCCTTATGATCCTCCAGAGCTCAATTATACCTGTGATGCGAATCACATTTTGTTCGAATGCCCCTTTATTTCCTCCGAACGATCTACTCTGTATTCTAGTCTTCTGCGCCTTGGCCTTCCTACTCCTTATAGTGCCCACTCCATTCTTGCACTCCCCTCTGTCAATGTAGTTCCTTTGTTGGCCTTCTTCATCTCCTCAATTTCTAATCTTTTCCTTATATAAGGTACATTTCCTTGCGTTGGGTACTGTTGACGTGCCCAAAAAAAAAAAAAAAAAAAAAAAAAAAACTGTTTCATAGGAAGCACATCGCCACGCATTATTGCTCCTATCCAAGAATCATTCTACTGGAATATTGTAAATGTTTCTGCTTTTTAAAATTAATTCATAGTCTGTTACGTGATTTCCACCGGGAGTTTGATTCCAAATCATATGTGAGCCGTCAAACAGATTCGATCTTCTTTTCCGTTTAAATCATAAATCAAACATTATAGTTATTTTTAGTCGCTAATTGGAATGACCGAAATAACATTTACAATTAGTTTTGATTAAATGAGCTTGTTAAGCGAAATGTAGCAACAATTATTACTTAACATATCTATGCGATATATGACATCTTGAGTTTACTAAATCATTGTAACATCTTCAAAACTTTCTCTAGTAGTAGCCAAGGAAACTGCCGTTTTAATTTTAATTTTATATATGTAGATTTAATGACACGGGCCTCGTCGTCACTTTTTAAAGAAGAAACACAAAAATAATAATAGTAATATTTATTTTTTACAATTTATGTCCAACATTTTTAATAATACTCGTAGTATGCTTTTTGATATTAGTTACAATTCTTTTGGTTTCCTTGTAATATCAAAGAGTCAGTGCAGGGCGTGCAAACGGGGGAGGACAGAGGCAGTCGCCCCCCAGAGGAAAAACTACGGGAGCGACGCCCATTTAGAAAAATATATTATTATAACAGTATATATATATATATATATATATATATATATATATATAATAACTCGGCCATTTTGGCCTCGCAAGGGGCTGTGCCCCTTGACCCCTCTTGCTTTCATTTCTGTCTCTTTCTCTTCTATACTTTGTATAAAATGATTTAAATTTACAACGTAATTCTTACTGGCATCAACACACACAAAAAATAACATAACCACAAAAATCCTATTCTAACATTTAACTTCCGTTATATAAAATTAAGACATTTTTTCGTTACATTTTTAGTTACATATTTCATTACCTAAAATTATGACATTTTTTAAATAACAATAACAAAAATCCTACAAAATATAACAAACGTTACATAAAATCGGGACATTTTTCTAGGACATTTTTCTGGGACATTTTTTTGGGACATTTAGCGTTACATAAAATTGGGACATTTTTTCGAATGGGAAGTAGCCTAAGAATAACGTTGTAATTAATATATATATATATATATATATATATATATATATATATATATATATATATATATATATATATATAACAGTTATTTAATAAAATCCAAGAAAATTAAACGAAAAGCTAAATAAATATAAAGAGAGATCGTTTGAATTAATAAAATTAAATTTTTTAACCATATTAAAGATTGTATCGTTGTCGCAAAAATGAAACAAAGTGACCACCAGAGGACCGAGAAAACAAAAAGCAGAAATTTCGGATAGTTGGAAAAAATAAAAATTCGATGAGAGAAACTCATTTAAAGTAAAAAAGAAAACCGCTGATAGCACATATTTCACTTCATAATTAAAGCCTCTTTTTATTTATATAAAGTATTATCAGTAGTGACAAAAAAAAAAAACAAAAAAAAAACGACATTCCTTTTTTATTAATGTATATAGGCCAGGAATCTATATATAGGGATGATTTATATTTTTGCCCTCCCTGGTTGTGAAATGTGGTGGCACGCCACTGAGTCAGTGTTATATGTAGTGCTAATAAAACAATGAAGTAATATTTTTTTCTAAAACTCAATGATTTTAACATCGAATGTCTACACATTAACCTTCCGGTAAGCTTTGGAATGCACTTAAAAATTATTTCCGACCAACGCCGGTGAACAGAACCTGTCGCATATTGTTAAAGTAAACGCTACAGTTACGACTGCCTCTATCACAGAAGGTAACTCGGGAATAACTGAGTCCGTGGAAACAGTTGGACACATCCTTCACCGCAGATGTTGGTAAATACTCAGAGAATTGGAGTAATTTATTTACGAACAGCTGTGTGCGACTGCTAGTGTTGATTCCCCGCGACCGCGTACAACAACTGCCTACGAAAATGACAAATATTACTTTCTCTCACCTGTGCTTCGATGGAACCCGAAATGAATTAACCCGGTCACTGAAGCATGAAGCGTCGATGAAACGTGTTTCGACGTTGCGTAAATTCGACAACCGAAAATTAATAAATACGTTATTCTTCATTACATGCTGTAAGTTCAGTGTGAATAGTTATGTTTTCTCTTACCCTTTTTATTTTATTATTATTATTATTATTATTATTAATATGAACTGCGCTATGTATATACAACGAGATGTTAATATTGCCATATAGATATTAGCCGATTTAAAGACTGATAGGAAGAAGGAGATTAATGATGGAGATTATCTTACAGTAGAAAATAGAGATGAATGTACTACAGCAGGGACCGATTAGAAACACCGAATGAAAAACTAATGGCTGTATAATGTGATGCTGCGTTTGTATCAAACAGGAGGTGAAAGTTCTCGATGAATAAAATTTGTTCTGATACAGCGAAACGTTGTCATCAACGAAGGCGACCTGCGGTGTCCCTAGCTGTTTCTTCGGTTGCAGTTGCTTCAAGGTCAAGAATATTTCATGGTAGATTTAGTATCAACGAATGTGTTTGGAACCTATTGGTCTCTTTCAATGCAGCTGGCTGGAAAACGATGTTTCCTAAAACGTTCACGTTCAGAAAGAATGCATTTAAATTTAAATTACCAGTAAGATGCAACGATCGAGAAATAACGATGAATGATGAATGTTCGAAATACGGTAATTGAAAATGAACAGTGCAAAAACTAACGATTGTAAATAAAACTAAAACAACAATTCTAGCGGCGATAAAAAAAGAGATCAAGTACAATTTAGGATACCGGATTAATTGCGACTGGAACAACCCTGAGTATAAATGCAAAAAAAAAAAAATCTGAAATGGAAGCAGCAGGAAGATACGAATATTGGCGAATAATAACATGTTTCCGGCGCTGATGTACAGTGTGGAAACTAGATCACTAAAAATAGTGTCGATAAATCAATATACAAAAGAATAATGAGAATACAGATGAGGCCCCTACCCTAGCAAGGAATGAAAAAATACAGCGAACTGATCGTAAAACGTATGAAAGCGACATATTTACATAGTTAGAAAGGTTATAAATACGAGTCACAGCGATTAATCATTCAAGTGGAAATACTGAAGAAAACTGAAGGTGAAGAAGAAGAATTGATAGGATCAAAAGTGTTTAATAGTTTCGTATTAAAACGCCCCTTAAGCTTGGCCAAGAATTATGGACACCAACGCGTCTTTTGAAGAAAGGGAATTTAAATAAGTCTAAGGTACCACACGCCTTGCAGAAGTTTACAGTTTGAAATTGTCCGTACAGTAGACTTGAATCGCTGAATTTCGAGTTTATGTTAGTGCACTGCACGAATATAGTACATGCTGATTCAAGCTGAACATGAGCTGGATCCGAAAACGCTGTAACGACGAATAAAAGTAATTTTTATATACAATTTCTAGTTACTCCCTATGTTTGTAATTGTATTTAACAGTTTATGATGATTGGTCCTCTGTAATTAATTATGGCCAATATGGCAACTTACTTCTAATGTTCACGAACAGAATGAAAATATTAATAACATTTCTTTTTTAATAAACTATACTCAAGAGGTTATGTCTAAATACGACGCGATAAAAATGAAAAATAGTCTTCCCAAATAATAAAACGAAAGTGCAAATGAGAAAATTAAAAAATAGTGCAATTAAAATAAATAAAATTTTCATTTTTAAAAAACTTGGAAGGTATTCCCCGGATTTCTAAGTCTGTCAACATTAAACGGTCGATAAATCCCGATCGTTAATATATGCTAGGAATTTCTAAATCGGTTTCTTCAAATATAGCTCGGTAGATAGTTGATTAAGCGCAAAGATACGAGTATTTCGTTCAGATAGGACTAATTCAAATCTCGCTGTTGCACATTGAAAGCGTAGAAAAATTTCGCTTGCACTTCGTTAATATTCATAGTTGGTGACTCCTCTTTCCAAAAAAAAAAAAAAAAAAATTAAACCTTCATCTGATAAAAGACTGCTACGGGAGGGGGGAAGAATCCGCTTGGGCTGTGTTAATGTCCATATCTAACGAGCCCAAAAATTAAAATACAAAAAAAGAAAACGGTGTGGACTCGAGAATAATATTAATTTATTCCAATTGGTCGGTAAATATTTAACAAAATTAATGCCCCATTTTTCTACTTAATGACGTAGTTTTTTTTCTCATTAATCCCCACTCATTCTACTTCTTTATTCAATCCGGTTTTCCGCTTCACCTGCGTTATCCGATTTCCCTAATTTTTTTTTGTTCCGTAATTTATTTTACTCGCTGTTTTTATTTTCCGATTTCCGATTTCTCTCATAATTCGTAGTTACATGGTTCCTTTTATTTCGTCGACCGGTAATTCGGTTTTTCTTCTTCGAATGTCGTTTTCTCTTCTCTTTTCATCATTTCGACCGTAGACTTCCTGCTTGTATTTCATCTCGCGCGTTTCCTTTATTTCTTCAATAAAAATGTATATTCCATCCCTCGCTCACTTGCTCTTCTTAGGTTTTCCTCAGCTGAAAAATTTTGAAAGACGTGTTCATGTGAGTGTTAAAGTGATAAGAATTATAATAGACAGTTTCAATAACAGAGTAATCAGAGGTAATTCTTATCTAATGTTATTACTTCGGATATATGTTAAAAGATTAAAGTAATGTAAAGCAACCGTTATAAGATAAATTAACAAATAGCCCAAATAGGGTCAGTAAGCAGATAATTACGTACAACTTAAATCTAAAAAGATGACATCATACAGTGGCTTTACAAACAAATTTATTCTCAGAAAGACAGCAAGCTAAATAAGCGAAATCAAATTTAAAAAATATGTATATACGAAGTAGGAAAATATGTTGGAGCAAACAATATTTTATTTGCATCACGTATTTCCAACAGTAGAATTTGTATATATTTATCAAATAAAAACAACTTAGTGGAACAAATTACTAAAGTACATCGCACAATTCAAAAATAAAAAATAACAAAATACAAATAAGGAAATTACTAAATTGACGGCAAAACGTATTATTATAATAGCTTTTCCTCAGCGAAAAGCCACAGGAAAAAAAAGAGAGAAATATAACAATGTTAACTGACTTAAAGAGACGATTAAAAGTTACATTGTTAGTGCGGTTTGTTTAAAAAGGGAAAAAAAAGAGTAATTAAGATTATTCGCATTAAGAGCGTCGGTCAATTGAGGTAAGTGAATTTATTAAAAAAAGCACGGGAGGGATGTTAACTTTAAATCCGAAAAATCCCGTGATGAAATGCGATATAGATATACTTGTGTGTCTTGACTAAATGACGAAAGCTGGGGCCAAAAAAAAAAAAAAAAAAACTTGTGCCCTGAAGATGGTGGGAGCAAAAAAAAACATTGCATTGCATGTTAGCACTTTAAATTACAACTTTAATTATTATTTTCCTATTTATTTTACGGTGCATAAAGTTAATACTATTTTTTAAGCTATATAAATTTAGCCTTTTCAATTAGTTTAATTTTATATTTATTATGATTCTCCTTCTTCTTCTTCTTCTTCTTCTTCTTATTATTATTATTGTTTGGTAATACAGGAGCCGGCTGCTCTAATGAGCCATGTGCGCCCGGGGTCTGAAAGGAATACTAAATTGAATTTAAGAGGTTAAGCGAATGAAGAAATTGGAAAATGTTATGAATATGACAGGTTAATGTTCCAAATGGTTGTGTTCTTTTTTCTTTTTTTGATATTTATTCGATGTATGATACTTGTATCTGAATAACTTTAGAAAAAACTGCTTTAACTAGAGTATTCTTTGATCTGAAAGTAAAGGTGGCCGAAAGAAAGGAACTGGCCCTCCTACTCTCATTAGAGCCGTTGGGCTTAGTACACTGTGAACCTTAACTTCAAAATCCCCGACACCCTTACGGGACTTATTTTATTTACTTAACTATTTGTTGATCTAGTATAGGCATCAAATTCAAAAACCGAAAATTATATCTTATCAATTTAAATGTCCGGAAAATCGTTATTGGCATTGCAGTGTATTAGTATAAGAATTTAAGTAACTGGTTTCTTATCCGTTCTAGATAAACCCTTGGAGACTAAAGGAATAGAACTGAAATAGAGATTGACAAAATGATTCGAAATAGTTTAATTAAAATAAATTGGCGACTATGAGAGGGGCTACAACAGGTATATTTCAGAATACACATAAAGATTTTGTAAATAAAATAAAATCGCTTCCTAACAACTTCAGTCGGTACAATAACAAAAAAAACCTTTTTTTGAAATAAACCACATAATAATAATGGAGTAACAGTCAGCGGAGAAATTACCGAATGAATAAAAGTTTTTAAGTGCCTTGGCTCACGTTTAAATCGCGCTCTCATCTCGGCCGATCGACTGCAACCAAAAATTAAGAATGCCGAATCAGCTGTCGTTACAACTCGGTGTATTTTATAATTGTATCTTCTTACTATTACTAGAAAATTAAAAGTTAAATTCTTTGCTCGTTTTATCGTATGTTTCAAAAACTTTTACTATTGACGCATTACTGAATTAACTTTAAAACCGAAATTTCAGTAATTTCACGTACAGCGTGAGGGTATTGAGGACGTTGAAATTTTGATTGAGTACGACAGAGATGAATTGTAGGGATGGACAGAAATGTCTTGTTGAATTCGAAGAAGAGATACTGGAGCATTCGAAGAAGAAATTCTAATGGTAATTCGAAATTTATTATTTAAAAAAAATATGTGTACAATAAGAAAAAGAAATAAGAGAACTGTTTTATAAAAAATCAATTAAAAAAATTACCGCTATATTTGAATATTAGAAGAGTAATATTTTTATCAATGATAATTAAATTAATTAAAATTAAACTGTACGATAATAGAAATAATATTATAAAATGTAACGTACCACCGGCTTTGTAAGTAAAATAAACAGAAACTGTAAACAAATTTTGTTCTTAATTTTTAATTAACCTAAGAACCGGCTGGAAAAATACTTTGGAAAATGTACAAGGTTGCAGAATGAAATCTGTACAACGCCATTATTTTCAAATGCGATTTCTGTTTTGCAAAGGAGTGAATATAAACAAATTGCGTTTTTAAAAATAGTGAATTTTTCACGCTGCCGATAATGTACGCTTAATTGACTGAAAACCGGAACGATAGGTTTAATTATTTAAGGTATTGTGAAGTTGTGGTTGAGCAATAACCGCACTCTCATATTAGAGTCAAGTGCTTCGTACAGTAGACACACCTCTGTAGATATATGTGTATTTTGTAATTCCCGATATCTTTGTTCATTTGTTAAACCATTTTCAGCTCATTTAATGTAATTTTTAGCGTGGGTACACTTTTAAAGTTGTATACACATTGGAAAATCGGAAGGCTGCCTCATTTAAAAATTTCATAGACGCATTTATTCTAATTATCAAGATATTTCTTTAAAATTCATCATACATGAATGTGCACAACACGTACCTAATAAACGTTTTACTAATTTTTACATTATTAACCAAACATTTTCTGGTGATTAATTGTAAATAATATTATTATAATTAAATTAGCCAAGAAGTTTTTTATTATTAAAATAATAATGACGTTAATTTTATTCCGACGTGTTCCGGAGACATATTCATGACAAACGGTAATATATTAAATGAAGTTAACTTTATAGTTGTTGCTTTTTGTTCCCATTAATGTGTCTTTACAACAAGACGGGAAAAAATGGATGTGATTATTAAAATAATAAAAAAAATTCCGTACATTCGCACGCGGGCATATTTAATGTTTTAAATAAAAAATATAAATAAATACCTCGAGAACAAACGAGTAAATTATTTCATATTTATTTCTGTTTTTGTTATTGAGATATTTATTTATTTTATATATTATAAATATTAACAAATAGGTATGGATTTATTTGCATTTAAATAAATAACTCAGCCATCTGCCGTGACGTAGTTGGATAGGAAGCAATGTTTTGTTCGGGTAGAACCTGGTTTGGATCCCGCTCTGGTGGCGCACACTGACACTTCTAATAGTTTCACTCACGCTAGATTAATGTCCATAGTTGACATGAAAAAAATATACTCCTATAGCATCTGCTTGTTATTTGATTATTTCAGTGTAGAACATAGAGAATTGTTGTTTTTTTTTCTTCTAAATATGTACTACATACTAACACGCAACGGACCCCTTTTTTTATTTTTATTATTATTATTTTCCGCGCTATATACAGCAGCTAGGCTAAGAACGCGGCCAGCAAGTTTATTACATTTTATGAAATACGTTTACTAATTTGAGAAGATCGGGAAGGGATGCGACGGATGGCGAATCGTGAGACAGGTTAGGAGGATATTGCGGAGGAAAGCTTGAGCATAGGTTAAGGATTTTTTGGACATTCAGTTAGAAGGGAAGGGTGGTGATAGAAACTTCACATCTGTCACCGATTGGCGGAGCAAGATACTGAAATATATATGCGTGTGTGAGGATGGAATGGCCAATAAGTAGCCGGCCTGATCCTTTCGATCTCCTTCTGGTTGAAATTTCCATTCGCGAACTCATAGTTTGACTGCAACCCATTTTTTTTGCCATAACTTCCAAAAAAGATTTTTACTAGCTTCCTTGATTTCGCCGGGTGGAATCTAAATTCGTGGAACCGGAAGCCCTCTTTTGCGGGATGATCGGCTATGAGGTTTCTTGATATCTTTGCGTGACCAGGAACCGAAAAGAAGGTTACCCTCGGTGGTGAATTATGAAGAATATATTTATGAGGTCAACCCTCGGGTGGTTTGATTTTTGTTGGATGTTCTGTAAGGCTGTCAGTGAGCCCGTGGCTATTGTTATATTATATGTTGGTTTGATTTAACCACGTGTTCCAAAACTATCAGGATGCCATACAATTCTGCGGACAGGGCGGAGAATAACGGCGGAAGCGAAAAATTAATCGCGTTAAATAATTTAACGATTAGTCGGTTCTCAAATGAACTAGTGTTATAATAAAAAAAAAAGAAAAAACTAAAAAAACAAAAAAGACAAAAACAAAACAAAATCATAACCAGAAATGAAAAAATTAACAAATTTTCGATTATAAACAATAGAAAACTCTGTAACAATAGTAGGAACATATTTAAAAGGTCAACCTTTTTACCTCCTTTTAACCGATTAAACAAAAAATTAAAAAATCGAACAAAAAAAAAATCAATTTCTAAAGAGTACGCGAAGACAGCGTCTTCCTCTTTGCGGCTTAAGTTTTGTAATTGATAATTTTAAACCAACACATAAACGTGTATATGAAAGAAATTTCGAAATTTCCCTAGTTACATGTAACCAACTTTCTCACTTCAAAAATGCATTCTTGAGGTTTCTGGAAACTCAGAATTAAAAAAAAAAAAGTCTACTTTTTTCTAAATGTATGGGTAGAAATGAACATGGTGGAACTATATTTCGATTCCTCTGTGAAACTTGCAAAATTCAAAAAAGTGCGAAAAAATGACTTGTTTAACACTATTAAGCAATACACTAACAAATACAAAATGAAAAATATAGTCCATTAAAATAGAAAATATTTTTTTTTTTTTAAATTTACTCTGAACACATTGGAAAGCAAAAATGTAGCGTAAGGTGGACACGTGAAAAAGAAAAAAAGAATATAAAAGGTCGTATCTTTACTGAGCTTGTGTTAATTGCTTATTTCTAAATTTCTCTTCGTTCTCGGTATTTGAATTGTTGCTCGACACAGGTGGTACAAATTAATGATTGTTGAAACGGTATCTTGTTTTTTTTTCCCTCCAACTTCGAAAGTTTCATTAAGAAAATGAAATGCGCTTCGTTCCCGATAGATGCGATCTTCCATCGACATATCACTTGTCCGGGAAAAAAAAGTGTTTTTTTCAAAAATTCCGAGCTTCGGCGCTCCGAGGGTCTAAATATAAATTTGCAAGCTTGGCTGTAGTTGTAAAACGGTTCTTTATGCGTATGTTTAAGATACGTTTTTTGTTTTTTCAACTTTTTCACTCGGGCTGTTACGTAAACATCCACTTTTTTTTTTTTGTTTTCGATCTGGAGGGGAGGGGGATAAATAATTTTTTAGCCGCAATTTTTTGAGATTTTATGAAGGAGCTTTTGCGTTTTGTTTTATATTTTAAATTTCACTTTTAATAACAGATTATCTGGTGATGTGTTATGAATTTTTTAAGGGTAATTTTTCAGGTCGTTCTAAATTCTATATTATATATTCTTTGCAGTTTTTTGCCGCCCAAAGTAATTGGTCAGTTTGAAGAGATATTCGGTTTTAAAGAGAATTCTAATTAGAATTTATGATTCAATTATAAAGTTTACAAGTTAAACGTTCGTGAATTATTGCATATTTTAATTCGATATTTTTGTCGTCTCTGAACCATCTTATTAGCATTCCCCGTACATTATATGTGCATGGAATCCTAAAAATCAGCGCCCTCCTGTTCTATGGGGTAGATTGTAAGAAAAGAAAATGTGATTCACATTGTAAAATACGAAATAAAATTAGAACATTTCGGAAGTTATAACGCAAAATGTTTTCGATAGAGTTTGCAATTCATTGACCGCTCTAGGTACGTTGATTTCAACGGAATAGTATAAGGGATTTTTCATCATTTTTTTTTAGTAAAACAATTAAAAATTATTCGGCAGTTTTGCATGCAGGGACCGTCTTATGTTAATTTAAATAATTCTGGAATTTGCCGTTAATTCTTTTTCATTGTTACCGCACATTTAGCATCAACCGATGAATTTAGAGTGGCAGTTCAAACGGGAAACGTAATGTGTCATTATTTACACATCTCGAACAATATTATCATAAATGATAGTGGCGTGGTGGAATAAGTGAGTGATTGCGGATAATGCCATTTCGGAGTGGTAATCGTTTTTAATAGTCGCACTTGCTAGTGCAGTATGAGCGCTGAGTCTAAACTATTTTCTCCCAAATTCCCACCTATTCCTACGACTTTAACGTTCCTCCCACCTACAGTCTTTTCGCACTCCGTTCTGTTCACATCGATTTCCTCTGGTTCTCAAGATGAAATGGTGAACCCTTTAGCTCACATTACTCTGCACATCCTGTCATCTCTACAATTTTAGTTTCTAATTTGCTTTCCCTAATGCAAAAAAAATTTCATAAGAAACTCTGATCTAATATCTTTCCTTCCTTTTACAACAAATTTTCCGTTTTGACCTATTCATTCAACCGACCCTTCCGCTTCTGCTCTTCCTTTTAATGATTTTGTTTCACTGTTCTGCCGTCGTCTCTATTATTCTGCTAGGTTTCAATCATTCACGTTTTCGTTTTCTACAAACATCCTCCTCAAACTACCATCTTCGTACCGATTACGAAGCTGTCTACCACATTTTTTCCAAATGCCCCCTTGAGTGTGTTAATTTGCGTTCTAATTTATCGCCCTTTGCACTTTTTAATTCCCTGTGCGGCTCTTACAGCTTAGTCCACTATCTCGGTTCTTAGCTATTCGTAAAATGAACAGATCTGGCTGAACCAAACGGAAAACCAATAAAAATGATATTACAAAGAATGCAGAAACGAGCGTCGTAATAAAATTTTCACATTTTCCGCCATGATAAATTCGAATATAAAATAATGGAAAAAGCGTCGGAAATGGGATCATAAATTTTATGGACTGTTGAATGTTTTTTTTTTTTTTTTGGCAATCTTCTTTTTCGTAACGAAACAGTTCGGGTAAAAAACAAACTCGAAGAAAAAATGACTTTCTAATGAAACAGTGAAAATCGAGATAATACGTAATAATATCATGGAATGAATAAATTTTGAAAAAAAAAAAAAGACAGTACAATCGAAATAAAAATTAAGCGATTTATAGCGAAATAATAATTTTTATATTCATTTCGGAATACCGCAACATATCGTCGCAGTGTGTTGTTAGTTCTGGCTGCAATGAGTGTTACGTAGAAATTAGTGAGAACCAAAAGAATAAGAAATGATTTCTAGTATTCTTGGTTTTTACAATTTTCAATTAACGGATAGAAGGAAAAAATGAAAGGCGATATCACAGTTCTACATTGGAACAAGAGCACGGAACCGGTGGCCAGTTCAGTTTAAAAAGAGATAACAGTTCAAAACATGTAGTGCTGAACTTTTCACGGCGCAGTACCTAAATATGTAATACTTATTTTTAATAAATTCGGAACTGTTCTAAAAAAACACCAAAACAACGTATTTTTCGAATAAAAATATCGAAACGAACAAAGGGAGCTGATTTAAAGAACAGTTCGTTTGGGAAAACCGGAGTAGCGAAAACCGTTCTTTAAAAATAACCGATTTTTATCGTCCCTACTACCGTTTTCAGTAAGGAAAAACACATGTAGGCGCGTACACAATGTTCCTATGCCGGTGTAATAACATATTCCTGTGCCAGGCAAAAATAATATACTAAATAAAAAATCTGCATTCGGTGTGCGTAGGTAATTCAGCGTATGTTACTTGTACTGTGTGTACCGTACGGATTTGAATGTTTTCTGATAAACAAGTCCCGATACATTACAAAGAGATGAGTGACGTTCAGAAATTTAGTCACGCTTTCGCGGATAACAGGAAACATTAATATTCTTCTCTTATTTTCTAATAAGATTTAATTAAGAAATTAGCGTAACATCTGGTAAAAACCAGATACATAAATTATTGATACAGCTTAACGCGAACACGCACACATACACACGCCGTCATCTGAATGCTATATAGAAAAATCTAATTCCCTCCGACGCGCGCTATTTATTCTTCACGTAATGATATCATTGAACATTGTTTCTGAGTGCAACTGTTTCGGTTCCAAAATGAGATTAATTGTCTATTAATCTCGCTCTACACGATGATTTTCTACTGTTCGCTTTTAACTATCTCAATTATATTTTATCTGTTCCGATGTACGGTTTTTGCCGTCATCGAAAATTTATTTAAAATTGAGAATATTCAGAGTTTCTCTAATACGGCAGTGATCGCGACAAAACTAACAACGACTTTGAAGCGCTTGCTCGATCATCTTTTTTAACAGTTAAATGAGCCTTATAAGTTCTAATTTGTAATACCCGGCTGCATAGAAATAAAAAAGTAATTATTACCCTAATAAAGAGACTGGGAATCATCAAAAACAACTGTTATACATACCACCAAAATCAAATAAACCGAAAAATGAATCCAACTATTATTATCCAATTTCAGCAAATTCTACGGAAAATGAATTTTTCATAAACTAATAAAGCCGGATGAAGAAAATAAAATAATTAACCGACGATCGATACAGTTCCTTGAAAAATAAATCAGCAGAATTAGCCGTATTTATACGAACTGTAAATATAAATGTTGCTTGTTAACATTAGATATATTACTAAGACGTTCAATAGCATTAATTTGAATAAATTTTTGCAATTACTTGATAGATTTATGATCAGGCAATAATTTGTTAAATATTTTCTGTGTTGGGGCGTTATTTGTGGAATGTGTTTTTTTCAATTATTTAGAAAACATTATTTTACCTACACCTTTTTAGACGACATAGCGATAATGATCGCTGATAAAACATTAGACTTCTTAAGGAATAAAGTGTAATTCAAGTATATAAAGTAGAAGAGTTTTTGAATAAATTTATAGTCTACGTATTAACGTAGAAAAATCAAATTGTATTTAATAAATATGGATAGCCCTTTTAATTTAAATCAATATGGATATTGAATTTTAAATGTGTACAACAGATTAAATACTTAGGATTAAATAATAGATGGTAAATCGAAATTCTATAACGACTTTAATTATATTTAAATTAACAAAATTTATATGTATTTTTAATAAACTTTACAACAACGGAGATTAAATTATAAAAAGGGAATTAATATAAATCAGTAATACTATTACCTAACATTTTATGTGTTGGTACTATTTTTATATATATATATATATATTGATATGCTTAAAATCAAATGATTTCACAAAACTTTAAAAATTTATCAAAGAAAATTAATTAAATCATGTAGAACAATTAGTTGTTACTTTTCATTAGTTGCAACAGGTATCGTGCAATTAAAAACGGAGATAGGGAAGAATTCTTATTTTTAATTAAAAATAAAATTAGCATAACACATTAATTTATTAACGCAGTATATAGAAAAACAAATTTTATTAATAAAGATAAATGATTTAAAAATTAAAGCAATTTAAAAATATGTAATATATGAATATAATATGTTAATAAGTTCTAGGAAATATAGGAAAATTATAATGAGGGGGGGGGGGACATTTTAGTTTTTTTACAAGCATAATTGAAAGAATTAACAATAATATTTATGTACCGAATTATTTTAACGTACAGTTTTCATACCGAGCCATAGAACATTTAAGGATTATCTAAAAAAGTGTAAAATTTAAAATTCAAGTTGATGTATTATTAGATGTAATTACAGTATAATACGGGGCACATTTTACAAGGATACGACAGCAATAATATGATATTTATAATAGTAGGATAGATGAACTTATAAAATAAAACTTTTTAAGAAATTTAAAAAATTTGTAGTTAACAAAATCGAGGGTGCTAAAAATAATAATATACATTTGTATTAAAAGATCTTAGTATTAAGTACATATTTTAAATAGATTGATAATAATGCAATAAGATATTGTAAGATGAGATTAATGTATCACCAAAAATTAATTGGATAAGACATATTAATCAACCATTATGGAAATATTGTAAATATATAGATAAATAAATATATAATATAAAAAAATATGTTTTTTGTGTTTTTTTTTATTTTTTATTATGTATGCGTATACGAAACTCCGCTGAAACTATTGAAACTACACTTTATAATTTCTTTTAATTTCGGTAACTATCGTCATGGTCGAATATTATTTAACTCTGAAATATCAAAGTTCGTATCAACATATACAGGTGTGTATTCTTTTATTTTTAACATTTTTCCTTCAATTATATTCCCATTTCCATCAAGTGTCATGACGATGTTCCTCTTCTGAGTAAATGTTCTGAAATTTGACTCACTTTTATTTTTGAGTTTGTTATAATCAGTAATAATTTAGTGTTTAACTAAGTACTATAATCTCTCTCTCTCTTTCGGAAATGTCTACAAAAGTCGCAAACTAATTTTATTTTTTAAGAATGACGTAGGTTAAATGAAATTTACTCTTCTATAAGTATTATAGAAGAACTATCATCCGTGCATTCAATATGTACATATACCACAGTATATAATACATATATATATATATATAACTGAATCTTTCGGATTTTGCTTTATCGACGCCCGACGGACCCCCAAATAATAGTTCTTCCATGATACTTATAGAAAAGTGAATTTCAATTAACTCGCGTTATTCTTAAAAAAACATAAAATTAGTTTTGCGATTTCTGTAGCCATTTTTGAAAAAAAGGGAGAGAGATTATAGAGTACTATTTTAGTTGAACACTATCGATGACGTATGCATTTTTAAAGACGTGCGAAAACCAGTAGAAAACTGAATGTATAGAGTTACTACGGCTTTCTTAAAAATCATTAATTACACAGCTGAACCATCATGGTGGTCACCGGAACGAACATCCCGTTACGATTTTAAGATCTGTGAATCGGCCATATCGCTAACTTTCGCAAACACATAAT